>JAUIMM010000137.1:12762500-13962500 GCA_031769625.1 Taudactylus pleione | reverse complement strand
TTTTAACTGAAGTAATTGTTTTATTTTCATTTATTTTTAATTTATCAACCTTTATTTATATTGTATCAAACTATTACATATTGCCGATCAAAGAATGTTTAATCATTCTCATCAGGCTAGATAAATAAAAGCATAACAGGCGGAATTAGGTATGAAGATGAATGGGGTGCAGCTATTTATGTATCTACAGCTACACATGACAGTGTGAGACTAATTCAGTGCATAGGACTGACGTGTCCCTGTAACCTCTGCACAGCGATGCTGCGTCTTCACACAGAGAAACCATTAAAGTGTCAACCCCAATTTCATACAGCAAGGACCATATTACCTCTTTTGAGGATCCAGCGACCGTTGTTTACCACTTGACAGAATGGGGTGTTTTGATGCAAATAGCATTCATCTTATATTTCTGACAGATGTCTTATGATGGATTAACATAAATTGCATTCTGTTTTTTGGGTTCCATTGAAGAGTTTCACCCGGCTTCCTTCAAGGGCAGTTTCCCAGCAAGATATAAAAGGCCTCAGATTTTATATGAGGCACATGAAACACTGCTGAATAGAGTCAGCATCACACAATGCCAAATCACCTTATATAGGCCCTGATATTTATATTCCATATTAAATTTTACATTGATCCCCTTAATTACCCCATAGCCATATTTTTCTTCCCCCAGTTCAGCTTACGCATCCATTTCCTGTGCGTTATGAAGTATAATATTTTCATCAAGAACTATATAATGATTTATGCTATTCAGAATTTTTATATATTATTACATTTTATTCAATTGTATATTTTGTTTCTACTAAACAGATAATAATAAAATCACAGCAATAATATATTATTCGCTTTTATAAACTAACATGGAGCCATATTCTAATTTTATGCTACCGAACATTATATATTCTTTAGCTCTTTATATATATGACGTTTAATTAAAAGGAGTTCAACAGTATTTAAGAAAGGGGGAAACATGAATATTTATTAGGTCATGTTTAATTTCCTGTATTCTATTTTTTGTTTAAATTAATATACAGAGGAAAAGAGGTTTCTGGTGGAATCTATGTGTACGGGGCTTGTGCAGTTTACCATAATAATATTTATCTCTAGAAAACAGCGTGCATATCACAGAGGTTATGACATAAAGGACAATGGTATTGTCTGCTGTGGGTATAAGCACATGGGCCAAAGAAAGACGCTTCACAATAGGTCTTTTATCATCATATAATCCCATTTGTGATAAGAAGAATTCCTTGGGATTAATTTAAATTCTTTACATTAGCAGCGGTTCCGTGGACTAAATGAGATAAAAATACTCTTATCAGATTAATAGCCACATTAGGCAATTACATTCTTATCTGTTTGAAATGATTCTCATAGTCCTGCTGCTTATTTCTCCTCCTCTCTGGAGTGGGGTAATTCCTGATTAAGATCCTGTCCTCTCCGTACAATAAGCCTTATTATTGGATCTGCCACATGAATTGATAAATACCTTGCTCTATGAACAGGCAGCTGTCACTCTACTCAATGACCTCCAGATCAATATCTTCATGTCAGTGGTGGAGAGAAGGTCCTATCCTAAACGCATCCACTCATATGATCTAGACCGGGCGCAGATGATGCTTCTTCTAGAAAGTTTATTTAGAAAATATTTAAGCCCTCAGCTCAGCCCATCAAGTATCTATTGGAGACTTGTTTTGGCAGGTAGACAGTCTTTTTATGAACAGCTGACCTGGGTAAAACTTATAGATGTGCCAATGGATTTTTTTTCCTCTACATGTGACTTTATTACATTTAAAGTTTAACCAGGATATATTGTCAATACAACTGTAATACTGGCTTTCAGGTCAAGTTACCAAGAAAAAAGTAAGAAAATGTATAAAAAATTTCTATAGAAACAAATATATTTCCACCTAAAAAACCCAATGAATATCTTCACTGGTGGGGACTACTGTCGGTAATTTCATGGAAGCAGCATTTAATGGATAGGGGTTTCCTCTACTTAATAAATAAACCCCATGCACACTAGGGTGTTTTTGGTCCCATTGTATTTAGGGACAAGTTCTCTATTCACAAAAGGATATTTACTAATCAAAAACTATGGGGGAGATGTACTAAGCCTTGGAGAGTGATAAAGTAGAGAGTGATAATCAGCTCCTGTCACTTTACAGGCTATGACCCGTATTCAATTTGATTCGCACCCGCGATACTTTTTTGGAGGCGGAAAAGAATCGCGTGCGTGCCTGCGTATCCCCGTATTCAATTTGAAAATTACGCGAAAACGTAACCTGGCAAAACTGAAACTGAAACAAGTGGAAAGTCATGTCAGATTTGGGGAAATCAGCCTGACACCCCCCAAAAGATGCTCTGACATGGGGGTTCCCTATGGTAACCCCCGATTTGGCTTGCTGAAGGTATTTGGTGTTTTTAAACAGGCTCATTAGTTCTTAAATTGTGTTTTTGTATAAGTGGTGAAGAATAGTATTCAGGAGGTTTTTATTGCAGAAAATAACTGATCACCGCAAATTTGGGGTACTTGAAAATGGGGGCCAGCATATATAAAAGTTGCTAAAGTTAAGTTTAAAAATTTTGAAAAATCCACCTGCCGAAAACACCTGCCATGAAAAAACACATGGGGCATACTTGGGGACCCCCCTGGAGTCTAGTTCGCTAGTTTTTAACTTTGTCCCCCAACTTTTTTTTTTCGCCCCCCCAAAATGAAAGTGATTTTTTTTGGGTGTTCCTAAGTGTTTTTATTTTTTATTTTTAACGCAGTTTACCTTTGGGGGACTGTCTGAAGGCTGCACAGGGGTTCCCGTAACATTGCACCCCAAACCCCCAATTCTGCACTTTTTTCCACCTGCTATTCATAGGTGAAACTTTTTCACCTATTACATTGCATTGACTTTCTGCCTAGGCGGAAAGTCTTTCTAATTGAATATGGCGCTTCTGAAGAAGGACTAATATGTCTGAAACGCGTTAAGCGTGGGCTTTGTGTGGTGGACAACTGACTTCACTTGCTTCATCTTGGGCATACTCCTGCATCCGGAGCCGGTGTTCTTTGCCTTCCTTTTACCATCCAAGGATTACAAGAAAGGAGCAGACGTGAATGTTGCTGCATTGCCACTGTTCATTGGATTTTACATGCCTGATTTTGCTCTACCATTTGTGAGTGTACCTTATTATTAAACAGAATATGTTTTTAGTTTGATCTACACTATGTCTGTATTTTTTAATATTTTCATATATGAGGATTGCTGTGATCAGCGCATATTATTTGGAAAACAAGATCCACTTTGTTCATTCACTATTAAAGACTGCGAATTCTAGATGATTATGTGATCCTATATCAGGTGGATCCGATTTATGGTGATTATTTATTTCTCTTTTCCTGTCACTTTTGTGCACTTGTGATTGGGGGAGCGCTAGGAGGTGATTTACATCTATTTTTTCTTGTGCATGTTGTCTGGAGTAGTGGGTGTCTACTCATTTGTATTTTCACCCTTTGCTGCATCCCTGATTTTATTGCGCACTTGTTATCACCTTTGTTTATATTTTCTAAGGTACTGTATTGATCATGGATGAAGACTGTGCCTAATTTCCAGGTTTCAAAGGCTTGTCATGCAAAATACATTTTGTTAATTGGAAGCATATTTTATAGCCTGTTCTTATCTCCTAGGGTATCTAAGTTAATGTTAACTAAATAGTATTATAGAAAGAGTATTTCAGATTCAAAAAAGTGCATCACATTCATATTGAGTAACATGATAACTGTTGTAGCGTTTTGTGTAATGCGGAAAAAGTATCATGTGTGACAGGGTGTACATGTACCAGCTCAGTAGCAGCAAAATGTCCTGGGAATTATATTCAAATGTTGGTCATTTTGAAGCATGGATGTGGGAAACCTGAGCAATTATCATCATGGACATAAGATAATTTAAGGTATTGTATTGAGTCTATTTATGAAGATGCAGCGATAACAACGATTGTGTATCACCACTTATCATAGCAAGAAAAAATCAGTCATTGCAACAATTTTGCTAATAATAATAATATGTTGCCAGGGCAGTTGAGTGATATTGAGCTCCTTGGTAATATTGTCTGACAGAAATAGAGCAAGTCCTGCATGCATCTACCAAAACAGAAAGGTGTGTACAAAGTACCAGGGTCTAGGCCTGCCAAATAGGTTCAGCCAGTCCCCCAACATGATGATGGTCTTGTCTCTTCAGCATCACGCCACTGGGCTGGGACTCAAAATTCACTGCATAGCCTGGCCATACACTCCACGCATTTGGTATGGCCACGCCCCATTCATACCACAGCCCATCATTTTCATTTATCATGTTGGCCCTGCACCTGCACATGCGTGAACCAGTTTTGCCACTTCACACATGCTCAGGTGACTGGAAGGCTGAACCTGGGCTTTTAGTTCCACATACTGAATGACTCAAAGAAAAAGTAAAAAACAATAATATATATTAAAACACAATAAAGCCCATGGTCTGAAACATGCCAGAACATGGGCATGCTTAATATACTTTTCAGTGCCTTATCATCTACTTTTCATGCATTCCTACTTATATTCTGCAATAAAAGAAATGAATAAATAATAGCTCAGTTGGACATGTTTACATTGTACACAGTAAAACCACATTCACTGTGCACAGATAAGTAGGGAAATTGTCACAAGGCTGTACCTATTATTTATATAAACAATATTTCAGTGTACAACAAAGGTTGGAAACCTGTGTCTCCAGTAGTAAATGGTACTACAAAGCCCAGCATGCTTTCTCTTACAGTGGATGCTGGTACCTGTAGTTCCATCACAGCTCTAGAGCTGAAAGGTATACCAGCTTTATATTAGTGGAGGATGATTTATGTGGCCAGTTCTAAATGGAGATGTCAGATGAAGTGACATATAAAATGGCAATTTTTCACAGTATGATCACAGCCTGTTGTGTCAGTGGGACCAAACACATCTCACTCTGTTCTGTGTGGGGACAGCTGAAGAGAACACGATGTTTCGGAGTGAGCATCTGATTATTACCTTGTAAAATAAACTGCAGAGCCTGTGACTGAGATTTTATTTGGTCTCAGCAAATAAAACGTTAAAGACGCGTCTCTCTACACTGCTTATGCCGGCAGTAAAAATAATTGTCTCCCCATTGGCCCCGTTGTAAAGTTTGACATGAATAGGCTCAGGCCTGTGTATTCAGAATAGAACGTCTTCTTTAGCAGGCCGAACAGAGCCTTGGAGGGAGCCAAAACATTGTGGCTTCAGGCAAAGTCGAGGAATACTTTTGTGACTTTACAGTAATCCGGTAATGAGGGCGCCATCCAGGCGCAGATTGCGAAAGGAACACTGATAACACATTCCCGTCACACTAAAAAGATTAAAGTTACACTGACTGCGTATTCCAGCTTGGAACATTTGAAAAACAATACATTTAAAGATCTAAAAGGTGGAAAACCATTCGGGGATACTGTATGTATAGTGAAATGTGCCTGTGCATATGTACAATATAAGCATTACTGCTAAAATTTTCCTTATAGCGGCTTCCGAATTAACATAATATTTTGTAGTTGACACATGATATAGTAATTCTCACCCACAAATATCAGTTTAAAGGCCCGTACACACTGGATGATAAAAGTGAATGATATGAACGATAATGATATCATTCAACGATATATCGTTCATATCGTCCAGTGTGTATGCACTGAATGATCGACGATGCGCGCTCCTGCAAGTCGTTAACGATATCCCCAGCCAAAACTGGGGATATCATTAACGATGTCATGCTGCTGAATGCAGCATGGCACCGCACCCCTTGTGCCGTCATTCGTCGTGGCCAACATCGGCAAATGTGTATACACTTACCGATGTTGGCATCCCCGCCGGGTCCGCCGCTGCTGATATCAGCTCATACGCAGATCATCTAGTGTGTATGAGCCTTTAGTACTGTACATGAGTAACAATCTGCACCTTGTATTTTTTTTCCAGATGATCTATTGTAATTCCCACAGTTTTTCATGAGGAAGCTTTATGGTCCTGATGAAACCCTATCTGACAGAAAGAAAGTAAACTTAGTACAGATGTGGGGCTTTAGTTACGAAGTAGCAGCTTTTGTAAATTTAAAAAGACACCTGCAGTTAGTGTAAAGCACGTTGCTTTAAATTTTCACCTGCAACTCGCCGGGAAGCAGCGGCTTACAAAACCTGCTGCTTCGTAATAAATCCATTGGTCCCCAAGCTCCTCCATCTATAGTAATGTGAGGTGGCAGTGTTGGAGGAAAGATGAGGTATTTCCATCAATCTTGTTTTAGGGGTATATTTACTAAAGTGAGAGTTTTTAGAAGAGATGTTGCCCATAGCTACCAATCAGATTCTACTTATCATTTAACTAGCACTTTCTAGAAGATAATAGCTAGAATATGATTGGTTGCTATGGGCAACATCTCCACTTCTAAAAACTGTCACTTTAGTAAATATACCCCGTAGTATCTACTACACCTGAAGTGTTACATTTTATTTCCCCTCTTAATTTAATTTATAAGATGACAGATGTTTAGGGAATTAGGACCTCATTCAGAGGCGGTCGTTAGTTGAAAGCGGTCGCCCTGAATCAGGGCGACCGCTTGCATCCTGAACGTCCGCCTCCTTGTCGATCGTTAAGCTGGGGCTTACGATCAGACCCTAGGGTTGGGTCTGGGCACTCGTAAGCCCCAGGGAGCTTTCTGCTCTGATGGAGCAGGAAGTTCCCCACTGATATCACTGATGATGTCAGTGCGGCTGCCCACAAAACGGTAGGCGTTCGGAAAGGAACCATCCCCCTGGCCTGCCTACCAAACGGGGGCAGCTGTCGATCAACATCGTAAGCCGCCCCTTTGGTAACAAGCTCCGGAGCGACAGAGTTTCTCCGGGGCTTGCGTGCGCGCAATGCGGCCGATGCGCGTGCGCAGGCCAAACCATCGGGTTGGTTACAAGCGTATCGGCGTTCGCGACCGACTCTGAATGAGGTCCTTAATGCCCTTATTAGTAACTCGCTATCATATGAACCCATTAATGTTAATCTTTTTTGAGATCAGGTTTGTGAAAGTGGTATAATATTCATGTGTCATTTTCTCAGGTACATTACTATATTTTATTATTTATGTTATCATTATTAACTTTTATTCATATAGTGCCAACATACTTCTTGCAAATGGACACATGTAGGTTCTCACATTTATGTAACAATACCTGAAAAACACAGATTGATCTTCCCCTAAAATGTACCTACTCTCTCTGTAGATTAGGGATCAACAACATTTTCAAAACTATTTCATCATAAAGTCTTGTAGGTGCACATTGGCAGCAATAGTTCTTTGTTGACCTTAAGGGGTCTATGTACTAAGCAGTGATAAGTGACAGAGTGAAAAGTGATAAGTCTGTGATAAGTGCCAGCCAATCAGCTCCCAACTGTAATTTTTCAAACACAGCCTGTGAGACGGCAGTTGGAAGCTGATTGGCTGGCACTTATCACAGACATCACTTTTCACTCTGTCACTTATCACTGCTTAGTACATAGACCCCTAAGTGTTCTTTTGCAGAAGTCCCTCTATCTCTTTTTGTCAGACTTCTCCTCTATTATACCCCAACTAGTCCACAGAGCAGAATGCATTGACGCTGTCATCCCATCAGATCTATATATAGACTATAAATTCCATTAAATGACTAAAAAAAATAGCAGGATACCACTCTTAGGAGCGTAGTGGGTATAGCAGAAACCTCAGCTTTGTTGCACCTGTGCATGACTTTATGTGAATCAGTTTGGACAGTGTAACAAACAGGAGTATTACTTTACATACAACTTTTTAGTCTCCTCTTGTGACAATTTCCTGTGCTCCCAGACAATGTAGGGACCCAACCTGATGGAAAATGAAGCTCTGTTATAGGTAACACCACTCAGGACACAGCATAAAACATGATGCTCAGCATGGCAGTGCATTAACCTGTAACTTGATCACATTTAAAATAAAAAAAAGTCTGCACTGATTCATGTAACAGCCAGGCAAATTATAGAAGAATTATAACAAGTTTCTATTTCCATTCTGTTTTCTATAGTGTCTGTGTATGATAACTAACTGCTACAAGCAATCAGTGTTCCAGAATTTAAAACCTGTCAACCTGCAGGCGACTCCTGTTCGCTGTTTAAATGGAATGTATAAGTATTTTTAGTGTCTGAGTTAATTATTGTGTGAGGGTGGAAGTCATGTCACATATTTGCTCAGTAGTTCGGAAGCCCTGGGTAACAGAAGGATTAACTGCTGCTGGAGATTTGGAGTTGGTTGCATAACCAGAAAAAAAGTTATGTAAAAAGAAGTGTATTAATGTATGTACTGATGTGTAATATACATCTTTTCTGCAGTCCCCTCTCGGTTAACAATAACCTTGGGTCGATGTCAAAAGGTAGGAGTGACACTGTGTGACCTATACATGTATATATGGGACATTTGACTTTGGTTGCTATAATAATAGGAGCACTCAGAAAACAACACCTATCAACTACTAGTAGTATTTAGTTGTGTAAAAACAGATGTAATCCATACGATCCAGTGAGTATAATAGCATTCATCTGCAGTTTTGTTTCACAATGGATGAGACAAGGTTCTGAAGATGCCTCGGTTAAACAATATATGTACTATGTAATATGGGTTCGGTATGACTTACAGCCGGCCAAATGGTTCAAATCCCGATGGCAGCAGCCCGACATGGGTGAAAATCCTGACTGCACTAAAGTAAGTGCCTAACCCTAATCCCCCCTCTAAGTGCCTAAACCTAACCCCCCTTCCTCGCTGCCTAAACCTACTGTAAGTCTCCCGGGGGGGTGCCTAACCCTAAAACCCTAACCTCCCCCCGGGGGTGCCTAACCCTAAACACCCCTTCCCCTAGCCGAACCCTAAGTTCCCACCGGGAGCCCCCTAACCTAACCCCCCCCCCACGGCTGTCCGCACCCGGCACACGGCTTACCTTCGGTCGGGATGCCGGGTGTCGGACTCCCGGCGTAGGTAAAATGACAGGCATCCGGATTTCGACGCCTGTCATTTAGCCCTTGCCAGGATTAGACAGTCTGGAAGCCGGCGGTCGGGATTCCGTCCATCGGCTTCCCGACTGCTTCCCTGTAATATACCTGAACCACGGCAGTAAGAACCCTTTCCCAATTAGAGTTAATCAGTTTTTCAGGCACACTATTGTGGATACCCTTATCAGAATTATATAATAATGCCCTTAAATAAAGGGAAATACACTATCTAGAATATACGTTACATAGATATACCACATTTTGAACCAATATACGATTGTGTTTAAGAGCAGGGGCGTTGCAATATGCATATTTTAATTAACAAAATTATTTTCTATTTTAACACAATCTATTTTTAATTAAATTTTCGCTGTTTGTCATATGAGTGTTATTGATTAAACAATAATAAAGGTAAAATTTTAGATATCTCTTCCTAGTGCGCCACTTTGGGCATTTCATCCTTTTCTCTTTGTGTCCTTTGTCACCTCTCGGCGCGACAGTTTCCATGAGACTCTGCTAGCGCCGGGCGTCTATTTTGCGTCTTTTTTACCGAATATGCATCTAAGTAGCAATATGACTTTGCTAACTAAATTGATATGTGACTGATAAATCTGTGTGTGACTAAAGGTGTGTATCCACTAATAGATGGAGAAACCAGAGCACGATTACGACATTGTAATCGTGCTGTCATTTCTATGTCTGTGCTGTGCCTACACTGAACTTTCAGTCATTCAGAGTAGGCACATCCATCATCCCCGTATATGCTGAACCTGACACGATCGTCACGTTGACCAGCATGTACGGGCGATGATAGATGTCGGAAACAACCAGCGCGCACGCGCATCACTGGTCTTTTCAAACATAACTGTGCCCGATGCATGCACGATTTGCACGTGATTGAATGATAACGACGTCGTTATCGTTCAATCGCCTGCAAATCTCGTTTAGTGGATACGCACATTAAGAGGTATATTTATCAAAGTTCGATTTTACTTTCATTTTGAAGTTCGATTTAGCTCGCCTCAAACCGAATCAAATTGAAAGTACAAATCCCTCTTCAAATCCCTCATTTACTAAAATTCGATTTTAGAAGCATTTTCTAAATCAAATTCAATTGGTTCAGTTTTGAACAGTTATTTGCTGTTTGATTTTGGCATGTTCATGTACAAATGAAACTGCAAATCCCACTTCAAAATGAGCTGCAAATCCCCGACTGAATAGAACTGCTTCATTCTTTCACTTTCAGTATCAGCAGTTAGTTTTCACACAGATACATGCATACATCAGTGATATGTATGCATGTATCTTACTGTAACAAGCTTAGAAACATTTAAATTTAAAAAAAAATAATTACGTGGGGTCGCCATCTAAGACAGAACTAGCCCCGGACTTTTCTTAGCCAGTCCTGGTTGTCTAAGTACAGGGGTAAAATTGCGTAGGGTTCCCCCTGTACTTAACACAACCAGAACTGGGCTCTGATACTGTTCTGGTTCTAGAATTACAGAGGAAAAAATGCGTAGGGTCCCCCTGTATTCTTCAGAACCAGCACGTACCCTTTCTAGCGGGGGCTGATGCCGCAGCCAGGGGAGCCCTTTCACCGGGCCCACCAGCCGCAGTATCAGGCCTGACCCCTAGTCAGCCCAGCGCACAAAGGATTCCCCCTCTCCTGGGCACCCCTAACCTAGGGTGAAAGCCCGAGGCTATCCACGCCACCCGTGGGCATGGGGGTGGCGGGTTGATAGTATAAGTGTAGTGCATTTAAAATAGTTATAAATATTGTCTTATCTGTGGAACTGCAGTGCCCAGCAAGCCTCCCCTGCATGCTGGTACTTGGGGAACCACAAGTACTAGCATTCAGGGCATTATGGGCCGGCTGGTACTTGTAGTTACACTTCAAAAGCAATATTAAAAAAACACAGGACACACACACGTACACAGTATAAGTTTATTTAACATACATGCACTCACACATGTACACACACATCCACACACACACATGTACTCATACTCACCTATGTATCCCTGTAGCATATGTCCCCTTCTCCAGTAGATTATCCATAGGGTAGCTGTGGTAAAAAAAAACCATACTCACCTTCTTCTATGTGTGGATCGGTCCTCTTCAGTCCAAAGTAGGCATCCATGGTCTTCTTAAAATAAAAAAATGAATAAACACGAGCCACGCAACAGATAACAATAACGATGGCTGTTATCTCCCGAATGAAGATCTCATACATGGTTCTAGCCTTTGTAGAGCTGTATCTGAGCGTTCATTGGCTGAGAGAGGTCAGCCCCCTCCTCTCTCAGGCAATGAACGGCTCCCACCATTGAAGTCAATGGAGAGCCGCAGGATCACTAAAGTTTATTTTGCGGTTCCCACCATTGACTTCAATGGAGGTAGCCGTTCATTGGCTGAGAGAGGCGGGGGCTGACCTCTCTTAGCCAATGAACGCTCAGATACATCTCTACAAAGGCAGAGGCTGCATCTGAGCGCTTAATTTCGGAAGTAACAACCATCGTGGTTGTTACTTTGTGCGTGGTTCGTGTTTTATCATTTCTTTATTTTAAGAAGACCATAGATGCTTACAGGGAGAAAGGGACCACTCCAGGGAATGTAGGTGAGTATGTGTGAGTGTGTATGTATGTATTAAACCTTTAATTTCACGGTGTGTGTGTCTTGTGTTTATTTAAACATTTTTTACAGGTGGACTACAGGTACCAGTGGGCCCTTAATGCCCCGCATGCTGGTACTTCTGGTTCCCCAAGTACCAGCATGTGGGGGAGGCTTGCTGGGACCTGCAGTTCTACTGTGAAGACAGTGGGGGTCATTCAGACCCACTCGCGAACAGCAGTACGCTCGCAAGTGGGTCGATGTTCCCCACTGCGCATGCGCACGACGGAGGGAGCTCCGTCGTGCGCATGCGCGAGACCCGGCGAGCGACGGGCGGACCATTGCTCCGGGTCTCGCACCAAAGGGGGCGTGCTGTCGATGTTGATTGACAGCACGCCCCCTTTGGTGGGCGTGCTGGGGGCGTGCCTGCCAGACGGAGGCGTTCCCATGGGAATGCCTACCGTCTGAAGCCGGCCCCACTGACATCACTAGTGATGTCAGTGGGAGTGATTTTGGCTCTGATAGAGCTAAAATCACTCCAGGGCTTGTGGCTGGGAAACCCAACCGCAGGGTTTCCCTCGCAAGTCCGATGGTCACGATGGTCAAGACCATCGCGACCATCTTTTTGGACGCTCGTATATGCTGTGGGTGGTGACCCCAGGAGGACGCTCCATTTTAATGGAGGAGGGCCCTGATTCAGAGCGAGCGCTCTGGTCAGAGCGTCCGGCCCTGAATCAGGCCCAGTGTTTACACTTATCTATTTTTACACTACACTTACACTATCAATCCGCCACCCACTGCCCAGAGGTGGCAGGGATAGCTCCAGGCTATCAGCCTAGGCTAAGGGTACCCTGGAGAGGGGAACCCTTTTATTGCTCCCCAACTCCCCAGGGATCCCTGGCCTGGGCTGACTAGCAGTCAGGGCTGATGCTGCGGCTGGGAGGCCGGTGATAGGGCTCCCCTGGCTGTGGCATCAGCCCCCCGCTAGAAAGGGTCTGGTGCTGGTTCTGGAGATTACAGGGGGACCCTACGCAATTTTTTCTCCTGTAATTCTAGAACCAGGACAGGATCAGAGTCCAGTACTGGTTGTGCTAAGTACAGTGGAAACCCTACTCAATTTTTCCTCTGTACTTAGACAACCAGGACTGGCTATGAAAGTCCGGGGCTGGTTCTGATTTAGGGGGGGGACCCCACGTAATTTTTTTTCTAAATTTAACTCTTTCTAAGCTTTTACAGTAAGATACATGCATGCATCTCACTGATGTATGCATGTATCACTGTCAATCCGACCTGCTTATGCTCAAATCGAAAGCATGAAGCTGGTCTATTGTATTGGGGATTTGAAGTTCGATTTTGTGTTGGATTTCAAATTTATAATAGTAAATAAGGGATTTGTGTGTTGGTCTATGTAAAAGTACCAATGTTTTCCCGATGTTCGATTTGAGTGCGATTTGAGTAAAATTGGGTTTTAAGTTCGATTTTACATTCGATTTGGCCTTTAGTAAATACCCAAATACAAAATCGAATGTAAATTGAATGCCAAATCACTCAAAAATCAAAATCGAACTTTAGTGAATTTACCCCTAATGGTGAGTACACACTAGACAATATGCTCACTGAGCGATATCGTCTAGTGTGTCCCCGGCAGGGTGTGCTCAATGTCATTCATGACATTGAGCACACCCGCTGAGCGATATCATTAACGATATCGTTCAGCGCCGGGCTCTCTCCCCCATTCCATAACATGCAGCAACCTGACGACATCGTCAGGTTGGCCTGCATGTTAACCCGATGAACGATGATGACGAACGACCCGCGGGAATGCGTTGTGCTTCATGTACAAACTCAGGTGTTCACACAGAAATACAAGTATTGCGTATCAAATTAATCAGCACAGTATGCTGGTGCATACTAGTCACATCGCATTGTGACTTAGATGGATTTTCGGCACAAAAAAAATGCACAATGCTAGCAGAGTAGTACCGGATCGGGCGGCTCACTCACGCCAGGCAAGTTGCACTGTGTGGCGTATTGAGGCTAGATGTATGAGGATACATCTGTATATGTTAAGTCAGAAGTAACTTAGTAGTATTTAGGCGTACAAGTATGTATGCTTACACCCCTCAATAGCAAATAAATAGTATCGGGTTGTGGCCTTATAGTAGTAAACACTAAAATCACAAAATGTGTGCACAATAAAATAATGTAATGAACAGGGACGTGTAATCAGGTTAGGCAGGGGACGTAGAGCCTCCCTTGTCATACTCCTTGTCAGACTGCAGAGTTCTGACTATAAAAATGATTAGAATAATACAAGGAACATATTTATGACTTATAAATATCTTCTTTGTATTATTCTGATCATTTTTATAGTCAAAACTCACCAAAATTGCAGCACTCCCTGGAAATAAAGGGA
The DNA here is from genome assembly GCA_031769625.1 of Taudactylus pleione. NCBI lineage: Eukaryota > Metazoa > Chordata > Amphibia > Anura > Myobatrachidae > Taudactylus > Taudactylus pleione. The sequence goes on along the minus strand of JAUIMM010000137.1, from coordinate 13,948,412 downwards.
GAGAAGAGAGATGAGGCATTAAGAGCCCAGCCTCACCTCTAATAGCTCAGACACTGCCTGGATTTGGGGGCTGGGCCATGAAGCAGCCAATAAAACCCATAGAAATAGAGCTATTGGAAGCTTGCCTCACTGTGAGGGGGCATGCCTTGAGCTCTGGTGAACAACTCTGACGATAAGGTGACAAGTCCAGGAAGTACTCAGGCATCGGAGCTCAGTGGCAGCACTGAGGAGGGAAGGAAGTTGGAATATGCAGACAGAGGAAACACACAAACAAAAAAAAAGGTGAGGAGGGTCCACTGCTGTGTGTGTGGGAAACCTTTTGTGCTAGGGGGGAATCTTATGTGCTAGTGGGAGATATGTGTGAGAGGGATCTGTGCTACAGGCAATCTGTGTGTGTGGTTGTGGGGGCGGATCTGTGTGAGGGGTGAGATCTGTGTAAGTGGGGCAGGTTCATATATGTATGTGTAAATCTGGCTCCGATACCAGTCAGTGCCTCCCCGCACGTCCCTGGTAATGAAGTGTCATATTCACCAGTGAGAACAGTGTCTGGACAGTTATTAATAAACGTGAAAGTCACATTTTCAATATAAAAGTTATGAAAAGTGTAATACCCTTAGAAGTGCTTGCTGGTAAATTCATAAATATACACAAAGATAAATAGATAAAATGTATTGTATTTTAATGACAGGATGCTGTAGTTGATGTGTTTACACGGATAAGAAACTGGAGGTTGCCAATATATATTTATGTGGCCATGTTGCTTTGCTTATAAGGGATCCAGGTATTGGTTAATATGTATATACAGTGCTTCATGATAAATACAGTGCATTTGGACCTGTTAACCCCTTCTTGGGGAACATTGAAGTGAACTTCAACCTCAGGGGGAGCAAATGGAGCCTGCTGCCGACTCTTGGCATTAAGGGAACCAGCGAGCACGCGGCCAAGAACAGGACAGCCCAACTGTTATGAGGGGAGTCCGTCCCCCCTTTGGGTTACACAGGTGGCCAGTGGAGAGAGCGGCGCATGCGGTGAGTGAGAAGCTGACGGGCACGCGGCCGCTAATATATAAGAAGACCCGCGGGGACTGCCAGGGAGAGTCTGCTTGAGGTAAGCCAGCGTAAGGGAGGAAATGCTGCGCTTGTTGAGTTGAATAAGGGGAAATCGGGACCTAGCGGTAGCTGTGGGGCGGAGCTGCAGGACTCCGTGTAGCATCTGCCGGGACCGGAGCTGCTTAGCGACTGGAGGCATTGCCGGAGGAGGTCGCACCAGCCGGGCACCGCCTCCAAACCTGCCCTGCAGAGTGAGAGACAGCCGGGGAGCTGTGCGGCTGATGCGGGGGCGTGAACAGAGGGAAGCGGCCTCACCGGTGGAACCGCCTGGCCTCCTCCCTCTGCACAGAGACTGACAGCCGGGGAGCCGAGTGGCTGCTGCGGGGGCATGAACAGAGGGAAGCGGCCTCACCAGTGGAACCGCCCGGCCTCCTCCCTCTGCACAGAGACTGACAGCCAACAGTACAGGTCTGTCAAAAGTTTATACACTGGCACTTTAACACTATATGAACTGCTCAGTACATGCATCATAGTGAAGTATCAGTCAAACTTCCAGTTAACTCTCGCCCTGTCAGCTAGGTATCTCTGCTGTGGAGTACAGCCAACAGTACAAGTCTGTCAAATCTTTATACACTGGCACTTTAACACTATATGAACTAGGGGTGAGTGGGTTTGGATTTCAGAAATCCGAACCCCCCCGACCCCCCCGATCCGAGGCCGATCCGAGTCAGGCTCGACTTTTCCCGCCTGACTCGGATCTGAAATCGAGGCAAAACGTCATCATCCCGCCTTCCGGGTCCCGAGGGTTTTGGATCCTATATAAGGTACCTGCGATGGCGCCATTTTCTCACTCGGCTGTGGACAGTGAAGAGGGAGGGTGGGAGTTAGGGCTGGCTGGGCTGTGTAGTGTAGTGTAGTGTAGTGTAGTGCAGTGTAGTGTTGTGCTGTGTTGTGCTGCGCTGTGCTGCTGTTGTCCATAGGGGCTGTGTCCACTCCTTCAAAGTCCATAGGGGCTGGCTGGACTGTGTTGAGCAGTCAGTTGTCCATAGGGGTTGTGTCCACTCCAAAGTCCTGTGCAGTGATCCAGTCCTAAAGGAGTGCTGTAGTGTTGTCCAGGGGGTGCTCTGTCCATCAGGGGTGCTCCCCCCAAGTGCAAAAAAAATTATATTTTTTCTGTGTTTGTGAATTGTGTGCACTGTGGCTGCACGTGCATCAACAAAGAAGCAGCGCCAAGCATGCGCCTGTGTCCCATTAGTAAAGGGCCGGCTAGCTTGTATGTTAAAGGGTGCTGCAACCCCCAAAGTACACTCCAAACAAAAAATATATATATTTTCTGTGTTTGTGAATTGTGTGCACTGTGCCTGCACGTGCATCAACAAAGGAGCAGCGCCAAGCGTGCGCCTGTGTCCCATAAGTAAAGGGCCAGCTGGCTTGTCCGTTAAAGGGTGCTGTAACCCCCAAAGTACACTCCAAACAAAATAAAAAATATTTTCTGTGTTTGTGAATTGTGTGCACTGTGGCTGCACGTGCATCAACAAAGGAGTAGCGCCAAGCGTGCGCCTGTGTCCCATAAGTAAAGGGCTGGCTGGCTTGTCCGTTAAAGGGTGCTGTAACCCCCAAAGTACACTCCAAACAAAATAAAAAAATATTTTCTGTGTTTGTGAATTGTGTGCACTGTGGCTGCACTTGCATCAACAAAGTAGTGCCAAGCGTGCGCCTGTGTCATAAGTAAAGAGCCGGCTGGCTCATTTCTTAAAGGGTGGTGTAACCCACAAAGTGCACTACTCTCCAGCAAAAAGAAAAAAATATTTTCTGTGTTTGTGTGCGCCTTAGCCGCACATATATATCAAATCAATATAACATAAATGGAGGACCAAACTTTCTCCGATAAAAATAAAATAGGGAAAGATCAAGAACCACTTCCTCCTAGTGCTGAAGCTGCTGCCACTAGTCATGACATAGACGATAACATGCCATCAACGTCGTCTGCCAAGGCCGATGCCCATTGTCATAGTAGAGGGCACATACAATCCCAAATGACAAAGTTCAGGAAAATTACCTTAAAGAAAACATTTAAATCATCTGAAGAGAAACGTAAACTTGCCAATATGCCATTTATGACATGGAGTGGCAAGGAACGGCTAAGATCTTTCCCTATGTTCATGACTAGTGGTTCAGCTTCACATGACGATGGAAGCCCTCCTCCCGCTAAAAAAATCAAACGCGTTAAGCTGGCAAAAGCACAGCAAAGAACTGTGCTTTCTAAGAAGATATCACAAATCCCCAAGGAGAGTCCAAGTGTGGTGGTGGTTGCGATGCCTGACCTTCCCAGCACTGGACGGGAAGAGGTGGCTCTTTCCACTATTTGCACGCCCCCTGCAAGTGCTGAAAGGAGCACCCACAGTCCACTTGCTGATATGCAAATTGAAGATGTCACTGTTGAAGTACAACAGGATGAGGATACTGGTGTAGCTGGCGCTGAGGAGGAAGTTGGCAAGGAGGATTCTGATGGTGATGTGGTTTGTTTAAATCAGGCTCCGGGGGAGACAGTTGTTGTCCGTGGGATGAAAAAGCCCATCACGGTCATGCCTGGGCAGAAGACCAAACATTCCACCTCTTTGGTCTGGCAATATTTCTATCCAAATCCGGACAACAACTGTCTTGCCATATGTACCATATGTAAAGGTGAAATAAGTAGGGGTAGGGACGTTAACCACCTAGGAACATCCTCCCTTATACGGCACCTGCAGCGCATTCATAAAAAGTTACTGTCAAGTTCAGAAACTTTGGCTAAGACCGTAAGCAGTCCAGGGACACCTAAATCCTGTTGTCCTGTTGTATCCAAGTGCCTGCAAACCACACCGTCAACTCCCTCCTCATCAATTTCCTCCTTAGTCAGGATCGGAAGTAGTCCTGCAGGCCATGTCTCTGGTATGACTGACTCTCATATCCCGGATTTCTCCGGAGGATCCTGCATTGCTACGCCTACTGCTGCCGCTGCTGCTGTTGCTGCTGCTGGGAGTCATTCATCATCCCAGAGAAGAAGTAGGAACACCACTACTTTTACTAAACAATTGACCCTCCAACAGTCCTTAGCGAGGAGGATGAAGTACGACAGCAGTCATCCGGAAGCAAAACGTATAACTGAGGCATTGACTGCTATGTTGGTGTTAGATGTGCGTCCGGTATCCGCCATTAGTGCAGTGGGATTTAGACAATTGATGGAGGTAGTGTGTCCCCAGTTCCAAATCCCGTCTAGATTCCACTTCACTAGGCAGGCGATACCGAGACTGTACAGAAACGTCAGAAAAAGTGTCCTCAGTGTCCTGAAAAATGCGGTTGTACCCAATGTCCACTTAACCACGGACATGTGGACAAGTGGAACAGGGCAGACTAAGGACTATATGACTGTGACAGCCTACTGGGTAGATGTATCACCTTATGCAGCAACAACAGCAGCGTCACCAGTAGCAGCATCTCAGAAACGCCAGCTCGTTCCAAGGCAGGCTACGCTGTGTATCACTGGGTTCAGTAAGAGGCACACCGCCGACAACCTCTTAGAGAAACTGAGGGAAAACATCGCCCAGTGGCTTACTCCACTTAGACTCTCCTGGCGATTTGTGATATCTGACAACGCCACCAATATTGTGCGGGCATTACATCTGGACAAATTCCAGCATGTCCCATGTTTTGCTCATACAGTACACTTGGTGGTGCAGAATTTTCTGAAAAGCGACAGGGGCGTGCAGGAGACGCTTTGGGTGGCCCAAAAAATTTCTGGCCACTTTCGCCATTCAGCGACAGCGTGCCGAAGACTGGAGTGCCAGCAAACACTCTTGAACCTGCCCCGCCATCACCTGAAGCAAGAGGTTGTGACGCGATGGAACTCAACCCTCTATATGCTTCAGAGGATGGAGGACCAGCAAAAGACCATTCAAGCCTATACATCCACCTATGACATAAGGGGGTATGCACCTGACTCAAGCGCAGTGGAGAATGATTTCCGTGTTGTGCAAGGTTCTCCAACCCTTCGAACTTGCCACACGTGAAGTCAGTTCAGACACTGCCAGCTTGAGTCAGGTCATTCCCCTCATCAGACTTTTGCAGAAGCAGCTGGAAAAAGTTAAGGAGGAGCTAAGATGGAGCGATTCCGCTCGGCATGTGGGACTTGTGGAAGAAGTCCTTCATTCGCTTTGCCAGGATTCCAGGGTGGTCAATCTGTTGAAATCAGACCACTACATTTTGGCCACCGTGCTCGATCCTAGGTTTAAAGCCTATGTGGTGTCTCTCTTTCCGGCCGACACAAGCCTGCAGAGGTGCAAAGACCTGCTGGTGAAAACACTGTCAGCTGAAGCGGAACGTGACACGTCAACAGCTCCTTCTTCATTTTCTCCCGCAACTGGGGCTGCCAGGAAAAAACTTAGGTATCCTAAGCAACCCACTGGCAGTGATGCAGGGCAGGCAGGACCAAGTTTGGACATCTGGTCTGGACTGAAGGACCTGGCAACAATTTCTGACATGTCTACTGTCACTGCATATGATACTGTCACCATTGACAGAATGGTAGAGGATTACATCGGTGACAGCATCCAAGTAGGCATGTCAGACAGTCCGTACCTGTACTGGCAGGAAAAAGAGGCAATTTGGAGGCCCCTGAACAAACTGGCTCTATTTTACCTGAGTTGCCCCCCCTCCAGTGTGTACTCCGAAAGAGTGTTTAGTGCAGCCGGGAACCTTGTCAGCGAAAGGCGTAGGAGGCTGCTTCCACAAAATGTGGAGAAGATGATGTTCAAAAAAATTAATTACCAACTCTTTCAGGGAGACCAGCCTCCATAACGTACAGAGGGACCTGTGGTGGTGGATTCCAGCGGGGACGAGTTAATAGTCTGTGAGGATAGGATGTACACAACACTGAAGAGGGTGAGGAATCGGTGGATGAGGAGGATGAGGACGACATCTTGCCTCCGTAGAGCCAGTTTGTGCAGGGACAGATTAATTGCCAGCTTGTTTTGTGGGGGCCCAAACAAACCAATCATTTCAGCCACAGTCGTGTGGCAGACCCAGGCGCTTAGCATAGCCTTTTGGACATAAAAACACTATTGTGAGGTGTGAGGTGTTCAGAATAGACTGGAAGTGAGTGGAAATTAAGGTTATCGAGGTTAATAATAGCATAGGAGCAGAAAAACCAACACATTCTGTGATTTTAGCTGTTTTTATTCTTTTTTTAAAAAAAATACAGATCCAAAACACAAAACCCAGAACCCAAAACATGGAAGGGTGGTTTTGGCAAAACCAATCCCGATCCAAAACACGAAGAAAGATCCAGATCCAAAACCAAAACACAAAACACGAAAAGTGGCTAGTGCACACCCCTAATATGAACTGCTCAGTAAATGCATGATAGTGAAGTATCAGTCAAACTTCCAGTTAACTCCTGCCCTGTCAGCTAGTTACCTCTGCTGTGGAGTACAGCCAACAGTACAAGTCTGTCAAATCTTTATACACTGGCACTTTAACGCTATATGAACTGCTCAGTACATGTATCATAGTGAAGTACCAGTCAAACTTCCAGTTAACTCTCACCCTGTCAGCTCAGGAGAGGTTTAGATGCGAGGCAATAGATTCTTGTGACTCTTAAGTAGGATATCTTATAAACCCAGCAGTTACAGCTGTTATAACGTGAACTATAGTTTACCTAACTGTGAATAAAGCCAGAAGGTGAATTAGCAGAACACTTTCAGCTAACATCAGGTCAGAGTTGGGCAGGGAGAGAACCGTAAGGTCATCTCAGCAGGCATAATTAACCCTGTGACTGCAAAATTAAAGAAAAAGCATCTATCCTTGGCATAGTTAGCAAAGAATTTATCTATAGCTCAGAAGGGCACCGTACGTTCATTACAGCATTAACAGCGAGTGGAGTTACCAGTTTCTCACAACCCATTTACAGGGAACTTAGCCAGGAAAGGCTGCTACAATTTATTACACCCCATCTATAGCATCGCAGGACTTTGTATTGTCTGAGGATCTATAGACTTCTTCTCTACTTAAGCTACACATCATCCCGGGCAATGGTATACCCATATCAAACTGATACAGTTAACTCTGGCATGCAGAGATATAACAAAGAGATTAGTGCATTAGAGGTTCAGGTGCACCTGAAAGTAATCAATTGTGTCATTTGGGGTCCAATTATTGCAGAAGAAGGTGATCTTGTATGCTCTTTTGTGTTTAACCCATTGCTCCCGTAGGTGGATCAAGTATCCTGCGTTCCTGTTTAATAATTATTACTCGGACCAGAGAGTTACTTTCATTCTCGGAAAAGTGTCCATTATATTGTTTTTTCTGAAATGTATTAATGTATTGTATTGTATAATATTGTTGCTATAAACTGTTTAATTGAATTCAATTGCCTTGTTTGAGGATTGGAGAATAAAAAACTGTCAAGCACATTGGTAAGCAAATTGATTGAAAGAAAACGCATCACACTACTCAAACTCAATTCTATCATTCTAATTGTTTAGTACAAAAGCATACACCTCCACATCTTTTGTTTACCTCTTTAAAAATCAAACTTCCAGATTTCCGTGTCTAATGACGTCATGTGATTCGGGCTGATGAAGTTAAAGTAACTATGAGTAATTCCCGAGCTTGAGTCTATTACTGCATATTAACATGAGTTTAAGTCTGTGATTGTAAAGATCTGTTACTGAATAATGAGCTCTAATCTTTGGATTGCAGTCACTGGAAGTGTGGCGGCCATATACTTCAGCATTGTACAGTGCACTGAACTACCACAATAAAAGAATAATCGGTTGTTTATCTGGACAATAGACAAGAATCCTGCAACACTTTACACTCACTGAGATATATGAAGTACAAGAGGTACCAAAGCCAGGAAAGTGCAGATCATACAATTTATGGCCATACTGATCATACTGTCCAAGTACAGGTTACAAAAACAATCTATATTTTGTATCGCACAAACTGGAGTCAATTTCGTTAGCCAATTAAACTACTAGAAGGTATTTGCATTGAAGAATGAAAGTGAAGCACTCAGAGGCAGGACCGGCAACAGAAATCTTGGGGCTCAATACACTGATGTCTTTGGGGGCCCCCTTGACCCCCCCCCCACATCACCACCCTCGACCCCTGCAACCACACATCCCTCTCCTGCATGTGCTAATACATTAAACAATATAAGACACAGTAATACTGTAATGCCAGGTACACACTGGGACGATGTTGTTACGATTTGGTCAAATCGTAACGACATATCTTGCATATTGTGCAGTGTGAATGCACGTTATGTGTGTTCCAGTGGTCGAAAGCAACTTTGTCAGGGATGATGTGCTGCACATCAAAGCTGCCGAAATCGCATGCAGCCCCATTCATGTTAATGAAGATTGGAACGAGTGACCGTTTCATCATTCATTACATCATTGAGATGTGTGCCATTGGTATGATATGTCGGACCAATGGGCCGTCATATCGTTCCGGTACACATTGTCTAGTGTGTACCCACCTTTAGTGTACCCCATGTTCTGAACCCATGAAAGCTGTCGGTGTATATATATATATATATATATATATATATATATATATAGTCCCATGTCACTCACATCCAATGGTAGAGCCAGCTGAGGGGGTGCACCATACAGGAATTTCCAATTCCTTGGTTCAAAACAAATACAGTCAATAGAGAGGTCACTCACTAGTTCAAGTTGAGCAAAAGATTCTTTATAATAAACTCATGGCACATGCATTTTGTTCCCATAGGCCTTTTACCAAGACATGCAGCGATCACAACATGGTACAGGGTCACCAGAAGCTAAAATGACCCTGTACCATGTTGTAACATCTAGTTGTTCTTGAGAAAAACTTTGCACAACTTGAACTGGTGAGTGCTCTCTCTCTCTCTATATATATATATATAAATATGCAGTGTCAGACTGAGGCATGAAGGACCCACCGGGGGAATGCAGTGGTAGGGGCCCATGCTTAAGGGGTGTGGCCAGGCACCACAGGGGGTGGGGCCAGCCACCACAGATGCTTGGCTAACCAATAGGCAAATCTTGTAGTTTCTATAGAAAGGAACCAAGCCATTATGTTGATCAGTGGTATTACTCCACCAGGCATCTGACCATCTAATGGAACCTGACACCTAGAGGAGGAGGATGGGCCCTCAGGCAGTGGGACCCACCAGGGATCTCCCCTGTACCCCTGTGGGCCAGTCCAACCCTGCATATATGTATAGTCCCATGTCACTCACATCCAATGGTAGCCAGCTGAAGGGGTGCACCACACAAGAATTTCCAATTCATTGGTTCAAAACAAATACAGTCAATAGAGAGGTCGCTCACTAGTTCAAGTTGTGCAAAAGATTCTTTATAATAAACTCATGGCACATGCATTTTGTTCCCATAGGCCTTTTACCAAGACATGCAGCGATTAAAACATGGTACAGGGTCACCAGAAGCTAAAATGACCCTGTACCATGTTGTAACATCTAGTTGTTCTTGAGAAAAACTTTGCACAACTTGAACTGGTGAGTGCTCTCTCTCTCTCTCTCTCTCTCTATATATATAAATATGCAGTGTCAGACTGGGGCATGAAGGACCCACCGGAGGAATGCAGTGGTAGAGGCCCATGCTTAAGGGGTGTGGCCACGCACCACAGGGGGTGGGGCCAGCCACCACAGATGCTTGGCTAACCAATAGGCAAATCTTGTAGTTTCTATAGAAAGGAACCAAGCCATTATGATGATCAGTGGTATTACTCCACCAGGCATCTGACGATCTAATGGAACCTGACACCTAGAGGAGGAGGATGGGCCCTCAGGCAGTGGGACCCACCAGGGATCTCCCCTGTACCCCTGTGGGCCAGTCCAACCCTGCATATATGTATAGTCCCATGTCACTCACATCCAATGGTAGCCAGCTGAAGGGGTGCACCACACAAGAATTTCCAATTCATTGGTTCAAAACAAATACAGTCAATAGAGAGGTCGCTCACTAGTTCAAGTTGTGCAAAAGATTCTTTATAATAAACTCACGGCACATGCATTTTGTTCCCATAGGCCTTTTACCAAGACATGCAGCGATTACAACATGGTACAGGGTCACCAGAAGCTAAAATTACCCTATACCATGTTGTAACATCTAGTTGTTCTTGAGAAAAACTTTGCACAACTTGAACTGGTGAGTGCTCTCTCTCTCTCTCTCTCTCTCTCTATATATATATATATATATATAAATATGCAGTGTCAGACTGAGGCATGAAGGACCCACCGGAGGAATGCAGTGGTAGAGGCCCATGCTTAAGGGGTGTGGCCAGGCACCACAGGGGGTGGGGCCAGCCACCACAGATGCTTGGCTAACCAATAGGCAAATCTTGTAGTTTCTATAGAAAGGAACCAAGCCATTATGATGATCAGTGGTATTACTCCACCAGGTATCTGACCATCTAATGGAACCTGACACCTAGAGGAGGAGGATGGGCCCTCAGGCAGTGGGGCCCACCAGGGATTTCCCCTGTACCCCAGTGGGCCAGTCCAACCTTGCATATATGTATAGTCCCATGTCACTCACATCCAATGGTAGCCAGCTGAGGGGGTGCACCACACAGGAATTTCCTATTCATTGGTTCAAAACAAATACAGTCAATAGAGAGGTCGCTCACTACTTCAAGTTGTGCAAATGATTCTTTATAATAAACTCATGGCACATGCATTTTGTTCCCATAGGCCTTTTACCAAGACATGCAGCGATTAAAACATGGTACAGGGTCACCAGAAGCTAAAATGACCCTGTACCATGTTGTAACATCTAGTTGTTCTTGAGAAAAACTTTGCACAACTTGAATTAGTGAGTGCTCTCTCTCTCTCTCTCTCTCTCTCTCTCTCTATATATATATATATACACTCTATATATATATATATATATATATATATATATATATATATTAGGGGTGAGCGGGTTCGGATTTCTGAAATTCGAACCCCCCCGATCCGAGTCCGATCCGAGTCAGGCTCGGCTTTTCCCGCCTGACTCGGATCTGAAATCAAGGCAAAACGTCATCATCCCGCCTTCCGAGTCTCGCGGGTTTTGGATCCTATATAAGGTACCCGCGTCGGCGCCATATTCTCACTCGGCTGTGGACAGTGAAGAGGGAGGGTGGGAGTTAGGGCTGGCTGGGCTGTGTAGTGTAGTGTAGTGCAGAGTAGTGTTGTGCTGTGCTGTGCTGCGCTGTGCTGCTGTTGTCCACTACTTCAAAGTCCATAGGGGCTGGCTGTGTTGTGCTGTGCTGCTGTTGTTAATAAGGGCTGTGTACACTACTTCAAAGTCCATAGGGGCTGGCTGGACTGTGTTGTGCAGTCAGTTCTCCAAAGGGGCTGTGTCCACTCCAAAGTCCTGTGCAGTGTCCCAGTCCTAAAGGGGTGCTGTAGTGTTGTCCAAGGGGTGCTCTGTCCATCAGGGGTGCTCCCCTCAAGTGCTAAAAAAATAATATATTTTCTGTGTTTGTGAATTGTGTGCGCAGTAGCCGCACGTGCATCAACAAAGTAGTGCCAAGCGTGCGCCTGTGTCATAAGTAAAGGGCCGGCTGGCTTGACCGTTAAAGGGTGCTGTAACCCCCAAAGTACACTCCAGTCCAAACCAAAAAAATATATATTTTCTGTGTTTGTGAATTGTGTGCGCAGTAGCCGCACGTGCATCAACAAAGTAGTGCCAAGCGTGCGCCTGTGTCATAAGTAAAGGGCCGTCTGGCTTGACCGTTAAAGGGTGCTGTAACCCCCAAAGTACACTCCAGTCCAAACCAAAAAAATATATATTTTCTGTGTTTGTGAATTGTGTGCGCAGTAGCCGCACGTGCATCAACAAAGTAGTGCCAAGCGTGCGCCTGTGTCATAAGTAAAGGGCCGTCTGGCTTGACCGTTAAAGGGTGCTGTAACCCCCAAAGTACACTCCAGTCCAAACCAAAAAAAAAATTATTTTCTGTGTTTGTGAATTGTGTGCGCAGTAGCCGCACGTGCATCAACAAAGTAGTGCCAAGCGTGCGCCTGTGTCATAAGTAAAGGGCCGGCTGGCTTGACCGTTAAAGGGTGCTGTAACCCCCAAAGTACACTCCAGTCCAAACCAAAAAAAAAATTATTTTCTGTGTTTGTGAATTGTGTGCGCAGTAGCCGCACGTGCATCAACAAAGTAGTGCCAAGCGTGCGCCTGTGTCATAAGTAAAGGGCCGGCTGGATTGACTGTTAAAGGATGCTGTAACCCCCAAAGAACACTCCAAACCAAAAAATATATATTTTCTGTGTTTGTGAATTGTGTGCGCAGTAGCCGCACGTGCATCAACAAAGTAGTGCCAAGTGTGCGCCTGTGTCATAAGTAAAGGGCCGGCTGGCTTGACCGTTAAAGGGTGCTGTAACCCCCAAAGTACACTCCAGTCCAAACCAAAAAAAAAATTATTTTCTGTGTTTGTGAATTGTGTGCGCAGTAGCCGCACGTGCATCAACAAAGGAGCAGCGCCAAGCGTGCGCCTGTGTCCCATAAGTAAAGAGCCGGCTGGCTCATTTCTTAAAGGCTGGTGTAACCCACAAAGTGCACTACTCTCCAGCAAAAATAAAAAAATATTTTCTGTGTTTAGCCGCACGTATATATCAAATCAATATAACATAAATGGAGGACCAAACTTTCTCCGATAAAAATAAAATAGAGAAAGATCAAGAACCACTTCCTCCTAGTGCTGGAGCTGCTGCCACTAGTCATGACATAGACGATAATATGCCATCAACGTCGTTTGCCAAGGCCGATGCCCAATGTCATAATAGACTGCACATACAATCCCAAATGACAAAGTTCAGGAAAATGACATTGAAAAAAACATTTAAATCAGCTGAAGAGAAACGTAAACTTGCCAATATGCCATTTACGACACGGAGTGGCAAGGAACGGCTAAGGTCGATCCCTAGTATCTTCATGACTTGTGGTTCAGCTTCACATGACGATGGAAGCCCTCCTCCAACTAAAAAAATCAAAAGAGTTAAGCTGGCAAAAGCACAGCGAAGAACTGTGCTTTCTAAGAAGATATCACAAATCCCCAAGGAGAGTCCAAGTGTGGTGGTGGTTGCGATGCCTGACCTTCCCAGCACTGGACGGGAAGAGGTGGCTCTTTCCACCATTTGCACGCCCCCTGCAAGTGCTGAAAGGAGCACCCACAGTCCACTTGCTGATATGCAAATTGAAGATGTCACTGTTGAAGTACAACAGGATGAGGATACTGGTGTAGCTGGCGCTGAGGAGGAAGTTGGCGAGGAGGATTCTGATGGTGATGTGGTTTGTTTAAATCAGGCTCCGGGGGAGACAGTTGTTGTCCATGGGATGAAAAAGCCCATCACGGTCATGCCTGGGCAGAAGACCAAACATTCCACCTCTTTGGTCTGTCAATATTTCTATCCAAATCCGGACAACAACTGTCTTGCCATATGTACCTTATGTAAAGGTGGAATAAGTAGGTGTAGGGACGTTAACCACCTAGGAACATCCTCCCTTATACGGCACCTGCAGCGCGTTCATAATAAGTTACTGTCAAGTTCAGAAACTTTGGCTGAGACCGTAAGCAGTCCAGGGACACCTAAATCCCGTTGTCCTGTTGTATCCAAGCGCCTGCAAACTACACCGTCAACGCCCTCCTCGTCAATTTCCTCCTTAGTCAGGATCGGAAGTAGTCCTGCAGGCCATGTCACTGGCATGACTGACTCTCCTATCCCGGATTCCTCCGGAGGATCCTGCATTGCTACGCCTCCTGCTGCCGCTGCTGCTGTTGCTGCTGCTGGGAGTCGTTCATCATCCCAGAGAGGAAGTAGGAACACCACTACTTTTACTAAACAATTGACCCTCCAACAGTCCTTATCGAGGAGGATGAAGTACGACAGCAGTCATCCTGAAGCAAAACGTATAACTGAGGCCTTGACTGCTATGTTGGTGTTAGACGTGCATCCGGTATCCGCCATTAGTGCAGTGGGATTTAGACAATTGATGGAGGTAGTGTGTCCCCGGTTCCAAATCCCGTCTAGATTCCACTTCACTAGGCAGGCGATACCGAGACTGTACAGAAACGTCAGAAAAAGTGTCCTCAGTGTCCTGAAAAATGCCGTTGTACCCAATGTCCACTTAACCACGGACATGTGGACAAGTGGAACAGGGCAGACTAAGGACTATATGACTGTGACAGCCCACTGGGTAGATGTATCACCTTACGCAGCAACAGAAGCAGCATCACCAGTCGCAGCATCTCAGAAATGCCAGCTCGTTCCAAGGCAGGCTACGCTGTGTATCACCGGTTTCAGTAAGAGGCACACCGCCGACAACCTCTTAGAGAAACTGAGGGAAATCATCGCCCAGTGGCTTACCCCACTTAGACTCTCCTGGGGATTTGTGATATCTGACAACGCCACCAATATTGTGCGGGCATTACATTTGGGCAAATTCCAGCACGTCCCATGTTTTGCTCACACAATAAACTTGGTGGTGCAGAATTTTCTGAAAAGCGACAGGGGCGTGCAGGAGACGCTTTGGGTGGCCCGAAAAATTTCTGGCCACTTTCGCCATTCAGCGACTGCGTGCCGAAGACTGGAGCACCAGCAAACACTCTTGAACCTGCCCCGTCATCACCTGAAGCAAGAGGTTGTGACGCGGTGGAACTCCACCCTCTATATGCTTCAGAGGATGGAGGAGCAGCAAAAGGCCATTCAAGCCTATACATCCACCTATGACATAGGCAAAGGAGGAGGTATGCACCTGACTCAAGCGCAGTGGAGAATGATTTCCGTGTTGTGCAAGGTTCTTCAGCCCTTCGAACTTGCCACACGTGAAGTCAGTTCAGACACTGCCAGCTTGAGTCAGGTCATTCCCCTCATCTGGCTTTTGAAGAAGCAGCTGGAGAAAGTGAAGGAGGAGCTAAGATGGAGCGATTCCGCTCTCATGTTGGACTTGTGGATGAAGCCCTTCATTCGCTTTGCCAGGATTCCAGGGTGGTCAATCTGTTGAAATCAGACCACTACATTTTGGCCACCGTGCTTGATCCTAGGTTTAAAGCCTATGTGGTGTCTCTCTTTCCGGCCGACACAAGCCTGCAGAGGTGCAAAGACCTGCTGGTGAAAACACTGTCAGCTGAAGCGGAACGTGACACGTCAACAGCTCCTTCTTCATTTTCTGCCGCAACTGGGGCTGCCAGGAAAAAACTTAGGTATCCTAAGCAACCCGCTGGCGGTGATGCAGGGCAGGCAGGAGCAAGTTTGGATATCTGGTCCGGACTGAAGGACCTGGCAACAATTTCTGACATGTCTACTGTCACTGCATATGATACTGTCACCATTGACAGAATGGTGGAGGATTACATCGGTGACAGAATCCAAGTAGGCATGTCAGACAGTCCATACCTGTACTGGCAGGAAAAAGAGGCAATTTGGAGGCCCCTTTACAAACTGGCTCTATTTTACCTGAGTTGCCCCCCCTCCAGTGTGTACTCCGAAAGAGTGTTTAGTCCAGCCGGGAACCTTGTCAGCGAAAGGCGTAGGAGGTTGCTTCCACAGAATGTGGAGAAGATGATGTTCATCAAAATGAATTATCAGCTCTTCCAGGGAGACCAGCCTCCAGAACGTACAGAGGGACTTGTGGTGGTGGATTCAAGTGGGGACAAGTTAATACTTTGTGAGGATGAGGATGTACACACTGAAGAGGGTGAGGAATCGGTGGATGAGGAGGATGAGGATGACATCTTGCCTCCGTAGAGCCAGTTTGTGCAGGGACAGATTAATTGCCAGCTTGTTTTGTGGGGGCCCTAACGAACCAATCATTTCAGCCACAGTTGTGTGGCAGACCCTGGCGCTGAAATGATTGGTTTGTTAAAGTGTGCATGTCCTGTTTATACAACATAAGGGTGGGTAGGAGGGCCCAAGGACAATTCCATCTTGCACCTCTTTTTTTTCTTTGCATTATGTACAGTTTGGGGCCTAGTTTTTCAAACTGCCATCCTGTCTGCCACTGCAGTATCATGCCTAGATGGGTCACGTGTTTGTGCCGCCCACTCGTGTCGCTTAGCATAGTCATCCAGCTACCTCGGTGCAACCTTTTGGACATAAAAACACTATTGTGAGGTGTGAGGTGTTCAGAATAGACTGGAAATTAGTGGAAATTAAGGTTATTGAGGTTAATAATAGCATAGGAGCAGAAAAACCTACAAATTCTGTGATTTAAGCTGTTTTTATGCTTTTTTTCAAAAAAATACAGATCCAAAACACAAAACCCAGAATCCAAAACACGGAAGGGTGGTTTTGGCAAAACCAATCCAGATCCAAAACACGAAGAAAGATCCAGATCCAAAACCAAAACACAAAACACGAAAAGTGGCCGGTGCACACCCCTAATATATATATATATATATATATATATTGAGTATATAGAAATATATTCTCTTTCTCTCTACATATATATAACATATATATAGTAAGAAGCAACAATAAACTCACCACACGCTTGTTGCTGCTGCTGCTGCCTCAGGGGTCGGGAAGGTGTCAGTCAGGTCACGAAACAAGCTTGCTCTGGCCTCCTTTATCTCTCCCTAGGTGGCCGTGGCTGCATGGAGGCAGGGAGACAGAAGAGAGTGCGCACCACACACCGTCGCAAGTCATGACGCCCCTGCAGGGCACTGTCATCTGATATGGCTCATCAGGTGACTGGGTTAGCTGAAGAGGAGGGAGTCATCGTGCAAGCTAGTCACCGGAGTGGACCACTGCAGAAGAGGGGGTGATACACTGATCGGCTGCATTTCTTTGCACAGCGCCGGAAGAATGGCCGGTGCGGTCAGGAGGTGCCACGGCCCCACTAGATACCCTTCAGAACCACGGGGCCCCTCTCAACCTCGGGGCCTGGGACAGGTGTACCCTTTGTACCCCCCTGTCGCCGGGCCTGCTCAGAGGAAACACTAACATTGAAAGAACATAATCTAAAAAATTTTTATACTCCACACACACCATACTTACCAACTCTCCCTGATTGTCAGGGAGATTCCCTGCAATAGTAGCAATCTCCCTGACTCCCTGAAGAGTGTAGCAATCTCCCTGATTACACCTTACACCCATTGTGAAGCTGTTATATATATATAAAAAAACAGAGATATATACATTCAAATTGGATCATTAGTATAATTTCTATGCATTGGTTATAAAGCACAATGCTCATATGGCTACATGCATTTTCTGAAAAGTATCAGTTTCATCAACAAGTAGATCTTACTACAGTTTTGGGGTTCGTTTAAATTTGGATGTAAATCAATTTTATGAAGATGTTACATAAAAAAAGAACCAGAGATATATACATTCAAATGGAATCATTAGTTTAATGTCTCTGCATTGGGTATAAGACACAATGATTCCCATGGTTACATGTATTTTCTGAAAAGTATCAGTTTGTTTTCATCAACATGTCGATCTTACTAATTGCTTTAGGGATTGTTTACATTTGGATGTAATGACCCGTACACATGGGACGATCAGACAACGATCAGATATCATTGTCTGATCGTCTTGCATGTGCTGGTTGTTCGATATCCAACATATCCAGCAACATGCACCAACCCTCAAATGACGTAATGATCCGCGATCAACGATCCCGGGCCCCTATAGTAAACAGGCTTGATCTTCGGTGCAAGGTCTCTCTGCACGCTAGGCAAAACTTTTGCCTACTTCCCCCCCTCCCCAATACACACTTTTTAGCCCCTCAGGTGAAAGTGTCTTAAGCTGGGCACACACTGACAGATATATTGGCTGATCAATTGATCGGCCAATATATCAGCTGCCCGTCGGCCAGTGCCTACACACGATATGTCCGTGAACTGCGTCGTTCACAGACATATTGCATTGGCTGTGCTCAGTGGCAGGCTGGGCCGGGGGGCAGGGTGCCATGTGCCCCCCGGGCCGCAGCGTCATGTGGGCCGCGGGCAGTCTGACTGCACCGCGTGTGTAGAGCTGACCGGACGGAGTTCGGTCAGCGATACACAAGTGACAAACACACAGCCGCCGGCTCCGGCAGCTGGGTGTTTGTTTTGATCAGAAGCCAATGAGAGTCTATCAAACTCTCATTAGCTGCTGCTGCTGTGCCCACTGCAGGAGCCGCTCCATCTTCCAGCTCCCGCAGTGGGCAATGGGAGAGGCGTCATGACATCATATGACGTCTCTCCCATAATGCAGAGCGGCCCGGCCCGGGAAGGACAGACGGAGGAGCAGATGGCGACCGCGGGAGCGGGGATTCAGGTAAGTGGTTTTTTTTTTTACTACGTGTGTCTACTGGGGGGGAGGCTGGCACTACAAGGGGGAGACCACTACTGGGGGCACTACAGGGGGGAGCCACTATAGGAGGCACTGCAAGGGGGGACTACTACTAATGGGGGCAATACAAGGTGGGGACTACTACTACTGGGGGCACTACAAGGGTGGGGACTACTACTACTGGGGGCAATACAAGGGGGGGACTACTACTACTGGGGGCACTACAAGGGGGTGACTAGTGGGGGCACTACAAGGGGGTTGACTACTGGGGTCACTACAAAGGGGGAACCACTACTGGGGGCACTACAAGAGGGAGGGACTACTACTGGGGGCACTACAAGAGGGAGACCAATACTGGGGGTACTACAAGGGGGAGATCACTGTGGGGGCACTACAAGGGGGGACCACTACTGCGGATTATAACTGGAGGCACTTCAAGTGGGGGGCTACAACTGGGGGGACTACTACTGGGGGCACTACAAGGGGGGACTACTACTGGGGCACTACAAGGGGCGGTGTCACAGTTGGTGCTAGTGAGTTACCTGTATCAGGTGATGAACTGGAATCACTGGATGCCGGCTGGACTGGAACCATGGGTAACATGAATAGCTCTTTTAATAAAAGAAGTGGGTAGCAGTGAGAACTGCCTTTGGGGATGAGTGACTGGAACTGGAAACTTGAGACGTTGGAATAAGACCAGAAGGAACTTGGAGGGACTGGACTGGGACCGGCAGGTAGGCTGACTGAGCTGGTTGGGGTACCAGTAGATGAGCTTGCAGATGGATGGTAGCACAGAAGCTACTTAGTGCAGCTAATGAGCCGTGAGGTGAGTGCACTTTGAGGAACCGGATTGGGACCGGCAGGAAGGCTGACTGAGTTGGTCGGGTTACTAGTAGATGGGCTTGCAGACGGATGGTAGCGTGGAAGCTACTTGTTGTGGCTTGGGAAGCCGTGGGTAGATGTTGGTAGCTGGGTGGCTACGTGGAGCGGCTGGAGCTTTGTGGAGAAGCTGGTAGCGTGGAAGCTACTTGGAGCGGCCTGGGAGCCATAGATGAGAGATGGTAGCATGGAAGCTACTTGGTGTGGCCTGGGAGCCGTGGGTGAGAAATGGTAGCATGGAAGCTACTTGGAGCGTCCTGGGAGCTGTAGGTGAGAGATGGTAGCATGGAAGCTACTTGGTGCGGCCTGGGAGCCGTGGGTGAGAGATGGTAGCGTGGAAGCTACTTGATGCGGCCTGGGAGCCGTGGGTGAGAAGCTGGTAGCATGGATAGCTGAACGCAGCAGGCTTACGGATAGCACTGGTCTAGGAACCAGCAGGAGCCTGGGACATACTGGTACACAGAGGTACAACTATAGCACAAGTAGTACACCAAGGAATGTAACAAGAAGTTCAAGCACAGAGTGCTATTAGAGGAGGATCTTTATACCTAGAGTCTGGCAGCGATTGGTGGACACAGACAGGTGGTCTGGCAGTGGAATTCTGAGTGGAGCAAGGCACAACATGCAGAGGGAGTCATCTCTGCAGCCCTTGAGAATCAAGACCACACCTGTGATTCCAATTAAGACTAGCAATGCTCACAGACAGAGCAGGGTCCAGGTGATTAATCAGTTTGGGTAGGAGAGCATTCTGCACACACAGAGATGTCACAGCCAGCATGATTCAGCCAGAGCAGATGTCCCAGGAGAATTACAAACACAGATCCATGGAGCACCTGGCAGAGGTAAGTCACAAAAGGTAAAAACTAGCTAGGATTGTGACAGTAGCCCCCTCTACATGGGTGGACTCTGAACAACCAAACAAATACATAGGAGAACACGAAAAAATTAGACACCCCAGAAAGTGAAGAACTTTCTTCCAAACATGACATTACAGGAGCTTAAACATAGGGACACAATCACTCTTGAAACATCTCTTTAAACATCTTCTAAATTCTTACATTTATTGGAATACCAGGAGTGGAAATTCTTCAAAGGGGATGGTTCAAGACCTTCGTCGATTCTTCTTTCTGCTGCGAGAACGTTTTGTGCCATCCAACGAACATGGAACCTCTGGTAACTCCCATGGAAATACATGACTGGAAAGGACAGGGTCAAATGGCAGATGGTTTTCAGGGAATGGAGAATTATCATATGCAGGATCGAGTTCAGACTCCCAGTCAGTATCTAAAGGTAAAATGGAAGGTTTAGTAGGACTTGACCAATGATAGGACTCCTGGGAGGAACTAAGCGAAATATAACCACTTTTGATGGTTTTTTTGGGAGGTACCGCAGTATGAAGAGGACAAGGAGGTGGACGCACATCTCATGTTCAGGGGATGCCGATTCTATAGCACCACTCTCCTTGGATGCTTCGAATTCAGCACGTAGGCCCTTGAAAACTTGACCTTGTTCGGATTTCAGGGAAGTGGGGGACTCAGCAGAGGATGATTCTTTAGTAGAACCAATAGAGTGCTTGGACTGATTTTCAGAACTGAGAATTTCACTAGAATTTTGGTTGACAGGTTTAAGAGCAAACTCTTTAATAACAGCTTCACTGAAAGTTTTTATACTTAGAAGCTCAGGATCTTTTGACTCGATGAAAGGGTTGGCCCAGTCCAATGCCTCACCTCTAAAGGAAGCGAAAAGGTATTTAGTAAAGTTGGTAGGAGTGATACCACAAGCTGGATCTGCTTCCATGATTGCAGCATAATGCTTCAGTAATGCAAAGTATTGCGATAAGTCCCCATCAAAATATATGCATCCTGGAGTATCCGATGAAGTTTGTGTGTTCGAGGATTGTGAAGTTGATAGCTGTTCGGTACTTGGACTAACTAAAGGAACTGGAAGGAATCCTGAGGAGCCAGAGACAGCAGCTTCAACAATCGAGGCTGAGAACAGACTACAGGAACTGTCATCCTCTGGAACAATATTTTCAGGAGATGCTGAACAGGAGCCATGATCAGATTTTGTAGTACAAGAATCTTCTCCCTGATAACTGGCACTTTACACCCCCTCCTGAGGCATGAGACTTGAGACCCCCTCCTGGGGTGCGCGACTTGAGGCCCCTTCCTGGGGTGCGAGACTAGAGACCCCCTCCTGGGATGAGGCACTTGAATTCCCCTCCTGGGGAATAGCACTAGAAACCCCATCCTGGGGTATGAGACTTGAGACCCCCTCCTGGGGTGTGAGACTTGAGACCCCCTCCTGGGGTGCGAGACTTGAGACCCCCTCCTGGGGTGTGCGACTTAAGACCCCCTCCTGGGGTGCGAGTCTTGAGACCCCCTCCTGGGGTGTGAGACTTGAGATCCCCTCCTGGGGTGCGAGACTTGAGACCCCCTCCTGGGGTGCGAGACTTGAGACCCCTTGCTTGGGTGCAAGACTTGAGACCCCCTCCTGGGGCACGAGACTTGAGACCCCCTCCTGTGGTGTGAGACTTGAGACCCCCTCCTGGGGCGCGAGACATGAGACCCCCTCCTGGGGCGCGAGACCTGAGACCCCCTCCTGGGGTGTGATACCTGAGACCCCCTCCTGGTGCGCGAGACCTGAGACCCCATCTTGGGTTGCGATACTTAAGACCCCCTCCTGGGGTGCGAGACTTGAGACCCCTTCTTAGGGTGTGAGACTTGAGACCTCGTCCTGGGGTGCGAGACTTGAGACCCCCTCCTGGGGTGCGAGACTTGAAACACCCTCCTTGGGTGCGAGACTTGAAACACCCTCCTGGGGTGCGAGACTTAAGGTCCCCTCCTGGAATACAGAACTTGACACTCCCTGTTGGAGTATGGGACCCAAAATCCCCTTTTGGGGAAGCTAACTCGACTGTTGGTTTTGGGGTATGGAACATGAACCCCCCCATTTGGGATGCGAGGACAGAGACTTCCTCCTGGGGTGAGTGACTCAAAACCCCTTCTTGGGTTCAGAGACTTGAGGACCCTCCTGGTGTTGAGACTCTGGAGACCCCTCCTGGGGTTGCCAACTGGAGTCCCCTACCAGAGCAGGCAGAATCTGGGCTGGGACCAGAACAGGCAGAATCCGGGCTGGGACCGGAACATGCAGAATCCGGGCTGGGACCGGAACAGGCACAATCCGGGCTGGGACCGGAACAGGCACAATCCGGGCTGGGACCGGAACAGGCACAATCCGGGCACTGAGACGATGACACCTGGAACCACTGCTGGAATTGCAAAGGGAACAGTCTTTGATAAAGTGGTCAGAAGCTCCACAATAGCGACAGAGATGTAAAGCTTTACGCCGCTGGCGTTCAGCCACAGAGAGTTTGGAGCACGGGTAACTTCGATGTCTCACTTGGCATGGAAGAATCTTTGGTTCTTAGAGATTCCAAGACAGAGTTTTTAGTTGAGACAGAGGTAGCTCTAAGAAATTCAGGAATGATCTGAAAGATTTTGCTGAGTAGAGCCTGTAGTTGTTCCAGCAGTTGATGGAAAGTAGTTAGGGGTTCAGGTAAGATTTGGATATCATCTAGCCGGTTAGTCAGAATTTGCAGAAGCTGTAGTACTTGATGCTGTACCGCCTCCTGTGAATCCAAACGAGTGATTAGGTTATGGAAAGCACTTGATCCAGGATTAGGTGCTTGATCCGCCACCATCGTGGTGCTTGAACATACTGCCACAGTTGGTGCTAGTGAGTTACCTGTATCAGGTGATGAACTGGAATCACTGGAGGCCGGCTGGACTGGAACCATGGTTAACATGAATAGCTCTTTTAATAAAAGAAGTGGGTAGCAGTGAGAACTGCCTTTGGGGATGAGTGACTGGAACTGGAAACTTGAGACGTTGGAATGAGACCAGAATGAACTTGGAGGGACCGGACTGGGACCGGCAGGTAGGCTGACTGAGTTGGTTGGGGTACCAGTAGATGAGCTTGCAGATGGATGGTAGCATGGAAGCTACTTAGTGCAGCTAATGAGCTGTGAGGTGAGTGGACTTGGAGGAACCGGACTGGGACCGGCAGGAAGGCTGACTGAGCTGGTCGGGTTACTAGTAGATGGGCTTGCAGACGGATGGTAGCATGGAAGCTACTTTTTGTGGGTTGGGAAGCCATGGGTAGACGTTGGTAGCTGGGTGGCTACGTGGAGTGGCTGGATAGCCATGGGTAGATGCTGGTAGCTGGGTAGCTACGTGGAGCAGCTGGATAGCCGTGGGTAGACACTGGTAGCTGGGTGGCTACGTGGAGCGGCCAGATAGCCGTGGGTAGACACTGGTAGCTGGGTGGCTACGTGGAGCAGCTGGATAGCCGTGGGTAGATGCTGGTAGCTGGGTGGCTACGTGGAGCGGCTTGGGAGCCGTAGATGAGAGATGGTAGTGTGGAAGCTACTTGGTGCGGCCTGGGAGCCGTGGGTGAGAGATGGTAGCGTGGAAGCTACTTGGAGCAGCCTGGGAGCCATAGGTGAGAGATGGTAGCATGGAAGCTACTTGGTGCGGCCTGGGAGCCGTGGGTGAGAGATGGTAGCGTGGAAGCTACTTGATGCAGCCTGGGAGCCGTGGGTGTGAGGCTGGTAGGATGGATAGCTGAACGCAGCAGGCTTACGGATAGCACTGGTCTAGGAACCAGCAGGAGCCTGGGACATACTGGTACACAGAGGTACAACTATAGCACAAGTAGTACACCACGGAACGTAACAAGATGTTCAAGCACAGAGTGCTATTAGAGGAGGATCTATATACCTAGAGTCTGGCAGCGATTGGTGGACACAGACAGGTGGTCTGGCAGTGGCATTCTGAGTGGAGCAAGGCACAACATGCAGAGGGAGTAATCATCTCTGCAGCCCTTGAGACTCAGGACCACACCTGTGATTCCAATTAAGACTAGCAATGCTCAAAGTCAGAGCAGGGTCCAGGTGATTAATCAGTTTGGGTAGGAGAGCAGTCTGCACACACAGAGATGTCACAGCCAGCATGATTCAGCCAGAGCAGATGTCCCAGGAGAATTACAAACACAGATCCATGGAGCAGCTGGCAGAGGTAAGTCACAAAAGGTAAAAACTAGCTAGGATTGTGACAGGGGGACTACTACTACTAGGGGCACTACAAGGGGAGGGGACAACTACTAGGGACACTGCATGGGGGGAGGGGACTACTACTAGGGGCACTACATAGGGGGAGGGGACTACCACTGGGGGCACTGCACCGAGGGACCACTGCTGGGGGCTCTATAAAAAGGGCAATACTGGGGGTACTGCATAGGGGGAGACTACAACTGGGCCACTATTTAAGGGGCACTGCATAAGAGTTACCACTATTGGTGGCACTGCATGGGGTGTGGACTGCTACTGGGGGCACTATGTAAAGAGCACTGCATAGGGGTACCACTACAGGGGGCACTATATAAGGGGCTTACTGCTGGTGGCACAAGGGGCACTGCACAGGGGTAACCACTACTGGGGGCACTGTATAAGGGGCACTGCATAGGGGGATCACTACTGGGGGCACTACTGGAGGCCTGCATAAGGGGGTCCATTCCTGTGGCACAGGGGGGCACTGCATATGAGCACCACGACGGGGCTGTCCCTAATCTTTATTTTTACTTTACATTAATCCCATATGGATCCGCTTCCTCCCTGGAACACTTGAGGGGGGGGCAGGCCGTAGCACGCACGTTCTTCGGGCACCTCTGCCAGGGCCGCCTGCATGCATTTGCACCCCAGGCTAAAAATTGCCAGCCAGCCCCTGGCTGTGCTGCACAGCCAAAAGAACAGATGGTGGGAGTGAGTAAAGGGCGCTGTCTGTAAGTGAAACAAGGGAATATTCAAAGAAGATAAGTACGTCTTTGAATATTCCCTTATTTCACTTACAGACAGCGCCCTTTACTCACTCCCACCATCTGTTCTTTTGATATATGCACAAACCTAGTGGGATAGGTTTTTTGGGGTGAGTTGGCAGAGGTCTGGTAGCAGCGCCATCCCCTTCTCTTACTACTCTACAATATGTGCTGCACAGCCGATGGACAGATATGTCTGCAGACATATCTGTCAATCGGCAAGTGTGTACGGGTGGTCTGCAGTGCTTGCGGTGGGGTAGGGGCTACCTCAAGTGCCAAGTGCAGCTCCGATGGGTCTCGATGTTCCCGATTAATCACACACTTCCTGGAGATGATGTGTGCTAAGAGGGAAAGGTGGGCGGCTTTATACTCCCGCGTACGCTCACTGCCGTCGCCTTCTAAGACATAGACGGCTTCCTTAAGCCAGACAGTGCGATCATGGGAATTGCATACCCGGCCCCTTTTGGTAGCAAGCGCAGCATAGCAACCGGATCTGAATCAGGCCCTGTGTCCCATGGACTGTGTGGAGAGCCCCACGGTGGACAGACCTTCAGGCTGGACTGTCTGCAGAGACGGATTGGGCCACTGGGACAGCGGGCCATTTCCCGCTGGGCCGGTCCCCTATCCTCTCTGCTGGGCCGCTTGACACCCTGAGCGGCGGACCGTGGCTCTAATGGCCGCTACCGCAATCAGAGCGGCCATGACTGTAAGACCGGTTAGACTTGACATATAAAATGGCCACGGGAGGGCTGCTGCGCATGCCCAGCCACAGCAGCTCCTCCCATTGGCCATTGCGGAGCTAGTGAGTGACGGGCTGCTCCCGGCTCCGCCTCCCACAATCACAAGCACAGGAGCTGGGACTCGGGAGCGGGTCGGGCAGCTGCAGTCTGCAGAACTCGGGAGCGACAGCAACTGGATGGCTTTAGGAGCATTGCAAGTTAGTTGAGTACAGTGTACAATGTTAGTCTATGTACTTGTTAAATCACTATCATAAGTTTATAATATATTGCAGGAGTTGGGGGAGGATCTAGGGGATGAGTTGGGAGGGGCTGGGGGGGTCCCATATTGTGAGCAAAAATGTTCAGTGTGTGAACATGACATATCAAAAAGATCCACATGTGATATAGGACCCCTTCATACATTATAAACATATATCTATATATATATATATATATATATATATAATATATATATATATATAATATATATATATATATATATAATATATATATATATATATATATATATATATATATATTAGGGGTGTGCACCGGCCACGTTTTGTGTTTTGGTTTTGGATCTGGATCTTTCTTCGTGTTTTGGATCTGGATTGGTTTTGCCAAAACCACCCTTCCGTGTTTTGGGTTCTGGGTTTTGTGTTTTGGATCTGTATTTTTTTTTTAAAAAGAATAAAAACAGCTAAAATCACAGAATGTGTTGGTTTTTCTGCTCCTATGCTATTATTAACCTCAATAACCTTAATTTCCACTAATTTCCAGTCTATTCTGAACACTTCACACCTCACAATAGTGTTTTTATGTCCAAAAGGTTGCACCGAGGTAGCTGGATGACTATGCTAAGCGACACGAGTGGGCGGCACAAACACGTGACCCATCTAGGAGTGATACTGCAGTGGCAGACAGGATGGCAGTTTGAAAAACTAGGCACCAAACTGTACATAATGCAAAGAAAAAAAAGAGGTTCAAGATGGAATTGTCCTTGGGCCCTCCCATCCACCCTTATGTTGTATAAACAGGACATGCACACTTTAACAAAGCAATCATTTCAGCGTGAGGGTCTGCCACACAACTGTGGCTGAAATGATTGGTTCGTTTGGGCCCCCACAAAACAAGCTGGCAATTAATCTGTCCCTGCACAAACTGGCTCTACGGAGGCAGGATGTCGTCCTCATCCTCCTCATCCACCGATTCCTCACCCTCTTCAGTGTTGTGTACATCCTCATCCTCACTGAGTATTAACTTGTCCCCACTGGAATCCACCACCACAGGTCCCTCTGTGCGTTCTGGAGGCTGGTCTCCCTGGAAGAGTTGATAATTCATTTTTATGAACATCATCTTCTCCACATTTTGTGGAAGCAACCTCCTACGCCTTTCGCTGACAAGGTTCCCGGCTGCACTAAACACTCTTTCGGAGTACACACTGGAGGGGGGGAAACTCAGGTAAAATAGAGCCAGTTTGTACAGGGGCCTCCAAATTGCCTCTTTTTCCTGCCAGTACAGGTATGGACTGTCTGACATGCCTACTTGGATGCTGTCACCGATGTAATCCTTCACCATTCTGTCAATGGTGACAGTATCATATGTAGTGACAGTAGACATGTCAGAAATTGTTGCCAGGTCCTTCAGTCCCGACCAGATGTCCAAACTTGGTCATGCCTGCCCTGCGTCACTGCCAGTGGGTTGCTTAAGATACCTAAGTTTTTTCCTGGCAGCCCCAGTTGCAGGAGAAAATGAAGAAGGAGCTGTTGACGTGTCACGTTCCGCTTCAGCTGACAGTGTTTTCACCAGCAGGTCTTTGCACCTCTGCAGGCTTCTGTCAGCCGGAAAGAGAGACACCACATAGGCTTTAAACCTAGGATCGAGCATGGTGGTCAAAATGTAGTGGTCTGATTTCAACAGATTGACCACCCTGGAATCCTGGCAAAGCGAATGAAGGGCTTCATCCACAAGTCCCACATGCCGAGCGGAATCGCTCCATCTTAGCTCCTCCTTCACTTTCTCCAGCTGCTTCTTCAAAAGCCTGATGAGGGGAATGACCTGACTCAAGCTGGCAGTGTCTGAACTGACTTCACGTGTGGCAAGTTCGAAGGGCTGGAGAACCTTGCACAACACGGAAATCATTCTCCACTGCGCTTGAGTCAGGTGCATACCCCCTCCTTTGCCTATGTCATAGGTGGATGTATAGACTTGAATGGCTTTTTGCTGCTCCTCCATCCTCTGAAGCATATAGAGGGTTGAGTTCCACCGCGTCACAACCTCTTGCTTCAGGTGATGGCAGGGCAGGTTCAAGAGTGTTTGCTGGTGCTCCAGTCTTCGGCACGCAGTCGCTGAATGGCGAAAGTGGTCAGAAATTTTTCGGGCCGCCCAAAGCGTCTCCTGCACGCCCCTGTCGCTTTTCAGAAAATTCTGCACCACCAAGTTTATTGTGTGAGCAACACATGGGACATGCTGGAATTTGCCCAGATGTAATGCCCGCACATTATTGGTGGCGTTGTCAGATATCACAAATCCCCAGGAGAGTCTAAGTGGGGTAAGCCACTGGGCGATGATTTCCCTCAGTTTCTCTAAGAGGTTGTCGGCGGTGTGCCTCTTACTGAAACTGGTGATACACAGCGTAGCCTGCCTTGGAATGAGCTGGCGTTTCTGAGATGCTGCTACTGGTGACGCTGCTGCTGTTGCTGCGTAAGGTGATACATCTACCCAGTGGGCTGTCACAGTCACATAGTCCTTAGTCTGCCCTGTTCCACTTGTTCACATGTCCGTGGTTAAGTGGACATTGGGTACAACCGCATTTTTCAGGACACTGAGGACACTTTTTCGGACATTTCTGTACAGTCTCGGTATCGCCTGCCTAGTGAAGTGGAACCTAGACGGGATTTGGAACCGGGGACACACTACCTCCATCAATTGTCTAAATCCCACTGCACTAATGGCGGATACCGGACGCACATCTAACACCAACATAGCAGTCAAGGCCTCAGTTATACGTTTTGCTTCAGGATGACTGCTGTCGTACTTCATCCTCCTCGCTAAGGACTGTTGGAGGGTCAATTGTTTAGTAAAAGTAGTGGTGTTCCTACTTCCTCTCTGGGATGATGAACGACTCCCAGCAGCAGCAACAGCAGCAGCGGCAGCAGGAGGCGTAGCAATGCAGGATCCTCCGGAGGAATCCCGGATAGGAGAGTCAGTCATGCCAGTGACATGGCCTGCAGGACTACTTCCGATCCTGACTAAGGAGGAAATTGATGAGGAGGGAGTTGATGGTGTGGTTTGCAGGCGCTTGGATACAACAGCACAATGGGATTTAGGTGTCCCTGGACTGCTTACGGTCTTAGCCAAAGTTTCTGAACTTGACAGTAACTTTTTATGAACGCGCTGCAGGTGCCGTATAAGGGAGGATGTTCCTAGGTGGTTAACGTCCCTATCCCTTCTTATTTCACCTTTACATATGGTACATATGGCAAGACAGTTGTTGTCCGGATTTGGATAGAAATATTGCCAGACCAAAGGGGTGGAATGTTTGGTCTTCTGCCCAGGCATGACCGTGATGGGCTTTTTCATCCCACGGACAACAACTGTCTCCCCCGGAGCCTGATTTAAACAAACCACATCACCATCAGAATCCTCCTTGCCAACTTCCTCCTCAGCGCCAGCTACACCAGTATCCTCATCCTGTTGTACTTCAACAGTGACATCTTCAATTTGCATATCAGCAAGTGGACTGTGGGTGCTCCTTTCAGCACTTGCAGGGGGCGTGCAAATGGTTGAAAGAGCCACCTCTTCCCATCCAGTGCTGGGAAGGTCAGGCATCGCAACCGCCTCCACACTTGGACTCTCCTTGGGGATTTGTGATATCTTCTTAGAACGCACAGTTCTTTGCTGTGCATTTGCCAGCTTAACTCGTTTGATTTTTTTAGCGGGAGGAGGGCTTCCATCGTCATGTGAAGCTGAACCACTAGTCATGAACATACTAGTCATATTAGTATGACACACACTAGTCATAGGGAAAGACCTTAGCCATTCCTTGCCACTCCGTGTCATAAATGGAATATTGGCAAGTTTACGTTTCTCTTCAGATGATTTAAATGTTTTTTTTTAAGGTCATTTTCCTGAACTTTGTCATTTGGGATTATATGTGGCCTCTACTGTGACATTGGGCATCGGCCTTGGCAGACGACGTTGATGCCATGTTATCGTCTATGTCATGACTAGTGGCAGCAGCTTCAGCACTAGGAGGAAGTGGTTCTTGATCTTTCCCTATTTTATTTTTATCGGAGAAAGTTTGGTCCTCCATTTATGTTATATCGATTTGATATATACGTGCGGCTAAGGCGCACACAAACACAGAAAATATTTTTTTATTTTTGCTGGAGAGTAGTGCACTTTGTGGGTTACACCACCCTTTAAGAAATGAGCCAGCTGGCTCTTTACTTATGGGACACAGGCGCACGCTTGGCGCTGCTCCTTTGTTGATACACGTGCAGCCACAGTGCACACAATTCACAAACACAGAAAATATTTTTTTATTTTGTTTGGAGAGTACTTTGGGGGTTACAGCACCCTTTAATGGTCAAGCCAGCCGGCCCTTTACTTATGACACAGGCGCACGCTTGGCACTACTTTGTTGATGCACATGCGGCTACTGCGCACACAATTCACAAACACAGAAAATATTTTTTTATTTGGTTTGGAGTGTACTTTGGGGGTTACAGCACCCTTTAACGGTCAAGCCAGCCGGCCCTTTACTTATGACACAGGCGCACGCTTGGCACTACTTTGTTGATGCACGTGCGGCTACTGCGCACACAATTCACAAACACAGAAAATATTTTTTTATTTGGTTTGGAGTGTACTTTGGGGGTTACAGCACCCTTTAACGGTCAAGCCAGCCGGTCCTTTACTTATGACACAGGCGCACGCTTGGCACTACTTAGTTGATGCACGTGCGGCTACTGCGCACACAACTCACAAACACAGAAAATATTTTTTTATTTGGTTTGGAGTGTACTTTGGGGGTTACAGCACCCTTTAACTGTCAAGCCAGCCGGCCCTTTACTTATGACACAGGCGCACGCTTGGCACTACTTTGTTGATGCACATGCGGCTACTGCGCACACAATTCACAAACATAGAAAATATTTTTTTATTTGGTTTGGAGTGTACTTTGGGGGTTACAGCACCCTTTAACGGTCAAGCCAGCCGGCCCTTTACTAATGACACAGGCGCACGCTTGGCACTACTTTGTTGATGCACGTGCGGCTACTGCGCACACAATTCACAAATACAGAAAATATATTTTTTTTTGGTTTGGAGTGTACTTTGGGTGTTACAGCACCCTTTAACGGACAAGCCAGCTGGCCTTTTACTAATGGGACACTGGCGCACGCTTGGCGCTGCTCCTTTGTTGATGCACGTGCAGCCACAGTGCACACAATTCACAAACACAGAAAAAATAATATTTTTTTTAGCACTTGGGGGGAGCACCCCTGACAGACAGAGCACCTCCTGGACAACACTACAGCACCCCTTTAGGACTGGGACACTGCACAGGACTTTGTAGTGGACACAGCCCCTATTGACAACTGACTGCACAACACAGTCCAGCCAGCCCCTATGGACTTTGAAGTAGTGGACACAGCCCCTATGGACAACAGCAGCACAGCGCAGCACAGCACAGCACAGCACAGCACAACACTACACTGCACTACACTACACTACACAGCCCAGCCAGCCCTAACTCCCACCCTCCCTCTTCACTGTCCACAGCCGAGTGAGAAAATGGCGCCGACGCGGGTACCTTATATAGGATCCAAAACCCGCGAGACCCGGAAGGCGGGATGATGATGTTTTGCCTCGATTTCAGATCCGAGTCAGGCAGGAAAAGTCGAGCCTGACTCAGATCGGCCTCGGATCGGGGGGGCTCGGAGGGGTTCGGATTTCAGAAATCCGAACCCGCTCACCCCTAATATATATATATATATATATATACTGTGTATATATATATATATATATATATAATGTATATGTATATGACACACCTTTTATCATATCACAATCCACTCAGGCAACATCACCTAAATTGCTGTGACAACTTGTGCAGTGGGATGTGACAAATATGTATATATATTCAGTGACAGGGGCATGTTTTGATGTGGGCTGAAAGCACGTCCCTGTCACTGAGGTATATCTATTTGTGCCGCTTTCTACTGCTATTTTTCAACTGGCTTTTATTGCTTGTGGCTTGGCCCTGCCCCCCATTTCCTATATTTCACAATACACAACGGGAGTCACCACTCTCAGTGCCTCCCAAACTCTGTCTGTCCTAAATGATTATAATAATATAAAGCAGACACTTATGATACAGAATATGTGTCATGAGTATCTACTTTGTATTATTTTAATCATTAATGATGGAAGGCTCTCCATCCCCTGACTGCATGTCCCTGGTGATGTTTTTTTGTCTGCATTGCATCGCGCATACATGCTGATGGCGTTCGTACAGAGGGCCTGATTCAGACCCTCTCGCTCGCTCGCGGGTCGATGATTAGCCACTGCACATGCGCACGCCGGAGCTGGCTCCGACGTGCACATGCGCAACACCCGGCTAGCGACGGGCGCTCTGTCACTCCGGGTCTCGCACCAAAAGGGGGCGGCTGTCGATTTTGATCGACAGCTAGCACCGTTTTGGAGGCGGGCAGGAGGGGTGGCTGGCTAAACGGAGGCGTTCCCGACAGAACGCCTGCCATTTGGGGGCGGCCCCACGACTGATGTCAGTGGTGAGCTTCCAGCTCTATTAAGAGCCAGAAGCTCACTGGGGCTTGCGGGAACGAGACCCTACCGCAAGGGTCTCGTCGCAAGCCCCTATGGTCGCGATGGTCCAGACCATCGTGACCATCACCTGGCCGCTCGCAATAGCTGTGGGTGGTCACCGAAAGCTATGCGAGCAGCCCGGTGGCCACACCAAAAAAAACAAACGCCCTGATTCAGAGCTTTCGGTTCTGAATCAGGACCAGAGTCCCGGTACTTATTCAGATGCACACATGAAGAAGTGAATTATAAATGTGTTGGGCATTCCTGTGTAGTTACAGGTGGTTGGCTAATCAGATGCAGACGTTATGTTATTGGAGTGTCACGGGTGTGTCATTGCAAGTGGTTGCATACAGAGACGTGGAATCGCTCACATCGGAGGCCATTCTCCGATGGATGATCTGCACCTAGGATAGGACTGGTGCAAGTTTCACTGATACATCCTACATGGAGAAACCCATAAATATACCATGTTCCTAGAAAACAAACATTGGCAGTTTCAGTTTTGAAAAAAACTATTGCTTCTGGGGAGTATCCCACCCCCCTCAACAGACACTGCCACCTAAACAACCCCACCCCCGCAACAGACTCCACCACTGAAACAGACCCCACCCCCATTAGGGCTGCTTCCAGAAATTTCCCGGGCTGGTCTTCCATCCCAATCCGCCCCTGACTGTCTGTAGGTCACTTCAGGGGTCAGCCCTGGAGGGGAGGAAGCAGGAGGGGTGCAAGTGCCGTAAGTCACAGAACGGCTGCCCGCTGTGAGACTGGAGGAGGTGGAGTGGCAGTGGGCCGGCCGGTGACACAGTGACACCACCGGCGCCGGACCCAGCTACTGGAGACTCCCGCGGCTTTCACTCTATGTGACTGCGTATGTATTTCTTGCCTTCTCTGGGGTGTCGAAGCTGGATAATTGGCTGAGACAAGATCAGTTTAAAATTGAATCGCAGCGACGCCATCTTGCGACTGGCCGCAAGACGCCATCTTGGAAATGAAATCGCAAGACACCATTTTGCAAATGGCCGCCCAAGCGCCATTTTGGATAAGCTCACACTTAAGTACATGTGGCGATAATACTATTAGCATCATGTGACTGCAGCTTTCACCATTTCTCATACACACATTAATACGCACAATTGAGCTGTTAACTAGTCACATATTAGCGAATGCATAAGATCCTGTATGAAAACGCTGAATATTAGCTTCATGCACACACATCTGCCCTAAGTTAACTAGCATCATTACATCAAACCTCGCACATTCACACATTACATATTCACATACAAGGTTCCATAAGCTTTAAGGTATAAAATTCAAGAATGCTCATTTATTATAATTGCTGTGAAATAAACATTATTTGGTAACTAAGGTTTTATACGTGATAAGTAAGCCATGTTTGGTATTATACTGATGCGTACTCTTTCAACAGTATTCCAGTAACATCGATATAGAGATCGCAACAGGCATTCTCAACTTATGGACCGTAGAGACTTCAAGCAACAAAATGTACATTATATGACCAACTGTTAGGATCTGCATGAGGCGGGAAACCAGAGACCACCAGTTGTTAGAGGCTAGACTGTGTCTATTTGAACCAACCTGTTAGATGCCTTGTAACATATGCCCTCTCCTTTAGGACCAATGGTATTAGCAACAAACTTCTCTATTGTGTTGTCTATTTCTGGGGGGTATAAATATGTGTGCTCTGACCCTGGGTTTCTAGTCTTCATGCTGAATGCTGATTGACGGGGGTTTCTTGCTGATGCCTGCATCTGGTCCAGAGCGCTGCGTATGTATAACTGTACTTGGGTCTGTATAATTCCTTTGCGCTAAATTGTACTTAGATCATAGCGTGTAACTGACTGTACTTTTACTTGAATAATACTTTGTGCTTTGGAACCACAAGTTCTAGGTCTGGAGTCTTTATTTACTGTATGACTGCGTACGCAAAATAGCATCATCCTTAGAGGTTTATATGCAGGATATCAGAAAGTATAGGCAGGAGTGTATAGAGGTTCTAAAGCAGTATCGTTAGGGGGACGGGTGTAGATGGGTGCTGTGGTCGCAAGACCATACCCCCTCTCCAAGACAGCCTCAGCGGGCCACCCCTCAGGTCCCAGCACCCTTAGGCAGCTGCCTAATGGAAGCGCCGGCCCTGTGCAGCGCTAGTCATCAGTACCCATCATCAGGGCTTACGGACAGTACAGGTGTACTGGGCCTGAAATGATTATGGGGACCGCTGATTCTAATGATCCAACTCTGAACTGCTTCTCCAATCCTGTGATTGAAAGACAGTTTGCGGCTGGTCCTCATCGTGCACCCCTTGCTTAGAGAACCTGGTGGACCAGGTGCGCGTACAGTGCAACCGCAGCTTCTCTAAACTGCTATTGCCCTGAACCAAAACATGCCCCACAAGTACTTATTCATCTCTCCTCTAACCCTGGATTACTATGCATTGCATGGGCCTCTTGTGTACCTCATAGTCTACGCAGTCTAGGAAGAAGGCGGCATGTAAGTAGCACAGGCAGAGCCGCCATCAGGAGGGTACAGCCGGTAATACTGTACACCCCAGGCAGATAATTCTATCTGCAAACTACCTTTGTTCACAGGTAAATGTTTGCTGCTGGAACCAGCAGCGGGTCCCTTGTCAGACACTCCAGAAAGGACTTAGCTTAGATCGGAACACGGGTAGGGGCGGATTGGCCATAGACCTCACCGGGACTTTCCCCGGTGGGCCGGTCCATGTTGGGGCCACTAAAATCAATATTTTCCTGTGTATATTTTTTAAGACTGGGTCCCGGCCAGCGCTGATCGGAAGGCGGGCCGGCCTCAGCTTATGTTCACTGAGCTGGAGAGAGGCCCCGCCTACAATCAGTTCAGCAACCACAGGGCCTGATTCAGACCCGCTCGTGAGCGCTATGCGGTCGCAAGCAGGTCAATGGTGGCCCAGTGCGCATGCGCACGACGGAGCCGGCTCCGTCGTGCGCATGCGCGAGACCCGGATAGCGATGGGCATACCGTTGCTCCGGGTCTCATACCAAAGGGGGAGTGCTGTCGATGTTGAGTGACAGCATGCCCCCTTTGGTGGGCGGGCCAGGGGAGTGGCTGCCCAAACGGAGGTGTTCCCATGTGAACGCCTCCGTTTGGGGGCGGCCCCACTGACATCACGAGTGATGTCAGTGGGAGAGATTTCGGCTCTGTTTGAGCCGAAATCTCTCTTGGGCTTGCGGCAATGAGACCCTACCACAAGGGTCTCGTCGCAAGCCCGATGGTCGCGATGGTCTTGACCATCGTGACCATCTTCCTGGCTGCTCGAAATAGCTGTGGCTATGCGAGCGGCCAGGAGGCCGCTCTAAAAAACAGGAAGGCCGGCCCTGATTCAGAGCGAGCGCACTGTCAGAGCGTTCGGCTCTGAATCAGGGCCTCTGGGCCTGATTCAGAACCGCTCACGAGTGCTGAGCGCTCGCAAGTGGGTCGATGTTGCCCAAGTGCCAAGCCATCATTATGGGTCTCGCACCAAAGGGGGCGTGCTGTCGATGGTGATTGACAGCACGCTCACTTTGGTGGGCATGCCGGGGGCGTGGCTGCCCAGACAGAGGCATCCCATGGGAACGCCTACCATCTGGGGCTGGCCCCACTGACATCACTAGTGATGTCAGTGGGAGTGCTTTTGGCTATGATAGAACCAAAAGCACTCCAGGGCTTGCGGCAGCGAGACCCTACCGCAAGGGTCTCATCGCAAGCCCGATGGTCGCGATGGTCTTGATCATCGCAACCATCATTTTGGCCGCTCGCTATAGCTGTGGGTGGTCACCCACAGCCGCTGAGCCCTCGCAAGCGGGTCGATGGTGCCCAAGTGCGCATGTGCACGACGGAGGCGGCTCCGTCGTGCGCATGCGCGAGACCCGAATAACGACAGCCAAGCCGTCGTTAAGGGTCTCGCACCAAAGGGGGCATGCTGTCGATGGTGATTGACAGCACGCCCCCTTTGGTTGGCGTGCTGGGGGCATGGCTGCCCAGACGGAGGCGTTCCCATGGGAACACCTACCGTCTGGGGCCGGCCCCACTGACATCACTAGTGATGTCAGTGGGAGTGCTTTTGGCTCTGATAGAGCCAAAAGCACTCCTGGGCTTGCGGCAGAGAGACCCTACCGCAGGGTCTCGTCGCAAGCCCGATGGTCGCGATGGTCTTGACCATCGCGACCATCATTTTGGCTGCTCGCTATAGCTGTGGGTGGCCAAAAAGGAGCAGGGACGGCCCTGATTCAGAGCGAGCGCACTGTCAGAGCGTCCGGCTCTGAATCAGGGGCTCTGTTCAGACAGCTGCCTGAGACTGACAGCCCGGCAGTCCCACCCCACCAGGCAACGCCGCATCGCACCGCACTGCTCGTGCCGTGCCCCGCCGCACCGCCACTCCACCCCACTGTCGACCCTGCTCCTGTACTTCAACTCCAGCTTCCCAGATCCCAGCTGAAGCTGATGTGCTGCTGCTCTGGAGGCTGCTGCGGGCGGCTATGGATGTTGTTCCAGTGTGCGGGGGCAAGGCATGCTGGGTAAGAAACATCAACAACCCCAGGTAAGTACTCCCATCCCTATGTCTCCACAATCTTCAGCCCAGTGTCCCTCAAACCCCCACTGACCCCCTCCCCAATCCCAGTGTCTCCCCCAACCAGCCCCCTTCTCACTGCCCCACCTCTTTAAAACCCACAGCCAGCCCAGTAACAATGTCCACCCCATTGAGCCCAGTGTTCCCCCTTCAAACCCCTAATCTGACTGCCCTCCTTTACTATCCAGCCCAGTGCACCCCCATCTTACTGTCCCTTCATCTAGCTCAGCAGTGTCCCTCTCATATATCACTGTCTCCCTCCCCCCAGTTCCCCCACCCCAACCAGCCCAGTGTCCTTCCTCCCTGTGAACAATGCAGCCACCACTTTATCACCCCCCCCCCTTATCAATTGGACTACTGGGTTGGGTACATAATGCCGTTGCTCTTGATCCTGGTGGTCAAAATCCTGATGCCAGTAGGGTTAGGATACCAACACCTGTCGGTTGGTATTCTAACCCCTGCCCCTAACCCTCCATTCCTGGTGCCTAAACCTTACCTCCCCCCCTAGCGCCTACACCTTACCTCCCCGTCCCCACACCCTAAATCTAACCCTCCCCCCTTAGTGCCTAACCCTCCCCATAGTGCCTAAACCAACTCCTAACCCTCCCCCTAACCCCACTGCTTACCTTCGAAGTGCTGGCAGCTAGATTGTGACAGGTGTCAGGATTCCGGCGCCGGCATTCTGCCCACCGCAATCCCCATGGTCTGTATTATGACCGCATCCCTGACCTCTGGTAGGAATAGAAAAAAAGGCTGGGGGACAATAATTTTCAGTAAAGCACCAATTCTAGAAATCATATATACAAATGGTACCCAAATAGCAAATATATTTTACTAATATTCAATTTTTAGATCAGAGAAACTCACATTTTGCCCTGCTCCAAAACTTCTGTTAATATGTATTATCTGGTTGAACCCCTATTGAATGATGATGACGTTGGCTTTATTACTAGGCAATCAGGTGGCTTCTGGACCATGTGATCTCTTGCATGAATAGTGAATACCGACACTGCCTTTCCAGGAAGGATCAATTTCTTCAGAGGTCCCCCCGTTGCAGAGAAACCACACTATAGGTAAGGTGTATTTTTATTTAGTACACACAAAAAGTAGCATAGATTTTTTTTTTTTTTAGACATTTCACCCCCCGACTCTACATGGTCTAGGCCTGACCCTGCAAGTAGTGACACACTTGTATAACAGGCAGTGTACTGACGTCTGTCATAGCATGCAGAGTGGCCCACGGAGGATCTCTTCACATCGCAAGATGAGACCATCCTTGTCTTGTGAGACAGAGCTCCCCTTGCGGTGGGGGGGGCGGGAGGTTGGGAAGCCCCCTCTCACCCACTGAATAGATACTGTGCACATGTGCAGGGTGTCTATTCACTGGAGAGAAAGAGAATGGGGACATGCCCAGCAGCTCCTGGAGCACCCAAGTGTGACGGGAGTGGCTCATGGCCATGATATTTCACGTGACATGCCCCTTATAATATGGACACGCACCTTTTTCAGGCGCGCGCAGGAATGAGTACGTTTCTCTTTCCATTTGCTGACGTGGGCCACTTTCTGAAAATTTTTCAGGGCCACTTTCATTCCCAATCCGCCCCTTAACACGGAATTTGTGTGCCCCTGGCCACCCTTTCATATAGACTGAGGCTGGGATGCACTATCCTCAAAAATGCGGTCAAACCGCAGTTAATGCAGTTTTTAGAGGTTTGACTACATTCACCATATGCATCAAGCTCCAGAAAGCGAAAATTTTCCGAAGCATGTTCCCAATAGGCAATGCCATTTATATATTGCATTGCCTAATAAAATTATATGGGCTTCCTACCGGAGACTTCCCTGAGAGAGATTTACTAGGATCCCTCCAAGTGCCCCCACGGCTTGCGTGTGCCACTGGCCTGATGCCTCCCCAAGTGTGCTTGACCCCATGACTTCTCAAGTGTGACTAACTCCATGCCTTCCCAAGTGTGCCTCCTCTTCCCTCCCCAAATGTGCTGACCCCATTCCTCCCCAAGTGCACCTGGCCCATGTGGCCCCAATGTGTCTCAAACCTCCCCAAGTGTGCTTCTGTCTCAACCCTCCCCAAGTGTGCCTCTGCCCCTCTCCCCAAGTGTGTCTCTGCCCAAGTCATCCTCAAGTATACCTCTAAACCCATGCCTCAGCAAGTGTGCCTGTGCCTCCCCAAGTGTGCCTGACCCCATGTATCCCCAAGGGTGCCTTTACCTCAAACCTCCACAAGAGTGTATCTGCCCCCTCTCCCCAAGTGTGCCTATGCCCCAGCTTTCCTGAATTGTGCCTATGTCCCCCTCCCCAAGTGTGCTTGACCCCATGCCTCCCCTAGTGTGCCTGACCCTATGACTACGCAAGTGTGCCTGACACCATGCCTCCCAATGTGTGCCTGATTCAGGACTCCTAATGTATGCTTGACCACATGACTCCACAAGTGTGCCTCTACCTCAACCTTCCCCAAGTATGCTTGACAACATGCCTCCACAAGTGTGCCTCTACCTCAACCCTCCCCAAGTGTGCCTCTGCCACAATCCTCCCCAAGTGTGCCTATGCCTCAACCCTCCCCAAATGTGCATTTGCCCCCTCACCAAGTCTCTGCTCCAGTTATTCCCAAGTATACCTCTGACCCCATGCCTCAGCAAGTGTGCCTCTGAACCTTTTTCCAAGTGGGCCTCAGTTATCCCAAGAATGCCTCTACTTCAACCCTTCACAAGTGTGTATCTGACCCCATACCTCCACATGTGTGCCTGACCCCATGTTTCCCCAGTTGTGCCTGACCCCATGCCTTCCAAAGTGCTTGACTCCATGCCTCCACAAGTGCTTCTGCCTCAACCCTTTCCAAGTGTGCCTTTGTCTTAACACTCCCCAGGTGTGCCTCTGCTCTAATTATCCCCAAGTATGCCTCTGACCCCACACCTCAGCAAGTGTGCCTCTGTATCCCTACCCAAGTGTGCCTCTGCCTCCCTCCCCAATTGTGCTGCCCCAGTCATCCCCAAGCATGGCTCTGCCCCAGCCCTGCTCAAGTGTGTCTATGACTCACTTCACAAGTGTACCTCTGCTCCAGTTGTCCCCAAGTGTACTTCTGCCTCAACTCTTCCCGAGTGTGCCTCGGACCCCATGACTCCCAAAGTGTGCCTGACCCATTCCTCCCCAAGTGTGCTTCTACCTCCTTTACCAAGTGTGCCTGACCCCAATACTCCCCTTGTGTGCCTCTGCCTTAACCCTCCCCAAATGTGCCTTTGCCTCAACCCTCCCCATTTGTGCCCCTACCTCAACCCTCTTCAAATTTGCCACTGCCCCTTCTCCCCATGTGTCTCTGCCCCAGTCACCCCCAAGAATGCCTCTACCCCAGACCTTTCCAAGTGTGCCTTGGCCCACCATTCCCAATTGTGCTTCTGACCCCATGCCTCAGCAAGTGTGCCTCTGACTCCATGACTCACCAAATGGGCCTGACCCATGCCTTTCCAAGTGTGTCTCTGTCTCTCACCCCAAATGTGCCTGACCCCATGCCTACCTAAGTGGCCTTTGCCTCAACCCGTCCCAAGAATGCCTCTGCCTCAACACTCCCCAATTGTGCCTCTGCCTCAACCCTCCCCAAGTTTGCCTGTGCCCCTTCCCTAAGTGGGTTTTTGCCCCAGCCATCCCCAAGTACACCTCTGACCCCATGCCTCAGCAAGTGTGCCTCTGCAACCCTCCTCAAGTGTGCCTCTGCCTCCCTCCAAGGGTGCCTTTTCCCAACCCTCGTCAAGTGTGACTCTGCCCCCTACCCAAGTGTACCTCTGCCTCCCCTCCCAGTGTACCTCTGCCCCAGTCTTCCCCAAGTGTGCTTCTGCCTCAACCTTTCCCAAGTGTGCCTCTTACTGTATGCCTCCCCAAGTGTGCCTAACCCCATGCCTTCCCAAGTGTACCTGACCCCATGCCTCTCCAAGTGTGCCTGACCCCATGCCTCCCCAAGTGTGCCTCTGCCTCAACTCTCCTCAAGTGTGCCTCTGCCTTAACCCTCTCCAAATTTGCCTCTGTCTCAACCATCCCCAGTGTGCCTCTGCCCCAGTTATCTAAGAGTATGTTTTTGGCCACGTGTCTCAGCAACTATGCCTCTGCACCCATTTTGAGTGTGTCTCTGCCTCCCTCCTCAAGTGTACCTCTGCCCCAGTCAGCTTCAAGTATGCTTCTGCCTCTTCCCTCCCCAAGTGTGCCTCTGCCTCAGCTCACGCCAAATCTGTCTCTGCCTCCCTCCCTCCCTCACCTCTTCTCTAGCCCTCAAGTGTGCCTTTTCCCCTCTCCCCAAGTGCATTTCTTACCCCATACCTCAGCAAGTATGCCTTTCACCCCTTCCTCAAGGGTGTCTCTGTCTCACTCTCAAAGTGTGCCTCTGCCCCAGTCATCTCCAAGTGTGCCTCTACCTCAACCCTTCCCAAGTTTTCATCTGTCTAAATGCCTCCCCATGTGTCCTTGACCTCATCAATTATGCCCAGCCACCTTAACTCCCCAAGTGTACCTGAACCATGCCTCCCCAAGTGTGTCTCTGCCTCCCTCCCCAGGTGTACCTGACTCCATGACTCCTCAAGTGTGCCTGACCCATGTATTCCCAAGTGTGCCTCTGCTTCTCTTTACAAGTGTGTCTGACCCCATGCCTCCCCAAGTGTAATATACTCCATGCCTCCCCAAGTGTACCTAAGCCTCAACCCTACCCAAGTGTGCCTCTGCCTCAACCCTCCCCAAGTGTGCCTCTGAACCCATCAAGTGTTCCTCTGCACCTCTTCCCAAGTATGCTTCCGCCCCAGCCCTTCCCAAGTGGGCCTCGCCTCTCAAGTGTGCATGAGCTCCAGTCTTCCACAAATATGCCTCTGCTTCAGCCCTCCCCAAGTGTTCCTCTGCCCCAGCCCTTCTCAAATGTGCCCCTGCCCACCCTCCTCAATAATCCCTCTGACTCCATGCCTCAGCCAAGTGTGCCTCTACCTCTCTCCCCAAGTGTGTCTCTATCCCAGTCGCCTCCAAGTGTACCTCTGCCTCAACCCTTCTCAAGTGTTCATCTGACCCCATGCATCCCCAAGTGTGCTTGACCTCATGCCTCTCCTAAGTGTGCCTCTGTCTCAACCCGACCACAAGTGTGTTTCTGCACCAGTTATCCTCAAGTATGCTTCTGTTCATATGACTCCCCAAGTGTACCTTACCCATGCCTCCCAAGGTGTACCTAAGCCTCAACCATACTCATGTGTGCCTCTGCCTCAACCTTCCCCAAGTGTGCCTCTGTTTCAACCCTCCCCAAGTGTGCCTTTGTCCTTCTTCCTCAAGTGAGCCTCTGCCCGAGTTATCCCCAAGTATGCCTCTGACCCCATTCTTCAGCAAGTGTTCCTCTGCACCCCTCTCCTTGTGTGTCTCTGGACCCCTTCCCAAGCATGCCTCTGCCCCAGCCCTTCCCAAATGTGCCTCTGCCCCAGACCACTCCAAATATGCCTTTACCCCAGCCCTCCCCAAAGTGTGTCTCTGCCCTCCCTTTCCAAGTGTGCATCTGCACTCCCTTCCCAAGTGTGCCTCTGCACTCCCTTCCCAAGTGTGCCTCTACTTCCCTCACCAAGTGTGCCTCTGCACTCCCTCCTCAAGTGTGTCTCCTTCTCCAAGTGTGCCTCTGCCCCAACCCTCCCTAAGTATTCTTCTGCAGCAGCCCCAGCCCTCAAGTGTGCCTCTGCCCACCTTTCCCAAGTGTACCTCTGAACCCCATACCTCAGCAAGTATGTTTCTGCCTCTCTACCCAATTGTCATCCCTAGTCATCCCCAAGTGTACCTCTGCCTCCCCAGTGTTCCCCTGACCCCATGTCTCCTCAAATATGTCTGACCCTATGCATCCCCAAGTGTACTGAACCTGTCCTTAACCATGTCTCCAAAGTGTACCTCAGTACCTGACCCCATGGTTCTCCAAGTGCACCTCTGCTTTCCTCCCCAAGTGTGCCTGATCCCATGCCTCCTCAAGTGTGCCTCTGCATCCCTCCCCAAGTGTGCCTGACCCCATACCCTAAGTGTGTCTCTTCCTCCTTCCCCAAGTGTGCCTCTGTCTCCCTTCCCAAGTGTGCTTCTGCACTCCCTTCCCAAGTGTGCCCTCTCTCTCCGAGTGTGCATCTGCGCCCCTCTCCAGGAGTGCCTCCAGCACAATGCCTCAGCAAGGGTGCCTTTGCCTCCCGAAGTGTGCCTGTGCCCCAGTCTTCCCCATTTGTTCCTCTAACCACCTCCCCTTCTCTGACATTGCTGTCAACCCCATTCTCAAATGTGCATTTACCCCCTCCCCATGGCAAATAGCTGCAATCAGAAGTAGGGTGGACGAACGGAGGCAAGACTGCTCATCGCCACAAAAGACTAAAAATGACAGGCAAGCACAATTTTTTCTTTAATTAAAAATTTGGGGCTAAATGTAATAGGGTGTGAGGTAATGTGCGAGTACAAAGTCGCGTCATCTCTCAGCAAGTATGATACAAATTTTTACTGAAACTCACACTGTGTTAGAGTGGAGGGCGCGAGTGTGTAATAAATTTGAGTGAGTGCGAGTTTTTTCTGGGTAAAAATCCACAACTTGCAATGCGGGTTTTGCAGAATCCTTCACGGATCGGTGAGATCCATGTAGGGTTGTTTGTGTAAAAAGGCAATTAAAGTTGTAACATTAACTACGTGAGCCCCACACACACAGAAAAAGCACAGCCAACATTGCGATGCATGAACCAGTCCGAGTTGTAAAAATACCGGTGGAAGAAAAACGTAGGGTGTCCCCGTATTTCCATCAACCAGCACCAAGCTCTGTGAGTTGGTCCTGGTTGTGGAAATACGGTGGACAAAATGAGTATGG
Source organism: Taudactylus pleione (assembly GCA_031769625.1). NCBI lineage: Eukaryota > Metazoa > Chordata > Amphibia > Anura > Myobatrachidae > Taudactylus > Taudactylus pleione. The sequence goes on along the minus strand of JAUIMM010000137.1, from coordinate 13,904,290 downwards.
GTCCCCCATATTATCCAAAACCAGCACTGGGCTCTAACAAGTGGGGGGTGTAATGCCACAGCCGGGGGACGCACTTCACATGGTCCTCCAGCCTTTACATGCTTTTAGTGAAATTGCGAGAAACATGCGAGTTTGCATGTTCTTGCAGCCTATTACATGTGAGAGTTCTGAAAAAGTGAGTTTACAGCTAAATTCACACTTTTTTACAACTTGCACCCTATTACATTAAGCCTTTGATCTTTTTTTTTCTTTAAAGGGTTGTCTATAACCCTGCTATGAGCCGCATGTCAATACTATGGGGGGCGTCCTAGTGTGTGCTTTCGCTGGGTGCCAACGCTCCATGATACACTTCTGCGACCACCAGGTAGAGGGCCGGGGACCCTGCCTATTCCATCTGTACTGGGCCCCACACATTTCTGATGGCAGCCCTGAAAACTAGAGTCTCTCCTCTGTCAGGTACCTATCGCCGTCTCTCCTCTGTCTTTGTCTCTTTAGAGTTTTTTGTACCCCCTCCCCATGTGTGCCTCTACCACCTCCTCCCCATATGTGCCTCTTCCAATCCTGCCTATGTGTGCATCTGCCCATCATCCCATACTTGCTCTGCCCTATCTCCTCATATGCCCATATGTCCATCTGCCCATCCTACCCATGCGTGCCTCTGCCCATCTTACCCATGTGTGCCTTTGTCTATTTTTCCCAAGTATGCCTTGGCACATCTTCCCCATGTATGTCTTTGCCCCTTTCCCTATATGTTTCTCTGCTCACTCCACAAAATATGCCTCTGCCATCCTCCTCCCTATATGCACCTCTGCCCTACAAATACCAGTCTCTGCCCCACCCCCCAATACATGCCTCTACCCACCTGCCAATATGCTAATAGGTGCCTTTGCCCCACCTCCTTATATGTGCCTTTCCCTTCCTGACACTATCCTTCTGCCTCCTTCTCCCCTTATTTCATCTGGCTCCCTGTCCCATCTGTTTCCCCTCCTTCTACCAACTGCCACCATCTTTCACCTTCTCCCCACAAATCTTACACTGCACTCCTCTTCATAACATTCTATCCTTCTCTTCTGCATGTTGCAAGTAGAACGATGGTGGCTGATCAGAAGTAGCATGGATGACACAACCATGTTTAATGCTACATAATTGAACCTGAGGATAGCAGGTAAATACATTTTCCTTTGTTAAATCTTCAGGGCTTTCTTTAAATTCAAATGGCTACTGCTGGCGATAATACTGCTATCACCAACGATAACACCACCTTAGCATGGGGAAGCCTATGCAACAAGTATCACGGCAGTACAAGTATCACAAGTATCACAATACATTAGAATTTTTTTTAAATGATTTATCCTTTGAATAAAGCAGGTTCTTTTGTAACATTTACAGGTGTTTAAAAGTTTTTTTTTATAGTTTCGGGGCATACGGTTTGTGTCCTGCAGTTCTCACCACATATCTAAGGCCCCAAAATGGTATCAGAGACAGAGCCTGAGCTTGTGTAAAATAAACATTATACTACACATGTTGTATGAAAGGTCCCGGTAGCATTTAATAGACCAAAGAGGCGCTGCAACTCTATTAAAAGCAGGGTCTGTGCAGAATCCATGCGGTATCACACTTCACAGAGTTTTATCATAGGCAACGAGTTTTAAAACTTGTTGCATAAGATAATGGTGCTCCAGCCAATCAGCTCCTAATCGTCATCTGTTTGAAAAATGACAGTTGGGAGCTGATTGGCTTGAGTGCCATTTAATCATACACAATGAGGTTTAAAACTCGCTGCATATGACAAAACTTGTTGATAAATGGTCCTCTTAGCATTAGGGACCTCACAGGTACAGTATCTTCTTGCCTGTATTCTGGGGGGAAAAATAAGAGCAAATTGATAAAGACATTATCGGGATTTCCTCCAGAGTAGCAAGAGATGCACTGATAGATACATTGTAGGCTGGATCTCATAGTAACTGATATATTAGTTGGTGTCAGATACAGTTTACAATGATTTTATATTTATTTTATTATTTTCAGTTAACCAAACACTTGTAAAAACTGTGACTTGTGGACTGATCACAAGCAGTCAGTTACAGTATGAAGGAGTTAATGAGCCTCAGCAGCAGACTGGCCTGGGAAACTGCCCCCTTAGCCTGTGTCACCCCTTCCTTACCACAGACATAGGCTGCAGAACTGGAGCTGTCAATCAAAGCTTTGATTCATGAAGTTGTTATGAAGAATCTCAAGCAGCGGTGACTGACAGCTCTGCTCCTCCACAGGTTCCTCACAATGAATAGGGCATAAACTGCTTATCTGTTCTAGTTTCCAGCAAGGTAAAGGCCAATCTAGGCTTAGTTATCTGTGACCTCATGTTACATCAATGGACGATGGTACAAATGAACACACCAGTGTCAATACTGACCCAGGGCACCCATGCCTAAATTACAAGAAGGGTCAGAGGAACATAATAACTATTATTTAGTATCTGCTGGAGCCCCCTCCCCAGGACATGAAGTGCCATTGCAGGGTTTAAACTTTGTAACAGATTGCAACTTCCATAAACCAAATGCAAATTCTACAAACTATAACATTGACAGACTACCCTGATATCAATATCATATTTTCTGATATATTACTGTTCTCAGATCACCTACTCCCACTGATACACTAATAAAGGTTGCATATTGGTAATATACAGTAATATATAGGGGAAATTCAATTGTTGTTTGGGCACCCATTAGTAATGGGCTCCCATCAGAGCTATTCACTTGTTGCTCCAATCAGGCGCGACTGACATTTTCCTCACATTCCCCATGCTGACCACCTGCTTTCATCTCACAAGCCCATGTGCCCACCAGCTTTTTTTGCCCTTCTCAAAAGCTTTTCCTCAAATTATTATTGTTATTATTATTATTATTATTATTATTATCATTTATTTATATGGCGCCAAAAGTTTTCCGCAGCACCTTACAGAGTACATAAACAAACAGGTGACCAGTGACTTACAGTACAGTACAATACAATGCAGGACGAAGATATGGATAATATACATTGATACATTGGTGGCCATAACACCCACATAAGCAGCAGAGCATAAACAACTGTGTTAGGTGCCCTAGTGGTGGGTAAGAAGTAGATGAAAGTAAAGTAGGGAGAAGCACAAGAGGGCAGAGGGCCCTGCTCATAAGAGCTTACATGCTTCTCTGCCCCCCAGATGTTCTCTCACATACATCTCTGCTTAACAGCTTTTCTTTCACATGCCCCTCTGCCAATGAGCTTTTTCCTTACATGCCCCCCTGCCTACAACATTTTGCCTCAAATGCCCCTTACCTTTTCTCCTTAACTATAATCCTTTGCCCAGCAGACCTCCCATTGCCTCTTTTACTTACTTGATTCTCTTCCATTGCTGCACAGGAACTGCTAACATGTTATGACTGTACCAGCACAGAACAGGAAGGACCACCCCTACTGCTCTGTCCTCACTCACAGCCACAGTGACTGCTGTCATGCCTGGGATTGTAACCTCCATTCAGAGCAGGAACTTTCCCAGCTGGCAGCATAATCCTGTAGCTGACAGAGAAGGAGGACAGGGGGTGCTTGGTTGCACCCCCATATATGTGGTATATATTCTCTGCACACAGACCAGCCATTGCCATACAGTCACAGGTGCAGTAGCATGTATCTGATTGGGAGTGGGATGGGGGCTGGCCGCTACCTTTGCAACAGTGAAGTCCAGATGTCCTGACTTTGAAAGCCTCAAGCCCAGTAATTGATTGTATAAAAATAATAAAAAATTGTCCCAAGACAACAAGAGGAGCACATGTCCCGATGCAATCCCCCTTCCCTCCTGAATCCGTCGCTGGTAGAGATAGCTATCAGAGACACCCCAACTGGCAAAACTGAAGTGAATGTGTTGGAGACTGTAAAATTGTGAGTGACAAAACCGAAATGATAAGTACGCTAAAACAAAACAAGACTCTTTGCGGTGATTGATGGGAGTGCGTGCCTTATAAAGGCTATATAATAACAAATTGACTTGACAGCAAAGAGCTGGTTGCTGTAAGCAAAATGGAATGAGCAGTTGAGGGTGAATGGCCACCTGGTATTGCAGTGGATCCTCACTAGTTGCAGTTTTCTGTGTTGATGGTACACTGCCATCTGTCATCTGTAGCTGGTATTGCAGTGGATACTCACTTGTTGCAGTTTTCTGTGTTGATGGTACACTGCCATCTGTCATCTGTAGCTGGTATTGCAGTGGATCCTCACTTGTTGCAGTTTTCTGTGTTAATGGTACACTGCCATCTGTCATCTGTAGCTGGTATTGCAGTGGATCCTCACTTGTTGCAGTTTTCTGTGTTGATGGTACACTGCCATCTGTCATCTGTAGCTGGTATTGCAGTGAATCCTCACTTGTTGCAGTTTTCCGTGTTGATGGTACACTGCCATCTGTCATCTGTAGCTGGTATTGCAGTGGATCCTCATTTGTTGTTTGGATCCTCACAGCAATCTTCCAGCATTTATTTTCATTCCACAATAATGCTTTATATAGGAACTTTGTGGATCAAAAAGAAGACAGAATCTAGAATGGCGATCTATGCTGCTTCATCGCATTAATGCTGGGTACACACTGAACGACCATCATCTTCCAGGCAGCCGTGGGTCCTGCTGGCCGAGGGTTGTGCTGCGACCCCCTCCCTGCAGCTGCTGTGGCATGTCTACGGACGATCTGCAGATATATTGCTCCATAAGCTGTGCAGCACAACCACCGCTATATGTCTGTGATCAAAGTTGTTCATAGACATATAGCTGGTACCTACTGGCTGATGGGCACCCGATATATTGGCCGATCAATTGATCGGCCATTATGTCTGCCAGTGTGTACCCAGCTATAGGGGCCTATTTATCATGACTTAATTTTTACAAAAGCAGGTGAAAATGCGCATTTTCACCTGCAATTATAAAAATTAAGTTATTGGGCCATTCATTAAGAAGGTAAAGCAGGAGATATCACAGATACCTCCTACTTACCTTCCTCTTGCGGAATGGCCCGCTGTTCCCATATACTAGTATGGGGATAGAATTTATCAAGCTCCCGCTACCCGTTCCTAAGGGAAGGAGTCCTGCTACCCGCTTCTCTGGAAAGGAGTCATGCTACCCACTCCTATGGAAAGGAGTCCCAGGTTGCAAGAGGGATCCTTTTGGATCCCTCCTCCCCTGTCTGACTCCTTCCGACGGACATCGGGGCTCCTGTGTGCATGCGTGACCTGTGGGTCACGCATGCGCACTAGCGTCACTGCTCCGAAAGGGACATCTTTTCGGATCAGCTGTCTCCACGCTGGAGCAATGATGAATTGGTCCAGTGTCAGTGGCAAGTTAGAATGTTAATTATTAGGTACCCCAATAATTAACATCTAAATAGACCCCACAATCAGAAATATCAGTAAGACCCAGAGAGAGGAGAATATTTCTCTGGAAGGGCACTTGTCTGCCTTTGTTATAATGACCCACTGAGGATACTCAGTAAGGGCAAATCTAAAATGTTTGTACTCCTTAAATGTTCTCTATAGGTGAAAATGATTTGTCAAATGTGAAGTTTATGTATTACTCTGGGGGTATTGCAGGTTATGTCAGGTTAAGTCAATAAAAGTATAACAAATGTTTTCCTTTGGTGGCATAGACAATATTATCAGATTATTTGTAACAATACAACATGTATTCAGTAAGAAGTGAGCAGTCATTGAAATAAAAGCTTGAAATAAAATAGTTTCAGTTCTATTATGAGGTTAGAATTTTTTTGTGCAATATGTGTATGGGAAATACTAGATAGCAAACAATCCCTTTCTAATCTAAAGCTGCATACACATGGTACGATCTGTATCACCAACAACTTGAAAGATATCTTTCAAAGATATCATTCAGTGAAGTCATCCTGCCACATCTCTGAATAGGCAAAGTTGACGATATCATGCAAGTTGGCCTGCATGTACGGACGATCATAGATATCGTTATCGTTCATACAGGATCGCGCATTGGTTGGTTGTTCACTGCATAAAAGTGAACGATATCAACGATATATCGTTGAACGTTATCGTTCATAGATATTGTACCATGTGTACACACCATTAGACTTGAATATATATAGCACTCCATTAGTAGAATCCAGAATAAATTGGACTAATGCAGGGGTCTTTGCGGAGCTCTGTCCGGTGACCCGCTGACCGGAGGGAGCTGTTCCCCGCAGCCAGCCAACAGGCTTCATCTGCAGGACACCTGCTGAAATTTTATTACCAGCGGGCGCCCTGCACCCTACCTGCACCGCACTGCCAGCCGGAGGTTGGAGCTCACTCCTGAGCTCCGGCTTCTGGCTCCCGCAGTGTGTGCAGTGCACTATGGGAGAAACGTCATGATGTCTCTCCCATAGTTCAGACAGAAGAGCAGCCGGGCGGACCAGAGGCAGCAGACGCTGGAGCGTGGTTTAAGGTAAGTAATAGTATTTTTTTGTAAGTAGCTTCACTACTGGGGGCACTACTATTAGGGGGCATTACTATTAGGGGCACTACTACTAGGGGGCATTTCTATTAGGGCCACTACTACTAGGGGGCATTTCTATTAGTGGAACTACTACTAGGGGGCATTTCTATTAGGGGCACTAGTAATAGAGGCATTACTATTGGAAGCACTACTACTATGGGACATTACTATTAGGGCACTAATACTAGGGGACATTACTATTAGGGGCACTACTACTAGGGGCATTTCTATTAGGGGCACTAGTACTGGGGGCATTACTACTGGGGGCACTAACACTGGGGCACCACTAATAGGGGCATTGCACAGGGGGTACTGCATAAGGGGAACCACTCCTGGGGGCTTTACATAAGGGGCCCTACCACTACTGGGAACACTGCATAAGGGGCATTACCATTGTGGGATCTACATAAAGGCCAGCACTGCTGGGGACACTGAATAATGGGTACTACCACTAATGGTTGGTGGCACTATATAAGAGGCATTACCACTGTGGGCACTGCATAATGGGCAGCACTACTGGGGGCACTGAATAAGGGGCACCACTACAGTTGGCATTGCAGTACTGCTGTGGGCCTTATGTGTAAGGGGCACTACTACTGAGGGCATAGTATAAGGGGCACTACTACCAGGGCCGGCTCTAGTGGTGTTCGACCTGAGTGGCTGAACAGGGGTACTACCCATAGAGGATGCACCCTTCCCCAGCATCCCGATTTCAGCGGGACTGTACTGTCTTGCTGTTCCACCCATGGGCCGAAGTGGCCCGCGGATGGTCAAATCTGGGTACAGGGACCCCGGAGTCTGAATGGATGCTGCGCGCATGCGCGGCATCCATTCAGTGCCGTGAGAAGGCTGTGGGAAGCCCAGCTATTGAGGCTCCCCCCAGCCTGACGTTAATTGGAGGCGTGCCATGCGGGCATGCACCTCAGATAACGTCATGTAAGGAGGCGTTACCTATGGTAATTTGGCCACGACCCCAATTTCTGACACGTGCGCCTGCACCACACACGATAAGGAGCGCAGTCCACTCGGCCGGCACAGGGTGCTATTAGCCCTGAAACTGGCCTTGACTGCTACTGTGGGCATTGTGTATAAGAGGTACAAATGTGGGCATTGTGTAAAAGGGGCTCTGCTGTGTGTCATACATGAATAAGGGACGCGACTATGTGGTGTAATGTGAATTGGTTGAATCAAGATTGTGCTACTGTGTGGCATATAGCTTAGTGGCCCTCGGGCTTCGTTTAATTTTTTTAATGGGGCCCACAGTGTGTAAAAGGTTGAAGACCCCTGGACTAATGTTTTGCAAGATGATTACGTGTACCTCTAGGGCTCATGTAGAGCATATGCATCAAAACTCTGGTGTATTTTACATTTGCAACTGTTTGCACATAGGGAATTCTTGACAACCTTTTGGCTGCCCCCTTTCGGAAGGGGGCATGGTGCAGCAAAAGAATGTAGTGTTAGGGGGGCATGATAACGCACCCCCCACTATACAATACCATGACTACAGGCATTTTGAAGCCGGGGGCGGAGCCACTATGACGTGAATCAACATGGCCAGATGGCAGGTAGTTCCAAGAGACTTGACAACTCTTGCGGGTAGCCCGGAGCACCACAGGATTTTTGTGAGCCTCCCAGACGATCTGGGAGAGTATTCAAAGATTTTTATTTTCCTACAATTTGTGCAAGTAAGGAATCTTTGGTCGCCAAAATGTATCATTCCTGAGTTGCTGAGACAGGGGCTCCGGGTGATCAGTAAGAAGTAAAGTGATCACATTTATGTTTTCCTCCAAAATACGGTGCTGTGTATGTGCCAATGTCTATCGGCACATGTGCAAGTGGACATCACCAAGGAGGAATCCTACGGCTACAATGGCAAAACCATATGAATATGGCGGTAGGTACCACATTCCAGTACTTGTAAATTCTGCAGTTAAGGAGCTCCATAGAAACCTAATGAAAATGGGGGATCGCAGTAACCATCTAATATTTGCAAGTACCCCCAAAAGGCAGATGTTTTGTGTGGAAATATTAATTGAAATATTAATTGATCAATAGGCCCCTTGGAGTAAAGGAGATATATATGCTACCCTTGCACACATATTGTGATACAGCCAGCTATGCAAGCTAAGCAATATGTGCTTTTTGTCTAGTTAATTTTGCACTTGCAATTTAAATTCAGGTGGGACTTTGGTGTTGTAGAGGGTCCACAACATAAGATTTAACCCAGGAAAATAAAAACAACAAAAACAAAGTGAAGTCACAGTTACTTTTCCATGCACGAGTTTCACATTTTAGGGAATTTCACTGATCCTAACTGAATACCATCCAATGCCTTCTGTTTTATATCTTGCTGATATGGATTGGTGCTTTTCTGACATAAATGGGACATATTTAGGATGCTGCACTAAGGCTGGACTTTCTATACTTTTTAAGATCCACTCATTGATAAAAGCATATCTATTTGCCTGATACATAGAGCCATTTCTCCCATGAGGAGGCGTTGAGAGCCTCATCTCAGACTCAGACAGCACAATCCTAAAGTGCCCCCCTGGCCTATGACACTTCCCATCTTCCATAGTCCTCCAGTCATCGGCCTGCTCGGCCATAATTGATTACATTGTGACATTAGTCTCCAATGCTCCGTTCTACAATCACTGTAGAGTGCGGACGGACAGCGTAAGAGGATTAGGGATGGCAGAAGGAGAAGGCAGACTCTCTTCCTGCCCCTACACTCAGTGTCTGCACTCCTAATGAATCTGTAGTATGAGGAACTGGCAGGGTGGTATAGAACTACATTGTAACTAAGTCTGTAACAATTTTAATTATTCTGCCAAATACTGTATCTCCTACAGTACTTTATTTGTTTTATTTTATTTTTTTTACTTTTTTTGCTATATACCGGTTGAGTCTCCCATATCCAAATATTCCGAATGACTGAGTTAATGAAACCTTTGATTTTTGATGGTTCAATATACACAAACTTTGTCTAAGGCACAAATTATTAAAACTATTGTATAAAATTACCTTCAGACTGTGTGTATTAGGTATATATATGAAACAAATTAATTTCATTTCTGTACACAAACTTTGCTTGAGCCACAAATTTATTAAAAATATTGTATACAATTACCTGCAGGCTGTGTGTATAAGGTGTATATAACACATAAATGCATTCTGTGTGTATATTGGGGTCCCATTCCCAAGATATTTCATTATGAAATGCAAATATTCCAAAATACGGAATATTCCGTTATCCAAAATACCCCTGGTCCCAAGCATTTTGGATATGGGAGACTCAACCTGCAGTGCCTAATTTGAATTAGTATTGTAGTTGTATTACTATTATTTATTTTTGGAATGCTTTAGAATTCTTTTTATCTGTACTTTTTTCTGACTTTTGTGACCACCCTCATGTGACTTATGGCTATTTTGATTTAATTTTATTCATTTCTAAAGCAATACTATATACTTATACTATACTTATACTAATATACTATATTTAATACTGTTATCAGAAGTGTTTAGAAGCAAGTCTTAATTGTATTGTATTGCAGATAATCCTTTTGGTTCAGTATTTGTGGCCAGGCCCACCAAGAGCCCCGGCAGGCCCGGGTAATAGGGGACATGGCCTAATCGTGGGACGCGTGGCCATGCCCCCTTCCTGAAAAAAAAAAAAGAAGCTTTGCAGCAGCACTGCGCGCTGGCGTGGGAGGGTGCTCTGAGCCCCCTCAGCCCTGCTCAAAGCCAGGGGGAGCACGATCAGTGTGATCACTCCCCCCCTCACAGGCATAGGAGATTGCTGTGAGGGAGGGGGGAGGCGGCGCCAGACCCGGGCCCCCGCCGGGCACCTCAGGAAGCCCGGGCCTGGGTAATCTGTACCCGCTCCCCCCTCTCAGCGCCCCTGTTTGTGGCTTTTATATATGCTGGTTACTGTACATTAATAACCCTGTACAGGTATCTACTAGTCTAATTTTGATCTCATACAGTATAGTCAAAAATATGATCTAAAATTAACTAATGATAATAATAATTTAAATACTTCTGCTTGAAATGTGAAATATTTATTTTATAATTAATCTAACTTTATCTATTTCTATTATTGTCCATTTGTGTAATGAACCACTTTATTTGCTTATGCTTCTGTCTGCCAATTTTAAGATTATTTATTAAAATAAATATTGACACAGACAGAAGTGGGTAGTTCAGTGTATTAAGTGGTTGATTACAGGAGATTGAGTGTCAACATGTCAATTAGGGATCAAGCTGTTTGATTCCTGTCCCTGTGACCAATTGCCCATAAGTGCATTATATACATAATTTTATCTTGAGGGGCTCATTTAGAGTGGGACACATGCAGGAGCGGATTGGGAACTTAAAGTGGAACTGGAAAAAAATCTGAGAGTGACCACATTCAAATTTAAACTGTAAACGCTCCAACACAAACATAAGTGGTGCTAGCAAACAGCCAACTTGACAGCCATACAATACAGAGAGCATCTTTGTGCCTGCCATACAGCACAAATAGCTTCCCAGTCAAGGGTGTAGCTATAGTAGGTATGGAGAGTGCAGCTGCTATGGGGCCTCTGGGGCCCAACCCTCTCCCTGCACTGAGTTACACTGCCATCTCCTGAGCCCTGAAGTTTTCTATTCTCACCAGAGTGCTGCTGCAAGGCATCTGGGCCCAGAGCTGATCCAAGCTACAGCCATCTCTAGCTGCTGCCTGCATTGTGATGTCACAATGCAGGTCACAACCCTATATAAAGGATGCCCAGCTACTGGCAGCCATTTTGTGGTGACATTGTGTCCTACATTGATTCTCTCTGAGTAGTCCCTGCTTTTTTAAGCGATATTGGATATCGACAACTGAAATGAACTTTGGATTATATCTTCCAGTAAGGTCCTGAACAGCAGCACCTTCAGGTAAGGATTTTCTAACACATTTTGTCCTGTCACCCTTACCCCTTCAGACACCTCCATTTTATCAGCAGTTTTTAATTTAGAAACAATGGATAAAGAAAATTATTCATCTGATATGACATTGCATGACTTGCAAAGATACACACTTGTCCAATCCACTGAGGATCCAACTCCAGACCAGACTGTTGACACAATCCTACTGGAGACCTGGACGCAGATTAAACACCCAGTATATGCCTACACACTTGTCCAATAGTGCAGCAGATCTCAGACAGTAGGTACAGAGAATGGGGTTGCTATGGGACCCAGGCTGTCTCTGAGTGTTGCTGCAGGGCATCTGCTGTCACTGGCCCAGCTGTCTCTGCCTCCATCTCTCCTCACTAACTGATTTATTAGTGAATCATAGCCTTCTTATATACCATGTTAAATCATAATTATTTAGTATTAGGGAGACTATATATTTTTTAATAGTATATTTTTTCCATTTATAATGCTTACTATATGCTAATCACCATTCATTTAATCCTGCATGTCAGCTAAGTAGGCAGAGATAGTAAATATTAGAACATTTAAAATCAAAATGGATAAACTGCAAAATAGTTTGCACAGGGGCGAGAGCCCTTTGGAAATTTTGCTGTGGGGCCCCTATAGTTCTTGCTAAGGCCCTGATCCCAGTGATCATCATACAGTACAGATAGAATGTCAGTTACCGTCACAAGTATAGAGACCAGCTTGGTTACCATCATAAAGTACAGAGATCATTCCAGGGACTGTCACACATTGTATGGGGCATCCTAGTGACAATACAGCACATACAGTATCCTAGTTACCACCATACAGCAAAGACTGTATCTAATGATCACCATACAGCACTGACAGCATCCCAGTGAGTGCAATAAGGTACAGACAGCATTTAATTGAATGTCATACAGTACATTGAGTATCAAGGTGATTCTATACAGTATATCATAATGTACATAGCACCCCAGACTTGTAGCTTGATCACTTCTGGATAACAAGATCGTGGAACAGCTCGGAGGGAGCAGAGACATTTACACAGTACTCTGTAAGTGTGCAGACTGTGTTATGCAGCCTATTTGAATGGCTGCACACAGGGCAGTTACACCACTGGGCAGCATAAAAATATTACTTACACTATATACAAAATAAAAACACAAAAGAGTTCACTGGGAATTACTGGTGAAGCTATGACCAATCCGTCCATATCCTCAGCAGTGAGTGTACAGGGTCCTGACCCCAGTGTCATTACCCCCTCAGCTTTGAGTGCTCAGGGGGCTGCTCCCAGTGAAGGTGCCCCTTTAGAAGTGAGTGCCAAGGGTGCTAACTGCAGTGTAGGTACCCATTCAGCAGTGAGTGCCCAAGGGGCTGGCCCCATTATAGGTACCCCCTTTAGCAGTGAGTGCCCAGGGGGCTGAATGCAGTGTAGGTACACCCTAAGCAGTGAGTGCCCAGGGGGCTGACCACAGTATAGGTTCCCCCTTATCAGTGAGTGCCCATGGAGCTGCCCCTAGCTGCACTAACAACAAGAGTTGCAACTTGTGCACACATTTTTTGCAGACACTACAGAAGTTGGATTACCAGGAGTAGGGGGCATCCAGCTCCATCTAACAGTTTCTAGTTGACTAATAGTGTATTAAACTGATAGTACTTAATTCATTAGTTAGCAATGATATCTCTATGCAGTGTGAGGCATAAGTACATGTGCTTGTTATATCAGACATATGCCTGGCGCAAATGCTACTGGTTTCTGCTGGATGTATCTCGAAGTAGCTCAGATTGAACATAAGTATTTTTATGTTTATCTTTTCCTATGTATGTTAAAATAAAAAAAGTCTAAATGAGCATACAACATTAGTGTGCGACCTAAATATCACTTCTGGCAATGATTGGAAAGAACATATATCACCTTATATAGCAATGTTGGCTGTACATTTATCTTTGAACACAAAATATGCTTCCCCTGACTCTGTTACCCTAAATTGCCTAACATATTACTTTTCTCAGTATTATTTCTAAGATAACATTAGAATTCTAAGCTTCTTTTGAGGTATTTTTCTTTGTTAACATCTAACTTGAAATATGGAAGGACCCACAGTGAACTAATTCTGCTCGTTCCCTACACAATGAGAGACCAATGGCCCCGTCAATGTTGGATCTCAATTGGCTACATGTAGAATCCTCGCCCCAATGTAAAACTTTCTTTTGTGTTCCCAACAGAGGAGTTAAAGCCACGGTCTTGTTTAGGTTTTCTCTCCCAGGTTTGCGTCATAGCCGATTCACTGATCTTCTATTGATGTGGCATTTTGGTGCAGTGTCTTTATTCATCCTACCAGGAAATTCACCATCAGAAGCTGTTAGAGAAACAAAAGCTGGGAATAAAGCTGTGTGTTTGTGGCTTTCAGAAACACGCCTTCATTTTTACTCACTGAGATATTAGCTGGAGGAAAACACTCACCCCATGTTGTTTTGGGGGCAGTAATTCTGCTCTACATCCAAACTGGAAGTCTGTACTCGCTCTTATGTCACTTATTTATATGGAGAAACTCTTAATTAAAGCATTAAATTCAACAACTTGTGAATATTTAAGTGATTGAAGACTGGCTGTGATTTTTACTCAATATTTAGCTAAAAACAAAAATCAGTGTAAAAAAATAGGCATTAGAGACACACAGAGCTCTCCTGCATACATATGTGTAGGTCACACAGAGCTCTCCTGCATACATATGTGTAGGTCACACAGAGGTCTCCTGCATACATATGTGTAGGTCACACAGAGCTCTCCTGCATACATATGTGTAGGTCACACAGAGGTCTCCTGCATACATATGTGTAGGTCACACAGAGGGCCTGATTCAGACCCGCTCGCGAGCGCAGGACGCTCGCAAGCGGGTCGATGGTGCCCTACTGCGCATGCGCACGACGGAGGGAGCTCCGTAGTGCGTATGCGTGAGACCCGGCTAGCGACGGGGTAGCCGTCGCTCCGGGTCTCGCTCCAAAGGGGGCGTGCTGTCGATATTGATTGACAGCACGCCCCCTTTGGTGGGCGTGCCGGGGGCGTGGCTGCCAGACGGAGGCGTTCCCATGGGAACGCCTACCGTCTGAAGCCGGCCCCACTGACATCAGTAGTGATGTCAGTGGGAGTGATTTTGGCTCTGATAGAGCCAAAATCACTCCAGGGCTTGCGGCAGCGAGACCCTACCGCAGGGTCTCCGTTGCAAGCCCGATGGTCGCAATGGTCTTGACCATCATCATATACGCTCGCTATAGCTGTGGGTGGTCACCCACAGCTATGCGAGCGTCCAAGAGGCCGCTCCATTTTCATGTAGGAGGGCCCTGATTCAGAGCGAGCGCTCTGGTCAGAACGTCCGGCTCTGAATCAGGCCCAGAGCTCTCCTGCATACATATGTGTAGGTCACACAGAGCTCTCCTGCATACATATCTTTCTTATGCAAAATAAATGTATTTTTTGTTCAATTTGAGGTACAGAAACACCGCCATGGCCACTCTCCCATCCCACTTTGAAGATTTCCGATGTTGGGAGGCCTGCTATGTGATGTTATCTGGAAACAATTCAGGATGATTATGTAAATAAATCTCTAAACATGTATGGAAACCAGTTTCCAACACTAAAACTTAACATACGCACAGATGGTTCAATGCAGAGATAAACATACTTCTATTGTAGAGCAAATCTTTTGCATTTTCACTATGCACATGCTCTGGAATCAGGCATATGGGTGATGCAGGGTCATATGGATTTCCCTTGTGACACAGTTGGCCAGAAGTATAAATGCGCATGTTTGCAGAGGGCTTGTACAAGTGTGTCCTGATGATCATGATGGGTATCAAACCAAGTGTATGGATAACGATTATTTACTGATACAGATGCATACAATTCTGCAAACAGATGTGTCCACATACATCTAGCTTCCTTGCGCTTTAAACAGCTCTTCTAGTCGTGCCATGCCGTGGCGTGATTCGTTAGCATTGAGCGTCTTTTTGTGTAACTTTTTACCTTCCAATGGGTCTTATGTGCACAGTGATTGCTGATAAAATTATATGCAGCATGCCTATATATCGTGTACAACTGCAGGTGTATCTGCATACGAAATGCACACAGCCATTGACACTGCAACATACTATAGCGTTTCGCAAGCAGATACACCCACAGTTGCACCCGCAGTTGCACACAGAATATAGGCATGCAGCAGAAGCTGTTTGTGCATCATATTTGCATCGCTGTGCGAATAAGACGCATTGGAAGGTAAAAAGTTGTATGAAGAGACGCTCACAGAGCACTCGTAGCGCATGGAAGATAGATAGCCCATGTGGACACATCTGTATATGTGAGTCACAGAGCACTCGTAGCGCATGGAGGATAGATAGCCCATGTGGACACATCTGTATATGTGAGTCACAGAGCACTCGTAGCGCATGGAGGATAGATAGCCCATGTGGACACATCTGTATATGTGAGTCACAGAGCACTCGTAGTGCATGGAGGATAGATAGCCCATGTGGACACATCTGTATATGTGAGTCACAGAGCACTCGTAGCGCATGGAGGATAGATAGCCCATGTGGACACATCTGTATATGTGAGTCACAGAGCACTCGTAGCGCATGGAGGATAGATAGCCCATGTGGACACATCTGTATATGTGAGTCACAGAGCACTCGTAGCGCATGGAGGATAGATAGCCCATGTGGACACATCTGTATATGTGAGTCACAGAGCACTCGTAGTGCATGGAGGATAGATAGCCCATGTGGACACATCTGTATATGTGAGTCACAGAGCACTCGTAGCGCATGGAGGATAGATAGCCCATGTGGACACATCTGTATATGTGAGTCACAGAGCACTCGTAGCGCATGGAGGATAGATAGCCCATGTGGACACATCTGTATATGTGAGTCACAGAGCACTCGTAGCGCATGGAGGATAGATAGCCCATGTGGACACATCTGTATATGTGAATAGTCACATTTAGTACCATGAATGCTACTGTATGCAGGATCAATTACACTTGACTTCAACTCAGACACAGATTGTGTTTATTTCAGGAAGGATGATATTTGCCAAATGTAGAGTTGCCAATCTTACTGCAATAAACACAGCCTTATAGGTTTTATGCAACATCTCCATGTGCAGCTTGTGTTTCATTTTGCTACCATGTTTCTGAAAAAAAGGGGAGGTAATTTTTAATCTAATAGAAAATGGTTAGAATATACTTTTCCATGTTATTTTCCATTTAAATTGTATTATTATTAATTTTTCTCATTCTTCCTTTCTGGTGCATCATTTAGTTTTTCTATGTTTAGCGTTAAATACACTTGAAAAGATCACTGAAAGACAGCTGTTGGCTAATGTAGAGGAAGTGAGATCAGAAATGCAAAGGTAAATCTGAGCGAAGTCTGCATGCAAGTAATATTGTGTCACAGTGCGCCCTAGAGACTCCAGCCACAGACCCAGACACTTAGCTATTCAGGTGCTGTCAGCTCTCCTGAGCAGAACGCCGGGAGTCCGCCGCCCATTCTTTTCTGCTGCATCTTCTGTGTTACTGTTTTCCCACTAGTGCTCTGGACTAAGGGCCTGATTCAGAGTTGGGAATAGAGGGCTTGATTCAGACCCGCTCGCGAGCGCTATGCGCTTGCAAGCGGGTCGATGGTGGCCCAGTGCGCTTTCGCACGACGGAGCCGGCTCCATCGTGCGCATGCGCGAGACACGGATAGCGACGGGCAAACCGTCGCTCCGGGTCTCGTACCAAAGGGGGCGTGCTGTCGATGTTGAGTGACAGCACGCCCCCTTTGGTGGGCGGGCCAGGGGAATGGCTGCCAAATGGAGGCGTTCTCATGTGAACGCCTCCGTTTGGGGCCGACCCCACTGACATCACGAGTGATGTCAGTGGGAGAGATTTCGGCTCTGTGAGAGCCGAAATCTTTCTGGGGCTTGCGGCAACGAGACCCTACCACAAGGGTCTCGTCGCAAGCCCGATGGTCGCGATGGTCTTGACCATCACGACCATCTTCCTGGCCACTCGCTATAGCTGTGGGTGGTCACCCACAGCTATGCGAGCGGCCAGGAGAGAGACCGCTCTAAAAAACATGAAGGCCGGCCCTGATTCAGAGCGAGTGCTCTGTCAGAGCGTCCGGCTCTGAATCAGTCCCAGAGTGAGATATCTCTCTCAACTGTGAACCTGAACAAACCATGTTGCAATGCAAGGGGTGTAAACACATACATTTTTTTACATGTGGGGTAAATACTGGCTGCTTTCCCATGTAGCCCACATATACTGCACAGCTTTATTATTATTCTACAATTTAGATGTCAGTTTGGAAACACTCCTCCCAAATCTAAATCTCTCTGCAAATTTTAATCTGCCCCACCTGCAGTGCAGCATGGTTTCACCAAGATGATCAGTTGAGAGAGATATCTCTCTCTATTCCAAAGTCTGAACAAGGCCCTAATGGTGCAGCTATCTTCTCCCAAATTAGCTGACTGCAGCCCTGCCATGGGAACATAGGACCTCATTCAGACCCGCTCGCAAGCGCTGAGTGCTTGCAAGCGGGTTGATGTTTAGGCCCTGCGCATGCACAGTGGCCGCACAGTGCGTGCGCAAGCCCCGGAGCGAGAGAGAAGTTCTCACTACAAAAGGGGCGGCTGTCGATGTTGATCGACAGCTCGACCCATTTTGTAGGCATGGCGGGGGGATGGTTTCACAAATGGAGGCGTTCCTTAAGGAACACCTGCTGTTTTGTGGGCAGCCACACTGACATCAGCAGTGATGTCAGTGGGGAGCTTCCTGCTCGATCAGAGCAGGAAGCTTCCTGGGGCTTGTGGTTGCCGAGACCCAACCTTAGGGTCTCGTCGCAAGCCCCGATGGTCGCGGTGGTCTTGACCATCGCGACCATCAACCTGGTTGGTCGCTAAAGCTGTGGGTGGTAACCCACAGCTTAGCTAGCAACCAGGAGGCCGCACTTAAAAATACAAGCGGCCGCCCTCATTCAGAATGAGCGCTCTCATTTTGCGAGCGTCTCTGAATGAGGGCCATAGTTCCTGGTTCCCCAGAGGTCTCAGACAATCAGCAGCAAGCAGTTCCTATAAAGCGACTTCCTGAAACGCTGACAGATTGCCTGTGCAACCTCTCTCACAGCCTGCAGCGTGAGCAGACTCTCTGTGCTTCCCAGCATTTATTCACTAAGGTTTCCTTTCCTGAGCCTTATTCCAGTTCCATCATTACCAGCCTGGTGTCCAGCCCAAGAACCACTGGTCCCAGTCCAGTGTTCAGTTCCACCTGTACAGGCCCAGTGTCCAGCTCAAGAACCACTGGTCTCAGTCCAGTGTCCAGTTCCACTGGTGTCAGCCTGGTGTCCAGCTCAAGAACCACTGGTCCCAGTCTAGTGACCAGTTCCACAGGTACCAGCCCAGTGTCCAGCTCAAAAACCACTGGTCCCAGTCCAGTGTAAAACTTCCACTGATACAAACCCGGTGTTTAGCTCAAGAACCACTGGTCCTAGTCCAGTGTCCAGTTCCATCAGTACCAGCCCGTGCCCCAAGCATGAACCACTAATCCCAGTCCAGTGTACAGTTGCACTGGTTCCAGCTTAAAGCTTAGCTCTAGTACTATAGTCTGTAGCACAACCTCCATGACCCTAGGTACCAGTCCTAAATTCAGCATTCTGGACTTTCAAGTTACCAGTCCCAGCCTGATATTCAGTACTCTTGACCCTCATCCAGAATCCAGTTATACAAACTGTTCCTGTGCTTTGTACCACAGACTCAGAGCATACCAAGTCTCAATTATATCCAAGCTTAGTATTCTGCTAAACACCTTTCAGAAACTAGTAGAAGAAACTATTATGAATATACCAGATAAGCTGGGAAATATGGAATTTAACTAAAGAAGGAAAAACAGTATTGAGATCTTTGGAAGAAAATTGTGTAAAGGGGCCTAGCCATTAGCAGATCTTTCTCTACGATGAAAGACAAAAGATTTATCACTTGAAAATTCCTGGAGCTGTGGTGATAGATATCTGTCATGTACAAGACAGATTTTTGCAAACGACGAATGATATTACATGACATCATTCAGGGAGTGGATATTTTGTTATGTTTCTATTCATTTTCATTAAAAATATCGTTCGTCATTTACCGCTTATAAACTGACAGATATTTCTAATATCTGTCAGCGATAAGCGATAATTGACCAACATGTTGGAGAGACGAAAGACACAATTTGTCGGCCTCGGGAGTGCGCATCTGTCATTGTTCAGGGCCTATCCATGACAGATAAATTGAATGACTGAACGATATATTGTTCATCGTTCAAATTTATCTGCCAATGGATAGGCCCCTTAATTGTAATAATTTTTAGGTAATTGTGGGACCTGTGCACTGAGTAGATGTTAATTCTATGTGGCGGGCTACTGCACTGAGATAGCTGACCCTATCTTATTGGATAACAACAAATTGGATAGTGCTGCGCTCAGCCTCTAAAGTGGAATGTTATGTGTTACTTACAATACTGGTACAAATAGAGTTTGTAGATATGAAGAACAGTATGTGAATCAAGTAAGTTAGTAGTGGATCAACTAGTAATGTGACAGTACATCAGAGTAAAATCAATAATACTTGGTGACAATCAATAAAGCTAGTTAGGTATGTATCAGTAAGTATACAAATTTACTGATATAAACGATTTACATTACATTCTGTGGCAGAAAATGAATGCAACTAGTTAAAATCATAGAAGTCAACAACTGACCCACTTGCAATGGTAGGTCCAATCAGAATATAACTAAAATCCTTGCCCTTGCTGTCGACGGTTCCTCAGAGCTACTGCTATCTTCATCCGCTCCCCAGACAGCGGCCGCCTCCCGGGGACATGGGTCCCGGTGTGCGTCTGACATAACAAGCGCACTGCCGGGTGCTCGTCCCAAAGGTCAAGCCAAAGTCCAGAATCTCCCCAAATTACACTCCCGCAAGACTGCCCCTGACCCCAAGATGAATATGCCAGGCATCGATCAGGACTATATATTGGGTAATTACCTACAGCATCACAAATTTTGATTATGCCGCAGTCTGACATACTTTAACCACCTAAATTTCTCTAATGCACAATATTAATACAGATACAGCAAGGGCAAGGATTTGCGTTAAATTCCGATCGGAGCTACCATTGCAAGTGGGTCAATTGTTGACTTCTATGATTTTAACATGTTGCATCATTGCATGTAGCATCTAAATACAGTAGCTGATACAATGCACGCCAGTGAGCCGTAAATATTACAGTGTCACAGTCCACTTCAACAGGGCCGAAACTAGGGTTTTTGTCACCCGGGGCAAGACAGTAATTTACCCCCTAGTAATTCCCACATAGTAATGCCCCCTGCAGCAGTGCCCCCATGGTAATGCCCCCTTCAGCAGTGCACCTATAGTAATGTCCGCTGAGGTAATGCCCTATATTAATGCCTCTGTACTAGTGGCCATATGGTAATGTCCCCATAGTAATGCCCCTGTAGTGCCCATATGGTAATGCCCCCATAGTAATGCCTCTGTAGTGCCCATATAGTAATGCCCCCTAGTAATGCCCATATAGTAATGCCCCTGTAGTGCCCATATAGTAATGCCCCTTTAGTGCCCCCTGGTAATGCCCCTGTAGAGCCCCCTTGTAATGCCCCTGTAGTGCCACCTGGTAATGGACCTGTATTGCCCCCTACTAATGCCCCTGTAGAGCCCCCTGGTAATGCCCCTGTAATGCCCCCTGGTAATGTCCCTGTAGTACCCCCTGCTAATGCCCCTGTAGAGCCCCCTGGTAATGCCCCTGTAGTGCCCCTGGTAATGCCCCTGTAGAGCCCCCTGTCAATGCCCCTGTAGTTGCCCCTGGTAATTCCCCCGTAGTTCCGCTTACACACACACACGCAAAAAATACTAACCTTAAACCCCGCTCTTGTGACCGCCGTCGTCGGGTCCGCCAGGTTGCTCCTCGGGACTATGGGAGAGACGTCATGATGTCTCTCCCATAGTTAATGTGGGGAGAGCTGGAAGCTGGAGTTCAGGAGAGAACTCCAGCCTCCGGCTAGCGCGGCGCTTCAGGGAAGGAGCCGGGCAAACTGGTAATAAAATCTCAGTGGGCATCCAGCCTTGGAGTTTCCTTGTGACACCGGGCTGGAGGACACTGGCGCCGGGTGCAGTGGCGCACCTGGTGCATGTTCATCTCCAGCCCCCGCATTAGTTGTAGTCCTGGCTTCGAGGCATTCCTCAGTTGGAGGCAGGGCCGGCTCCAGGGGCCAGAGCACCCTGTGCAAGCTCTCTCTAGTGTGCTTTTACATCGTGCTCGGCGCAGCCGGGCACGACCGAAAATGAGGGCATGGCCTATTTACCATAGGGCATGCCTCCTATGTGACGTTATTTGGAGGCGTGCCCACATGACATGCCTCTAAACAACATCAGGCTGGGTGGGAGCCTCACTAACTGGGATTCCCCCAGCCCTCTGCTGTCACCGAATGGATGCCGCGCAAATGCGCACAACATCCATTCAGACTCTGGGGTCCGACAGCGCCACACCCCTGCAGCAGTGGGGGTCCCCAATCTCCCGATTTGACCACCCATGGGCCACTTCGGCCCACGGGTGGAACAGCAGGAAAGTAATGTCTTGCTGAAATCAGGAGGTTGGGGAAGGGTGTGCCCTCTATGGGTGGCGCCCTGTTTGACCGCACTGGTCGTACACCCCTAGAGCCAGCCCTGGTTGGAGGACTAGGAGTCAGGGGGGCTAGGGTGGTTAGCAAGCAACTGATGAAGTGTCAGTAATAATATACTCTATATTGTTCAAACCCAGGTGTTGGCAATACCTAACCAGAGGCGCAGAGTATAACCCATTTTGTGGTCTTCACCAGTGACCCCTCCAATTGGGCTTTGGGTTTTGCTGCACCAAGTGAGCAGGTCGTGGCCCTCTGGTCAGGTACCTGGGAGTGACAAGGAGAATACTGCGGGTACATGCACTGGACTACAAAGAAGGGGACTTGAAATGTAAGAACACTGGTGATCCGGACACAGGACTGGAGCAGGAGAATGACACAAGGAGTTAGTACACGGATGCTCTGTTGAGTACACACGCTGGTGATCCAGAAGTAGAACTGGTGTAAGAGAATGACACTAGGAGTCAGTACACGAATGCTGTGCTGAGTACACACACTGGTGATCCAGACGCAGAACTGGTGCAGGAGAATGACATTAGGGAGTAAATTTACTAAGATGGGAGCTCTATTTAAGAAGTGATGTTGCCAATAGCAACCAATCAGATTCTATAGTACTTCTCATTTATCTAGCACCTTCTAGAAGATAATACCTGGAATCTGATTGGTTGCTATGGGCAACATCACTTCTTAATAGAACTCCCATCTTAGTACATTTATCCCTCAGAGTCAGTATACGAATAATGTGCTGAGCAGTTAAACTGGAGTTTCTGCACAAAGACAGGTGCTGACATATACAAAGGAGAATCAGACGTTGATTCGTGCTGAAGTAGTTAAACTGAAGTTTGTGCACAGAGCCAAGTGCTGACATATACACAGGAGAATCAGACGCTGATTAGTGCTGAAGTTGTTTTAACCTGAAGTTCCAGCCCAGAGGCAAGTGCTGAAGAAATCACTGGAGGAGTTTGACACTGGTAAGCACTGGAAGGAGTCACTGGAAATAAATAGTATAAAGCTAGGGGCGAATCCAGACACTAGGATATAACACTAGAGGTGTGCACCGGCCACTTTTCGTGTTTTGTGTTTTGGTTTTGGATCTGGATCTTTCTTCGTGTTTTGGATCTGGATTGGTTTTCCAAAACCACCCTTCCGTGTTTTGGGTTCTTGGTTTTGTGTTTTGGATCTGTATTTTTTTTTAAAAAAAGCATAAAAACAGCTAAAATCACAGAATTTGTGGGTTTTTCTGCTAATATGCTATTACTAACCTCAATAACCTTAATTTCTGCTCATTTCCAGTCTATTCTGAACACCTCACAATAGTGTTTTTATGTCCAAAAGGTTGCACCGAGGTAGCTGGATGACTATGCAAAGCTACACGAGTGGGTGGCACAAACACGTGGTCCATCTAGGAGTGACACTGCAGTGGCAGACAGGATGGCAGTTTGAAAAACTAGGCCCCAAACAGTACATAATGCAAAGAAAAAAAAGAGGTGCAAGATGGAATTGTCCTTGGGCTCTCCCACCCATCCTTATGTTGTATAAACAGGACATGCACACTTTAACCCACACAATTCACAAAGACAGAAAAAAAAGATTTTTTTTATTGTTTGTGGAGTGCACTTTGAGGGTTACATCACCCTTTAACAGACAGACACACGCTTGTCGCAGCTGCTTTGAGGATGCAGGTGCGGCTACAGCCCACACATTTCACAAAGACAGAAAAAAAAGAAGAATTTTTTATTTTGTTTGGAGTGCACTTTGGGGGTTACAGTACCCTTTAACGGACAAGCCAGCCGGCCCTTTACTTATGACACAGGCGCACGCAGTCGCTGAATGGCAAAAGTGGCCAGAAATTTTTCGGGCCACCCAAAGCGTCTCCTGCATGCCCCTGTCGCTTTTCAGAAAATTCTGCTCCACCAAGTTTATTGTGTGAGCAAAACATGGGACGTGCAGGAATTTGCCCAGATGTAATGGCCGCACAATATTGGTGGCGTTGTCAGATATCACAAATCCCTAGGAGAGTCTAAGTGGGGTAAGCCACTGGGCGATGATTTCCCTCAGTTTCTCTAAGAGGTTGTCGGCGGTGTGCCTCTTACTGAAACCGGTGATACACAGCGTAGCCTGCCTTGGAACGAGCTGGCGTTTCTTAGATGCTGCTACTGGTGACGCTGCTGTTGTTGCTGCGTAAGGTGATACGTTTACCCAGTTGGCTGTCACAGTCACATAGTCCTTAGTCTGCCCTGTTCCACTTGTCCACATGTCCGTGGTTAAGTGGACATTGGGTACAACCGCATTTTTCAGGACACTGAGGATACTTTTTCGGACATTTCTGTACAGTCTCGGTATCGCCTGCCTAGTGAAGTGGAATCTAGACGGGATTTGGAACCGAGGACACTACCTCCATCAATTGTCTAAATCCCACTGCACTAATGGCGGATACCGGATGCACATTTAACTCCAACACAGCAGTCAAGGCCTCAGTTATACGTTTTGCTTCAGGTTGACTGCTGTCGTACTTCATCCTCCTCGCTAAGGACTGTTGGAGGGTCAATTGTTTAGTAAAAGTAGTGGTGTTCCTACTTCCTCTCTGGGATGATGAACAACTCCCAGCAGCAGTAACAGCACTAGGAGGAAGTGGTTCTTGATCTTTCCCTATTTTATTTTTATCGGAGAAAGTTTGGTCCTCCATTTATGTTATATTGATATATACGTGCGGCTAAGGCGCACACAAACACAGAAAATAATTTTTTATTTTGTTGGAGACTAGTGCACTTTGTGGGTTACACCACCCTTTAAGAAATGAGCCAGCCGGCCCTTTACTTATGGGACACAGGCGCACGCTTGGCGCTGCTCCTTTGTTGATGCACGTGC
Organism: Taudactylus pleione; assembly: GCA_031769625.1. Lineage (NCBI taxonomy): Eukaryota > Metazoa > Chordata > Amphibia > Anura > Myobatrachidae > Taudactylus > Taudactylus pleione. The sequence goes on along the minus strand of JAUIMM010000137.1, from coordinate 13,879,261 downwards.
AGCCACAGTGCACACAATTCATAAACACAAAAATATATGTTTTTTTATTTGGTTTGGAGTGCAATTTGGGGGTTACAGCACCCTTTAACGGTCAAACCAGCCGGCCCTTTACTTATGACACAGGCGCATGCTTGGCACTACTTTGTTGATGCACGTGTGGCTACTGCGCACACAATTCATAAACACAAAAATATATGTTTTTTTATTTTTTTTGGAGTGCAATTTGGGGGTTACAGCACCCTTTAATGGACAAGCCTGCCGGCCCTTTACTTATGGGACACAGGCGCACGCTTGGGCTGCTCCTTTGTTGATGCACGTGCAGCCACAGTGCACACAATTCACAAACACAAAAAATATTTTTTTATTTGCTTTGGAGTGCGCTTTGGGGGTTACAGCACCCTTTAACGGTCAAGCCAGCCGGCCCTTTACTTATGACACAGGCGCACGCTTGGCGCTACTTTGTTGATGCACAATTCACAAACACAGAAAAAATATTTATTTTTTTGCACTTGGGGGGAGCACCCCTGATGGACAGAGCACCCACTGGACAACACTACAGCACCTCTTTAGGACTGGGACACTGCACAGGACTTTGGAGTGGACACAGCCCCTATGGACAACTGAATGCACAACACAGTCCAGCCAGCCCCTATGGACTTTGGAAAAGAGGACACAGCTCCTATGGACAATAGCAGCACAGCACAACACAGCCAGCCCCTATGGACTTTGGAGGAGTGGCCACAGCCCCTATGGACAACAGCAGCACAGCACAACACAGCCAGCCGCTATGGACTTTGGAGGAGTGGACACAGCCCCTATGGACAACAGCAGCACAGCACAGCACAGCACAACACTATACCGCACTACACTACACTACACTACACAGCCCAACCAGCCCTAACTCCCACCCTCCCCCTTCACTGTCCACAGCCGAGTGAGAAAATGGCGCCGACGCGGGTACCTTATATGGAATCCAAAACCCGCGAGACCCGGAAGGCGGGATGATGATGTTTTGCCTCGATTTCAGATCCGAGTCAGGCGGGAAAAGTCGAGCCTGACTCGGATCGGCCTCGGATCGGGGTGGCTCGGGGAGGTTCGGATTTCAAAACCCGCGAGACCCGGAAGGCGGGATGATGACGTTTTGCCTCGATTTCAGATCCGAGTCGGGCGGGAAAAGTCGAGCCTGACTCGGATCGGCCTCGGATCGGCCTCGGATCGGGGGGGTTCGGATTTCAGAAATCCGAACCTGCTCACCCCTATATAACACTGGTAGGAAATTACGTGGAACCTTGAAAACTGCATCAGCTAGTAATCTCTGGAAGTAACTAAGTTGAACAGCATCTTCCTGTTTCTGTAGTCAAACTAAATACCCTTAGGTAGTTGGTCATTGGATCAGAAGATCAGCTGAGTGACCACAGGACTACCATTGGGAGAGACTAGTCAGGTGATACGGCCAAACATGGCTGTGCCCATGCCCGCCACCACGGGAACCAGGACCCACGCATGGAAGCGCTAGCAGACTCTGGGGAGAATACTCAGCCCACCACTCACCTCCACCCCCGGCGACTGAACACGTAAGCTCAAGGCCGCATACCGACATACAGATTGTGGGCCTAAAACAAATATACATCCCATGGAAAGGAGGAGATTTAGAGGAGAAATTATTGAATAAAGAAACAAGAATGATCTTTACATTGGGAACTCTGACTCCTAAAGATCTGAATATCGATTTTGAGTTGCAGCCTTTTAAAATAATATACTGCATAAAAATGTTTCTCCTTCACAGATTAGTGCGTCCCCTTACCAATCCTATCCACTACCCTTTCCCTATTCTTTATTTTTGTAAATATACATATAAATATTAGAAGAGAGTAGCATGTTACTTTGTTATTGACACTTCTTACACATAGCTTAATCGACCCTAAACACCAGCATCATTTTGATATATGGGGATTAGTTCTAATAGTGGAGGTGCCCCTAACTCGTAAAGCATATTATAGAATGTATTTTTAGAGTGTTATATGTTTGTATATGTGTACATCATATTCTGGAAGAATAATTCCACCTGAAATGGAATATACAGACTTTGAGAACAATTATATAGTTCTGGAGAATGTGACAATAAAAAACATAGCTATCTATTCTCTTATATATTATTTTATTTTTATGATGGCGACTTTTCCAGCTAAATGCGCTAACCATATCTGGGTAGATGAGGAGTAGTCGGTCCTCTGCTTCTCTCCGTTATAAATACACTTTGAAGTGGTGTGTTACTTCCACCCTCATTCCATGATTCGGCCATAACATCATCTCCACCCTTACTCCTAAAGTGCCCCATTACAATTGTGTAAGCATAGTAAAAAAAAACAATAACATTGGGTTTTAAAATAGGTGGCTTCACACAGTTATAGGTCCTTATGTCTACCAAGGTATGGTTAGCGCATTCAGCTGGAAAAGTCGCCATCATAAAAAATTAAATAATATATAAGAGAATAGATAGCTGTGTTTTTTATTGTCCCATTCTCCAGAACTATATAATTGTGTGAGTGCATGTATGTTTATTAAAATTATACTGTGTACAGTGTGTTTGTCTTGTGTTTTTTGCAACATTTCTTTACAGGTGAACCACAGGTACCAGTGGGCCCTTAATGCCCTGCATGCTAGTACTTGTTGTTCTCCAAGTACCAGCATGCGGGAGAGGCTTGCTGGAACCTGCAGTTCTGCTCTAAAGACAATGTTTTTATTCTTCTATATTTACACTACACCTACAATATCAACCCGCCACCCACCGCCCAGGGGTGGCGGGGATAGCCCCGGGCTATCAACCTAGGCTAGGGGTGCCCTGGAGAGGGGGACCCCTTTATTGGGGGAGTCCCCAACTCCCCAGGGACTCCTCTCCTGGGCTGACTAGCGGTCAGGACTGATGCTGCAGCTGGGGGGCCTGGTGATAGGGCTCCCCTGGCTGTGGCATCAGACCCCCGCTAGAAAGAAGGGGTGTGCACCGGCCACTTTTCGTGTTTTGTGTTTTGGTTTTGGATCTGGATCTTTCTTCGTGTTTTGGATCTGGATTGGTTTTGCCAAAACCACCCTTCGGTGTTTTGGGTTCTGGGTTTTGTGTTTTGGATCTGTATTTTTTTTTTAAAAAGCATAAAAAGCTAAAATCACAGAATGTGTTGATTTTTCTGCTCCTATGCTATTATTAACCTCAAAAACCTTAATTTCCACTCATTTCCAGTCTATTCTGAATACCTCACACCTCACAATAGTGTTCTTATGTCCAAAAGGTTGCACCAAGGTAGACGGATGACCATGCTAAGTGACACGAGTGGGCGGCACAAACACGAGGCCCATCTAGGAGTGACACTGCAGTGGCAGACAGGATGGCAGTTTGAAAAACTAGGCCGCAAAAAGTACATAATGCAAAGAAAAAAAAAGGTGCAAGATGGAATTGTACTTGGGCCCTCCCACCCATCCTTATGTTGTATAAACAGGACATGCACACTTTAACAAACCAATCATTTCAGCGCCAGGGTCTGCCACACGACTGTGGCTGAAATGATTGGTTCGTTTGAGCCCCCACAAAACAAGCTGGCAATTAATCTGTCCCTGCACAAACTGGCTCTACGGAGGCAAGATGTCGTCCTCATCCTCCTCAGTCACCGATTCCTCACCCTCTTCAGTGTTGTGTACATCCTCATCCTCACAGAGTATTAATTCGTCCCCGCTGGAATCCACCACCACAGGTCCCTCTGTACGTTCTGGAGGCTGGTCTCCCTGGAAGAGTTGATAATTCATTTTTATGAACATCATCTTCTCCACATTTTGTGGGAGCAACATCCTACGCCTTTCGCTGACAAGGTTCCCGGCTGCACTAAACACTCTTTCGGAGTACACACTGGAGGGGGGCAACTGAGGTAAAATAGAGCCAGTTTGTACAGGGGCCTCCAAATTGTCTCTTTTTCCTTCCAGTACATGTACGGACTGCCTGACATGCCTACTTGGATGCTGTCACCGATGTAATCCTTTAACAGACAGACGCACGCTTGTCGCTGCTGCTTTGAGGATGCAGGTGCAGCTACAGCCCACACAATTCACAAAGACAGAAAAAAAAAGAATTTTTTATTTTTTGTGGAGCGCAATTTGAGGGTTACACCACCCTTTAACAGACAGACGCACGCTTGTCGCTGCTGCTTTGAGGATGCAGGTGCGGCTACAGCCCACACATTTCACAAAGACAGAAAATAAAAGAGGAATTATTTATTTTTTGTGGAGCGCAATTTGAGGGTTACACCACCCTTTAACAGACAGACGCACACTTGTCGCTGCTGCTTTGAGGATGCAGCTGCCGCTACTGTGCATACATTTCACACACAAACACAGAAAAAAAGCAGATTATTTTATTTTGGTTGGAGCTCACTTTGGGGGTTACACCACCCTTTAACAGACAGACGCACGCTTGTCGCTGCTGCTTTGAGGACAGTATCATATGCAGTGACAGTAGACTTGTCAGAAATTGTTGGCACGTCCTTCATTCTGGACCAGATGTCCAAACGGGCCCTGGACTTATGACACAGGCGCACGCTTGGCGCTGCTACTGTGTTGATGCACGTGCGGCTACATCACACACAAGTCACAAACACAGAAAAAAAATTGTTTTTTATTTTTTGGAGCACTTTGGGGGTTACACCATGGTCAAGCCAGCTGGCCCTTTACCTATAACACAGGCGCACGCTTGGCGCTACTTTGTTGATGCACGTGCGGCTACTGCGCACACAATTCACAAACTCAAAACAATATATTTTTTAATTTTTTTTGGAGTGCACTTTGGGGGTTACAGCACCCTCTAATGGTCAAGCCAGCCGGCCCTTTACCTATGACACAGGTGCATGCTTGGCGCTACTTTGTTGATGCATGTGCGGCTACTGCGCACCCAATTCACAAACACAAAAAATATATATTTTTTATTTTTTTTGGAGTGCACTTTGGGGGTCACAGCACCCTTTAATGGTCAAGCCAGCCGGCCCTTTACCTATGACACAGGCGCACGCTTGGCGCTACTTTGTTGATGCACGTGCGGCTACTGCGCACACAATTCACAAATACAAAAAAATATTTTTTTTTATTTTTTTTGGAGTGCACTTTGGAGGTTATAGCACCCTTTAATGGTCAAGCCACCTGGCCCTTTACCTATGGGACACAGGCGCACGCTTGGCACTGCTCCTTTGTTGATGCACATGCAGCTACAGTGCACACAATTCACAAACACAGAAAATATTTTTTTATTTTGTTTGGAGTGCCCTTTGGGGGTTACAGCACCCTTTAACGGACAAGCCAGCCGGCCCTTTACTTTTGGGACACAGGCGCACGCTTGGCGCTACTTTGTTGATGCACGTGCGGCTACTGCGCACACAATTCACAAATACAAAAAAATATTTTTTTTTATTTTTTTTGGAGTGCACTTTGGAGGTTATAGCACCCTTTAATGGTCAAGCCACCTGGCCCTTTACCTATGGGACACAGGCGCACGCTTGGCACTGCTCCTTTGTTGATGCACATGCAGCTACAGTGCACACAATTCACAAACACAGAAAATATTTTTTTATTTGTTTTGGAGTGCACTTTGGGGGTTACAGCACCCTTTAACGGTCAAGCCAGCCGGCTCTTTACTGTCCGTCAGGGGTGCTCCCCCCGAATGCGAAAGCGTGCGTCTGTCTGTTAAAGGGTGGTGTAACCCTCAAAGTGCACTCCACAAACAATAAAAAAATTCTTCTTTTTTTTTCTGTCTTTGTGAAATGTGTGGGCTGTAGCTGCACCTGCATCCTCAAAGCAGCAGCGACAAGCGTGCGTCTGTCTGTTAAAGGATTACATCGGTGACAGCATCCAAGTAGGCATGTCAGACAGTCCGTACATGTACTGGCAGGAAAAAGAGGCAATTTGGAGGTCCCTGTACAAACTGGCTTTATTTTACCTGAGTTGCCCCCCCTCCAGTGTGCACTCCGAAAGAGTGTTTAGTGCAGCCGGGAACCTTGGCACTACTTTGTTGATGCACCTGCAGCTACTGCGCACACAATTCACAAACACAGAAAAAATATTTATTTTTTTGCACTTGGGGGGAGCACCCCTGATGGACAGAGCACCCCCTGGACAACACTACAGAACCCCTTTAGGACTGGGACACTGCACAGGACTTTGGAGTGGACACAGCCCCAATGCACAAATGACTGCACAACACAGTCCAGCCAGCCCCTATGGACTTTGGAGGAGTGGTCACAGCCCCTATGGACAACAGCAGCGCAGCACAACACAGCCAGCCCCTATGGACTTTGGAGGAGTGGACACAGCCTCTATGGACAACAGCAGCACAGCGCAGCACAGCACAACACTACACTGCACTACAATACACTACACAGCCCAGCCAGCCCTAACTCCCACCCTCCCTCTTCACTGTCCACAGCCGAGTGAGAAAATGGTGCCGACGCGGGTACCTTATATAGAATCCAAAGCCCGCGAGACCCTGAAGGCGGGATGATGATGTTTTGCCTCAATTTCAGATCCGAGTCAGGCGGGAAAAGTCGAGCCTGACTCGGATCGGCCTCAGATCGGGGGGGCTCGGGGGGTTCGGATTTCAGAAATCCGAACCCGCTCACCCCTACTAGAAAGGGTCCGGTGCTGGTTCTGGAGCTTACAGTGGAACCCTATGCAATTTTATCCCTTTAAGTCCAGAACTAGGACTGGTTCAGCCCAGTGCTGGTTGTATTAAGTACAGTGGAATCCTACGTATTGTTTTCCCTGTACTTAAACAACCAGGACCGGCTTTGCAAAGTCCGGGGCTGGTTCTGTTTTGGGGTGTACCTCACATCATTTTCTTTCTACATTTAACTCTTTATTTGCTTGTTACAGTAAGATACATGCAGGCATCTCACTGATGTCTGCATGTATCTGTGTGAAAACGAACTGCTCATGCTGAAAGTGAAAGCATGAAGCAGTTCTATGCTGTTGGGGATTTGCAGTTCGTTTTGAAGTGGGATTTGCCATTCGATTTGTACATGAACATGTCAAATCGAACAGCAAATCACTGTTCAAAACCGAACCAAATTGAATTCGATTTAAAAAATGCTTCTCAAATCGAATATTAGTAAATGAGGGATTTGAACTTTTGATTTGGGTCGGTTTGAGGTGAGCTAAATCAAACTTCAAAACAAAAATCATATCGACCCTTAGTAAATTTACCCCATTGTCAGGTTAGCCCATTGCCAGAGCACTGATTTCATAAAACATATTTTTTATATCCTATAAAGTTTCTCTGTAATACTCTTTACATACCAACAAGGACTTAATTACAGGGTGAGCGCTGGGAGATCTCTTGTTTCCTGTTCTGTTCATTCTAGTATATGGGAAGGAGTATCCCTGTTTCCCCCAGCAGCTATTAGTGATCTAACAGTGATAAGCGCAGCCTATTTTTTCTATTTCTATCTATGTACTCTACTGGTCCCAGACCATTCCAAGAGCCAGGCCTAGCTGGTCCTACCGGCTTCTTCGTCAAGTCTCACTGGCCTTGCCTGTTCAGTAGTTCTGTCCTTCTAATTCTCCTGCATTTCCTTTGTGCTTCCACAGTATCACCTGTGAACCAGTCCATGCCTAGGAACTTCATCAAACCACCTAGCTTCCTGAATATAGCCTCACCTCCTTGTCCAACCCTAGACTCCAGTCCGGGAACACAAACACACCCAGACCTGACAGTTGCCACTTACCAAATGGACTTGGCTAGTGGTCAAGGTCTTAGAGCAGACTCCATGCAGAATATAGTGAGTTGTCTGGAGCATCAAGAGGCCTCATAGAGGCAGCTGGGGCAGTTTCTGCAAGAAATGTCTACACAGTCTTGACAGTATAAAAACAATCCTCTCGGGTGCAGGTCTGTCTTCACCTCCTCCGGATCCAGTATCTATGGTACAAGCTCCTCCTCCTATGCCTACGCCAGTATCCCATCTTCAGTTATCTTCAGCCAACAAATTTGACAGGAATCCTAAGCTATATCATGGATTCTTATCTCAGTGTGAGATCCACTTTGAATTACAAGCAGCTAATATACCTATAGCCAGGTCTCGTGTGGTACATATTATTTCCTTGTTAACCGGACAAGCCCTTGATTGGGCCTCACTGCTCTGGCAAAGATCGGTTCCATTACTTTCCACTTATTCCGAGTTTATTTCCACATTCAGAAAGTTTTTTCGCCTGTAGACAAATTCCAGGTGAAGTTGTGACCCATCAGACACTACCCCTGAAACTACATGTTGGACTTCTACACTCTGAAGTGCTACCCTTATTAATGATTATAAAAAGCTTCTCACGCTCTAGTCATTGGTCTCCCTTGGCTACAGAAACATAATCCCTAGTTGGCTTGGGAAATATTGCAGACTACTTCCTGGGGTCCATCGTGCTTCAAAGCTTGTCTCCAATGGCTCATTCCTCTCCATTCTTCCAGAGTTTCCAAGCCAGAGAAGCTACCTTTGCCTTATTAGCAATTCCTGGATCTATTCAGCAAGCAAGGAGATGATACTCTTCCTCCTTACAAAGAATGGGATTGCCCCATTGACTTGATCCCAGGGAAGGCCCAAGAGTCTCACCTATCCTTTGTCCTTGTCGGAGACTCAGGCAATGTCTGAGTGCATTCAGGAGAATTTAGAAATAGGCTTCATTCACCCCTCATCTTCTCCTGATGGTGTCTCTCATATTTTCCCGCTGGTGCTGAATTCTTTTTTGTGAAGAAAAAGGATGGAGGGCTTCGTCTATGCATTGAATATAGGGGCCTGAACAAAATTACTGTGAAGAACTGTTACCCATTGCCTTCAATCACTGAGCTATATGATCGGATTAAAGGTGCTACAAACTTTACCAAACTCAACTTGAGAGGGGCTTATAACCTGATCCGGATTCATGCTAAAGATGAATGGAAAACTGCCACACCAGTGATGGACATTATGAACACTTAAATTAGGTTTAGAATTTATTTTCTGAGCACTGTGGGAATATACCTATAAGGGAATGAGCATGTAATGCCGTCTGTCGGGATGCCTCTTATCACAATACTGACAGCAGCATACCGATGGTTAGTATCCTGAAAGGGGTAAGGTAAGTATATACTTACCCTCCCACCTTCTCCCCCTAACCCTCCCTTCTTGTAGCCTAACCCTAACCCTCGCCGTTAGTTCCTTATAATTAATGATGGCCATACACGGTGAGATTCAAAAGTTGGTAAGATGAGTTGTACGACTTCCCTTGAAATTATTCCCTTAAGATCCTGAATGATTTGTTTTGATAATGCAAAGATTTCACATAAGAACAAACAACTGTGATGATCTCGCACCAAGACATATATATATATATATATATATATATTATATATATATATATATATATATATATATATATATATATATCAGTACATCTAATTCAGAGAAATATTATTTTCACAGTTTTCTAAGACCCCAAGCTTCTCCAAATGTTATTGAATATAATATAAGTATATATGAAGGTGCTACCTGACTATCTTATAATTGGCATAAATCAGAACAACAAAAGAAGAAGATAAGATTTATGTCTGGTGCACTTACAGGGTCAAGCTTTCTTCGCATCCAATTGCTTCTCCGGATTAGTTATACTAATTCTAGAAACCTGTGTTCTCTCTCCTGCAGTTACTTGTTGCAGTGTTATAATTGTAACATTATTGGAACAGACTATGTAATAAATGTATTACACTTTAGGGCTATCTCCAGGTAATATATCCTGCACACAGTTGTTTATATATCTCCGTTGTTAATTCGTTATGTTTGCAGTTCACTGAGTTCCCTAAATATTGTTGGGTTGGCTGGTAGGCACATGCAGTATATGATATTAATTTCACTTTCCTCAATATTCCCATATGTATGCAGCACTTTATTAATGCATACAAATTGCTATGTTTCCTAAGTATTGTCGGGTTGACTCGTGGGTATGTACAATGTGTATTGTTGATTTCACTCCCCACAGTATCCCCGTGTACATACGGTGCTCCGTTTTATAATATCAGCGCGATGCATATGACTCATGCTCACTACACGTACAATTCCCCAAACAGTCTGGTATCACATATTATATTACATCAAACATTTTGTATAACGTGTTTGGCATTCAATTGTGCCATAGATCGGCGGCAGCGTGGTATGCCGACGTGCATTTCGCCAGTAGGCTGCTTTTTCAAGGTAGTGCAACCCGAATGCCTGCCGTGTCCGGCTTTTATCCCATCTCTGAGCGTCCTATAGGTTGGTTTGAATTTTGTCTTCCTTATTCTTATCTCTCATAGGTTCCTCTATAGGTTCTATACTGACATCCTTTCTTTAGAGTGTCAGTTAATCATTAGTATGTTAGATGGCTGAATTGATTTATTTTCTGCTTATTGCTAGCTTTAATAATTTCAGTATATTACTCTGTCCTATCTCCCTTTAACCGGGATAATATGATGTAACACTCAAGTACTTGCAAAGCAGGAGTGCATTATACCATCTTTATTTAAATTAATCCATTATCTAATTAATTAGATGACTATAGTGTATTGGGCTCCTATTTGCTGCAGCATATGTTCAAATATCATATTGGTTTGTTAATAATCTATTATTTAACAGAAAAATGATAAAGAGAATTTGTTTTTAAAGAGTCTCTTAGAATATAAAATCCTTCTAATTAGGTGTTTTCTTTCCATATATTTTAATAATTTTAATTGTACCTGTTGTAATTTTTTTTTAATTTGACTGTTTATAAATATTTATTTTGCCTAGGGTTCCATGGATAGCCTAACAAAATTTGATATAGGTTTCATATTTCTAAAGAATGTCCCTGATTATATTGATATTTATCATAAAAGTGAAAATTGTACCCCTTTTACACCAGATCAAAAACCTGGGTTTTTGCTGGGTCTACCCGGGTCGCAGCTCAGTGTAAAAGGGTCCCTGAAAAATAACCTGGGTCAAGTGACCCTGCAATCCAACCCAGGTAGCTACCAGGGTTGGACCCAGGATGGACCCAGGTAATGGTGCAGTGTAAACGGTGCAACCCGGGTTATCTGACCTGGATCATGCCTAAAATGAGCGGATTGGTGGTTGTGGAGCATTCACCTCCCACTTTTTATGACCTCACAGGTTTAGCAGGGCAGACCTGAGTTCAGTGTGAACAGGGCTGACCTGGGAGTAACCCAGATCAAAGGTGCAGTGTAAATGGGTCTGACCTGGGTCTGACCAGGGTTGGAACCATGTCCAAAAACCCAGGTCGGACCTGGGTTTTTGGTGGAAAAGAGGTATAAGTGTATTAGTGTAATTATGTGCTATCTAATATAAGATATACTATTGTGAAAACTCAAGATACATTCAGAAAAAAAACTCAGTAAAAAAGCAAAAAAAGTGACAAAAATGTATTAAAATAAAACAATATATCGGTGAATAATATGTGTGTACAATCCTATCTGTAGTAGTGAAGTTATCAGATTATGATAATAAAATCTCCAAGGTTCATCTTGAGAAATAGGTTTTTGGATATCGTTTTAGTAGGTATTTATAATGATCCCCTCCCACCCCACCTGCTGTCGATCAACATCGACAGCAACCCCGTTTGTTGCAAGCCCCGGAGCGAGTGAATTTGCCACTCGCTCCGGGGCTTGCGCACGCGCACTGTGAGCGCTGCACGTGCACAGGCCCTCACCATCGACCCGCTTGCGAGCGGGTCTGAATGAGGGCCTATATCTGATGTCAGACAGATCTCTTTTATCAGGGAGAGGACTCTTTCAAATGTGCACTATTAATGATAATGGCTATAAAACCAAGAAATGGATAATGGCAGTTAGTCACATAGATGCGTACATATGGGCCACATTTTACTCAGTGCACTTATAGCAGGTGTAATTATTGCCGAATTGCATACAACTATGATTTAGCTATAATGAATATATGGGGCTCTCAAGCTGTTCACAGAGGTCTTCCTAGCCAGGAGTAAGTATCTCTGTAGCTGTGCTGGCTACTGACCAAAATAGCACTCCTTTACTTTTCCCCTATATATTTCTTTCCTATTCTGGTTTCTTTACCCTGTAATATAATGTAATATGATTGTGTTTCTTTCCCTGTAATATAATTGTCTGTTGATTGTGCTCTATTACCTATGACTCAAAAATAATTGTGTGATGTGGTAACAATTATCTATAACTTCACTTGTAACAGAAAGTCCATTGATTGCTGTGATTTCTATATAAATTAAAAGGCAATTAATGAAAGATTCAGTTTGAATCCTGTGAATGTGAGAGTCTCGTAGGTCCTGTGAACTACGGCAAAGAGGAAAAAGACATGGTGTTTTACTGTATAATAGGCTGATTGTCATTAATTAGGGATGCCTCTGGGTGAGTCATCCTTAAATAACCACAACTGAAACTTTTCATTGCATTCTGAGCCATCTCTATGTTCTGTCTATCTCAATGACAGCACACACAGACCCAACGATCGAGTGCAAATTGAAACTTTGTCTTTGTACAATAGACACTTTTACATTTGTTTGAACGTACAGCTGCCACTCAGTCCCCTATTCAATATGCCATAACATGTCTTCCCTGAGATTCATTGGAATGAATGGGACATTACCAGGCATACAACATATTCCTGCAAGAACCCTGGTAGCCTCATCAGATAGTTTATGCCAGGGGAATGTAGCCTAGATAAAAGAGCATAGTTGTCAACACAGGCTGGCGTGATTGTAATGAATTGAACCTACACTAAGGGTCACCTATGGGTTACAAGGTTCAGTTCATGACAGCACAGCCAACTCACAAGCATCCAATATAACTCACAGGAATTAGCTGCATGAGGTATACATTCAATTGGCTGCTTTAGTCTTACACCCACAATGAGGGCTAGTTCTACATATTTGGAGCCTATAGACACATTTATCACACCATATATCACAATTAGGCAACACTGTGTATCACTGTTGTTTACTTTAGTGCCTCCACCCAAGCTTTATTTTATAATGATTCTCAAGAGGATGGCTTGGGTCATCCCCCACTAACACAATAAGTAATAAGACACTTTCTTATAATGGTAAGATAGCTCACAAAAGCAATATTTATCACAAAATGAAATAATAGTTTATTTGTCTGGAACACCTCCTCTGTGATCCACCTATGGTTAATAATCATATCATGCAATACAAGTGTCTTCATGTCATGCTCCTTTTAAGGAGATCTCCTATTGAGGAGTTGGAAGTCAAGGTCCCGGGTTGGGAAATGAACTGGAGGCGAGGTGCCTGGATATACACCCTCCTCATCCACAAGTACTGGATATTGGCGAGACCTGACGAAGGGCGCAGAGTCTAACCTGCTGGGAGGTGTTCATATGTGACAACTCCAATCGTGGTTTGGGTTTATGCTGCACCCAGCAGGCAGGTCGCGGCCCTTTGGTCAGGTATCCGGTATCCATGGGAATAGAGGTTGGGAATAGAGGATGCAATCACAAACACTGAGAAATGGTATCCCAAGATGTACGGGATGAAGGTACTGAGTGCACACACTGTGGTTAGAGTCGTATCATGGACACTGAAGAATGGTATCACGAGATGTACTTGATGATGGCACTGAGTACACACGCTGTGGCTGGAGTCGCAGCACAGACACTGAGAAATGGTATCACGAGATATACTTGATGGTACAGAGTACACACGCTGTGGCTGGAGCCGCAGCACAGACATTGAGGATAACACTAGAAGTAGCTCTGACAAGAGAAGAGCACGGAACCTGGAACGTAGTAACGGCAAGTATACACCAGAAGAAACGACGTCGTACAGGCAACTTCCTGCTGTCCAGAGCCCAGTTATATACCTTAAGGTAGCAGTCCATTGGAGGACAGCATCAGCTGACAGCAACCACGCTACCATTGGGTAAAGGATGTAGATATATGATCCCCCTCAACTTTTAACAGAAACCTGCCCCTAGTACCTGCTGAGTATACACTTTACTCCCTAATGCCAAAAGGCTCAAACTATTCTATCACACCACACAACTAACTCCTACCCAGTAACTATACACATTACCAGAAATTGTGGGGCCCGGGACTGACAAAATAGGCAACCCCCCCCCCCCCCGTCCCATACAGTACAGAAACTGTGAGCCTGAAGAGGGTGCGGACTGCAGTGAATGGCAGGTATGGCTAGTACCACACCCAGGCGATCCCACCCTGTGTGAACTCAAACCAGTCCTTATGGCCCTGTGTATCAATATGCAACTGCACATGCAGCATATGTGCCTGGTTTGCTGCTGCCGGTTGTATGCTGTGCCCCCTAAAGTAGTGCCCCTTATGCAGTGCCCCTCATGCAGTGCCCCCTAAAATAGTACCCCTTATGCAGTGCCCCCTAAAGTAGTACCCCTTATGCAGTGCCCACTAAAGTAATGCCCCTTATGCAGTGCCACCTAAAGTAGTGCCCCTTATGCAGTACCCCCTAAAATAGTGCCCCTTATGCAGTGCTGACTAAAGTGGTACCCCTTATGTAGTGCCCCCCGTGGTTTTGCCCCATAAGCAGGCCCCCAGCCCAGTACTTACCTCACTATGCTCCCGTTGCCGCACCGCCGCTGCCTCTGAGTCAATCTGATGGCGCGCAGGGCAGGCTCGCTCACATCGTGGGTGACGTAATGACGTCACCTGCGCAGAGCATCACTGGGAATGCTGGCCTCTGAAGCTTTCGTGCTTCAGAGGCCAGCATTCCCAGTTCACAGATCCAAGCATCGGCTGCTGAAGCAGCAGCAGCGGCGGTTTGGGGGTGCAGGACAGGAGGCCCCTTTAGCTTGCATTGGCAGTAGCGGCGGGCAGGTGGTTGGAGTTGGTCTCTGTCGGAGTGCCCGGGCCCGGGACACTAGTCCCCACAGTCCCCCCCTGATGGTGGCCCTGCACATAACTATTAATATTTCAATACAATAGTATTGTGATTTTGCTATAAATTTAACAGTAGATGCCTAATATCAGTCTCCAGTAGATTTTGGCATTGTTTTATGGACCCCCTTCAGTGGAGTTGACTTGAAAGGTGCAAACCAGGTTTGTTAAGGATGATTGTTAGTAATTTTCCTGTATCCAATGCTAAGTTCTCACTGTTCCTCAGATGTAGGTTGGAATTGATATCTATCTTTCTATCTATCTATCTATCTATCTATCTATCTATCTATCTATCTAATCAAGTGTTTGTACTGACTGAGTTATCAACACCCGGCCCAAACCGCTGGACCCAGAAACATGAAAATGGGGGAGAATATGCCAACCATGACATAGGTGCCCACTAAGATGGGATTTTTCGAAATCCAACTCCTAGGGAGGTGAAAGGGCTACAATATTACCTCCCCTGTGCAATGTCCTAACTGTCTATCTCATCGTGGCTGTAGCACAGTTCATATTCAAACACCAACTGTCATCCCAAGTGCTGCCAAACATCACTGGCAGTTCGTATGGTTCCCCTCTTTGAATAGTGAGGAAAGGAAATGTGTCACAGGTGAGGGAGGGGAATGTCTAATGTGTTACTACCGGGTGAAGGAAGGGAATGTGTTACAACACAAGCAAGGTAGGGGAATGTGTTACTGTAGAGGTGAGCGGCGGTAATGTGTTACTACAGAGGCAAGGGAGGGGAATAAGTTACTACAGGTGTGAGTGCGGGTAATGTGTTACTACAGCTTTGAGGGAGGGATTGTATTTCTACACAGGTGAAGGAGGGAAATGTCGAATGTGTAACAACATAGGCAAAGGAGGGAAATTTGTTACTAAAGAGATGAGCGAGGATAATATGTTACTACAGAGGTGAGGGAGTGGAATGTGTTAGTACACAGGTGAGGGAGGGTAATGTCTTACTATAGCAGTGATGCATTACTATAAAGGTGAGTTATTCATGTGTTACTGGAGTGGTGAGATGGAATGGAAACAGTAAATATCTAAGGTCTACCCGAGTAAACCATAGTATATACAGTAGGTAGAAATTTATGAGTTGACAAAAAGATATCTTTAGCAATAGGTGTGAAGTTTATGGGGTCTATTCATGAAGAAAGTGAAAACTGAATTTCTACTTTTCGCAATATATTGCATCAGATCGATGCAATATATAGTTTTGTTAAGTAGAAATTCATGTACACTTACCTTTCTGGCGTTGCGATGCGAAAGAGAGGCCCTCCGTGATCCCATCTTCAGCTTCTAAAAGGCATCATGGTGTTGGATCCTTATGCGCTGGCTGCACCCTCCGGCAGATCAGTGACTTGCGGGGTCGTGGAGCCGACAGAGCAGGGGGCAGCACAGTAATTACACCTGTGCATTAGGGGCAGGGAGGAGGGCTAATCGAGCCAGGGGAAGCCAGGAGTAAACAGTCTAAAGTGCCGGGTCACTTCATTAACTTAAGAGTGGCGGGGTCGGGAAGGTGCCAGAGTGGCAGGGGCAGTATGGCCAGCCGTGGACATACCTGGTTACTGCACAATAAGTGCAGCAGGGGTCATGGAGGTGTGAGGCAGTGCGCGGGGGGGGGGGGGAGGCAGCACCAGGAAGGTAAGAGCTGATGACCTGGCATATGCATATGCTGGGTCACATTACTAGTGATGGCGGGGGGTAAGGGCAGAGTGAGGGGGCACACTGGGGCAATGGGCAGCACGGAGTAGGTAACCCGGCATATATGTTGGGTCACCTTACATAGCGATGGTGGGGTTAGGGGCAGAATGAGGGAGCACTGGGCAGAGCAGGGCAGCAAGGAGGAGGTGACCCAGCATATGCCCAGGTCTCCTCTGATTGGCTGCTGCAGCAGAAGGGGGCGGGGAGAGCAGGGAGAAGGCAGGGAGACAGCTGCCTCAGGAGAGACATTTTTTAGAAGCTGAGCTTTCCGTGCTTCTATGAATTGCTATCCCCATACTTATGTATAGGGAAACGATGTGTATTCTAATTAGGGGCACCACTGAAGAAATCTGAGATTTCTCCACGGTAACCCCTTGTATGAATAAGGAGAAGCAGTGAAAATCCTTATTATCACTGATACATGAATAGATCCCTGTGTCTTTCTCCTCTATAACATTTGTGCCACAGCTGTAGCAGCGGTATATTTTATAGCTAATTTCTACATGGTTGATACCTTACAGGACCAGGCCAGGGGGTGCTGTTTGGGCCTGTAAAATTTATGTTTATTATCATTCTTGCTTGTAGCTTTCTCTTATTTCATCCCCAGCATCTTCTGGCCTCCCCTATCTCTTCCCTGGCCCTTCCCCATGAGACCATTTCCCTTTTCTGGGTGCATTATGTCCCTTTGAAAAATGAGGGGGATGCCAAAGCTCTTTCTGGCACAGGGCACCAAAATGTCTAGTTACAGCTCTGATACCTTAGTCTGTGAAGGTATAGTGGCTTCCTTTATTATAGCTGTAATTAGGCAGAGTTTGGTGTGGGCTTAAGATGTGGGATTAGACTTGGCTGTAGCTGTGTTTAGTAATAGTCCCTCTTCTGATTTAACTTCAGCATAAAGCACACTCTGGTCTCCCTGTTACTGTCAGTAAGGTAGTCAGACTTGATGTACTAAACAATCCTGTCACAGTATCACATAGATGGTAAAGGGGCAGTAACTATGTTTACAATAGTGGCTCCAGGGCTGGATTAAGGCTTGCGGGAGCCCCAGGGCAACTAAGTTGTGGGGGCCCTCTTCAAGCCACACAGAGCCGAGCTGAGCTTACACCCCCCACCCTACCCCCGAAAGCCACACACATGAAGACAGGGGCAAACACTCACACATACGCATCAGCAGCATACCCACACTAACACATATACACACATTGACACATACATACACATATACACAATAACACATTCATATATACACACACTAAAGCAGTACGCATACATAAAGGCAGTGAAACATCGATGCATATTATTATGCGGTCAGTGTGAATTTATTTATTGGCCAAGAGTGCTGCACCACCCGTAGACTTTTATGATATCTTCTGTGCGGGCATTTATATCCAGGGACAGCTGGACCTTCAACTATGTAAAATATATATATATATATATATATATATATATATATATATATATTAGGGGTGAGCGGGTTCGGTTCTACTCGGTTCCGTTCGGTTTTAAAAACCGAATCTTACTGGCTATCCAAAACTCGTGACAGCTGATAGCCAATAAGATTCGTTTTTTAAATCCGAACAGAACTGAGTAGAACCGAACCCGCTCACCCCTAATATATATATATATATATATATATATATATATATACATACTAGTGCAATAGACCGGCACTCTAGAAACTTTGGTACCCTGCTCTGGTGCCTTCCTTTAGGGACCAACCGGCTTCCCCACAATATGCAAACAATTAAGGCGGCATTCAGAGACTTTCAAGTCCGTGTGAAACCATGTGGTGTTTTAATGGTCGACGTTTTGGAGGTCAAACCTCCTTCTTCAGGACATTTACAAACAGTGCAAATGAAATACAAACAGAATATAAATACCTTACCAGACCATGAATCTCCCACTATGTGAACCCGGCCGCCAGCCACAGTTCCGGATGTCAAGGGTGCCATCGGCAAATACCGTTGCAGCCACCATGATGTCACAGAATAGCGCCACTGCAGCCCGATCAATCAGACACAATGGTGCAAGTAACCATGGCTACAGAACACTTTATTCTGCCTGTCACAATGCACCAATGGCGGCTGCAATACATATTAAAAATCACAGCTCCAAATTACTATAATAAACAATCTGGGCATAATACATAAATGCACATAATGCAAACCCTCAAGGTCGCTACTCCTCATTTTGGTTACATTATAGCATTTTAATGACTATTCTCGCACAGCAACTACCATTGTGACCTTTACCAGCCTGTACCACCATCAGCCGCTACACATGATCACCAAGATTGCCATGTAAGCCCCTAATGTCCTGAGTTTAAGACCAGGCGTCACCAAAGTACCGGTGAGTGTATCCAGCTCTAAGGGAACAGCGGGTGGCTGTTATTGGTAGAAGACCTCACCGTCATGACTCTAGAGGTCGTACACAGTGGTTCCTTGGTGATCGTAATAATTATAAGCTAGAGAGTGATGTATTATTGCTGATTACAAGCCAGGGTGCATAAATGGGGAGGTTTTCATGTATGTGATCAATAGGACCCTCAGTCAGCAGACCATCTTTGACCAATATACCATCCCAAAAATAGACAAAGCACTGGACTGCTTTGAGTACAGTCAGTGGTTTTCAGTTCTTGACCTCTGTAGCGGATTTTTATCAAATCCCCTTTTTTCATTTTTGAGGATGCCCCAGCGGATTAATAAAGCATGGAGGAGACTATAGGGAACATGAACCTGAGGGAGGTGGTTGTGCGCCTCAATGATATAATTGTACTATATGGTCAAACACTTGAAGAGCATAATTGTTGAAGGTGTTGGACTGCCTAATTGAACATGGCTTTAAACTTGTTAGTAAAATGCAGAAATCAGTAAAGTACATCAGCCATTTGGTGAGTAGAGAGGGAATTGCCATGGATCTTTCTAAATTAGAGGCGGTCAGAGAATTGCCCATACCAATGAGACTAAAAAAGCTGTTGTCTTTGTTTCAGATATTGCCATAGGCTTGTCCAGCATTTTTCTAGAATTGCTAGGCTTTGACCGACCTAAATAAAGTGTATTCTCCAGTAAGAAAATCAAAGTTTATTAAGAGTAAGGGGCCACCATCCTACTACCGAATTAATAAAGGGGTTTGGAGAGAGATGGACTGAACATTGTGAAATGGTTTTACAGGATTCAAAAGAAAACCTGATAAACCTTAGGTACTGTAAATAGATGTCTGTTTCGATGGATTGGGGGGTTCTCTACCAGAAGCATGGGACCAAATGAAAACCAGTATCTTATGTCATTCATGGATTAGCTCCAAGCGAACGGAATTATCCGGCCCATGAACTGTGGGCTGTCGTGGATAAATTCCATGACTATCTCTATGGTGAGGATTTTCAAGTCCACACCTATAACAATCTCCTGACATATGTGCAGACTACTGCGAAGCCTGATGCAGTTGGTCATCAGTGGTTGGCCTCTTTGTCTGTATATCAATTCTGCTTAAAATATAGGCCAGGGAGCTGTAACATAGATACAGATGCATTATCTAGACTGAAATAGAGGAACGGAAGGGGGATAACAACAAGGAGTGGATTGAGGCTCCAGCCCTAAAAGTAAGAGGGTTATGCCATCAAACAATGATAACCACCTCTAAAGATAAATATATCAGTGCTCTAAATGCAACGGGGTAGTTTTGCCACTAGCATACTGCTTTCTATTATAACTAGAATTAGCGGTTCTACAGAAGATGAGCCCCAGTTAGGTAAAGTTGGAACAAAGAAGTAATCCTTATATCTGAGAACTCCTTGAGGGATTAAGGAAAGGTTGTCCATTGCCATCACAGCAATTGTTAAATGATAACGCTAAGATTTTGAATAGACGAGCACAGCATCTCTTTGTTATAAATAAGATTTTATACCGAAAGGTTACCACTAAAAATGGGTCTGTAAGAATGCAAAAAAAAAATGGAAAATTCTAAGCCATGGCTTTGAGATCCCCTCATAAGGAGCCCAGACACCTAGGGGTAGAAAAAAACTTTAGGGTTACTGGTATTGCAGAACTTTTGGGAATTACCTTTCACGGAAGGCATTACCTGGAAAAAATGCTCCCATGGTAAACATTGTCACTAATGGACCCATGCAATTTTTTTGCATTGACTTCCTGACTTTTGAATTAGCATAACATCATAGTACATGCATTATGCATTATGCGCAGGCCTATGTAACTAAGGTCCTACCCGCCCAGTTACATTTGGATCAAGGGAAGCAGTTTGAAAGATTGATTATTCATCAATGGACCCAAGTAATTTTGGTGCTGCATCTTAGGCAGCAGCAGATCTGAGAAGGTACAGATTTGTCCTCTTTCATCTTTGACACCAATGCAGTAAATGCAGTAATCTCAGCTGCGATTTGCCGTGCATTCGCACATCAAAGTATGCCAGGTTGCGGCAGTATTCGCACCATGCAAGCCTATGGATAGCGGGAGGGAAAGAGATGTACACATGCCCCCTCCTGTTTAAATGATGCAGGAGTTGTCTTCTGAATTGAGATTACCACTTGTGCCTTGTCAGATCCGATGCCTGCATCCAAAGACGGAGCACTGAATCACCATTGGCAACATGGTGGCGAGCATCGGACATCAGAGTAACCTATAAGTTACTCACTGTCCACCACAAGTAAGGTGTCAAGGCCAGTGACATGCCTGTGTTTTAGATGCTCCTCCCCATCGCCGCCCTCAATCGGCTGAAGCCTGTCAATCAGATTGCGGCTTCCTCCACAGTGTAACCAGAGCCACAGCAGCATTGCAGCTCATGTGCACTGCTGCTCCGTGATCAACATCGACCTAATGGTCTCTTGTGTCCGGGACTGAATCAGGCCCTAGAGCAGGACTACCCCATATGACACTCAAGGAGCATGCTCAGCCAAAGTGCTATAATCGCACCCTCCTCATTATGCTGGGCCCTTTGGATCTTAAAAAGACGTCTCGGGGGGGGTGGTACATTAGTATTTTGGTGCAGGCATACTTCTGTACCAAGAGCGAGGCCACAGAGTACTCCTCCTACTATCTAATGTTTGGAAGGGAAGCATGCCTGATCCAAGCGCCCCTGGCAATGTAATGGACTGGCGCTCCCCTCCACCCCTAAGCAGTGGCCCCAGTAGTAGTCCCCACTATGCTGCATTGCCCCCAGCAGTAGTCCCCCTATACAGTGCCCCCAGTAGTAGTTCCCCCTATACAGTGCCCCAGTAGTAATCCCCCCTATGCTGCATTGCCCCCAGTAGTAGTCCCCCCTATACAGTGCCCCCATTAGTAGTCCCCTCTATGTTGCAGTGCTCCCAGTAGTAGTCCTCCCTATACAGTTCCCCCAGTAGTAGTCCCCCCTATACAGTGCCCCCAGTAGTAATCCCCCCTATGCTGAATTGCCCCCAGTAGTAGTCCCCCTATGCAGTGCCCCCAGTAGTAGTCTCCCTATACAGTGCCCCCAGTAATAGTCCCCCCTATACAGTGCCTCCAGTAGTAGTCCCCCCTATACAGTGCCCCCAGTAGTGGCCACCCCCCTAAAGTGCCCACAGTGGCGGCCCCCCAAATACAGTGCCCCCAGTAGCGGGCACATCCCAATAGAGTGCCCCCAGTAGTGGCCACCGCCTATACCATGCCCCCCCAAGCTGTGCCAGGCTTACACACACACACACAGAAGAAAAAAAATTAAACTTACCTGATCCCCGCTCCTGACGCAACCACCGCTGTCCACTCCGAGTCCCAGCTCTTTTCTTGCACTATGGGAGAGACGTCTTCACATCTCTCCCATCACCCGCTGCGGGGGGAGCCAGAAGACGGAGCTCATGAGTGAGCTCCAGCCGGCTCCCTCCGTGGATGACGCAGCAGCCAATGAGAGGCTGCTATGATATACACGCAGCCGCCGCAGGGCAGAACACTCTCACTGCAGTCTGCCCTACACTTGTGGGGCCGGCGGACTAGTCCACCCCTTGGCTGCTAGTGGCACTGCCGGATGGCGCCACCCCTTTGGTCGGCACCCCTGGCAAGTGCCATTCTGGCCAATGGGTAGATACGCCCCTGCTTCCCATTAATATTTGTTTGGGACTTATCATTAGTGAAACCAACTGTATTCCACACACTAAGGGCCTGATTTACCACGGATTGCAAGATTGCACACGCACGCACCCAGCCGCTGAGAAATTATGCAAATGAATGTGATCGCAGTGCAATCACAGCATTATATCAAGACACCCACCACTGTATAAAGTTGCCCACTTCCCATTACTACATCCGCAATACCTTTGCAAGTCTGCGAAAACATCTGTAACATCGGACCCATACCCATGGTTAAGCTGACCTCACTCACAAACTGTTAAACTTCCGGTCGGTATCTAGAACTCCAGCTTTCCAGGGACTTAATTATGCACGCCCCTGTAACGGTGTTCAAATGCACTGGCACGTCTGCGTTTCTCTGACCATGCCCCCATCACACCCACAAACAGTACTTCCTGTCAATCACTCTGCGATGGGTCTGCGTAGCCAGTCGCAGTCCCGATCGCAGTGGAGAGTTCTCGCACACGCACTGAGGCTTGATGCATGCACAGTGCATAATAAAGGCCGACTGCATACGCAATCGCATCTGCGGTTCTTGCTGAATCAGGCTCTAAATTTGTAGACCAACGAAAGCAGATCTGTTTTCTGTTCATCAATTAGCCAGATTATCTGCAGACAAGCTGGGAAAGAAAAATAAAGCCTACTATGACTTAAAGTGTAGAGGAAATCCTTGTTTGACGACTGAGTGTACCCCATAACTTCAAGCTAGCCAATAGATGGTGATCAGATATTTATGAGGCGATCAAACAGCTGCCCAGGGTACTAACATACTGTATATGGTATATATATTTGTGTAGGATGACCCAGCGCCAGTCTGTGAGATCTTTCTAGAATCCTACATGCTGGTGATATTTATATAGATTAATTTGGGCAACTCTCAGGTATTTTACAAAGATCCTTAGGGGCTGCCTGTATAGAAAAAGGGTCCCTTTACAGTATAAATTAGGGGTGAGCGGGTTCGGATTTCTGAAATCCGAACCCCCCCGAGCCCCCCCGATCCGAGTCCGATCCGAATCAGGCTCGACTTTTCCCGCCTGACTCGGATCTGAAATCGAGGCAAAACGTCATCATCCCGCCTTCCGAGTCTCGCGGGTTTTGGATCCTATATAAGGTACCCGCGTCGGCGCCATTTTCTCACTCGGCTGTGGACAGTGAAGAGGGAGGGTGGGAGTTAGGGCTGTGTAGTGTAGTGTAGTGTAGTGCTGCTGTTGTCCACTACTTCAAAGTCCATACAGGCTGGCTGTGTTGTGCTGTGCTGCTGTTGTTAATAGGGGCTGTGTCCACTACTTCAAAGTCCATAGGGGCTGGCTGGACTGTGTTGTGCAGTCAGTTCTCCATAGGGGCTGTGTCCACTCCAAAGTCCTGTGCAGTGTCCCAGTCCTAAAGGAGTGCTGTAGTGTTGTCCAGGGGGTGCTCTGTCCATCAGGGGTGCTCCCCCCAAGTGCTAAAAAAATAATATATTTTCTGTGTTTGTGAATTGTGTGCGCAGTAGACGCACGTGCATCAACAAAGTAGTGCCTAGCGTGCGCCTGTGTCATAAGTAAAGGGCCGGCTGGCTTGACCGTTAAAGGGTGCTGTAACCCCCGAAAGTACACTCCAGTCCAAACCAAAAAAAAATTATTTTCTGTGTTTGTGAATTGTGTGCGCAGTAGCCGCACGTGCATCAACAAAGTAGTGCCAAGCGTGCGCCTGTGTCATAAGTAAAGGGCCGGCTGGCTTGACCGTTAAGGGTGCTGTAACCCCCGAAAGTACACTCCAGTCCAAACCAAAAAAAAAATTATTTTCTGTGTTTGTGAATTGTGTGCGCAGTAGCCGCACGTGCATCAACAAAGTAGTGCCAAGCGTGCGCCTGTGTCATAAGTAAAGGGCCGGCTGGCTTGACCGTTAAGGGTGCTGTAACCCCCGAAAGTACACTCCAGTCCAAACCAAAAAAAAAATTATTTTCTGTGTTTGTGAATTGTGTGCGCAGTAGCCGCACGTGCATCAACAAAGTAGTGCCAAATGTGCGCCTGTGTCATAAGTAAAGGGCCGGCTGGCTTGACCGTTAAGGGTGCTGTAACCCCCGAAAGTACACTCCAGTCCAAACCAAAAAAAAAATTATTTTCTGTGTTTGTGAATTGTGTGCGCAGTAGCCGCACGTGCATCAACAAAGTAGTGCCAAGCGTGCGCCTGTGTCATAAGTAAAGGGCCGGCTGGCTTGACCGTTAAGGGTGCTGTAACCCCCGAAAGTACACTCCAGTCCAAACCTAAAAAAAAATTATTTTCTGTGTTTGTGAATTGTGTGCGCAGTAGCCGCACGTGCATCAACAAAGTAGTGCCAAGCGTGCGCCTGTGTCATAAGTAAAGGGCCGGCTGGCTTGACCGTTAAGGGTGCTGTAACCCCCGAAAGTACACTCCAGTCCAAACCAAAAAAAAATTATTTTCTGTGTTTGTGAATTGTGTGCGCAGTAGCCGCACGTGCATCAACAAAGTAGTGCCAAGCGTGCGCCTGTGTCATAAGTAAAGGGCCGGCTGGCTTGACCGTTAAGGGTGCTGTAACCCCCGAAAGTACACTCCAGTCCAAACCAAAAAAAAAATTATTTTCTGTGTTTGTGAATTGTGTGCGCAGTAGCCGCACGTGCATCAACAAAGTAGTGCCAAGCGTGCGCCTGTGTCATAAGTAAAGGGCCGGCTGGCTTGACCGTTAAAGGGTGCTGTAACCCCCAAAGTACACTAAAGTCCAAACCAAAAAAAAAAATATTTTCTGTGTTTGTGAATTGTGTGCGCAGTAGCCGCACGTGCAGCAACAAAGTAGTGCCAAACGTGCGCCTGTGTCATAAGTAAAGGGCCGGCTGGCTTGACCGTTAAGGGTGCTGTAACCCCCGAAAGTACACTCCAGTCCAAACCCAAAAAAAATTATTTTCTGTGTTTGTGAATTGTGTGCGCAGTAGCCGCACGTGCATCAACAAAGTAGTGCCAAGCGTGCGCCTGTGTCATAAGTAAAGGGCCGGCTGGCTTGACCGTTAAGGGTGCTGTAACCCCCGAAAGTACACTCCAGTCCAAACCTAAAAAAAAATTATTTTCTGTGTTTGTGAATTGTGTGCGCAGTAGCCGCACGTGCATCAACAAAGTAGTGCCAAGCGTGCACCTGTGTCATAAGTAAAGGGCCGGCTGGCTTGACCGTTAAAGGGTGCTGTAACCCCCGAAAGTACACTCCAGTCCAAACCAAAAAAAAATTATTTTCTGTGTTTGTGAATTGTGTGCGCAGTAGCCGCACGTGCATCAACAAAGTAGTGCCAAGCGTGCACCTGTGTCATAAGTAAAGGGCCGGCTGGCTTGACCGTTAAAGGGTGCTGTAACCCCCGAAAGTACACTCCAGTCCAAACCAAAAAAAAATTATTTTCTGTGTTTGTGAATTGTGTGCGCAGTAGCCGCACGTGCATCAACAAAGTAGTGCCAAGCGTGCGCCTGTGTCATAAGTAAAGGGCCGGCTGGCTTGACCGTTAAGGGTGCTGTAACCCCCGAAAGTACACTCCAGTCCAAACCAAAAAAAAAATTATTTTCTGTGTTTGTGAATTGTGTGCGCAGTAGCCGCACGTGCATCAACAAAGTAGTGCCAAGCGTGCGCCTGTGTCATAAGTAAAGGGCCGGCTGGCTTGACCGTTAAGGGTGCTGTAACCCCCGAAAGTACACTCCAGTCCAAACCAAAAAAAAAATTATTTTCTGTGTTTGTGAATTGTGTGCACTGTGGCTGCACGTGCATCAACAAAGGAGCAGCGCCAAGCGTGCGCCTGTGTCCCATAAGTAAAGAGCCGGCTGGCTCATTTCTTAAAGGGTGGTGTAACCCACAAAGTGCACTACTCTCCAGCAAAAATAAAATAATATTTTCTGTGTTTGTGTGCGCTTTAGCCGCACGTATATATATCAATATAACATAAATGGAGGACCAAACTTTCTCCGATAAAAATAAAATAGGGAAAGATAAAGAACCTCTTCCTCCTAGTGCTGTTGCTGCTGCTGGGAGTTGTTCATCATCCCAGAGAGGAAGTAGGAACATCACTACTTTTACTAAACAATTGACCCTCCAACAGTCCCTAGCGATGAGGATGAAGTACGACAGCAGTCATCCTGAAGCAAAACGTATAACTGAGGCCTTGACTGCTATGTTGGTGTTAGACGTGCGTCCGGTATCCGACATTAGTGCAGTGGGATTTAGACAATTGATGGAGGTAGTGTGTCCTCGGTTCCAAATCCCGTCTAGATTCCACCTGCATCCTCAAAGCAGCAGCGACAAGCGTGCGTCTGTCTGTTAAAGGGTGGTGACACCCTCAAAGTGTGCTACACAAACAATTAAAATATTGTTCTTTTTTTTCTGTCTTTGTGAATTGTGTGGGCTGTAGCCGCACCTGCATCCTTAAAGCAGCAGCGACAAGCGTGCGTCTGTCTGTTAAAGGGTGGTGACACCCTCAAAGTGTGCTACACAAACAATTAAAATATTGTTCTTTTTTCTGTCTTTGTGAATTGTGTGGGCTGTAGCCGCACCTGCATCCTTAAAGCAGCAGCGACAAGCGTGCGTCTGTCTGTTAAAGGGTGGTGACACCCTCAAAGTGTGCTACACAAACAATTAAAATATTGTTCTTTTTTTTTTGGTCTTTGTGAAATGTGTGGGCTGTAGCCGCACCTGCATCCTTAAAGCAGCAGCGACAAGCGTACGTCTGCCTGTTAAAGGGTGGTGACACCCTCAAAGTGTGCTACACAAACAATTAAAATATTGTTCTTTTTTTTTTGGTCTTTGTGAAATGTGTGGGCTGTAGCCGCACCTGCATCCTTAAAGCAGCAGCGACAAGCGTGCGTCTGTCTGTTAAAGGGTGGTGTAACTCTCAAAGTGCTCCAAAAAATAAAAAACTATTTTTTTAATGTGTTTGTGACTTGTGTGCGATGTAGCCGCACCTGCATCCTTAAAGCAGCAGCGACAAGCGTGCGTCTGTCTGTTAAAGGGTGGTGACACCCTCAAAGTGTGCTACACAAACAATAAAAATATTCTTCTTCTTTTTTCTGTCTATGTGAATTGTGTGGGCTGTAGCCGCACCTGCATCCTTAAAGCAGCAGCGACAAGCGTGCGTCTGTCTGTTAAAGGGTGGTGACACCCTCAAAGTGTTCTACACAAACAATTAAAATATTGTTCTTTTTTTTTCGGTCTTTGTGAAATGTGTGGGCTGTAGCCGCACCTGCATCCTTAAAGCAGCAGCGAAAAGCGTGCGTCTGTCTGTTAAAGTGTGGTGTAACTCTCAAAGTGTTCCAAAAAATAAAAAACTATTTTTTTAATGTGTTTGTGACTTGTGTGCGATGTAGCCACACTTGCATCCTCAAAGCAGCAGCGACAAGCGTGCGTCTGTCTGTTAAAGGGTGGTGACACCCTCAAAGTGTGCTACAGAAACAATTAAAATATTGTTCTTTTTTTTTCTGTCTATGTGAATTGTGTGGGCTGTAGCCGCACCTGCATCCTTAAAGCAGCAGCGACAAGCGTGCGTCTGTCTGTTAAAGGGTGGTGACACCTCAAAGTGTTCTACACAAACAATTAAAATATTGTTCTTTTTTTTTCGGTCTTTGTGAAATGTGTGGGCTGTAGCCGCACCTGCATCCTTAAAGCAGCAGCGACAAGCGTGCGTCTGTCTGTTAAAGGGTGGTGACACCTCAAAGTGTTCTACACAAACAATTAAAATATTCTTCTTCTTTTTTCTGTCTTTGTGAATTGTGTGGGCTGTAGCCGCACTTGCATCCTCAAAGCAGCAGCGACAAGCGTGCGTCTGTCTGTTAAAGGGTGGTGTAACCCTCAAAGTGTGCTCCACAAACAATAAAAATATTCTTTTTTTTTTTCTGTCTTTGTGAATTGTGTGGGCTGTAGCCGCACTTGAATCCTCAAAGCAGCAGCGACAAGCGTGCGTCTGTCTGTTAAAGGATTACATCGGTGACAGCATCCAAGTAGGCATGTCAGACAGTCCGTACCTGTACTGGCAGGAAAAAGAAGCAATTTGGAGGTCCCTGTACAAACTGGCTCTATTTTACCTGAGTTGCCCCCCCTCCAGTGTGTACTCCGAAAGAGTTTTTAGTGCAGCCGGGAACCTTGTCAGCGAAAGGCGTAGGAGGTTGCTTCCACAAAATGTGGAGAAGATGATGTTCATACAACTTCAACAATTCAACTCTTCCAGGGAGACCAGCCTCCAGAACGTACAGAGGGACCTGTGGTTCCAGCAGGGACAAATTAATACTCTGTGAGGATGAGGATGTACACACTGAAGAGGGTGAGGAATCGGTGGATGAGGAGGATGAGGATGACATCTTGCCTCCGTAGAGCCAGTTTGTGCAGGGACAGATTAATTGCCAGCTTGTTTTGTGGGGGCCCAAACGAACCAATCATTTCAGCCACAGTTGTGTGGCAGACCCTGGCGCTGAAATGATTGGTTTGTTAAAGTGTGCATGTCCTGTTTATACAACATAAGGGTGGGTGGGAGGGCCCAAGGACAATTCCATCTTGCACCTCTTTTTTTTCTTTGCATTATGTACAGTTTGGGGCCTAGTTTTTCAAACTGCCATCCTGTCCGCCACTGCAGTTTCACGCCTAGATGGGTCACGTGTTTGTGCCGCCCACTCATGTCGCTTAGCATAGTCATCCAGCTACCTCGGTGCAACCTTTTGGACATAAAAACACTATTGTGAGGTGTGAGGTGTTCAGAATAGACTGGAAATGAGTGGAAATTAAGGTTATTGAGGTTAATAATAGCATAGGAGCAGAAAAACCTACAAATTCTGTGATTTTAGCTGTTTTTATGCTTTTTTTCAAAAAAATACAGATCCAAAACACAAAACCCAGAACCCAAAACACGGAAGGGTGGTTTTGGCAAAACCAATCCAGATCCAAAACACGAAGAAAGATCCAGATCCAAAACCAAAACACAAAACACGAAAAGTGGCCGGTGCACACCCCTAGTATAAATATAAAACGATATATTCAGTGCTCACTTTGTAGATTTCCATAATGTTATATAACACTGTCCCAAATGTTTATATGACTGTAGTGGGCATCAGCCAAGAGCGGAAGAGATCCGAGGCTGGAGGTGATAGATACTAAACCTGCTGTCTACCTGGGGTTCAGTCAGCCAATCACCCACAGAGCGGAGAAGAGGTCAGAAAGCAGAAGAGAGCCTGTTGCAGCACATGTACCTACAGTGGCAGTGCTGGGAGCAGACCATTTGGAGCTCTCCTAGAGATGCTGGCTAAGGTATACTCTGAAAAGGCTGGAGCCACTCTCTGGCACATCCCACCTGCACATCTCATCTCCCTGAAGACAATGGCAACAGATCACTGAAGGGGGAATCGGCTCTGAGGAAAAGTGACAGTCCCTGGTGCTGATGCCCACCCAGCAGCTGATACAGAGAGGACAATAGTGAGTACAGCTGCCTGCAAAGGAAAAATCTTGAGCTGACAAGAGGATCTTAAAGGTAACCCTCATAAACTGCACACTGGGTAAGGACTGCTCAGCAGTTCAAAGTGCAGCCTCCTCTATCTAACAAAACAATAAATTATAACATTCCTCAGATTGTGTCCAGGCAGTCAGCTTAAGGTGGGTACACTCCTGACCAATATATATGTTCTGCATACAGACTGCACAATTCACCATGCAGATATAATGGGCATTGGCTGTGCAGCACAGGGGACGCGATATGTCTCTGAATGACGTAGTTCACAGACATATCGCTGGTACACACTGGCCGATGCACACATGATATATCGGCCGTTCAATGGAGAGGCTGATATGTCGACCAGTGTGTACCCAGCCTTAGAAATAGGCAGAGCAGCCCTCAGTGAAATTACCTCTATTTATATCCCAGTGACGTGCAGTGAGGTAAATGGCTGGTGAGGATCTCCATTCTCTAAACACTGCAGTGCCCTTCCTGGTCACATGGCACATCCAAGGTGTCCATCAGTGCTCAAGGCAAGCCCCCATACTCAGAGGCATGCCTCTATTAGCTGTCTTTCTGTTCAGCTTTCTGTTCATGGTGGGGCCCCGCCCCCAGCTCTGCAAGCAGTGTCTGACAATACAGAAGCGGTTGCTGCTTCATCTGTCGTTTCCCTGCAGTCCCAGGGAACTCCACAAAGCTGGGGAGTGTTAACTATAAAAAGGATTAGAATAAACAAGATGTTTATAAGTTATTGTGTAAATATCTTCTTTGTTTTTTTCTAATCATCTATATATCAAATCTCAGGAGTATGACAGAAGAGGCTGTGCACGTCCCTGATAGATCCTCCTTGTCAGAATATAGCTACATCCACCATAGAGAGCCATATACAGTGTACTTTCTGGCTTAAGAGCCATATAACTTATCTCTGAATAAAGTATTTTTAATTAAGTATGGTGCACAAGAAAGATTTGGACACTACAAGTAACTTTGAATGATGCAAGTCCCTCAGATATTAGTAAATAACATTTATACAAAGCTTCAGACGGCTATGGAGAACAGTCTTCAGGAGGGATACCAAATCTTCATGTTAACATGCTCAGTTACTGTATCTATATGACAGATTGGTAATTTATCAATATAATTACCTCATATTATTAACCCCAACTGTTTCTAGCTGCTAACAGATCCATATTAGGGGTACTAAATCAGGATGTTCAAAAACAGTAGCACTAAGCTTGTTCTCCTATAATTATAGACAGTATGTGAAATAGCTCATTATTGCTAAAGGTACTGGAGCAGTGGCACGATTTCCAGAGGGGGTTTTCCAAATGCTTAATTTTAGAGCGAGTGTGGCCTGTCAATGAAGGGGGCAGAATTAGTACTTAACCAGCTTTAATAAGCGTCATACAAAGTGTATTGTGTGTATTAATTCATAGCATATACAGGACCAGTGATCACAGTAAGCCATTAGATGCGTCAGTAGGGCCATCCTGCCTGAGCTGAACGTATTTATTTTAGATGTGGGCACCATTCCAGACTATTGGAGCAAGTCTGGGAGCCTGGAGGAGCAGCAGAAGAATCTAGCACTGCCCTGGACATATATGTACATATTGGGCTCTATAGCAGTGCATCTCTAACAGTGCTTGTTTTCCAGATCTTCTAGTTGGTGTATAAGTTATTTATTACTGGCTGATACATGTTAAAAGATCCACAGGTGGTGCTAATCATTTAATTTGTGATACTGAGAAGAACATGCAGCACTAGTAACAATCTATTATATTACTATTTCTATTGTGGTCATAGTGTGGGCTGGTGAGGGTGGTTTCCAGGCAGACGGAAACACCCCCTGCGTTTGCCTATGTGGAGGGCATAGTTCTTCAGCACAGAAACTTCAAACCATATTTCATCTGCTGTTTTTAGCTATCTAAAAGTGCAAAAAGTAACGAGGATCATAAAATACTTATTTTAGCTTATAATTTGCTAGGAACGTAGTACACCCTTATGCATCTGTAAAAAGAACAAAGCATTCAGATAGGAGAGCCAGTTACTAACCATTGCTTACCTATAACTTGATTGATATTAGTATTGCCCTTTTAGGACATCCCCAGGCTGAGGTTCAGTAAACAACTAGAGGTATTTTTACTAAAGTGAGAGTTTTTAGAAGTGGAGATGTTGCCCATAGATTCTACTTAACATTTAACTAGCACCTTTTAGAAGATAATAGCTAGAATCTGATTGGTTGCTATGGCAACAACTCAAATTCTAAAAACTCTCACTTAAGTAAATATACCCCTTAGAGTGCACTTTAATTAAAAGGAGATAGTTTTAGATCTCAAACATTTTGATTTGTAAAAGACTGTTGTTTTATTAGATAGACAAATAATATTGTGTGTGATTGTGTCTGTGAGTGTAGAGTTGGGTGAGGTAGTGTGGGTAGAGGCAGGGCCGCCATCAGGGGAGGACTGCAGTTACTCCTGTTCCCGGCCGAGACAGAGAGGGTGCCAGCCTCTACAACTGCTGATCAGTCTATGACTATCACTATACAGAAATGTCCTCAACTAAATGGCAGACTAAAGAACCAACAATATGGAGTAACAAATACATAGGAATGCAAGGAAGAATCAATGTAACAAGTATAGAGATCAGGCAACATTATGTCTACAGGATCGGCAGCTCGGAAGCACACTGGGGAACTCGGGCTGACATCGGTGAGGCTGGGCTAGGAAGGTACACGTCTGTGAGAGGGAGTTTGATGGGGCAGGTGTACGTGTGTGTGTACGTGTGTGTGTGTGTCAGCCCAAACTTTATCATTTTGTCTTTTAAAATGGTTTAGGCACCAATTGATCCCTCACCCCCACTGTAGCTTCACCCACGTTATCCACAGATCCGTCCCCAGGCGGGGGCCTTCCTATTTGTCAGTACCGGGCCCCACAATTTCTGATGGCAACCCTAGGCAGAGCAAAGCTACTAAAGGCAGGCTGTGAGGCCAGTTAGCCAAGTAAAAAAAGAAAAGGACAAAGTGGTTACGGGGGAGTTAAGTAATAGGAAGAGATCAAGGTTTAGATGGTTGATTTGTAATAAAGTAATTACTACAAATAATGCTCTGGAAGGTACACGTCAGTTTTGTGCCTATGGAAAGAAAATGTTGTTTACAATATTGCCTAACCCTAATTATTATTCAAAGGATTCCAAAACAAATTCCTTTATTATGTCTTTTATTCTTAAACTATTGTGATTTCTGTGAAACGTTAATTGCTGGAATAATTTAACTAACTACAGTAACCTCAAGGGACAGTCCCAAGCCTGTTCCTGGAGAGCAGAGATATTGAGGTTTGGGTGGAGGCAAGGCCATCAAGGATAGTGGCGGCCTGGGTACTGGGAGGGAACATCATCAAATCGAGGAGACGTGGGCATGTTCCTTCCCAATTTTTTTTATAACCTAAAAGGCGCTCCTCACAAAGTCACTGAGCAGCAGCAGTCTCTTCTCTCTCACTGCCCAAAGTGCTACTGACCTGGGCTCCATCTGGCCCAAGGAAGGAGTACTCATCCCCTCCCTCTCGGTGCCCCTGGGTGGATGTACTCTATTACAACCTGCAATTGATACGGCTACTGACAGTCATACAGTATATGTGACCCTTACTGTACTCCATCTACGTTAGAATGCATCTGCTCACCCCCATCCGACCTCTCTAACCACAAGCAGAAATTTGAGCAAATCTGCACAAGTGGCTAATGCTATGCCATGCACAGAAGAATTTGAATTTGTATGTCCATCGCAGCATCAGCCCCATAATGACCAATTAATAATTTTCAAACTATTGACATTTTTTAACTTCAGAAATGATAAAATTTTTCATGCTACAGTACGTGTAAGGCATAGATTTGCTGCAGCTTTAGATAATAAATCCAGATTCTGAGCATAGTAATACTTTAGCAGCAGCCGTGGCATTGACGTAGTATAAAATTGCATATATTGGACAAACTTACCTGATAACAGAGATGTATGCAATGCAGATTTTTCTGTCTATGGGGGTGATTCAGCATTGTACGTAAGTGCAATGTAAGTGTAATGCTGAACGTGGATTCTCAGGAATAGTCGTGAATCTGCACGTGCGCAGGACCCATTCTGTGCATGTGCAGAATGGGTCCTGCACGTTTGGACTGGGAGTGGTAGCAGATTGTCGGATCATTGATGCATGCAGGAGGCATCATAACTCCTACTGCAGCAACATAATAGCAAGGGCGGAATTGCAAAGCTGCTTGCGTGCAGCTCTGCAATTCCGCCCAGTGATGCATCACCCCCTAAGTCACAGAGAGCATGTTTCAAGGTACATTACTGTAGTCGTTTTCTGCGACTTTTTACTCGCAATGTGATTGGCAAGCAGGGAGCGTCTGGGGATAGTAACGGGGAGTGGTGGCAAAAACGCAGACGTGTCCGTTTTTGGGGCGTGTCTCAACCTGCGAAGCGATCCTGTACACAAATAAAATTGGCTCTCAGTTCCTGCGGTTACTCAGAAGACTGATAATGAAATGATCTGCGACCGATGCTGCGTCTTTGTACACAGATGCCTGGATCTGCAAAGCCACAGGTGGGCGTCTCAATAAATTCCTCAGCGTCTATGGCATTTACATATTTTTGCAAGGCAGCTGTGGAAGAGATCGCAGCTGCAATGGCATTAGCGTACAACCCTGAATCAGGCCCAATGTCACAGTGATTTCTGCAAGAAATAATGGAAACTCAGACCAAGAAAAATCCATTGTTCCAGCGCGAAAGTTCCTGTCAGTGATTCTGAGTTACAGCTTGTTTGAATATCTTGCAGAAGAAATTGTTGTTTTGCTTCACAAATTGCAAATGTAACAATTTTCTTAATAATATTTATGATTTATTTGGTTTAGCAGTTCCCCACTTCCTTCCTGGCATTATAAATATGCTTATGTAATGGGAAACACAAAGTAGTTTCTAAGCAACAAATGTTGGACAAACAAGGTAAAAAAAACACTATTGAAAAGGAAAATGATCTTAATGAGTAGTTTAGCATTGTAGTGTTATTCAGGACACTGGACACCATCTGCAGATTGGGTCTGAAAACCAGACTGGGAAATGTCTGGAAGCAGCCCTAATGGGGGTGGTGCCTGTTGAGGGGCGGGGTCTGGTGACGAGGCAGGATGCTCTCTTCTCCGAAAAGCCTTGTCAAAAGTGAAACTGCCATTGTTTGTTAAATGTACAATATATTTTAAGTGTGTATATACATATATATATATATATATATATTCATTATATACATATATAATTTATTTGTTTTATATATATATATATATATATATATATTAGATTCGTTTTATATATGTATGTGTATATATATATACATATATATATATATATATATATATATATATATAAAAATAAAGTAGCGAGGGCACTCACCATAATAAATCAAAATTAAGTCCAGTTTATTCACATACCACCAGTGTCATATAGCTGTAAAGTCCGACGTTTCGGTCCCCTTATGAGACCTTTGTCAAGGTGCATCCATAACACAATGTTATTCAAGCCATATTCTTATGGCTTGAATAATTGTGTTATGGATGCACCTTGACAAAGGTCTCATATGGGGACCGAAACGTCGGACTTTACAGCTATATGACACTGGTGGTATGTGAATAAACTGGACTTAATTTTGATTAATTATGGTGAGTGCCCTCGCTACTTTATTTTTTTACAAATGTATTGACCCTGGATGCTCCATGTGGTTACATTGAGGTGCACCCCTTTGGGCTGACATTGGCTGCAGTGAGTGCGGGCTATACTGGACTTATATATATATATATATATATATATATATATATATATATTGTCGAAGCTGAGACAAGTTCAGTTTAAAATTGAATCGCAGCGACACCATCTTGCGACTGGCCGCAAGACGCCATTTTGCGAAATGGCTGCCTAAGCGCCATTTTAGATAAACTCACATTTTAGTACATGTGGCGATAATACCATTAGCATCATATGAATGCATCTGTGACCATTATCATATGTTACAGTGATTCACTAAAAGCCTATTTCATTACTTTACGTATTATAAAGGATATATTCCAGAAATGGCTTTATAGTATTGATAAGCAAGTGGCCAGGTGACAACTGGCTTGTGTAGATAAGTTTCCTGCATAGTGTTTGCTCACTACGGGTGGTCTGGCTAGAATGTCTCTTGTAGTTTGCATTTTCACACAAGAGACCGACAGAGGTATTTTCCCTTTGAACACAGGAAAGGTGGGGGGGGGGGCTGCTGACAGGACATGTAGAACTATCTAACCCAGCATGCCACACTGCTAAAATGTTCACTCAGTTAGAGACAAATGCATTTTCATACACACATTAAATATGTCTTTATACCAAACCCTGAATACCCACACATTTCATATTCATACATTAGGTTCAATAAGCTTTAAAGTGTATGATTCAAGAAGGATCAGTTAGTTTAAATGCTAAGAAATAAAGATATTTGTTAACTAAGAAATTATACAAGATAAACACATCATTCTTGGAGTTGTTCTGATGCGTACTCTTTCCACAGTTTCCCTGTGCTATCGGTGAGGAGATCGCATTATGCATTCTCGAGTTATGGACCGCAGAACCTACAAGCAACCAAAATGTATATTTTAGATTCAACTGTTAGGATGCTGAAGAAGGCGTGAGGAGGAAGACCCCTAGCTGTTAGAGGCAGGGAAAGTCTGTTTAAACCAGCCTGTTAGATGCACTGTAACAGATGCTTCACCTCTGAGAACCAATGACATCAGCAACAGACATACCTTTTGTCTTGTTTATACTGGGGGGTATAAGTATGGGTGCACGGACACTATTTGGGAGTCTTTGTGCTGAATGCTGAATGACGAGGGGTCTCTTGCTGAAGTCTATCTCTGGGTCCAGAAGCGCCTGCGTACGTATACTGTACTTGTGGTCTGTATGATTTACTTTTGCGCCTAAATTGTGTCTTGATCAATTGCGTGTAACTGTCTGAACTTTTACCTGAATATCACTTGTGCTTTGGAACCACAGGTTCTATGTCTAAGTGTTTATTTATGGTGTGACTGCGTACGCAAATTAGCGTCATACATAGAGGTTCTGATCCAATATTGTTAATATATATATATATATCTTCTTGCCACTGCAGCTAGCCAGCCTAAGCCTAACAATTCAGGCAGGAGGCAGATATTAATATCATATAAATAATACAGTGAGTAGTAGACTTATTTTACTTAATATTCTTAGTTAATATGTTGTATTTATATATATTTTTTTCTGGTGAGCAAGTTTATATTTTGCAGACTGCCATCACCTCCTGTGTTTTTGGCTGGCTGCTCCTTGTGTGTGGCGTGATACTGACCTGTCAGGATACGAGGCTTGAGGCGGGCTGCGGAGGGGCTGAAGGCGGAGCCATCAGTCGTGACTGATGGCCCCATGCTCCACAAAGGCTTATGGGAGGAGCTACTGCAGCTACCCCATCAGCCATTTTTTTTTTAACTTTATTTAGCTTCAGCGCATGCACTGAAGCTGTACAGCTGAGCTCCGATCGTGGTAGCGGGAAGGGGGAGCGGAGGTCTGGGGTAAGGTGATGGTGAGTTAGTGAAGGGCGGGTCGGGCGGCCGCTGGCCACCAAAAGGACTGGCCCAGCAGCCCAATACGCCCCTGCTGGACACATTTTTGGTTTATTGCTTCCTCCAGAGTGGTAAAGAATGTCTTCATTAACACATATATTACAGCAAACTAATTAGGCACATGTGAAAAGAGCAGGCAATCTAATTAGCCAGTTTCACACATTTCCACCCATTATATAATCAAATCTTATGGTGCATACACACGGTCAGATTTGTCAGTTCAACGATAACGATGAGTGATTGAACGATTTCATGAATGATTTCTGACAGTATTAAAATGAATGAAATCGTCCAAATCTGGCTGCAAACACAGTCGATCTCAGATATCGTTATCTGACATGCAGGAGCGTGCATCGTTGGTCGATGCATGCCCTACATGTCAAAGATATGAACGATTTTTACATTCGTTATCGTTCATATCTGATAAGAAATCTGACCACGAGTATGCACCATTACAGTTGCTTCTAAGCATGTGACAAATTTATGATACAAACAATGTGAACAAAAGAGATTGTGATGCTCCAAATATTTTGAGATTGTATTGCTGTACAGCAGGGGAGAGGAACCTTTTTTCTGCGGAGGGCCATTTTGATATAAATAACATTATACACAAGCCCGGTGTAGGCCACGCGCCCTCCGTGTGACATCACACAGGCCAGGGCCTCAATCGCAGGTGATTACAGCAATGCCCAGAGCATCCTGAGTGTGTGTGTGTGTGAACAATCACAATTAAGAAATCTATTTTCCATATAAGCTTGAAGTCTTGAGTATATGATGCTGTTTTTTCTTCCAAGGCATGCAATTTGATTGGAAGGAAGCAGCAGATCAGATTGGTCATTCCTCTCTGACCAGAAAAAAATTATTTCAGCAGCTTTACAGTATGTATGGGGACAGGTTATACCAGTATAAAAGACCTGGGAGGAGATAAAAGTACATACTCTGGGCCTGATTCAGAGATGTACATTCATCCGATGATGAACCCTTTGTTTTTTTAGTTATGACTATAATAAAAGATTATTATTTTACAAATGTTAATGTAATTATGTTCTGGAAGTTATGCAGAGGTTCACGTATGCTTGTTTGTAGAGCATATCTTGCATGATTTTGCACTGTGCAAGCCACAAAACCAAGCCTACACAAGCGCGAGTAATGCAAGTAGTATGCATTTCATTTGTATGTCAGCTTGCGACTGAAGGGCATAACTTGGCAGTAACGGAGTTTTCCCATCTAGGCAAAAGTCAGAGAAGGAATATCATTGGTATTGTGGACAATGCAGAGTTGGTCGTAAGTGTAAAAGTATAGGCTGGTGCTAGGGTGCTCTGATGAAAATGTTGATAATGGCAATCAAACTAAGTGTGCCGATAAAAGCGGTTCCCCTGCAAAGATGTGTAAAACTCTGCATATGGACAAATATATGCATTTAGTTCTGTGCACACATTATGGTGCCATTATGGCCGATTTGTGTTTAACTGCATCAGGCCCCCTGTGTCACTATACTTGTATAGGAAGCCTTAGACACATGAAGGATCATTCACTTCGGAGAAATGCAGATCATGGTTAAACAATTTTACCAAGGTGCTTACATCTGATGGGGGCTGAAAAAGTTAGCATCTTCTAGTGGGAATGGCTACAGTAAGTGGATCAAGTAGGAGAATGCCCTGCTGAGTGTGATGTAGGCAAATAATTTAAGCATTGCTTATTTTACAGGTGAGTCTGCAGCAGGGATGTGTGTTATACTCCCTTCCCTATAATACTCCCTGGCATGCTCCACAGTTTTGATAAAAAAAACAGTTTTTTGTACATGTGTGTCTCCCCAGCCATTGATCTCACTGCACGTCACTGGCCTGCAGTCTCTTCCTCCTCACAAAGGCTCCCATTTATTAATGATTGCTTTTGCAATGAGATCAGGACATGACAGTACTGCCCATGATCGCATTGCAAAATGCGATCATAGCGGCCGGATGTATCATCCGGAACATGCAGGGACACGGGCTCTGAAAGGAACCTGTCCCTGCAATGTCTCCGGAGAGCTGTCGGCCAATGCCGTGGCTGCTGCGCATGGGCAGTCTCGTGGACTGCACATGCACAGCTGCTATAGCCGAGGAGGGTTCCTGCAGATCCCTCCGCCGGCTAATTATTAGCGGCGTAGCCCATAGGCTACATCGGCTAATGCTATCTTCAGATGGTATTAGCTGAGGGGGCCAATATTGGAAATGCATCGCATTCGGGATATTGGAAAATTTGGCAGCATCGCATCCCCCATAGAAACCTATGGGGGAGGCGGCTGCCAGCGGTAACGGAGGGATCACAGCAGGTATCGGAGATACCTGCTGCGGTCCCTCCTTCAAACATATGAGGGATACTTAGTATTTGAGGTAAACCCCCGAAACAGGTGTTTTCGGGGAGTATACCTCAAATATACTTTGAAAAATGAGCCCCAACACTTGATTTCACCAGTTGGTTACCGGTGCCTTAAAACAAACTTATCCTAAACCTTTAAAGGGACCTAACCAATCTGTTTAAAACTCGAAAACGTAAAAGTTACAAGTAATAAAGAAAGTCCTGCTGTCTCCTTATATTTATATGATTAATTTAAAACATATCCGATGATAACCTGAGCTGTTAATTAATAGAGTGTGTTTAAAGAGTCACTTGGTTGGACTTTGAAGGGATGTTTTTACTTTTTCCACCAAGCGTATTTATTAGTGTTTCCGCAAATCTAGGTAGACTGACTTTCCAAGATCAATTTACAAAACCACCTAAATATAGGGGATGACATGCTACATCAATTTTGTTTGCTTAAAGAACTTAGCGGTGTGTTTATAAATCTGCTGTGAAAAGGATAGATTTCTTAACACCGTTTACCACGGCAATAAAAATTGGCTATCATCAGAAACTATCCTCACTGATACTGGTTTGTAGTTATAAGGGTTATTTACTGTTTCACACATGATCAGATTTTGGCTTCAGTTCCACTAATAAAAAAAAGTTACAAATAAATAAATAAAAATTACAAAATATAAAAACCTTTAAAAACATTGTAACAATGCTTTATTATTATTTTCTAAATAATTCTCATTTATAATTACAGTTCTGAAATGGTAGATAAGAGAACAAGTATTCTGCCATGAAACTTATAAAGGAGGCTTCCTCATGCTAATGCTTTTTGGATACTATAAGGATTTTCAACCCCTTTACTAATCAAGCACAGAACTGAAGACTTTAGCAAAAATAAGATGCCTTCTTGTTGTCATTTTTCTACATCCATTTGTGATGAAATGTGCCACAAATAACCCCAGTTCATCTTGAAGATATATGTAAGCAGACTTGAGAGAAGTCAGAAATGTAAAACTCTAATAACAACTTGATACCAACTATACACATAACCTTGAATGTCGTAATGAGCCACTGATCATGTAGCTACAAATAATTACAAAAATAGAAAAAAGTGATCCCCCATTATATTCATGTTATATGAAAAGACCCCGACATATGGTCAAATTTATATCCCATGAAAGTAGATAAAACACCTTAATAGGGGGAAATAGTTTTTTGTCTTTTTTTTTCCACTGTGAAGGAATCAATAGTGTTTCTGTTATGGAGAAAACAATCTTCTATCTCCGACGGTACAATACCAATTCCTTAACATGAAAATCCTTTACTGGGGACATCCCATATGCTCAGAAGTTAAAATGAAGAGTAAAATTGGTGAATTCTTTAGAGGGAAATATAACAATACCCCTCAGTTTCTCCCGCTCTTCATCTCTGGGAAGAGCCAAAACGATATCCCGGGAAGGAACTTCACGTGTGTAATGTCTGATTAGGGAAGGAAAATAGGCACATTACATGCTCTCATAGTGACACTTGTGGGATTTGGTTCCACATGAAACTCTGCTGTGAGATTAGGAACCTTCTCTTTTTAGCCGACAGAAGGAAAGCAGCCGAGTTCACAGATAGAATTTACACGCATGTTTGTTTATTGTGTTCAGGCCCGAGTGGTCTCCCAGGATAAACTTCAATTAGCATCCTTACAAGAATGCTCTGTTATTGTCGATTATGGATGCATTCCATCCTCTGGGAAAAAACACAAACAAATAGTTCTGAACGCATACACACTTTATGGAGGACATATTAAAATCAGACAATTTCCAAGCATAATCATAAATTTTTTTTTTTTTAGAATTATATGTTCCAGGTACACTGTACATGGGGAATAAGAATGAAGAACTACTAGAGGTACTCAGCGTTTCCCAAGCCATTTTATGCTAGCTGTCAAATTCAGGAAACCTGTTAGTTGAGTTTGATTACATCAATATAACTGCACCTTCTAATGATTATACAAGATTATAATGTTAAGCATATGTCTTCACAGACTGCATAAAATCCATGGTCAAGGGATAAAGTTTTTGGTGATTAATAAATCCTTTTCCAAAATATCTGGGCAATTATCAGCCTAGCTCAATATATATTTTCGATGAAATAAAGTGGAATGCATATATGAAATTCTTGGCTGTAATTTTAGATTCTGGAAGGGAATATGAATTTGGTTGTATGGGACCTAAGGATTTCAATGTTGCTAAAAACTCTAAATGGCAAACGTAAGAGCATCCATAAACACCAGGCCATCATGTGGAAGGAAAGAGGTTCTTCAGTAACCTGGGAATGTTCTCCAAAATAACTGTAATTTCTACTTTTTGAATATTATTTAAGTATCATGTTCTACAACACGAACACATGCCAATCTTGTTTTTGGATGTGAGTACACTATGACAGGCAAAAATACACTTGAAAATGGGAGAATTTGTACAAAAATAGGTGCATGTTGTCACAGGACAGCATTCATTATCATTTCTGTGGGTAATTGAAATATCCTGTTTGAAATAGTGAGAGATTGTAGGTTTTTGTGTTGGTTTGTATGGCTGCTATATCCATTTCATGTTGGAACAATGATACTGATTTGTCTCCAAAAGGGCATGTGAATCTTTTTCTAAATGTATAGCCAATTATAAGTACATGCTCTTATTTTGTATATAACTGCAGAGTACAATTTATTTTGTATTATATTATGTGTTATGCTGAGTGAATTATCAATAGCTTAGTCTCTTTGTATCTATTATTCTGCATGCATCACACAATTCTACTAATATTTTTAGTATATATAGACACTATTTGTTATATTGGCACTATGCCTATACTGATATTCTGTATATCATTATGTATAACTGGAATT
Organism: Taudactylus pleione; assembly: GCA_031769625.1. Classification (NCBI taxonomy): domain Eukaryota; kingdom Metazoa; phylum Chordata; class Amphibia; order Anura; family Myobatrachidae; genus Taudactylus; species Taudactylus pleione. Next base: position 13,836,213 of record JAUIMM010000137.1, on the reverse strand, counting down.
ATTTTCAATTGCTACTTGGATCCCAATGAAGAACTATTAATCTGCCCATCCTCTAGACGATTAAATTGATCGATTGAATGATAACGATATCGTTATTGTTCAATCGTTCATAAATCGTTTGCAAATCGTTAAGAAAAATGTCTAAAACAACCAGTGATGCACGCTCCCGCTGGTCGTTTAGACATCTATCATCGGGCAAACATGCTGGACAACCTGACTATAACGTCAGGTTGAACATGCTTGCAGATGATTGATGTGCCTACACTGAACGACTGCTTGTTCAGTGAAGGCACATCACAGACTTTGAAATGACTGCACGATTACAATGTCATAATCGTGCAGTAGTTTTGAGGTCTGCTAGTGGATGGGCAGCATTACAAAGGTGTTAGGAGTAGACTAAGGATTTTGCAGAGACAAGTCTGTAAAATATAATTGCCTTACAACATCCCCAGGAGAGAGAACTTATGGATTCCTTTATGAACTCTGGAAGAGAGGACTTAAAGGCAATCAGTAAATTTGTCTGTGCAATAATTTAAGAATAATTAACAAACTAGTACTGGTGTAGGGTCCTCAGAATAGCTCCCTAAATGTTCAATGTCCTATAGAGGCTGTGTGCTCTGTTGTCCTGAAGGTAACCTATTGCTAAACACTTGTCAAACAGAACCACATTTCTTCTCATTGCTATTTATCAAAGCTCTTTCAGAGTCTCTATACAATGGAGGATAATATCCAAAGCCTTTCCAATCTACTCACTCTGGAATCAGGGGCTTGTTTGGGGGAAACGATCCCCTCAACAGTGGCTAGTGTGATCACAAAATGGGAATTCAACATGCTGTGCCACGGTATTTAACATACAATATGTGTATTATGATCATGTTCAGTGGTCTGGTCATGTTGGGGGTATAGTGCCCAATATCTGTATAAAGTGTAATAGAATTGTATAATGGTCATGTTCTGTGGGCAGGTCATGTTTGGGGGTATGGTGTTTAAAGTCTAAACTTCTATCACTCACCTATAGTGTCATCATACAGTCAAATCCTGCCCGTCTCTAGCCTCATGTCAGTACACACTCCCTTATCACCTATGACTCCTCCCACTTGTCACTTTCACCTTCAGCACTTCTCCCGGGCCGCTCCCACCCCCTGGAATGCCCCCCAATGCTCCATTAGACTTTCAGACATCCTCCCAGCATTTAAACTTGCCCCTTTAAACTCATCTCTTCATTCAAGTCTGCCACGACTCCTCTTAGCTCTGCTCTCATCCAACTCTGCTCCCCTCTCCTTCTTGTTTCCAACCATATACACTGTAGAATGTACAGTAAGCTCTTACAAGCAGGACCCTCTCCCATTTACTATTCTCTATATAATTATTCAATCTGCACATGTATTTACAGTATGTACAGTATATATGTAAATTCTAAACTTATATATATATCGGTTTGTACTTACTGTTTGTTGTACTTTCTCCTTTGCATGACATCAAAATCCTTGTGGCACCTTATAAATAAAATATAACAATAATTATAATAATAATTGTAATAATAATAATAGTATGGTCATGTCCAGAGGTCAGGCCACATTAGAGCTGTTGTTTACTATGTCTGCATAGAGTGTAATAAAATTATTATGATCATGCAAAAAAGTAGGTTGCATCCAATGCTAAGCAAAGTGATTTACTGTATATGATTGAAGTAATAAAGAATGTTGTGTAAAACTCAGGATTGTGATGATGTGTTGTATAATATACTAGCTGAAGTATCCGGCATTGCCGCATTTAAATCTTCAAGTCAATGGCGGAACTAGCGGCAGTGCAGCCGGTGGCTTGCACCGGTGCCCGCTGTGGTGCAATGGCCCATAGCCGCCTGCATCCAACAGTGCTGCTGCACCCGCCGCCAGTTCCCTCGGGCCCCATAGTATTTAAGTGTAGTGCAGACCGCAGTGAGCACTACACAGTAACAAATACACCGCGGTGGTGTGTTTGTTATAGCAGCCAATGAGAGTCAGACAGACTCTTATTTGCTGCTGAGTCCACGGAGGGAGCCGACTGGAGCTCACTCATGAGCTCGGCCTTCCGGCTCCCTCCGCAGTGGGTGATGGGAGAGACAAAATGACGTCTCTCCCATAGTGCAGAGCGGCAGGGTTGTGTTAACAGCAGTGTGGGACATGGGCAAAGCAATGCACTGGGGCCCCTACCCATTCATTCATGGGAAAAAAATGTAAATTGTCAATAAAATTAAACCCTCCTGCATGCCCATCAGACCTCCCACACATGAAGTGAAACTGGAACTGAGGTGAGTACTCATCACCGGGGGAGGATGATGGGCAGCCGGCTTATAAAAATATCACAAATTTACGAACTGACCGCAGCTGCAGGGGGTGGGTTGGCGGGCCCCTACAAACTTCAGGCCCTTGGGCAACTGCCCAACAAGCCCAATGGAAGAGATGGCCCTGCAGAGCGGGCTAGGAGGAGTGGACAGCAGCAGGAGCGGGGATTCAGGTAAGTTATGTGTAAGGTTTTTTTGTGTGTTTAAGGGGTATGGGTACTGATACTGCATAGAGGGGCGCTACTGGGGGCACTGTATAGGGGGTGGCAGCTACTAGAGGCACTTTATAGGGGGGGCGCTACTGGGGGCACTGTATGGGTGGGCTGCTACTGGGGGCACTGTATAGAGGGAGTGACCACTGCTGGGGCACTGTATAGGGGGGACTACTACTGGGGGCAATGCATAGGAGGGACTACTACTGGAGGCAATGCATAGGGGGACTACTACTGGGGGCAATGTATAGGGGGGGCCGCTTCTGTAGGCACTGTCTAAGGGGCATTACTGGGGGGCACTGCATAGGGGGACCACTACTGGGGGCACTGCATAGGGGGACCACTACTGGGGGCGCTGCATAGGGGGGCCCAAAGCATATTCTCGCACCTGGGCCCACCACTCTCTAGTTCCACCACTGCTTCAAGTCATTTAGTTTTATTATGTGATGTCGTCCAAATCCATCCAGTGGAAGGCCAATAACAGACTCCCCGGGTCAAAGTTCAGCCTGACGCACTCCGCCGTGAGGTACGACCAGGTCCCCAACCACTCCATTAAGCATCCCAGACCAATTGCTACCCCTCTGTGAAGTTTTCATCCAACTCCATCAAGTGGAAGGCCCAGAACAGGCTCCCCGGGTCAAAGTTCTGCCCAGCATTCACTGACAGGAGGTCCGACCAGGACCTCAAACACCTAGTATGTCTTCTAGGATCCAATGTTACAACTCTGTGAAGTTTTCCTCCACATTTTTTGATGTTGTCCAAATCAATCCAGTGGAAGGCCCAGAACAGGCTCCCGGGTCAAAGTTGTGACCGGGCACACTCCGCTGTGAGGTCCAACTGGGACCCAAACCACTCCATTAGGCATTCCAGACCAATTGCTACCCCTCTGTGAAGTTTTCATTCAAATACATGCAGTGGAAGGCCCAGAACAGGCTCCCTGAGTCACAGTTCTTTACAGTGTCCCCGGGTCAAAGTTCCGCTCAGCGTACCTAAACAGGAGGTCTGACCGGGACCTCAAGCCCCAAGTATGTCTTCTGGGATCCAATGTTACCACTCTGTGAAGTTTTTGTTGAAATCCATTCAGTGAAAGTTTCAGAACAGGCCCCCTCTAAAACCTGGCCAGGCTGTAAGTGGACCACCTCGCCTTGGTTTCATCCAAATCAGTGCAGGTTTGTCAGAATGCATAACTGGACAGACAGACAAACAAACAAAACAGTTCAATTACTTTTGTATATAAGATTATTAACAAAGTAGTGTGGCTCAAAACATTTGAAATGTCCACGACAAAACAACATATTCAGAGGAGAGAGGGACTGATTGAAAGATAGGTAGAGTGAAGGCAGCCCCACCCGTGAAAGGTGTTATCAGAGACACTGCAGAGGCCTGATTTACTGCGGGAGGGCTGCCAGCACAGAAAGGAGATACCTGCAGGGTGAAAGTTCATAATGCTGTTTATGGCGGTTTCCCGCAGCACAATACCGGGGGATGTTCAGGATGCGCGTTTCGGATAATAGAGGCCAGCTAACTCCTTGCATGGGGGTGCCTGCCTTCACTCTACTTATTTTTCTATCAGCACTGTCGTTGTCCTTCTCTCATCTGATGTCCTTTCCCTGGAAGACATCAGAAAGCAGAAGGGACAAACAACATCTTAGTGCTGTACTTACCTTTCATATCCTATAGACACAAGCACAGATGTATATGGGCCAGACAGTGTATATGGTCACATGCTGAATATTATGACACATCGTGCTTGTATGTTTTATGGTGTTTAAAATACTTCCTCCTTTATCCCTGAATGTGCAAATATTTGGGTATGTGCCCTATGCTTGGATTTACTAAGAAAATGGTATGAAGACAATTGGTGATTTTTTTGTTGCATTAATGGGGATATGAAAGATCCTACTTAAATAGCGGTCATGAGGATTGAGAGTGACCTATACGTGTTTCTTATGAATTCCAGGATCTAAAATTACTGTTTAAACCAGACAACCCATTGCCGATTTCTTGTTGTTGACTAGCTGGTATCAACCTCTAATGTTACAGGGTAATGAGTGGAGACCTACATACACTGTATGGAAGTGAGGGTACTGGGAGAGATTTGTTAGTCTATGTTGCAATTTATGCTAGTGATTTATGTATATATTTTTTCCTTTGCTGTTGGCCACAATTAGGTGTTGAGTTAGATAATTTTTTGCCATATAATCACCATGAATTCTTACTATTGATCAGTGTTTGATTAAAGCTAGAATACTGTGATACAAATTTATGTTTAAAGGGCAGACTTGCCATGTATTAATGTGTTTAAAGAGCAGATTTGCCATTTATCAATTATTGCTTATTGGAAGTGCAAAAAGCGAAAATATTGTGATAGGTGTTGTATGTTCAAAGGGCAGATTCGCCATTTTATGAGTCTGGTTATCCTTATTTTTTAAGAAAAATTTAATAAATGTACATTTTAATATAAATCATATTCCATATATCCGACATTTGACATAATTTACTAACGCGTTCCCCCAAAAAAGGAGCACTGCCAACTACACCATAACGTTAACTTTTTCTGTAATTAATTTTACAAGTAGGTCAGTTATATAATTTCTCTAATAAATCAAATCCTGTGCAGGATCATCTCACACCCTTGTGCTGGATACTCTATGTCTGTCAGAACTGTATTGCATTGGTTGTAAGTAGATACAGTTGTCCATCAGATTACTGTCTTTAGAATTTTTTTTCGTGTACTACAGAACAGTAGTTTGCACAGAAAAATGTGATTATCAAATGTAGAAATTTCACCTATAGCAAACTGCATTTTCTATAGAGCTCTATATGCTCACAGGTACTTCAGTGGTTCCAGAACTTCAATCTCCAGATAGTATAGCCTGTGCAATTAAGATGTATGGACAATGGTAGGAAGTGTTAGATGGCACAAGTATAATTGGATATGGTTAGATACGGTTAGATACAGAATACAAGGATGGACGGAAATTAAGGGGTAGACTAAAGCCAGAACGAACTCAAGTAAAGAAAATTCCAAGTTTCAGTCTGAGAACAGAACAGGGATAGGCCACTATCTGAAGCAGAATCCAAGTATCAATCTGTGGCAAGGGTCAAGACGCAGTCAGATGCAAAATTCAAGTATCAATCTCAGGCCAGGGGCAGGCAGTGGGCCAAAGCAGAATCCAAGTAACTATAGAAAGTCACAGCAAAAAGGCATAGACTGACATAAGCAGGTTAAGTACACATATTCATAAAATAACTATCACCAGCACAGATGTACAAGAAAAAAGGTATAATAAAACTTTATTAGCCTAATGATGATGAGGTCTGGAGACCCAGTCTCCTGTTCACATGAACCACTGAAGAGCAAGCCTCCCAGCTAAAGAAACATTTCACGAGAGTAGTTTTATCGAGAACAGGGTATAAATAAAAATGGCTGCCGTCACCTAGCAATTAGTATTTACGGGACATGTAGCATCCATTGTGTTGACTAACAACACTCTTATTATGGGACATCACAAACTCTCCAGGATCATTTGTAAAACTAGGCCACCAAACTGAGTGATGAAGGATACCAATGGTTTTGAAGATACATTGGTGATCCAAAATGTCATTTTATGTGCTTCCACAATGACAGCTCACATTAACTTTTTGTGCACAAACAGTAAATTGGGGGCATCTCAGTGGAAGCTTTACTTTGGGCTTACTCTAGCTGTGATCCCTGTAAGAACTGCCTCTATATTGGCAGAGGTAAAAATTATATAGAAAAACCGTACCACGCTGGTTAAAAATATATATAAATCAATTTAATAAGATAAGTAGCAAAAATAGTAATAATAATAAAACACAATATAATAAAAATAATAAAAATAATAATAATAAAGATCAATCCTACAAATGAATATGAAGGTAATCAAATGAGAATACATATAAAAAACAATAAGCTAATCATATTACCACAATATATCAATAAATTAATAATGAAACAATGAGTTGTAGTTCATTAAAGAATTGCAGTGTCCTTTAAAAGTTTAGGGAGTGTTATGACCCGGGTTCATACAAAAATAGTTTGACTTGAAGTAATAAGGTGCAGGTTGTTTCCATCGAGAAGTAAAAAAATACCTGTAGATCAGATACAATGTGTCCACCATATGTTTATCGAAATATCCTGTGCAGTGTAGCTGAGAATAGCGGGTACCAGGGGGCGTCTAGTAATCAGTGGAGACTCCAGCGGCTAGATCTCACTGCGGCTGTATAATTACCCGCTAGGCTCCACAGATAGCCTAGTCGGCTGTAGTGACCCTCAGCAGGTCTCGGCCACAGGCTGCTGGATTCCAGTGCTGCTATGTAACTTCCCGCTCAGCTCCACGGTAATAATTATTGCAGTCTGCGGGTGTGGGTCCCGGTTGCCACTTCAAAGACAACTTGTGGAAAGAGAATCTGCCTATATTTACTGGCCTGTAAAATATTGTGAAGTTGAACATGTAGAAAGAGAATGCCTAATGAGCATGTCTTGGATTAAGAACTGTGAAAGTATATATGGCATATTTGGCTTCCATCTATAAGTCACCCATTGTTTGAATCTTACATCATGCTAATTCACTCACTTAACCACTAACAAGAAATAACCACACGGACGCCTATGTGGAAATGAAAGAGGACACAGCCGAAATTTATTGATCAATTTGTAATTAGAAAGATGGTGGCAGTAGAAAAGCAGTGCTCCAATGCCACAGTCCGGCAAATATATTTGACTAAATAAATAAGAGGCAGATCCTTGCCCGGCATAATCCGGCCTGAGGTAGAACCATTCTCCCTTAATTGGCATAGCTCTGACCCCTCCCTAAGATGATGGCCTGGTCCCCCTTAAGGGGAATGACCAACTCGCCGCTATCAAAAGGCAAATTCTACCCAGGCACTCTTACGCTATAATAGGCCACCAAGGAGCACTGCTTGCCGCCAAAGCTCGGCTCAAAGAGCCGAGCCTCATCACCCATCAGGAAATAATTGCACACCAAGGAAGACTGCAATGTTTTGAATATAACACTCTAGACTTGCGCCCGTGAGGTGTATCCCATTGTGCCTATAAAAACTCCTCTCCTTGTAAGGCAATCGAAGGTGCCAATATAACACGTCCGTCCATTAGTGACCGAACTAGATAATACCACCAGCCTACCCTACTGCTGGCCATCTCTAGTATACTATTTGCAGGTCCTTCCTAATAGCAAGTATAAGTGCAATGCAATCGCAAGTACCCAGATCATAGTCCCCCAAATGTACTACCAATCGGGGTCCAAAATCTGGCTTACGCTGTCCGTAAACCTCTTATAAAGGCCACCCCAGGGCATGCCCCTAAAACTGAACCACTGAATCTTATTAGTACCTAATAAACACGGGGCCTGATAAAGCTAAAGGATGCTCATTAGCCCAATAGCTACATGAATGTCCCACGAACCACACCCAACAGCTAGCATTCCTATAAACCTGCAAAAAGGGGTTAATCACGCCCGGATAGGCTAATACAATTTATAAAAAAACAGCCTAGCCAAGGGAAGGAAAACAATAGTTGTGTGACCCATCTGAAGGTGGAAAACAGTAGACCTCTTTGAGGGCAAATCTGAAAAGTCCTTCAAACTCCATAGCGGCAGTAGGCATAAGACCCCTGGGTTTCCCAACAAACTCGCAAGAATCGCTGCTAACTATGAAACTTATCGCTACGCAACTAATTCTTGTAGGCTGATGACTACCATCTACCTCAATGTTTTAAGGTATCAACGGAAGCACCTGCAGTTGCCATGCAGATTGCCGCCCCAATCCTGAAAAATGTGTATAAAATTGATCTAGCAGCAAATCTAAAGCAAACAAACAGTTGTGAAAGACCCTTGTAAAGTAAAACCTAGATAATGTTGTCTGAGTGGCGTGGATGAGCCAGCGTGTGCTGCCTGGGGGGGCCGTAACCTATTAAACATACGGCGAAACCAAATAGAATTGGTGAAAGGGTGTGCTTGAGCTGGGATAATGGTCCATCGCCCTTTAGCAAGCTGATCAGTTTATTAATCTATGAATACAACACAATTATAGGTTATACTGAAAACTTCATTCTCAAACAACCCGTTGATGTCTAACTCATCTTATTGGATAACAACCCGCCAATTATAAAGATCCCTAAATAAGCTAACCAAATGCCAAATTAAAGAGTTGTGCCTCTTAATAAACCGATGCGATCCCTGACCCTGTAACTATCAGCTCCTTTAAAATTGATAGCTCAATAGGTCTTCGCGAAATCACTTAAAATGAAGCGCTCCACCCCTGCCCTCTCCCTACCTTAGCTAATAAAAAGAACAAAACACCATCAATTCGTGACTGACATACCAGGAAACTTTGCTAAATAAGAAAACGCTAGACCGAGCTGCTGACGTGGACGCTCTGGAGCGACTTTGCTCGTGCCATTTCCAAACAATACTAACAGATATGCATGGAATGGCGACCCTCCCTTGCCCTTGTAAGCCAAGAAACCTTGCTAAACATTACAAGGTGTCAACTAAATCCTCAGCGTACGCGGAGCCAATGACATCAAAACAAACTACTTAAATTCCGGCGCTATAACCAACCGATATTAACAGGACCAGGGTAAGCCGTGTATCTCAGCAAAAAGGGGGAGGCCAGCCCCCAAAACCCAATCCATGGACAACGAGACAAGGACATCTTCTCTCCCGTACTCCACTCCCAGAACGTGACGTGCCCTAACATCTATACACCTGTGCAAACACACAAAGAGGTGAAAGAATGCCTAAAATAAATGCAAAGCCGGAGGGGACCGTAAATATTGATAGCATGAACTACACCTAAAATATCTCTGCATAACATAAAACCTCCAGCTGCCTAATCTGGTAGCCCAGATTTCGTCTGCAACCATGATTGGAAAAAACTCCAAAAACAGCATACTGGTAGTTAGATCTTGCCGCATCCATGAATTCGGCCAAATTCTCGCGCACAGCCACCCTCCGATTACTCAGCTAGACGCATCCTCAAACAACTGAACCCGTTAATTGTCCACCTGAGCAGGTAGCCATTTATAACTCCGCTGAACTTCCGAAACATTACCAAACAAAAGTGCAGATCCTCCCACAAGTCCCGAGACAAGCGAAAAATGGTGAGATTTTGAATCCTGGCTATGGCGTGGTCCAATCGATGACAATTTCTTGCCCGTGGTTATTGCAATAAAAAATCGCGGTCTAGAAGCGATTGCAACTGCTTTAGTGACACGTCCCCAATTCACTAAAACTTTATCCAACGGCAGTCGGCATAGACCTAGCAAAGTGTCCATATCTATTCCCCACACAGGACAAATGTGTAAACAGAGACCTCAGTTTTGCCGTGAGAAACCGGTACGCCTAGAATCGATATAAAATGCCTGTAAAGAAAAAGGGAATCCTTGTAAACTAAAACCAATGACTGGCCCCACTACCAATAAAGCAACCAAAAAATTGCTTGCATGCACCATTGCAAAACAGTCGACAAAGGAAAAGTAAGCAACCAACCCGTTGGAAAGAACTTATCTACAGAATAAGTTCCAGCTACTCAAATTCCCTTACACAGAAAAGATACGGAGTGGAAACGGCAATAAATGGGAAGTGTATTCGATATCCACTTTAGCCCGGTGGATTCGCTTGCCAAAACTTTGCACCCTCACCAGTGCCTGCTCGAAGGATTGATACATCTCTCGACAAACTGCCGAATCTAACGCATCCTTGATAGATCACCGTTCCGAGTATGAAAGATACTGGATAAATCTAAACTTGCCTGTCACCTTCTTAGGTACAAACCCCAAAGGCGAGGTACAAAATCCATTCCCCGGGAAAGCCAAGATAAAGCCACACATGCGCCCTAATCTAACCTCCGCTACCCATATTACTCCTAACGAGTCCCCGAGTGATTGTGTATGGACTGAAGGTTCCGTTAGGAATATGACATATATATTGTGCAATACGAGCAAATGAAAACCCAAATCAAAACCCTTTAACACCATGTATCACCCCCTCACTTCTCGTTTCATTATCCCCTCAACCTGCTCCTGCACCACCAATCCGGCTATATTACTGGCCGATGGCCGTCACCACACCACCTGCAGAATTCAATGCACCTATGCTCGACTCCCTATTGTACTGGGGATTATTGGACGCATAGCCCTCACCGTGCCCGGCACTTGAGGTAATTGGACAGGTTGGACAGTGCCGCCTCCAGGCTATCGCGGAACCCATAGGTGTGCAGGACTGCCGAGTAACCTTCAACCAAAAAACTCCGCTAACGCTTGTCCCTTGCTGCGCGATGCACCCACCATGACTTGAGTCACCTTCTGATCATCCTGGACATCCGAAGACACTTCCTGTGGACCCTGGAGGACTATGAGATGGCAACCTGAGGACCTGAAATAAAAACATGTGAGGTGGAAGCATGGGGTGTAACCTCCTTCAGTTGATCAGGATGGTGAAACAGTGGTAGCGGGGCCACAGTAAGGGGAGGGGTGGAGGCATGCAACATCACTAATGTGTGGTGGCGGCCGTAAATGCTGCTCAAAAACAGGGGCTGGTAGTGAAATGTGGCCAGGCAGAGAAAATGGGGGCCAACCAGCGAGCAATGATGGGTGAAGGCTGGGAACAGGCTGTGGGAGCATGTTTGGGGCTGCATTGGCGACCATTACCTGCATGGGAAGGGGGGGCTGACCAAAGGTGAGGGGCAGCAGCTGGGTCTTCAAGTTTCGGCGGTGCACCAAATTCCTATAAGTAATAAAGTCCCAGGAGAAACTGGACTATGTGCCCCTGGGGCTGAATAAGAAAGGGGAAGGTGGCCACTGGGATGCTGCCCCCTGCTAATAAAGTGGTGGGGGCGGGTAAAGTATTAGCAGGAGACAGCGTACTGCTGTGTGGTGCTGGCTGGGGGAAAATGGCCACCACGGTGGTGTGGCAGAGCTAACTGGTGGTGTGGTGCGCAGGGTGAGGCACTGGGTGTGGTGTAGCGTGGCAGGGGGTGCCCGGTTAATCGGGGCTTCCACTGCGGGCGGGCAGAGCGAAGAGGCACGTGGGCAACGGAGACGCCGGGATGCACGCCGCACAAACGGCCATGCATGGAGCGGCAGGCCGTTGCACGACACGAGCAAAGCCCAGGGGAGGCTGCTGCTGCTGCAGGGCAATCGGTCTGGCCGCAGACACAATCAGCGTGGTGGGAGGGGGGCGAATGGTGGGCACATGGGACACTGAAGGCAGGAAGTGCCGGGATGGAGCGAGAGGAGGGGGCAGTGTACAGCATGCTAATGACACGCAGGGGTGAGGTGGGAGGCAGGAGTGAGGACAGTGGGACTGGCTCTAAGGGGATGAGTAGCAGATAACAGTAAATGCAGCGAAACAGCAATACTCAGCCCTTCCTGGTTCCAGAACTGGAAAAGAGGCAAAATGGCTCCTCTTCCAGACTATTTATAATGAATAGTAGGGGTCCTTCCCTTTATTGCTGCCATAGGCTATTATTTTGATGGACACATTCCTGGCTACGCCCCCTCCTCTCCCTTAACCCCTGGTGAACTAGCAATATTCCATCACTAAACAGGGTGCTTATCTTTCCTCAAACTTAATTCAAGTATTCGGATCTATTAAATGCTCATTTTACTGCATTTTATTTTATTGGCCATATTTTATTTTTTTTCCTACTGAAGAAAACACCCAGCGATAAACTTTCTTTTGTCTGGATTTACTTGAGACATAATGGCTCCCATGTTTAAGGCTCACAAGGAGATGAACTAATTTAGGGACAGAGAAGTTTTCTGAGGCTTCAGTGGACCAAATTGATTGATCTGCCCCCTTCCTGGTCACATAAGTTAGAAGAGCAGCTATGATGAAGAAAATAGAGAAGAAAGCTTTCAGATTAGTAGGCTTTACAGACTCTATACAGTAGGTGGAACTTTACTTGAATCCATTAAAATGTACAGTTCTTTAGTAAACAAATTGTTCTTTTACAGTTTCTGGAATAGCTAGCACACTTGTTCTCTGTGTAGCACCAAATATAAAGAGAAAATCAGTACATCGAAGTACAAACAACAAACTTCTCTAGGAAGTATCAAATGTCATTAATAATATTCCTTAAGAGCCTGCAGGTGGGTTACTTAGCCCAAATGGCATGACCAAGTATACACAATAGCCTGTACATATGAATGTCAAAAGTAGTTAATTTTTCTGTAATTCTGTTTAAATCTATATAGTCTATACAAGGAAGTATTCTCCATCTTTTATAGATACAAAGAAAGATGTGGGACTACTTCAACCTGCTAACCAATGAGAGAGTTCTGCTGTGCAACCAGGGGAACCATGAGACTATTGGATAGCTGAAGGAGTGAATGACATACAGTACATCTTATATATAAAATTCATTGGCCTGTTTGTCTGGTTATGCATTAAAACACCCCTGCACTGATTGGGATGAAATCAATGTGAGGTGGTCCAGGTTTTAGAGGGATTAAGGTTCCGGTCAGACCTTCCGTTGGTGTATGCTGGGCAAAACTTTGGCCTGGGAAGCCTGTTCTGAGATTTCCACTGGATGGATTTGGATGAAAACTTCACAGAGGGGTGGCAATTGGTATGGGATGCCTAACTTAAAAATTTGAAGATTTAATTTGAGCAACGCTGGGTACTTCAGCTAAGTAAAAATACATTCTTTAGAGTGTAGGCAACTAATAGAAAGGTATAGAGGTACAGTCTTCTGTCTTATATGGCCCCCTAATAGCAGATTGCCATCTAGGCCAGATATAAAATAGGAGTCTCTAAGTATAATAATAGACAACTAAGTCAGTTGCATGAATGCCTGCTCAATAAAGTTGGCAGTGGCCCCACTAGGGCTGAAAGCTTGGAATGTGCAAAAAGTGAGAAGAGCTTAACTGAAAGCTGGGAAGACTTATAAACAATCTTGTTGGTTGACCCAAGGGACCATCCTGTTTTCTCCTAGGTCCTGACATTTCCAGGTTTGCTGGGACATTTTCAGACTACAGTAAGTGCTTCTTGTTTCCGCAGTACAAAAATAAACCACTATTTTGTTTTTTCATCTCTTTTTCAAAAGAATTTTGAGAGTTTCCTATTTACATGAGTTTACACATGCCCCGAGGTTACTGAGGCAAATAACATGTAACCCACTTACATCAACTCAAACACTGTCATTGATCTCACCAGCCCTTTGGATATTTACAATGTATGCTGCAAAGTAATGCTGGGAACACACTGGCCGATCAATTGATCAATCAATATATTGTGCCCCCATCGGCCAGTGTGTACAAACGATATGTCTGTGAACAACATCGTTCACAGACATATCGCATTTTCTGTCCTGCACAGCCAATGATAACCCACAATTTTGTGGAAGTATACTTTAATTAAAAAATTGTGGAAGTATACTTTAATTCAAGTACAGCTGAAATTTTTTCCAAGGGAGGGCAGTAAAAAGTAGCTTTAATGTTTAATCCATGAGTCTGCAATCGCAGAGTTCTTTGTATATCCTTGTTCGCCCACGAGGCATGTCTGCAGACATATCTGTCCATTGGCAAGTGTGTATGGGTGATCAGCCGATCGCTCATACACAGGGGCACCGAGAGGTGGGGAGAGCAGGTACTAATTACCCGGGTTCGGCACGCTTCCCCTCCCTTAGGTCACAGTAGCCTAGAACACGCTGCTGTGTGCTGGGTTGCACTGGGAGACTGTCCGAGGCTGCTAAAGCAGCAGCCAGAGCAGTCTCCTATGCCAAAGGGGGGGAGCGATCACGCTGATCGTGCCCATTGGCTGTGCACCGGGCTGAGAGACATACAGCGCCCCCCTCCCGAGCGCGCAGCGCCTCAAATATTTCTCTTTTTTTTTCAGAAGGGGTTGTGGCCACACCCCCTACCTGCCCCCAGTGTGGACCGACCCACTGCAGCATGCAGATGATGGTCGTTCAGTGTGTATGAACAACTATCATCTGCAGATATATCTGCAGGTCACTCGATCTGCAGATATATCACTATAGTGTGTATCCACCTTTAGAGTGACGAAACACAAATCACCGATTTAATCCTCCTCATTATTATACCAACATCACACAGTGAGTATAGTATAGCCCTGTGTGAGAGACGGTATTACGAAATCGGGATGGTTGTGCTAGCCCTAAGTGGGAGACGGTACGGAACACCAACTTAATTTTCTTTCACTACTTACCAGCATCACACACTGAATACAGCCCCATGTGAGAGACGGTATAATAAGAGCTGGCGGCTTGTGTCAGCCTTGTGTGAGAGACGGTATAATAAGAGCTAGCAGCTTGTGTCAGTGCCAGATTTTTTGCTTTACATCTCCGGATATATCATCTGCGAACAGAGCCAGCCCTAGCCAATTTGGTGCCCTAGGCAAAATTTTGACTGGTGCCCCCTACACACACACACATATATATATATATATATATATATATATATACACACATACTGTACATATATATGCCCACTGTAATGGTGCCCCTTACACAGTGCCCCCAGTAGTAATAATGCCCCCTGTAGTAATGCCCCTGGTAACAATGCCCCCCTAAAAGTAATGCCCCCTGCAGTGCCCTCAGTAGTAAGGCCCCTGCAGTGCCCCAGTAGTAATGCTCCTTGAAGTGCCCCCAGTTGTAGTGCTCCCAATAGTGCCCCCAGTAGTAAGGCCCATGTAGTGCCCCCAGTAGTAAGGCCTCTGTAGTGCCCCCATATGATGCCCCCAGTAGTAAGGGCCCCTGTAGTGCCCCCAGTTGTAATGCCCTTGTAGTGCCCCCAGTAGTAATGTTCCCTGCAGTGCCCCAGTAGTAATGCCCCTTGAAGTGGCACTAATAGTAATGCCCCTTGAAGTGCCCCCAGTAGTAAGAGCCACTGTAGTGCCCCATATGATGCCCCAATAGTAAGGGCCCCTGTAGTGCCCCCAGTTGTAATGCCCTTGTAGTGCCCCCAGTAGTAATATTTCCTGCAGTGCCCCAGTAGTAATGCCCCTTGAAGTGCCCCCAGTAGTAAGGGCCCTGTAGTGCCCCCAATAGTAAGGCCCCTGTAGGGCCCCCATATGATGCCCTCAGTAGTAAGGGCCCCTGTAGTGCCCCCAGTTGTAATGCCCTTGTAGTGCACCCAGTAGTAATGTTCCCTGCAGTGCCCCAGTAGTAATGCCCCTTGAAGTGGCCCCAGTATTAATGCTCCTTGAAGTGCTCCCAGTTGTAGTGCTCCCAATAGTGCCCCCAGTAGTAAGCCTCTGTAGTGCCCCCAATAGTAAGGCCCCTGTAGTGCTCCCAGTAGTAAGGGCCCCTGTAGTGCCTCTAGTTGTAATGCCCTTGTAGTGCCTCCAGTAGTAATGTTCCCTGCAGTGCCCCAGTAGTAATGCCCCTTAATGTGCCTCCAGTTGTAAGGGTCCTGTAGTGCCCCCAATAGTAAGGCCCCATGTAGTGCCCCCATATGCTGCCCACTGTAGTAAGGCCACTGCTGTGCCCCCATATGATGCCCACAGTAATAAGGCCCCTGTAATGCCCCCTGTAGTGCCCCCAGTAGTAAGCCCCCCCGCACACACACATACACACCAAAAAAATAACAATACTTACCTTAAACCCTGCTCCAGTGCCTGCTGTCGTCCGTCCCCGGTGCCCGCTTCTCGGACATGACGTCACTCCCATAGTGCACTGCAGGACTCGGAAGCCGGAGCTCAGGAGGGAGCACCGTCCTCCAGCTGCCGCTGGTGCCGGGGGGGAGAGAGGAGAGAAGGAGCCGGGCGCCCGCTGGTAAGACACTTGGCGCCCGGGCGCCTGGCAAATGGAGGGTGCAGGGGGCGCAAACGCTGGGCCGGCGAGCCCCTTAAGCCCCCGCCCCCATAGGAACCACACCCCCTGCACCCTCAGTAGTTACGCCACTAGGCAGAGGCAGGCGGGGGGCTGTGCCGGCAGCATCAGAGCCATCAGATGCCCCAGGACATTCCAGTCGCCCCTAGGCAATGGCTTATAATACCTAAGCCTAGGGGCGGCTCTGTCTGCAAATATAAAGACTATATAACAGTTACATACCCAATACTTACCTTCCCCACAAGTCAGCAGAGCAGACACAGGGGTGATGGAAAAATAATAATATAAATATCTGGAGGTCTCTAGTATGCTTCATAGTAATTTATATAAGCATTGAATGAAATGTTACAAAGAGATTGAATATGTGAAACAAAGATACTGTTTGGATATAATCTTTGGTTATAAGCAAATACAGAATATCAATTGGATTACCGGTTAGTTAGAAATTTCAGGGATGCATAAAAATTGGATTTAAAAAAATCAAAAAAATCAAAAATGGATTTATTTGATTTAAATCTGATTTTTGGGATTTAAATAGGATTTTTTATTTAAAAAATTTTCAAGTAAACGTTTTAAATTTTTAAACGTTTATTAAGAAAAAATATTCATAAAAAATCCTATTTAAATCAAATAAATTAGTTTTTGACTTTTTCAAAAAAAAAACTAATTTTATGCAACCCTGGAATTATAATCTGGTAAATACAGTGTTATATGTGATTTATCAGAGTTAAATTAACTGATATACTGTATATGTATATATATTCCATACTATATTCTCCTAGTGGAGAATTATGCTTTTTAGTGTAATAGATGTACCTGATGTTGATGTATTAATACATTTTATCATATTTTATTAAATATATTTAGCTATTTCGACAGCGCCTTGAATTACTTTTTCCACTGAATCTTGATTTGACATTTGTATCAAGCTTTACAAAGTTTCTGGAATTAAAGTATTATTCACTTGTTCTAGAGAAGCCTAGTCTATTGATTCCTGAGGGCCGGGTAATTACATTTGCAGTCTGATGACCATCTGTGAAACTCAGTACAATAATCTTAAACTGATTGGTGGACCAGAGATGTGACTCTGCTGTGGACACCATCGTACGGTTGTCATATAGAAGGCCTAAGACTGTAAAAATGGCTCAGCTGTAAGAAGAGCAGGGCTATTAGGGCAAATGCCAAGTCTGTATATCTCCTTGGACAATATAAATTATAATACCACCATATACTGCTATTTGGAAATTTGTCCTTAATTTAAAAGACACCTTGAAGCTTTACCAAAAGTTTTGGAACTGTTGCTATTGGTAAAATATCTGTTTGGCAAATTAAACTTGGGTTCCTTTTGCAAAGGACGTATGGCTCCAGCTGGCCAAACCTCCTCCTGAACTAAGACATGCAGGAATCAATCATATACAACTTATTCGAGGGCCAGAATATATGCAGGAATTTGCAATTCAGCCTTCATTTTGGTTAAGTCCAGTAATACTTTAAGGCTGGTGATAATGTTAGGGAATATCTGTTGAGATGATAGGAACTCTAGAATTGTTTCTTAAAGTTTATACCTATAGCAAGCAGCCTTTCCTGTAGAGCGGTATATGCTCACAGGTACTTTGATGTCCCAGGACTTCAAGCTCTAAGTAATAGCAGCACATTGCAGATTAGTTTCAGACAGAATATGGTAGAAAGTGTTAGATAGTAAGGTAACTCCAAAGGTACGATGGTTATGGTTAGGCACAGGATACAAGCCAGACAAAAACTCGAGGTAGGCAATGACCCAAACAAAGTCTAGTAAATAGGCAATGTTGGGGTAGGTACTGGTCATAAACACATCTGAATATAGCAGAGATATGCACACAGGTTCAGAACAAACTGTCATCTGCGCATGTGTACAGGAGAGGAAACTGAATAAAAACCGGAGAATGAATAGAATGAGTGAGGTATGGAGTACTAGGCTCCTGATAACATGTTCCAAACTAAGGAGTCTCCTAGCAACAGAAGTAGCTACACCAGAGCACAATTTCCACTGGGAGCAGTTTCCACAATAACATGGCGATGATGGCTACCGTCATCTAGCAATCAACACTGATGACTAGGAGAGCGACAGTGGTAGGTTGAATTGAATTGCAGTGGCCAGAAGCAGCCGCTGTGGAACCCTACCTATTCTCCTGTGAAACTTTCAAGTGTGATTCCTACAAATTACTACTGTGATTGCTCATAAAACCATTGGGAAAAACATAGAGATCTGTTTATAATTAAAACATAAATATAACAATCTAAAATTAAGAAATTCTTTCTGCGAATGAGCATATAGTTGTTTATTTCAAGACTCTTTTATCGTTGATGCTACTCAGTGTCTAGAAAAGACCTCAGGAATGTGTGATTTATATCTACTTTTATGCATCCCAGGACAAAAGGGGTTAATGTGCATGGCTGCAGACTGTGCCAAAAGAAGATTCAATTTGACAAGGGGTATAATTGGAACAGCCCTAAA
This sequence comes from Taudactylus pleione, assembly GCA_031769625.1. Classification (NCBI taxonomy): domain Eukaryota; kingdom Metazoa; phylum Chordata; class Amphibia; order Anura; family Myobatrachidae; genus Taudactylus; species Taudactylus pleione. The sequence continues at coordinate 13,817,342 of JAUIMM010000137.1, read as the reverse complement.
CCCCCTTCCCACCGCCCTCCCCCATTCCAGTCATTTACTATATGTCTGTCATTCCCAGGAGACCATGAGGCAAATTCTATGACATGTGGAAAAGCTTTGAAAATAAACAATAATGTCCCAACAATAGACATTGGGATTGACACATGAAATTATTTTTGCATTTTTTTAAAAGCATAGGGACAAATATATTCATAGGATATATCTTCCTAACAGCTGCTTGGTGGACAGTCTTAGAGACCAGTAACCTTTTAATCAAACCCTATGGTATATTTGTTGTCTGCACACAGTTGGGTCCAGCGCTGCATTCTTCTGCAGATTGTTTCATTCTAAGTTCCATCATGACACTTTTCAGCTCAGCTAACACCTGCTTTTTCACAATGACTTAACTCAGCTAGAACTTTAGATAAAATGCTCCCAATGCACCTTGCAGCGTTAAAAAATGTAATTCAAAATATGGTAAAAAGTCAAGCAGAATTAGGACAAAACATTTTTGTGTTTAAATGCAATTGGAGATGCTGTTTTCCAGGTCATTGTCAATGTCAAGGTGGTGGTCTGGACCCTGATTTTGTTTAATGCCTTAAATTATAAAGAATAATAATAAAAACATTTTTTCCACTATGTTTTTATATAGATTTTTCGGATGAAAGGAACGTATATACATGTAAACTTCACTATACCAAATATATTTCATTATTTTGCAATATGCATATGTCCTGTCATCTGTGCATGTTGCTAACAGTACTGTTTATTAATATGTCTAAGCGTGAACACAATAGTTTGCAGTCAACTATTGTAGTGGAACAAATACATAGAGACACGGGCACCATTTCAGGCTTACAAGCAGCCCTTAACCAATACATTAATAAGCTATAAACACAGAATGCACCAGGGAGGATATAGCTGAACAATGTATCAATTAGTGCCGCACTTAATCCATAATAACTTCCTGTACTAGACAATAGGTTACCATGGCACGAGGGCAGTATCAGTAACAGCAATGTTGGAAATCATACAGCTTGTTCTGGCTCTCTGTGTTTAAGAGAAGTGTTGAACCATCAGTGAGAAGAAAATAAAGGCACTGTGTAAGTCTTGTACACGGTGAAAATGTTAGGAATGGCGGCTGTACAAATCTAGCTTCATGTGTCCCTAAAACGGTGCTGCCATTGGCCACGGTCTCTTTGGTCTTTCCACATTGCCAGGCTTGTCATCTGAAGGTGGGAGGATATTAAATGTGTTTATCAAAGAAATGTGACACTTTTATTTCAGTCTAAATAGAAAAACATTGGCACATGAAAATGACAAATTTAGTTTAACACTTTAGGTCTTACTTAGTTTAGACATTTGTGGGGGATAAAATGAGCCATTTCCGTTGTGCGCATGCACTGTCTACCATATTTAATTTTTTTTGGTTGCTTGAACAGACCTAGCGGTAAAGGTCTCTCTTGCGCGAGGACATAACAGAGCCAAGTGCCACCTTTGTGAAAGACGGCATGTGCCCTGTGCGCATACATCTCTGAGTCTCGACCAATGGGGCCGGAGGGAGCAATGCAGTATGGGAGAGAGCAGGGAGAGGTCTCTTCCTGCTTATCTCCCCTGAGGACGCACATGACGCCATCCTGAGATAGGTTATGTGTTAGAGAAAAGCTTTGCTTCTCTCATTTTATTAAACACAGATTGTGCGCAGCCTCCACTGAGACCTATGGGGGCTGCAGCACTGTTATTAGAGAAAAGAAAAGGTGAAGAAATCACAACTATTCTTTTTTCTAAAAATTAAAGTCTTTCAGCAAATATACTGAATAGACCACTACAGTATATTAGATTTTTGGATCTGAGCCATACTTACTTTTTAGGAATCCTTCCCGGGAGCAGCCCAGAGAGGAGGGCTGCTCTCAGCTTCAGGGGTGGGGCCAGACTATAGCTGTCATTAGACCCAGCCCCTTTGCAGAAAAAGTCTGCGATTTGCTGGTCTGCGAGGAGGGGGCGGGGCTAAATGACATGATTCATGTCATTTGGCCGTGCCCCCTCCCTACGGACACACAAGTTTCTCGTAAAATCTCCCCATCCTGCCCACTTCAGATCTGCCTACTCTTTCGTGGGTTTGGGGATTACCCAAAAAAGAGAGTAGGCAAGTATGATCTGAGCTTATCATTATGGTTGCTGATACTTATGCTTGGAGAGGCACAATCGCAGCCTCACGCACACTTGCACAAGATCAGACCTTACTCAGAAATTGCTAACCTCATTGCAAGCAGTGAAAGCCCAAGCTGCATATGGCATCGCAGTGGCTAGTTTATGCACGTCTCTGCAGCGGCTGTGTTTCGCCGGCCACCCCCCCCAAACGGTTCTTCCTGTCAATAACTCTGTGATGGGTCTGCGTATTCACTGCGATCACAGTGGAATATTCTTGTACGTGCACCGCATACGCAGTATGCAACAATCGACCGTCTGCGTGCGTAATCGCAGTTTCGATTGGTAATGAATCAGGCCCTTAGTTCATTTGGGTTTAAATAAAATTGAATTCACAGAAAACCGATTTACAACCCACATAGAACATCAAAGTGAATATGTCCTTAAATCTAAATGATAACTGCCTGCAAGATTATTGTCATTCGAAGAGACTAAAGATAAATTTCAGCTAATAAAAATAGTTGTTTTATGCCTCAGGGATAAACTAACGTATGTCTGACACAATATGTGAATTTCCCATAACTGTTCCTCTCGCCACTCCTTATACATTCACTCATAACTGCTCCGGTAACCACTCCCTGTATAATATCTCTATTAACCAGCCCTGTGACCTTTCCCTGGATATTTTGCTTTCACTAATACTCATTATATGGTCTCTCCAGAATTATTAATATAATTGAGTTTACTGTGGCAGTTTAAATGTGTAGTATAAGCTTAAGTAAATGTAATGAGCTGCATAACTGTGCAAGTCGTTTGCTATATACTTTTTTATTTTATTTATTTGTTGACTAGATAATGACTGAAAACTAGACATTACTTTAATGCAGAAAAGTCTCCACGTCATGTCAACATTCCCTTCATGTTCCTACCGTATATCCTAAAACTCTAAAAGGGAAGTTCAAACTAATAACTTTCACTAAATATATTAGGCCCAAAAGGGACAGCATGGTGGCACAGTAGTTACTGCCTTGCAGCACTGAGGTCACAAGCGCAACTCCCATCTGTGTGTAGTTTGTATGTTATCTCTGTTTTTGCGTGGGCTTCCTTCAGATGCTCTGATTTCCTCCCATATTCCAAAAACATACTAGAAGGTTAATTAGATTATGAAAAAATGAACCCTGGTGTGTGTGAGCTTGTATGTTAAGGAATTTACACTGTAAACTCCAATAGGGGGCAGGGAGTGAAATGAAAGACAAGTATTCTCTGCACATCACTGCGTAAATTGTTGGTGCTGTATAATTAAACAATAACCATAAAATGTACATATTGTTCAATACAATAGGCTACTTGTGAGCTTTGGTTAACACAGACCAGCCATTCCTGTCCTCTTTTGGGGTATTTTTGTTAGTTTGGATGCTACTTTGCAGCTTTGGAATTGCCTGGCCCATACTCTTCCACTTTAAACTAAATTTTTTGTTACCTTCACTGCAGGTGTTTGCTCTGTGTTACAGTATATTCTCTCCGTAACCGATGCAACCAGGCTACAGGCAGCTTGATAGCAATGATACAAGGGAGAAAAAAATAGCAACTGCAATGTATGATTGCATATGTGGTTCTCAACTGCTCTGCCAATCATCACACATGCTGCGATGTCTCTTTAATACCCCTTTTCCACTAGTTTGCCGGGTAGCACTCGGGGGGATGTTACCCACCCCCTTCCCCCCCTAACCCTCCCTTCTTGTAGCCTAACCCTAACCTTCCCCACTCCGCTCCCTAACACTCCCTGCTAGTGCTTAAACCTAACCACCCCCCTTAGTGCCTAACCACCCCCCATCGTGCCTAAACCTAACCCTCCCCCTTAGTGCCTTACCCTAACCCTCCCCCAGTGGTGCCTAACTCTAGCCTCCCTTTCTCAAAATCTAACCCGGCTACGCTTCTCACCTCTCCAATCGCCAGCTCTTACTATGCAGTGAATGGGAACGATGTCGCACCGACCCGTGTTACCCGTTCACACTGCTTCAGGAGTTTGAACTCGCGTTCAACTCTGCTCTTGACCAGGGTTGAAATACCGGGTCACTCGACCCAACTTATTTCAACCCTGCCCTTTCACACAGCAAAATAACCCAGGTCGCTGTGCACTTACGTGCAAAAACCTGGGTTATTACTGGTAGTAGAAAAGGGATATTAGCTGCACTTTTCCTACAATTACCATATACAGTACCAGAATTAAGAACTGAAGTTTTAATGTTGCTTATCAGGAATATCACTGTAGAGAGATTAAGAAATAATTATTATAGGAGCAATAATGCTTAACCCTGACAGGACCATGCTCACTTTCCATCAAAAATCAGCTTAGTTAATGCACAAAGCACGATGGCGATTAAGAAAAATTATTAATCATGTATACTGTGCGCAAAATGAGGCAATAGGGCAAGAAAACTTTAATGCTGTGACTTACAGGCCACAGACCAAAAGTAATGTTTTCTCCCCGACAGGGATTTGTATCAACCAAATATTTGTTTTATTTTTTTTTTCAAAAAGCGTTTTTCCCAATTTTTTTATTTTCTATTGTAAGTGAATGGGAATCATATGTATCATTGTTATATTGTGAATTTGTCACAAATATTTGAATTTCTTTTTATAAGTATCTTTTTCTGGCATTGTTACAGAGCATCTTAGATCTTATTGCAATTTTTTTTTTGTTAAATTAAGTAATTATAATCAAATGACCATTGGCTATTATTATCTGATAAAAGGGTGCACAAAATAAGATTCAATCAACGGAGAACTACATGAAGTACTGCACATGCCTTGACCCATAGAAGAAATGTAGATGTTTTTGGAGAGAAAATCAGGTTGAAGACACTGAAAGGGGAGGGGATATCTTCCTAATAACAAGGGATTCCTTTATTTCATGAGTAAATACAATTGTGTTCCTCAGTCCCCTCCCTTTTCAGTGTTTTTATCTGATTTTCCCTCCAAAAATATCTCCATTTCTTCTATGGGACAAGGCATGTGCAGTACTTCATGTAGTTCTCCATTGATTGAATTTTATTTTGTGCACCCTTTTATCAGATAATAATATACCATACTTGCCAACTCTCCCTCATTGTCAGGGAGACTCCCTGAAATAGCAGTAATCTCCCTTTATCCCTGAAGAGTTTAGCAATCTCCCTGATTGCACATTACCCCCATTATGAAGCTGTTATATTTAAATAAAACAGATATTTACATACAAATGGCATCATTAGTGTCATTTCCCTGCATTGTTTACAAGGCACAATGATCCCTATGGCTACATGTATTTTCTGAAAAGTATCAGTGTGTTTTCAACAACAAATAGATTTTACTAACTACTTTTGGGCGCATTTACATTTAGATGTAAGTCAGTTTTATGACACGCCTCTCAGATGTAGCAGAACACGCCCACTTTACGCCAGGCTTTTTTAATTTGCAAACGATATTTATGTACAATCCGACAGGAGAGAGCACATTCCGTCTGTCTGTCATATACACAGAATGCCAAAAAGCATTCTCCGCGCATGTCCAAAACAGAAACAGAGCATGCACAGATCATTTATTTTAATCATTTTTTGAAAAACAAACTATACATTCGTTTTTTCATTATCAGAATAGAAAAATAAAATGTGAAAATATCGTATTTCAGGGTGTTTTTCACATTTTCATACCTGCTGAAATATACTTGATACATATGATGATAACAAAAACGAAAAGTAGTCAAAATTTACACAATGTCTGAAGGAAAGAAACTGGACCTTTCTGCATTTCTGATAAACAGGCCTGTGAATGCACAGAAAACTCCTGGATTGGGTCAGACCTACCTGGCCTGTCAGTTGAACAGGAAAGTGAAATTATTGAGCAACCTGTGGACATGGCAGCCATACCCACTTCTGTGATCACTGAGTCATTCCCAAGCAACTTCATGATGATACATAAAATCCTGCCCATAGAAACACATTTGTGTCATCGTACAACTTTTCCTACCCATTTGATGTAAATGGCACCATGTAGTTACACCTACTGTACCTCTTCTTTTCATACCAGATCTCCCGGACACAAGGTACGAAAAGTAGGCTGGTAACATGAGCCCCTCACAGAAATAAAGAGGCAGGAGTACAGCTATTTATCTCACTGTCCTTCCCCTGGGAAGGGATACATGAACAAATACAGTAAGCTGTGGAAGTGAATTCATTCAACTGGTTTGTTCCTGGTATGCAAACAAACAACAGTTACCACATCTCTCACTGGCACGTAACAATTTCTGTAAAGTGATTACACCCTCAGTAATTATGTTATTTACAAATGTATTTCATATTTATCAGCTTAGAACAGGATGGGAGGGACACAGCACAGGTGAGCACAGGTGAATTGTTTTTACAACTGTATATAAACAAAAGTGCACAATTAAAGATTAAATTTTTTATTCACTGAGCACTTCAGTTCACTTGAAATATGGTGGACAGACACATACAGATAGATTTGTTCACCTACACCTATTCTCAAATCGAGCGAATAGTCTCATTTTGTGTGCCATGGATATTGCGACTAAGGGTGGTATTCACTTAGATTTGCACCCACGACAAAGTTTTGCATGCCGGACTTTTCGCCTACATCTCGTATTTTAGCTGCGGAAACTTATTGTGCGCTTTCTCGCTATTCACCCTATTCAATTCCAAAAGATGTGAAAACTGCGACACGCGAAGTCAGAACAGGCGAAAAGTGGTGTCAGAATCGTGGAATTCAGCCTGAACCCCCCAAAAAGATTCAGAAACATTGGGGATCAATGTAGTAGTGCCCGATTAGTCCTAATAAAACTGTTTGGGGTACTTAAGTTCGCACAATTGCCTCTAATTAGCGTCTTTGCACAAGTGCTGAAGAATGGCATAAAGCAGTATTTTTTTGAGAAAATAAGTAGTCCTGTAAAATTTGGGGTACCTGAAAATGGGTGCGAGCATCTTTTAATGTCTCTAAAGCGTAGTTTTATAAAAGTGAAATTCCTCCCTCATAAAAGTACCTGCAATCCCAAAAACACTTGACCCCTTCTTAGAGCAAGCCAGAACCTTATTTTGCTAGTTTGCGAACTTGTCTCCCAACTTTGTGCTCTTTCGCCCCCAAATTCAAAGTACTTTTTTGGGGTGTTCCTCACTTTTGTTTAGGGATTTTTTTTATACAACTATCCTTTTGGGGGACTGTCCAAAGGGTTCTGAGTGGTTTCCCCAACTTTGCACCCCTAAATAAATATTGTGAACTTTTTCTCTCCTGCTATTTAGAGGCAAATCTTTTTCACCTATTACATTGCATTGACTTTCTGCGTATGCGAAAAGCGGATGGAATTGAATACGGAGATAAGTTTCAGACTGGCGAAAAGTCGCAATCGGCGATACTTTCTCGCAGATCTCGGCTTTTCGCTTGTAATTGAATACGGGCCTAAGCCGCACTGTGCATCTCACCTTTTTCACAAAATATGCATCTTATTTGAATCGCTAATGTCGTGGCTGAGGGTCGTGACCCTGTCATAAAGGGCATGACCACCCCTATTTGTGTTTTGAGAAAAAAAACATATTTGTGGGGGTACCTCCCAACCCCCCTAGAAATCTGGACAGTGGAGCAGACCATTCAAATTGTGATTGTCCCTCCGAAATGGTTGGGAGCAGGGGAAATTCATCCCTGTTATTCAAAAGCAAGATTCCCGCCTCCCATCCCATTTTTTCCTGTCTTGTACAAAATTTCCACTCTCTATGTACTGTAGGAAGCAGCGTGAGAGCAGGAGGAGCAAGAAACACAAGGCAGTACAACCTGTGCATATGGCCCGGGCTAGACTGCTGGACAAGGAAACATGAGAGACAGTACCAAAATTGTAATAGAAAATGATCTTATTCACTATTTGGCCACAAAACTTCCCATGTTTCATCAGCAGAATGAGATTTGATATAAAAATTATTAGAATAATACAAAGATAATATTTAGAACTTATAAACATCTTCTTTGTTTATTGTAATAATTTTTATAGTTAACACTCAACAGCCTTGTGGAGCTCCCTGGCACTGCAGGGAGACGAGAGATAAGGCAGCAACAGCTCAGCCTTGGTTCTACAGTATATAGTCAGATACTGCTTGCAGAGCTGGTGGCAGGGTCACACCACTGGCAGTAAGCTGCACAGAAAGAGAGCTAAAAGAGGCATGACTCTGAGTATGGGGAGCATCCCTTGAGCACTGATAGACACTGTGGATGTGTTATGTGACCAGGAAGTGCACTGCAGTGTTTAGAGATCGAGCTCAGTCAGCAGCAGCAGCAGCAGCAGAAGACAGTTATGCAGGTAGGATAATTAATGGACACTGAAGCTTAGTGTAGTGGGGTGTGAGTTACAGTGAGTACGGGGTGAGACAGACTCCCAGCACTCAGACCCATCTCCATGTGTGCCTCCCCAGCCATTGACCTCACCGCATGTCACTGGCTGCCGTTATAGCAGGAGAGTGGCTTCCCATAGGAAGCCCTCTCTCTGCTATTGCAGTCCGGACTAGCAATCCTAGGGGGAGAAAACACCTCCCACTGGGACTGCCTGTCTGACTGTGATCAGCAGGGAGTGCTTCCAACCCCTAGGTAAAATCCGCCACTCCCAACCGTACAACACAGCAAAATGCAATTCCATCTCTATTTATTCTACAAATGCAAATTTACAAATACATACTGAAATGACATTATACAGAAGATATCATAGCCGTTCAATTAATTATCATTTTGTATTCTAAGGAATCAGCTAATTAGTTTCAAAGTATATTGCTTTCAGTCTAGTGCAAGGTGATGTTATTGTGACTGCTGGACCTATACTGTAGCTAATTTTTACAGATAGCCAGATGTTTATTCAGCCTACTGCCAAACCAGATGTGTGTTCCATTTCATCGTACATGAACCCCAAATGAGCAGATCACAGTGCAATCGGTCAATGGCCAAGCACACATACAGATTACTGTTTAATTTTAGGCTTCAATGATTTTCCTGATTCAGGGAGTTCATTGGTGATCGCAGGAGATACACGTGGCAATTGTGAGCCATTTGGTCTAAATTGGGCTATTTTAGATCCTATCAAGCTGCATTTAGCCCCTGATTCAGCATCGCTGGATATCATACCACAGACACCCGTAACGGGATGCAATCAGGAGACCGGCTATCTTAATCCTGACAGCCGGCTTCCCGACTGTTTTATCCCGACGAGGGTTAAATGACAGGCATCTATATTTAGGCGCCTGTCATTTTCCCTACGCCGGGAGACAGGTGCCCGGCATCCCGATTGAAGGGATGCCGGGCGCCGCGAGCGGACAGCCGCGGGTGGGGAGGGTTAGGTTTAGCGCATCCGGGGGGGACTTAGGGATAGGCACCCCCTCAGGAGGGTTAGGCTAGGGGGAGGGAGGGTTAGGGCTAGGCACCCACTGAGGGGACTTAGGGTTAGGCACCCCCCCGAGGGACTTAGGTTTAGGCACTTGGGGGGTGGTTAGTGTTAGGCACCCCTAAGGAGGGTTAGGGGGTTAGGTTAGGTTGGTTTTTACTTACCTGCGGACGATCGGGAATTCCAGCGCTGTCGGGATTCCACTACCGGGATCTCTGCTTCTGTCGGCCTGCCGCACCCGGGATTCGAAAAAGCCGGCCAGAGGGACGGCGGTATTTCATACTGATTCCCCTGTAACATAAGCTGTGCATTTTGTAATAATTATCTTTACAATTGTTTCCTATACAGTTACTGGGTTTTGTTTGAAATACCTAATCCCAGCATGTCTTGCAACAGTTTTAGAGTGGCCAAATAGCAAAAGTGGGGCAGGGCATGCTGGGTTGTGTAGTTCTAGAACAGCTGGGGGTTGCTTATTGCCCACCCCTACTCTAGATTGAGGAATAAGACCTGAAAGGTAATAACACAAGATATCTTTGGAAGAACGGGGTCAGGATGTGGGGAGAGAGGGTTTGAAGAATGTGTACACAACTTATGCCAACTTGTGCTTTAACTTTTTCCAACTTGGACTGAGTAGCACAAATCTTTGTGTCTAATCCAATAGTATTGCACCTACGTTTGCACCTACTGTTACCAACTCTCCTGGAATTCCTGAGAAAGCGGGCACAAGTCTCTTTAATGCTTTATCATTTTTTGTTACTGCTGTCTTATTACTTTACAGTAAAATTGCCTATTTCTATATTTACCCACTATCCAAAATAAATATGTGTTCTTCAGTCAGACATCAATTTGCCAATGCACTTACAGGTGTTGCAGAAACACAGCAGTTTTTCAATCTTTGACCATTTTCAAAAGATTCCAAATATCTCACATGTAAATGTCACTGTTTAAGGGTCCATCACTAAAGGTTACCAATGCCTAATCAGTTTTACTCATGAATCTTCCCCTATTAAATGTCACAGCTCTACAAAAACTTTTAGCAGTCCTCGTTTTTAGCTTTCACGTTTTTTTTCCTGCTCCTGATAATTATCCTTCTTTTATGCTCAAACGGAGTAACATTGCAGCACATTGGCAACCAATCTTTTTGGCGGCATAATTACCTGTAAATGTATCAAAAACCTTATCGCTCTGTAACTATTTTGTTATATAGGGCCTGATTCAGAGATGGAAGCAAATGCCGTTGCTGCTGCGATTCCGTACTTAGTAGCTGTGCAAAAATATGCAAATGTCTCAGCCGCTAGAATTTATATTGTGAAGCCCACCGGCAGCATTGCATATCTGCCACTTGCATACAAGAACGCCACCAACGGAAGCACATCAGTCGATCATCGGACTTCTGAGTAAATGGCAGACAGAAATAAAATGCAGGAGCCATAACAACTGCGCAACAGATTGCAGTCACACGCCCCCAAAATGGTTGAGACACACCTGCATTTGACACCCCCCCAAAATGGTCCCAACACACCTGCGTTTGAGTCATCACACCCCTGTTACAGAACACAACGGTCCCTGACTGTCAATCACTTAGCAATTAAATCTTCTGTGACTGTCATCACAAGACCATTGCGGCACTTGAGCAGTGCGACTCTGATGCATGCGCAGTAGAAAAAACATAGTTCAAAAAACATCAGCAATGCGTCCATCTCTGAATCAGTCCCATACTCAGTGACATGGACTCCGCAGACATAAGATCTGGCATGTTTTTTCTCAGTCACAGACAGGGCACAGTGACATCAAGAGGAGCGGTTAGGGCCGTAACTCGGGGTGTGTGAGTGGTGCTGCTGCGCAGAGCCCTGTGGGTGGCACCATGCTCACCCACGGCCCCTGCATCATGGAATGGCACTCTGCAGCCAGATTTGCCACTGCAGTGCTGCCTAGAGCGTCGGGCGCAGCCAACACAGGATGCAGAAATGCCATGTTACAGAGTTGGTACAGTTTCCCCTTTCACACCTTGGTGGTTTTATCTTAATGCCACACATATCCCCCATGTTTTCTGCAATAAATGAGGATTATAGTTTACCAGGTTACTTGGTATAATCACTATTATGCTATAGTCCCAGGTGGTGCAAAACACTAAAGTCTGTCCCTTCATATGTCTGGGTATTGGCTCTTTTCTCACAATAAAAGGCAAGGAGTAATTATCTGGCATACAGATAAATGCATTGAAAACAAATCCATAATAGTGTCACTAAGCTCAAATACTGTATAAGGTGTAAAGAAACAGGGTCTCCTGGCAGATGGTGCCCTATATCCTACTAAAAACTGCCATTGCATACCTCCCAACACAAGAGATCCTGGAAGAGGAACTACTTGCCCCCGAAAAGGGGATGTGGCCTAGCTGGGAAGGGGCGTGGCCTCGTCACCTCCCCCCCGGAGATGCTGGGCTGCCCCCAGAGACTCTCCCTGCTAAGTATGTGCACAGCATCTATTCACCCACTGCTCTACTATGCAGAGCTGTGGTGTGCTCATCCAACATCCCCACACACCTTAGCGGGACATTGCGGTCCATGGGTGGAAGGGCGAGACTGTCCCAGAAAAACTGGACTGTCCCGCCCAATGTGGGACAGTTGGGAGTTATACCATTGTAGCAATTGATTCCCATCACTTATGGCCCCTCAGTACTCTATATTATGGACATAACATGTACATTTCTGAGATATTTACTATTTTCTTTAAAATATTTTGTCCCAGGTGCAGCTACCCAACTGAGCACACAGGTTAGGAATACAGCCTAGAAGGGATGCCCCAGGTCATTTGTGTTGATATGTGTGTGTACTATTTGTGGTGGAATACAGGTTATAATAGTGGACACCAGCGGAATCCAGATACAGCAGGCAGTCTTAGTACTTAACCAAGTTTTTTGTTCATTGAATTGTAGCAGGTGTTTGACAGCTGTAGTCATTTAAAAGGGAAAACCAGGTTGATTTTGCCTTTTAAATGGCTGCTACTTTGAAACATTGGGCAGTCTCGCACGGGACTCGTCGATGCCTGAAGTCCGCAGCCTATTACATATACCCCACTGTGTCTTTTTACACAGCTGCTTGGATTTTCAAAGCTGTTGCTGAGCGTAGGCAGATTCCTGGCCTCTTGCGTGACCAGGCACAAGCCAGGCTGCGGGGAGCTTCAGCTCCTGCAGCCTGACCAAAGGGGCAAACATCGCGACCATCGCTCATGATGGTGATCCCAGCCTGTGAAGTCAGTCACAGTGCTGGGATCGCAAATGCAGCAAGAAGGTGTGTGACACCATCTTCTGCATTGGCATGTGAGATGGATGGATTTGCACAGACGCTTGTGTGCGGCTCTGCAATTCCGTCAATCTCTGAATCAGGCCCAAAGGGTGTGGAGGGTCATTTAGTGCAACTTGTTGTGTCTTAATTAAAATAAATAAATACAAAAGGTACAAGTTAAACAACCTTCCAGTGTACATCTGATGTAGTTAAGGCTGCTTATATGCATTTATGAAACATTACTGACACTGTAGTGCTTTGCTTTTCATACATACCCCCCTCAATGTAATTAGATCACACTCATTATTTTATGAACATTTAATTTTTCTCTACTTTTTATGAGTTTCTTGAGTTTTTACCTGTCAGTTATAAGAGACAATATTAAACAAGAGTTTGTTGAAATAAAGTTCAATGCAGCCTGAGCGTCATTCATAACCAAAAGTCTATGTGAAATAAATTCCCCTTAGAAATTGTTCAAATGAAACTAGATAGGGATATTCCCGACCAGAGGGTTGTTTTGGAGTGGTTACCCAGAGGAAGTTGATGAAAGGAGAAAGAAAATGCACATCAAAGAGAATGCAGGTGCTAGGCCTATGAGCACAGGTGAAACCCTCTGTCTGCAGCAACTAAAACAACAGAGTTGGAAAAACGAAATCTTTCAAGTATTTCCAGGAGGTCTTTAATCGCTTTTATCTTGTTTGCTGACTTCCTTATTCTTACTACTAAGAGCTGAGTATATCATATGACACCTGTTCCCAACAACAACTGATGGGCTCCTGTCCAAGAATTCCTGCATACAGGTTAGTGCCAGAGGGAAGAGGCAACGGATCTAAACGGGTGCCAAGTTTGGAGCATTGTGTACAGAGTGATCTCACCACCAGCTAAGACCAGGATGAGCCCATTATTAAACATTGCCTGGTAGTTTTGTATTAAACCCTGCTTAACAACTGTTCTGTACTATGAAACAGGGAATGATTCTTTGTACCAAAGATTGTAGTTTCTAAAATGTTTAACTTTTTCCTCCATCTTCTTATTTTTCTTCTCTATCTCCCTTTGTAAAAAAAAGGATTTGTGTATTATTTTTAATGATTGATTTGAAAACATTTACGAAAAGAAAATTATCCTAAACAAAGAAAGCTGCAGATGGTTCTTCCACCCAGCAGTGTTAAAAAAATACCAGGGGAACAGTAAAAGAGGCAGTTGAAGGGTTACAGCTGAGCACTGCAGAAGCCGCTGGCGTTTCAGGGAGTCCCGCTAAGTCAGGGGTCTCAAAAGTGTTCTGTAATATGGAGTCACCCTTGTTTCAACTTTGAATCTTGTCATCTTCTGTTAGAGTTGCTTATTTCACGGCTCCCAGATATCTAGCTCATAATTACCTACTTCTAAAGCAATTAATCTGCTATTCTGCCTCTGGATTTCTTCATCCCAAGAGAATTTGTTGAACATCAATAATTAATCTCTGAAAGTAAATCATTAATCACTTTTTACCCACTGGTATTTTGGTACCACTATAGATGGCTGTAGAGCAGCTGAGAGAAGTTCCTATCTGTATAATGACCTAATCACTTCTACTTTCAAAATGAGCTCATCAGCTATTACATTTCTTTCAATAAACTTAGTAACCAAATAGAAATGACTGCAATTGCCACAAAATCTCAAGCAAGTTTCCAGGTGGAACAGGACAGTTCGCAGAAGTGTCAAGTTCCTGGAGGTACACTCTGCAGCTATTATACACTGTATTTGTAATATTGATGAATTTATAATAGATGAATAGAGCTGGAATGACAAAGGTTGATTCATTCAGCTGAGTGGTGGGTTGGGGTAGGAATGAGAACATTGAAGGTCAAATTCCACTGACAAAACATGTGGCCATTCATGAGAACAAATTTTAAACATTTTGCTCATCTCTCAGGTACCCCATTATACTTGGTTTAGGTTGGGTACAGGATCCTGGCGGTGAGGGTGCCGACAGTCAAAATACTGACAGCAGCATCACGACGGTCAGAATACCGACAGAATTTGGTAAGTAACTCTAACCCTCCCCTTAACCCACCTTTCCTACTGCCTAACCCTCCTGCAACCTAACCCTCCCCCCTGCAGCCTAACCCTCCACCCCGCAGCCTAACCCTCCCTCCGCAGCCTAACCCCCCCCGCAGCCTAACCCTCCCCCTGCAGCCTAACCCTCCACCTGCAGCCTAACCCTCCCCCCCGCAGCCTAACCCTCCCCCTGCAGCCTAACCCTCCACCCGCAGCCTAACGCCCCCTCCCCGCTGCCTAACCCTCCCCCCGCAGCCTAATCCTGCTGCAGCCTATCCCTCCTGCAGCCTAACCCTCCCACCCGCAGCCTAACCCTCCTGCAGCCTAACCCTAAACCTCCACTCCCGCAGCCTAATCCTAACCCTTCCCCTAGTGCCTAACCCTTAACCGTAATGCTCACTGTAGGTATGTCAGCGGTTAGGATTCTGGAGCCGGGATACAGACTGCTGTTGGGATTCCGGTGTCAGGATTCTGAGCACCGGCATCCTGACCGTTGGGATGCTGACTACATCCCCTTGGTTTGTTTGACATAATGCATTGGACTTTAGACACAATACATTTTTTCTCTGATTTCTTCTATGTTGAAATGATGAACCGCAGGTCCCAAACAATCTTACTCATATAAAAACTTAGAGTGCATTTTAGCCACACAAAAACATCAGGACTTGGAAGAAGTGTGATGATGAACTCCAGCATTCCATGACCCCCTCTCAGCATGTACATATGCAGTGAAGAACTGGTTGGTCGGCCCAATGCTCAACAAAATGCCTCATATTTTCTGCACTCTAAAGATGACTCCACAAACTAGAAGAGAGCCCAGAGGTGCAGACTGGTAGAAAAGTCTACAGAGTTGTATTTTGCAAAAGTGCGAACAACATATCAGAGTACAAACTCCAACCACATTACTACGTGTTTCTCCAAAGTATGGCTTGGTTAATGCACCCATCTCTCTCATTATAGTAATCTCCCTTTGAAAAATGACATTTGTTTCTGCGCTGTTCTGCAAAACTAGACAAACCCAATAAACTTACTCACTCAGCCTGTGCAATCTTCATCACAAACACCACCTCTTGCTGTGCTAACCCGTACTCCTTGTTGAAAATTCAGGTGCACTTGGCAAATAGACAGGTCCAGGGACAATTATTTTTCATTACCACTGTTATTTTGTGTTTCACAATTGATGTCCACTGAAAACACATTCGTTTTCTGTACTTGTCAGTAATGTCATTACCTATTTAGGTGTACAAAAACTTTTTTAGGAGTGAATACTGCTGTACGTCCTTCGATAAAGGAATGTCCCTAAAATCTCACATTTGTAACTCTTTTATCATCTTGCCTTACAAAGCTAAATCTCAGATTTGCCTGCAAAGTGGCTGTAGTTGTGGGTAGCTGATGTACTACCTTACGCTAATACGAGAATCTGTAAGGCTAATCAAGGGTTCCTGCATCTGCAAGTCGAAGCACATGCTGCCCCTTGATTTTATGTCAACTACTCCAACTGTCATCATCAGTATCTGCACTTGCACCAGCCCCATGATAGCTGCAAGAGATCTGTCAGAAACAGGCTATGCATGACTCAAACTCGCATGGAGCTTTAGATACATGCTTACGACACTCCCACGGCTTTCCCACAAGTCAGTGCATTAGCATTGTTGCCACCAATGCCCAATTCCATGGAAAGATGTTCTGTACGATTCAGGATAGGACAGCGATATGCAAAAAAGTGTAAATTCACATCTGTACACGCGCCGTGTGCAAACACTCAGCACATACGAACGTGCACAGAGATTTGTGTGACTCAGAATCAGATTCTAAGGGTATATTAAGCACGAGTGCTCATAAATTGGCATGGCGTTGCAAAGACATACTTTTTATGCAGATGTGTCCTCGTACATCTAACCTCAATACGTCACACTGCATGAGAGCAACTCTGCTAGCGCCAGGCGTCTGTTTTGCTGAAAATGCGTTTTATTCGCTAGGACGCACCTGGAGACTGCGCTGATTAATTTGATATGCTACACTTTTAGATCTGTGTGCGACTGAGTCTGTGTACAAAGCACAATGGAAATTGGCATGGAAAAAAGCTGTGGCCGCTGTACTGTAGGGCTTCGTATATATACATTCAGATATTCAGTCGCACACAGATATACAAGAGTTGCATATCATATTAATCAACGCAGTTTCCTGGTGCATCGTAGATGCATCGCATTGTGACTAAGACACACATTTTCCATCTAAAGGGACTCCTGATGCACTGAGAGGGGCTGCTTGGGCGTGACTGCAGCAATGATGTATGAGGACATATATGTATCTATTTGCTGGGTGGGTTTACTGAAGTAAGATAAAAAGGGGAGAAGATGCAATTTCACAAGAGTTTTCTTCCTCACAGCAGCCTTCATTCTCTGTCACATATATGGTCCCTGAGAGTGGGCACCATCCCTACTTATAATGAGACTTCTAATTGCATTTCTGATGCAATTTAACAAATAACCAATGTAGTGAAAAGCTTTAAACACACCTAAAGTAGGAACGGGTGGCACTTTAATCGAATGTTTAAGTACTTCTACCAGACACATTTTCTAAGCATCTGCTAACCAGCAAAACATAGGAATTTCTGCAAAGTCCATGAAGGATTTCTGTTCCTTGAATGCATTGTGAAGACAAGTAAGTACAATTCTGTATGTTAAGAAGTATTGCATTTTCCTTTTAGCGTGTTTGTGTGTGTATGTACACTGAATCATCCCTCTAGTGACTAACTAAACATAATTGTTAATGTCTGTGTCATCTACTGTATACAGTATGTGTCCTATACGTGATACAGTATATAACTATCATACTGTACTGTACAGTATATAGTACTGGAAATTCCACTCCATACATTCAGAACTGCCAACAAGTATGTATGTAGGTGGCATCTGCAAGGTGCACAGGGATGAAGTAGAACTACCATCGGTCTTTGTAACATCACTTCCATGTATAATAGAACATTTCATTATCAGAAGGCCCCTGGCTAATCTGCCCAGCACATCACTTGCAATAAGCAGCTTTGGCCACAGAGATAAACTATAAAACTCACAAAAGACTCCTCATCCCACGACTTAAGCTCATTGATGCCTTTTTTTCACCTGATTCGCTGATTCCATCCCAGCACGATCCATTATCATGTACTGGCCATGAATTAACCATGACCATTATGGCAGCACGACGCCCTGTCTCAAGTCCCATATTGTTAGGCTGGTTTGTGAAAATGGGGGTTGTAGTTTAGCAACAGCCTCCTTCCCACTAGAGTCCCATAAGTGTGTAAAGCATTTTCTCATGTAATCTCTGATCATTTATTCAGCCTTGTTAAACATTTCTGCAAAGAAGCAGCATTGGTGGGTGCATCTTGGCATTTGTCCTCATATTCCCTGTTGAACTCCTATAGCAGTAAATTGTTATGTGAAGGGTTAATGGAAACAAAGTAACAATTGTAAAATATTCTATATTTGCTGATTATTTCCTGCGTAGGATGACAGGGAGGCAATAATAGGGATGGAAGTGATTGATTGATGAAAGTCCGTCCCACCATGGTGAGGCCCCCAGCATTCACTCTGATTACTGAGCGGTAAGTTTGGACATTCCGGCATAGGGGACGGTCCTCCTGCATTAATATGCATTGTGGCCCAGAATGACTGAAATGTTAATATAAAGAGCATGGCACTTGTAATTTAACAGCTGCTGTGAAGATTGACGGCTTTTGTGAGGCCAGCTGGCAGTGTCCGGTTTGTGTGGATCTAATCTTAACATTAATCAGCTTTATTATTGCTACTAATACCAATTTGTAAGCAGACTGTAGGATCAGACGGACCAGCTGTCATCCACCGCAGCCAGATAATTACCACATTTCTTTTTATGGTTTAAGATCAAAATCATAATTAAATTAAGATATTTTGTTTGCTCGTGGCCGCAGTCAAGGAACTAAACATCAGGATTTCCAAATTGGCTTTGGAGAATGATTATCCACTTAACCCTTGTTGTACAGCTGAGGCCTCTACCCTATGAACAACCCTTTATACAGTATGTATTTATTTGAAAGCTGTTTAATTTTAATGTAATTCAAACTAACAAAGTCCAAAACACTTATTTAAAATTCCTTGTAAGAACCACATAGGTATTCTCAAAGCACAGATAGTCATATGACAGCATAAAGGTGTTGCTCTATACCATTAATGGTGAAGTAAACAAATATTAATAGGATTGAGCAGCACAGACGGTGTAATGGTTAGCGTTACTGCCTCACAGAACTGAGGTCGTGGGTTCGATTCCCACCACGGCCCTAACTGCGTGGAGTTTGTATATTCTCCCTGTGCTTGCGTGGTATTCTCTGGGTGCTCTGGTTTCCTCCCACACTCCAAAAATATACTACAGGTAGTAGGTTAATTGGCCCCAAAACATAAAATTAACCCTAGTGTGTATGTGTGTGAGCATGTGATAGGGAATATAGATTGTAAGCTACACTGGGGCAGGGACTGATGTGAATGGTCAACTATTCTCTGTAAAGCTCTGCGGAATATGTTTGCGCTATATAAATAATTTTTAATAAATAAATAATCTATCAGTTGTGATGCAGACAGACTTTCACAAAAAGTAGTAACTTATTCAAGGCTATTCTGACTTTTAAGGAAGGGCATAGTGTACTACTTCTCATTCCTCTACAATATATAAATATATTTTTTAGATTTCATTATCAGCTTTTAAATTAAATTAAACAATTTGGTCTTCCAAATTGAAACTTAATCTGGCAAATGCGTGTGGCCAGCAGAGGCATTTGAATATGCCTGCTTACTTGTCACATCATATACAATGACTTTTGCGGGTGATATATCTGTGCGGTCGGCGAGTCATCCATACAGAATTGCCAAATGTATATCGTCATCACCTGTGCTGCAGTGCCGATCAGATATATCTGTGAACGACGTCGTTCACAGACATATCGGGTATACAACCCCACCGATGATAGAACGATGAGTCAGTCCTGACTGACTGACTCATCAATGCCCAGTCCAAACCCCTAGTCCTAGAAACATGAAAATCGGGGTGTATATTCCATCCATGACGTAGGTGGTGGGCAAGAAGGGAATTTATGAAATTCAACTCCTAAGCAGATGAAAAGGGCTAAAATGTTTCCTCCCCGTGTGCAATATCCTGCCTGACTGACCCATCGAAGCTGCAGCACAGTTCAATATTCAAACACAAACTGTCATCTTAAGTGATGTCAAACAACACTGGAAGTTGGTGTGGCTCCCCTATTTGAATAGTGAGGGAAGGGAAGGTGTTACTATAGAAGTGAGAGTTGAAAATGTGTTACTATAGAGGTGAGGGAAAGGAATGTCATACTACACAGGTGAGGGAGGGGAATGTAATTACACAGGTATGGGAAGGGAATGTGTTACTACACAATCATGGTAAGGGAATGTGTTACTAAACAGGTGAGGGAGAGGAATGTCAATTGTGTTACTACGGGGTGAGGAAAGGGAATGTGTTACTACAGGGGTTAGCAGGGGCAATATGTTATTACAGAGGTGAGGTAGGGGAATGTGTTACTCCAGAGGTAAGGGGAGGAATAAGTTACTGCAGATGTTAGTGAGGGTAATGTATTACTACAGGCGTGAGGGAGGAATTGTATTTCTACACAGGTGAAGGAAGGGAATGTTGAATGTGTTACAACACGGGCGAGGGAGAGAAATGTGTTACTGCAGAGGTGAGCAAGGATAATGTCTTACTACAGAGGTGAGGGAATGGAATGTCTTACTATAGCAGTGATAGAGGAGAAGAGTTAAGTTATTACTGAAGTGGTGAAATGGAAATGGAAATAGTAAATATCTAAGGTCTACCCAGGTGAAACCAGGCACATTAGCTGGTAAGTAGGGACATGAAGTCAGGGGAGACAGGAGAGACAGAGCCTTCCCTGTCATACTGCTGAGATTATATAAAAATTATTAGAAAAATATAAAGAAGATATTTATAACTTATAAATATCTTCTTTGTTTATTGTAATCATATTTATAGTTAACACTCACCAGCTTTGTGGATCTCCCCAGGACTGCAGGGAGACCAGAGATGAGGAGGCAACAGCTCAGCCTTGCATCTATATAGTCAGACACTGCTTGCAGAGCTGGGGGTGGGGCCACACCATGGGCAGTAAGCTGCACAGAAAGAGATCTAATAGAGGCATGCCTCCGAGTATGGGGGGGCATGCCTTGAGCACTGATGAACACCTTCAATGTGTCATATGACCAGGAAGTGCACTGCAGTGTTTAGAGATCGGAGCTCAGTCAGCAGTAGCAAGAGAAGACACAGTGATGCAGGTAGGAGAATCAATGGACATGGAAGCTTAGTGTAGTGAGGGGAGAGTTACAGTGAGTAGGGGGTGAGACAGGCTCCCATCACTGCTAGTAAGTAATATTTTCTATCGCCGCAATATGTCAAATTTGCACAGAGAAATGGTGGGAGAGGATTTGCTTGTGTGAATATCAGAATAGCATCCAACTCAGAATCATGGGCCTATTCATCAACACTAAAATAACGGTTTTAAGAACATTTTCCTTAATTACCGTTATTTTAGTATTCCTTAACACAGAAGATATCACTGATATCTCCTGGTTAAGTCCATCTGCATTAATTTCCACACTCCCCATACATTAGTATGGGGATATGAAAATTAGGCTATTCATCAAATTCCCAAAATTATGTATTTTCGGAATTTGATGGTGTTACTATACGCCACTCTCAGGTGGCGTATAGCGGGTTATACTTACCTTCTTTCAGCTGGGCAGGTCCTCCTTCGGCTCGCTCCATCACTCTGGTCCCTTCTCAGGCTCCGGCTGTGTGTTCTCCCCGCCGCAATGCTGCTGCCGGGCAGCGTCCCCTCTCTGTTCCCCGATGGCACTTGTAAGTGCTTCTTCAATTAACTGTTTATTTACTATAAACAGCACTTACAAGTGCCACCGGGGAACAGAGGGGAGTGGAGAATCTGCCCAGCAGCAGCATTGTGGCAGGGAGAATATAATAAAGTTATAACTAAAAAAAAAATAGAGCTCCCTCTGCCTGGCCGTCCTTGTAGCCGCAAGGTCCAGGCAGGAGGTCGGGGTCCGTAGCTGCAGCCCGACAGCCGGTAAGGTTTTAGGGTGGGGTACGGGTGGTGTGGGGAAATTATTTCTATATCTAGTTACCGCAGCTGTAACCAGTGCTGTGCATGCGCCGCTTCTGCAAACTGAACGGAGCATGTGCAGCACTGATTACAGCTGCAGTAAGGTAGGACTAGGCAGAGAAAAGTATCTATTTTCCGAAGAGGTGTCATCGCAAAAATTACAGCTTTTCGGAATAGATACTTATGGAGAGGAGGAATGATGAATTCCTCCGGTAATTAGGAAGAACTCCATGCGAGTTCTAAACCTAATTACCTCCAACCAGGGGTTAAAGTGGGCCGGGATGGGGCGGAACTGCGTCCGTCACTTCTATTTGTAGATCGAACGAGTTACGCCGCTTCTGACCCACCTTAGCCTGGCCCCACAGAGAAGCTCCATTTGCCAGATGCCCGCTGAGATTTTGTTACCGGCGGGGCTTCCATACAGCCACTGTCGGGTGAATCTCAGAGGCAGTGAGACTGTTACTGCTGTGATGCTGCCGGGACCGGAAGCTGGCCAGGGTGAGTGTCCAGGTTCCACTCATTATTCTCATCAGTGTGGGGGGCCCCAAGGTGTGGGGGCCCCTGGACGACCGCCCCGCTGGCCCCTCCTATAATCCGGCCCTGGATGCACCCACTCACAGGAGCATGGCATAGCACACAGCAGCTGGGACTAAAGTATACACTACTCTATTAGGATGGTAGGAGCTGCATTTTTAGAAGGATGTATTTAGATGCTAAAATGCAACACAGAAAAATTAAAGTGCTACAACTTTATTTTGTACATCTCTCAAGTAATTAACACATAAACAAAATCTATTTTCTGTCATAGAGATAGATGAATGAAGGACTAAATGTTGACATAATATCAGGTCATCTTAAACACACACATTCCGCAGCACATATCCTAACCCACTGCTCCATGCTCCTTCCTAATGTAAGCTCTCACGAGCAGGGCCCTCGTCCCTCACGTGCTTCTCCTATCCCTACTTATAGTATTATTTATTCCTTACTCCCCAATTGGCACCCAACATTTGGTAGCTGAAGCCCTGCTGCTTGTGTTATGCAGCTAAGCGTTGTGTATAAACCATGTCCTTGTCCTGCATTGTTTTGTATTACCATTAACTGTTTTTCTTGTGTGCTCATTTATGTACTGTGTAAGGCGCTGTGGAATCTTTGTGGTGCCATATAAATAAAGGATAATAATAATAATAATAATAATAATAATAATAATAATCACTTTCTAAAATTTTAACAGCATCTGAAAAGCACATTAACAGCTGATAGGTGTGAATGACCCCTATGTTCTGTGGTAGTGATGCGCTAAACCAGAATAACTGAACACTCTTCTTTTGCTACAATCTTTCCATCACACATCAAGAAAATAAAGCCATACTATACTAACGATACTGCTTTAGAACCTCTATACACTCCTGCCTATACCTTCTGATATCCTGCCTATAAACCTCTAAGGATGACGCTATTTTGCGTACACAGTCATACAGTAAATAAAGACTCCAGACCTAGAACTTGTGGTTCCAAAGCACAAAGTATTATTCAAGTAAAAGTACAGTCAGTTACACGCTATGATCTAAGTACAATTTAGCGCAAAGGAATTTTACAGACCCAAGTACAGTTATACATACGCAGCGCTCTGGACCAGATGTAGGCATCAGCAAGAAACCCCCGTCAATCAGCATTCAGCACTAAGACTAGAAACCCAGGGTCAGAGCACACATATTTATACCCCCCCAGAAATAGACAACACAATAGAGAAGTTTGTTGAAAATACCATTGGTCCTAAAGGAGAGGGCATATGTTACAAGGCATCTAACAGGTTGGTTCAAATAGACACAGTCCAGCCTCTAACAACTGGTGGTCTCTGATTTCTCGCCTCATGCAAATCCTAACAGCTAGTCATATAATGTACATTTTGTTGCTTGAAGTCTCTGCGGTCCATAAGTTGAGAATGCATGTTGCGATCTCTACATCGATGTTACCGGAATACTGTTGAAAGAGTACGCATCAGTACAATACCAAACAAGGCTTACTTATCACCTATAAAACCTTAGTTTCCAAATAATGTTTATTTCACAGCAATTATAATAAATGAGCATACTTGAATCTTATATCATAAAGCTTATGGAACCTTGTATGTGAATATTTAATGTGTGGATATGTGAGGTTTGATGTAAAGACGCTTAGTTAACTTGGGGCAGATGTGTGTGCATGAAGCTAATTTTCAGCGTTTTCATACAGGATCTTAAGCATTCGCTAATATGCGACTAGTTAACAGTGCAATTGTGCATATTAATGTGTGTATGAGAAATGGTGAAAGCTGCAGTCGCATGATGCTAATAGTAATATCACCACATGTACTTAAGTGTGAGTTTATCTAAAATGGCACTTGGGCGGTCATTCGCAAAATGGCGTCTTGCGATCTCATTTCCAAGATGGCGTCTTGCGGCCAGTCGCAAGATGGCGTCGCTGCGATCCAATTTTAAACTGATCTTGTCTCAGCCAATTATCCAGCTTCGACAGTCCACCCTTTGATAGCGAACAACATGCTATCACAATCTGATTTTAAAAATATAATTTAGGCTTACATTTATATATTATTTAGTGTTATTATGGGATGGCACAAGGTGGTTCTTAATCCATCAATTATCTGTCTCTGAGTGGGGACATAAAACTACTATTATACGCACACCGCGGATCTTGGAAGATCATGTGAAAGGTGTGGGGATACATCAGTCCTATAAAGGCAGTTTTCAAGGGGAATTTGAGACTTTACATTATCTGAGATGTTTTAAAAATAACATTTCAATAATACATTCTATGCAGGTCTAAATATAATACATTAAATGATGGTATTTCCTAGTTCAGGGTTGTAATGCAGTTCTATATTTACCTCGGTATTCATACTGACCACCAACATAATTTCGTTCTTTCGTTTTACTCTATTTTTACATTTTCCACACTTCAACACAATAGGAACACACCGGACACATATGCCAATTATTATGATGACAATCAGTATAAGGATTAAGAATTTGCCTATGCTGGCAATCACTTCCTGGACCCATTCCCCTAGACCTGAGAACCATTTCACTGGGTTCAGCCATGAAACCCATCCTTCTATCTTCTCCCCTACTTCAGTCACTGAAGCATTATGGTTCTTACAAAATTCCCATTTTAGCTGCAGAATTTCATCAATCTTCCGGTCTATCACCTCCTTGGGGTCGCTGGTATCATTGGTGACATAGGTGCAACATTTTACCCAAATTGGGTGGCCAACGTTACGCAATATCCTCCAGTAACAGCAGTTAAATAATTTAACACTAGCCTGTGTTGCACCAGTTCTTTCTTGTACGCTTGCAATTCTCTCCCTATATACCTGAATGTTTCATCGTACATCTCGGTGATATTATCTATCAATTTAGCAAGTTCCTGAATATATCTAAAGTTTAATGTACCCCAAGTGATCCTGGTGGGATCCAATGCGACTAAAACTTGAAAGACAGTTGTCTCACTAATTAACTGAGTGGCTTTGTACACGTCACCAGGTATCATATTTAGTTTGCCTCTGTGTTCATATTGCGTGTGAAGATATGGTGATGGTGTGTTTTTATGTATACCAAGCATTTCAACATGTGTGAGGGTCATAACTTCTGGGACTACTCTTCCCAGGTAACACAAACCTTCGGAACTTGGGGAGAGCCACTTATACGCTTTTCTTCCACATATAAAATATACATTATCAGGGAGAACATAAGGAATGGTATGCATCATTATCATTAAGCACGTTTCCCTTGCAAACAATCCTATTTATGGGTCTTCCATCTGGTACATGCAAGTCTCTGGCTGTATTATTTTAGCACAATAACCATCTGGCACCTTACCAATAATTTCTTTGGTGGAACTCAATATATACCAGTACCTAAAATGTCTCCCACTAGATTTAATTGAGCAGAACAGATCATGAATTATGACCTCATTATCAGCTCTTTGTGAGAAAGTCATCATCTGATTATTCCCTGTCACTTCCCAACTCCCGGGTTTATTGGGGTTGGTTATGTTTAAACACAAAAGTGATCTATCTACTTGGAATTGATAGAGTTTGAAATGAGGTGGTTTGGATGAGAGAAATTTTCCATCCAATGTTTTCCCTTTTTGTAACTCTAAAATTTCCGTGATATTCAACGGAAATGGCACCAACCCTACATTATGCTGTCCCTGTGGCACATGTGAACACACCCAGCAATCAGTTTGATTTAACACTTTGCCTACCATGCTATGATAATCCTCTAAAGGATACCCACCCCAGTATGGGTTATATTTAGGCTGGCACCTTTGGATACAGTTCTCATCAACTAGGGACCCACAAAGCTCACAAATACAGGAATCTTCAGACGATAAACCTCCACACAATCCCCGAGTATCCGGAATAACAGCTCTCTTAACAATAACAGTACTAAGATTGGTCAGACACTCCCCTGATTGGCATTGCACTCCTTCTGACTCCACTCCATCAGCACTGCCATCAACTCCCCTCTCCACAATCGGTCCCCCTTCACAGAAATCAGACATTCCCGAACCGACCAGGATGGTGAACACTCTAAAAGAGAATATGAAAATGAACACAGCAGTCCTGTCCATTGCCACAACAAGACCTGCAAATTTCTTTTAGTTCAGGTATCTCACTACGACCTTTTCAATCCTCCTGGAACAAGCTCGCGAGCGACAGGTCCATGCTATCAGCCTTGTCTCCTACTGGTTTTTCCACCGGTTGATTGACCTTTTTGCAGTGAGTGGAATGGAACCAGGTATCTCTCTCAGCCACCTTCAAAGATGTAGTACTTGTCAGCAGCACCTGGTATGGACCTTCCCACCGATCAGTCAAACAACCTGAACGCAACAAATTTCTGATCATAACAAATTCGCCTGGTTCACGATCATGACAGTTAGTTTCAGGCATATCATTGGACAACAATTTCAGTTTCTGCTGCTGTTGCTTTAACTGCTTACTCATTGATATAAGATACTTTACAGTTACCTCGTTGTTACCCTTCAAGTCTTCCTGTGGACTTATAATCGAATGAGATTGTCTACCGAACAGTATTTTAAATGGGGACAGATTTAGAGGGGGTCTAGGAGTGGTCCTTATGCTATGTAGGACCAAAGGTAACGCTTCTGGCCATCCTAGTCCAGTCTCTGCCATGATTTTACTTAACTTATTTTTAATAGTCCCGTTCATCCTCTCTACCTTGGCACTGGCTTGCGGTCGGTAGGGGGTGTGAAGTCAGCTATTAATACCCATCAGCTTACACATATTTTGAAAAACATCACCTGTGAAATGAGTACCCCATCACTCTCAATGATTTTAGGGATACCGTATCTGCATACAAATTCCTGAACTATTTTCTTGGCAGTAAACGCAGCAGTATTAGTGGCTGCTGGGTAGGCCTCAACCCAATTAGAAAATACATCAGTGCACACTAATACATACTTAAGATTCCTGCAGGGTGGTAATTGGATGAAATCAATTTGTATCACCTGGAAAGTCGGTGGAATTTGGGATGGTTCGTTAGGGATCGCTTTCCCTATGTTCTTCCTCAAGCAGGTCAGACAGGACATTGCTATCTTTTCTGCTTGTGAAGAAAAACCTGGTGCGCACCAGTATGCTCTCACCAACTTGCACATACCTTGCTTTCCCAGATGAGTCAGACCGTGTGCTGCTTCAGCCAGGCTGGGGTAATATGACTTGGGGGCTACTGGCTTACCTTGTCCCTCCAGAGGCCGGACGACTCTTGCCCACATCCCTTGGACTTCCAAATAGACTTTTCCTGAATTGAACACAAATTTTGCATCTCAATTAATTTCAGCATATCAATTGTTTGGAAATACATAATTTTTTCAGTTGGAGAAAACATTTTTAACCCTGCTGCCCATTTTGCAGCTTCATCGGCTCTGTTGTTGCCCAGTGACACCGGATCATCCTCACATGTATGGGCTTTACACTTGATTACTGCCACCGCTTTGGGCAGTTGGATTGCTTCTAAAAGATGTTTTATGTGTCGGGAATGTGCAACTGGTGCGCCTGCTGCTGTCATAAAATTTCTCAGACGCCATAGAGCTCCGAAATCGTGCACCACCCTGAATGCGTACCTCAAGTCAGTGTAAATGTTAGCAGATTTGCCTGCTGCCAGTTCACATGCTCTAGCTAGTGCTACTAACTCTGCCACCTGGGCTGAGTGAGGAGGACCAAAAGGTTTAGCTTCTATGATGTCTGTGTCATTTACAACAGCATAACCTGTACATAATTCACCTGTGTCTGTTTGTCTATGACAACTCCCATCCGTGTAAAAAGTCACATCTACATTCTCTAAAGGTGTGTCATGTATGTCAGGTCTAGTAGTAAAGGTCTGATTCAGATATTCCATACAATCGTGTGCATCATTATGTCCGCTGACCTCACCTCCCGCCAGCAATTTGTCTCCTTCCACCCTTTGTACATCATGTTGTACATATGGTAAATACATTGCTGGATTCAGCATGCTGCAACATTTAACAGTGATGTTTGCAGGTGCGATTAGAGCTAGTTTTCATTTGGTAAACCTAGCCAAAGAGACGTGTCTGGTTTGAGCAGAGTTCAGCAGAGCAGATACAGCGTGGGGAGTGTATACAATCATATCATGACCCAATACTATGTCCTCACTTTTACTCACCAATAGAGCGGTAGCTGCTACACTTCTCAAACAGGTGGGGAGTGATCTTGCCACAGTGTCCAATTGGGCACTGTAGTATGCTACGGGCCTACTGGCATCACCATGTTTTTGTGTAAGGACACCTGCAGCACAACCATCGGCCTCCGTACAATACAAATCAAAAGGTTTTTCATAATCAGGTATTCCCAATGCAGGTGCTTTTGTCAGACTATCCTTAAGATTAAGGAAAGCCTGCTCTGATTTCTCTGTGTGTATGACACGATCGGGCTTTGAGGAAGAGATTAAGTCCTGTAAAGGCAAGGCCAAAATAGAAAAACCTGGGATCCACATTCTACATTCCCAAGAAGGTACGAATTTGCTGTTGATTCTGTGGCAGTGTCATGTTCTGTATGGCCTGGATTCTATCATTTGTGAGATGTCTTAACCCCTGGTTTAGGCAGTGTCCCAAATATTTTACTCTGGATTGGCACGGCTGTAGTTTGTCCTTAGCCACCTTGTGTCCTGTATGCGAGAGATGAAGCAACAACAGTTTAGTATCATTCAAACATGACATAAACGAATCAGAACATAGCAATAAATCGTCCACATATTGAATTAGAACAGATCCATTGGCAGGTTGAAAAGATTGTAAACAGTCGTGCAATGCCTGGGAAAAGATACTGGGGCTGTCTATGAAACCTCGGGGCAACCATGTCCATGTATATTGTACACCTCTGTATGTAAATGCGAATAGATACTGACAGTCAGGGTGGAGAGGCACAGAGAAGAAAGCAGAACAGAGGTCAATGACAGTGAAATGGGTTGCATTTGGTGGGATCTGCATCAGGATGACAGCTGGATTTGGCACTACGGGGAATTGGCTCTCTACTACCTTATTAACACCTCTAAGGTCCTGTACCAGCCTATAACCCCTCCCACCACTCTTCTTCACCAGAAAGATGGGACTGTTGGCTACACTAGCTGTACGGACAAAAATTCCCTGTTGCAATAATCGCTCAATTATTGGAAAAAACCCTAATTCTACCTCCTGTTTTAGTGGGTACTGGGGAATTTTTGGAGCTTGCCTACCGCTTTTTAAATTTACCATTACGGGGCTTACGTTTGCCATTAATCCAGTGTCCTGTCCATCCTTAGTCCAAAGGGAATCTGGAATTTGGGACATTTGATCTACCTGTAATGGATTTTCATTTAAACTGGTAGAGTGATACATTATCCTTTGGGGAGTGTCTAACATATCCCGCACCTCGTGCGCAACTCTCTCTGGGATATCTAAAAATACACCATCAGGGGTGCAATATATAACACATCCCACCTTACATAACAAGTCTCTACCCAGCAGGTTAGTAGGAGCCGAAGCAGCCAGAAGAAAAGAATGCCTGGTATGCAACGGCCCAATAGTAAACTCTGTGGACTTTGTTAAAGGATAATGTTCCACTTTACCTGTTACATCCATTGTTGGTACTGTCTCGTTGGTCACCTGTAAATTAATGGGAGATTTTATCATTGACCTGGTCGCCCCTGTGTCTACAAGAAAAGGATATTCAGTACCAGCTACATCAACCATCATGACCGGTTCTTCCCTAGTACTTCCCGTTAACCTGACTATCTGTAGACTACAGGTATGACCTGACCCCAAGTGCCTGCTGGACATTTGCTGGTCTCTGTGCATATCCCGTATGGGGATATCAAGGTACTCTCTGGTTTGGGGGTCCTACCCTTTTTACTCTGCAGTTTCTAATTAAATGTCCTGGCTGGTTACAATTAAAACATATTCATGGATCGGATGAAGACACGGGTTGTTGTGAGGTTTGAGCAGGGGGAAAAGGTGGTGAACATGGGTAGTGATATGAAGGGTAAGGGTATTGTGGGGGATATGAAGTTTGTGAATAGTGTGGGACTTGTGGTTGTGTAGAGTTAATAGAATAGAGCTGTGTTTGCTGTTGCGTGGGATTAGTGAGGGCATATAACTGTTCAGGTGTAGGTGTGTGTAGATGCAAGTGTGTCTGTTGGCTGTGATGTTACCGTCATTCCTTCCAGAGCTTGAATACTGACAGCCATTAGTTTTTCGCTCTGGGTCTCTCTCTTCTTTGAGATGTTCTTATCATGTTCTATGGCAGATTCTATGAGTGTATCTATTGTGACTCCCCTCCAGCCAGGTTGTGAGGTCTGAACCCAAGTCTTTAAGTTTTCTTTAAGACTGTCCATGAGTACCGTGCCTATCATTCCCCTGTGGTGAGTGCTATCTTTAATATCTTCTATCCCAGTGTACTGGGTGATAGCCTGCAGAGTCCGGTCGCAATACTCTTCTGCAGATTCACTCTCCTTTTGCTTTATGGTGAAAATTTTCTTCCAGTGAACTACTACTGGAAAATATATACCCATTTGAGTTACAATGCGGGAAATGTTACCTTGGTTTACTTGGTCTATTAAGAGAACGTCACCATCCAATACACAATCCGTGATAAATTCTGTCACATCGGTATTGCGTGGTAGACAGGCCCTTAACACCACACGCCAATCTTTATTAGTTGGCTCATGAGAACTACCCAAATTCCTCAAAAATCTTTGACATTTGGCTAGTTCCTTTTTGGGATCAGGGAAATCATTTATGATGGAATTTAATTCTGCTCTTGTCCAAGGACAATGCATTACCACTTCCCTCCATTCGGAACAGTTATTGTCCGAATGGGATGCAGACCGGTAGCGCTGCTGCCTTTGACCTTGTTACCTGGCTGGGGGTTTAATCTGTTGCTGCTACGTATGGTATTAACAACTTCCTCTACGGGTGCAGAGGGTGTTAGCACTTCCCTTGCTGTTACCGATGGAGATGGCGGCACCACTCGTGATTGTCGTGGCATAGCATCTATCATTTGTACAGCATGGGAAATGGCAGACATTACAATAGGCTCATCATCCACATCATGAACATTTTCTTTATAGTTGCTTAAGAGAGGGTACAAATTGCTTGTTACATTTTTATGGGTATTTTTGATGACTGCACTTGCACCTCCATCCACATAAGGTGGTGGTGGTACGCGTGAACTGCTAGCAATACCTTCCGCAACGCTACCTTGCTGCACGTGCATGCCATTTTGTGGCTCGCCCGCATTGCAATTCAGTGTTTCGGATGTATTCTCTGGCAATGCGCTCATAATGCTAGTTTGCGTTGCTTGCGCATTTTTAAGCCACGCATCCCCTTCATGCTGCCACAACTTTAAACATTCATAATATTTGACCTTTTTCTCTCGGGAGTGCATCAGACTGATGTGATCCCGGACATCATCTAATACATCTTTATCAAAACTACCAATTCTGGGAAACGGTCTAACACTCTTCATCGTCATTTTAAACCATACATCACAATACCTTATTGCATAAGTACCGTACTTAGTATGCATAATACGACGGGCCGATCCAAGTGGTGCTTCCATTAGCAGCACATCATTGTCTAACATCTCTATTGTTTGCGTGGCTCCCATTCTGAGACAACTCCTACGTTTTTCAATAAAGATTTAAACTGGTGAAAGACAGCCAAGATACTTTCACTTACCTGTGGATGATTTCAACGGCCATGCCCACACACCTGTGGAGATTTGAAGAAGGCTACTCCACACACCCGGATAAGATTTAAGAAGGCTACTTCCACAACTATGGAAGTTTAAGTCGGCTACTTCCACGCACCTCTCTACAACAAAGACAACATGTACATCTGCTACTGTGTATA
The DNA here is from genome assembly GCA_031769625.1 of Taudactylus pleione. NCBI lineage: Eukaryota > Metazoa > Chordata > Amphibia > Anura > Myobatrachidae > Taudactylus > Taudactylus pleione. The sequence continues at coordinate 13,784,872 of JAUIMM010000137.1, read as the reverse complement.
GAACGGGAAGCTGTTTACCGAGCGGCTAGTACTTAGCCCTTAAAGGTCATACGGTACATCTAACTTTAGGGAACAAGTTACCGTTACCAACAAATACTCACTGTTACACACTTTTTTCCTGCGCAGAAAAATACTTGTTAACCCAGATATTGATAGCAATTGAAAAGAATGTAAACCTCAACGGCTTTGTTTAAACATGTGGCAGCACAACCGGAAGTACATATACGCTATTGTGCGACCAGTCGCATACACAATAATGCGACTACCACACAACCATATGACAACCTTTAGCTGCGTACACAAAAGTGCGCCTTTACTGTGCGCAAAACTGCGACTCAGCCGTGTGTTCAATACTGCGGCACCCCTTTAAATGTTAGGTTCTATCAACAAAGGAAAACAAACTTTTTCCTCTATTGTCCCTGGATTCTAGTCAGCGTCCCTGGCTCACACGAAAATGGGTAGCGATTTCTCAGCACCAAGCGGTTGCGGGTAAACCCTGCATGTGGCCACTCCACCCTTTGGTGAGATATCGATAACCGTATGTGCCGTGTGAGTAGGTAAGTGACTTCACTACGAGCCCCCAACTAAAGATACTGCTTTAGAACCTCTATACACTCCTGCCTATACCTTCTGATATCCAGCCTATAAACCTCTAAGGATGCCGCTATTTTGCGTACGCAGTCAAGTTCTAGGTCTGGAGTAAATAAAGACTCCAGACCTAGAACTTGTGGTTCCAAAGCACAAAGTATTATTTAAGTAAAAGTACAGTCAGTTACACGCTATGATCTAAGTACAATTTAGCGCAAAGGAATTATACAGACCCAAGTACAGTTATATATATGCAGCGCTCTGGACCAGATGTATTCATCAGCAAGAAACCCCCGTCAATCAGCATTCAGCACTAAGACTAGAAACCCAGGGTCAGAGCACACATATTTATACCCCCCCAGAAATAGACAACACAATAGAGAAGTTTGTTGCTAATACCATTGGTCCTAAAGGAGAGGGCATATGTTACAAGGCATCTAACAGGTTGGTTCAAATAGACACAGTCCAGCCTCTAACAACTGGTGGTCTCTGGTTTCCCGCCTCATGCAAATCCTAACAGTTGGTCATATAATGTACATTTTGTTGCTTGAAGTCTCTGCGGTCCATAAGTTGAGAATGCCTGTTGCGATCTCTACATCGATGTTACCGGAATACTGTTGAAAGAGTATGCATCAGTACAATACCAAACATGGCTTACTTATCATGTATAAAACCTTAGTTACCAAATAATGTTTATTTCACAGCAATTGTAATAAATGAGCATACTTGAATCTTATACCTTAAAGCTTATGGAACCTTGTATGTGAATATGTAATGTGTGAGCATGTGGGGTTTGAAGTAAAGACGCTAGTTAACTTGGGGCAGATGTGTGTGCATGAAGCTAATATTCAGCATTTTCATACAGGATCTTATGCATTCGCTAATATGCGACTAGTTAACAGCGCAATTGTGCGTATTAATGTGTGTATGAGAAATGGTGAAAGCTGCAGTCGCATGATGCTAATAGTAATATCGCCACATGTACTTAAGTGTGAGTTTATCTAAAATGGCGCTTGGGCGGTCATTCGCAAAATGGTGTCTTGCGATCTCGTTTCCAAGATGGCGTCTTGCGGCCAGTCGCAAGATGGCGTCGCTGCGATCCAATTTTAACCTGATCTTGTCTCAGCCAATTATCCAGCTTCGACAATATATATATATAGAGGTCATGTGAATTGTGGATGTCTTCAATTAGCTCTGCTGCTCTGCCACCTGCCACTCAAACCAGGGAGATGCCAGGTTCCTAATGCCAATCAAACATTCCTCATTCATTGCTCTAATTAGGCTAAATTGGTTGCTGCTAGGGAGATCTATTCAGCATGGAGACACTAGTGGGTATATTTATTAAAGTGCAGGTTTTTAAAAGTGGAGATGTAGCCCATAGCAACCAATCATATTCTAGATATTATTTTCTAGAAGGTGCTAGTAAAATGTTAAGTATAATCTGATTGGTTGCTATGGGCAACATCTCCACTCTCAGGATAAGAGTTTCCATTAAATCCTCTCAATAAAATTCTGTCATTAGTAGGCCAAGAGGGGGGGAGGGGATAATTTAATTGATCATGTTGTTGAATACAAATTCACCAACTTAAGTGCTTCTAGTTGGAGGTAACAGACAGTGCGCTGTCAAGTCCAACTAGATGCACTTAAGTTGTAGAATACAGGTTAGCGCGACTAAAGCAGAGTGTTTAGTCATGCTAACCGCCATTTTCCATCTTAACTGCTGCCAGGATGCTCTTAGCGCCGCACTATGCTTTAACACAGCATCACGGCTGGCACTTTTTTTTTTAAACAAGTATTTTAATTGAAATTGAAAAGAAAAACACCCAGATAGGGAAACAGGCATATGAAAAGGAGGGCAAACATGAGAGACAACATAGAAGTACACATATATCACAATTGACAATATAAAAAAACAGCCTATGAGACATTGGAAATAAGAAAATGAAAATAGCAATACTTGTAGAATGAATACTTACAAAAATACCCCACAACAATTCCGGATGATCAAGCAACACCCAAAGGCACCATTCAGGTGTGCACAGGAGAAAATCAAAACACCAATGGGTTCAAACAATACATATTAAATAAAATTATAGAAATATAAAAAATGTACACCCATCTAAAATATATATCAAAAATATTGTCTCCCATAAACCCACCCCCACCCCACCCCTAACTTGCAAACTAAACAAATACACAAAAATGAAATAAAGATAAAAACATCCAAAACAAACCTCCCCATATCCCCCCACCCTTTATAACCTAACCCCAACATAGGCATACCTGGATCACCACTTAATATACACTTACTCTAAATTACCCACCCCCTAAGCAAATCTAACTAAGAACCCTGTCCCTCCAACCCTTATGCAAGGATATAAAGATCACATATACAGTATACAAAAGGGGCAGCTAACAAAATGACCAAAAACATGGCTCGGCCTAGCTGCCCAGTGTAGAGTTCCTCCCAATCAGACATGTACAAACAGAAAATAAAATAAAGAGAACAGCAGTATAGAAAACAAATAAAATGACATACAAAGCAACAAGACATTATGACAAATATATAGATTCCAGAAGTCTAATCGGGTGAGGCCTCCTGCAGGGAAAAAATGGGAGAAAAATATACGCCACATATCACCTAGGAGTATACACAAAAATACTAAACATATTTGCAAAAGATATCCCAAAGCTTCATCATGAATACTGGAACTGGAAAAAGGATTTCTAGACTCGCTAGAGCAGAATATAGGAGACAAGGTGGTAGTCAACCTTAGATTGAACCAGGATCACTGATACGGGTAACTGGACTTGAATAAAAGAGGAGAGGACTTCGGAGTCAGGGTTTAGCGGCTCATCCACATAACAGAGAAGAAAGAGATCCATTTGCAACTCTCCAATACTGTCCACAAGTCTCTGGGTAGAGGCACTAATAGCCTGAAGGATCTGCTGGAGAGGAGCCATGATGGTAATGGACAGCCAGAGACAAAGAACTCAAAAGAATGAGAAGCTGTGTATGTGACCAGAGTCCAGGAGAAGTAATAACCAGGTACACAGGTTACACCAGATAACAGCCAGGATATATCAGGAGCAAGTACGAATCGTCCAGGATATGAAATTGCAGGAGAGTCACATCCACACTAATCAGCAGCCAGATGATGCAGGACCAGATTGTTAACTTTAAAATGGCCGCCAACACCAGAAGGTGTCCCTGGGAAATTAACACCAGTGGAGAGTCGCAGCCAAGGCAACAGATGAACAGAAGCGCCACGAAAACAGGTGAGCCAACTGGAGAAGAGCACCGCAGCCCAGGAGTATCAGCACTTGAAATTGAGCTCTACGTCAAGATGGTGGCAGCTAGCACACCGCACAGCCCAAACACCAGATCCTGCATGTAGAAGCCGAAGAGGAGACAGACAACAGGATTCACTCCCAGGACACTGAAGAATGCTTTCCACGACCCGGAGGCGACGTGCATGTAAGGACTCTCAGAGATCAGCCGCGGGAGCCATAGGAGGAACCAGGCAGGAGGCAGACAGATGACCCAGCCACACAGACAAAACGGCAGGGAGGAATCGTACAAACAGCCCACCACAGCATTCCAGGGACGCAGGAGAGGATGCCCTACCAGTATAGGTACACCAGCGGAGGAACTGCCTAAAAAACAGGATAAATTTCAGGATATTCAGGAGAGAGCTGGCAAAATGCTGGCTACACCATGCTACTCCAGGCCACTCCCCTGCCGCCGGCACTTTAGTCGGATTCTGCTCTCACCTCAGGAGCATGCGAGTTGAAATCCTCTTTGGTCGCTTCACATCGCGGTCAATTGAATAGCTCTGGGACATCTTTCAATTGAATTCTCCACAATTTTACCCAACTATAAAAGTGCCCTACAGTGTGACATAACAGGGCAGAGCCGTGACTGTAAATTCTAGCATCTGGGGCAAGAATAAAACTAGGGGTGTCCACGGCCACTATTTGTGTTTTGTGTTTTGGATCTGGATCTTTCTTCGTGTTTTGGATCTGGATTGGTTTTGCCAAAACCACCCTTCCGTGTTTTGTGTTTTGTATCTGTATTTTTTTTTTAAAAAGCATAAAAACAGCTAAAATCACAGAATATGTTTTTTTTTGTTCCTACGCTATTATTAACCTCAATAACATTCATTTCCACTCATTTCCAGTCTATTCTGAACACCTCACAAAATTGTTTTTAGGCCAAAAGGTAGCACCGAGGTAGCTGGATGACTATGCTAAGCGATACAAGTGGGCGGCACAAACACATGGCCCATCTAGGAGTGGCACTGCAGTGGCAGACAGGATGGCAGTTTGTAAAACTAGGCCCCAAAGAGTGCATACTGCAAAGAACAAAAAGAGGTGCAAGATGGAATTGCCCTCCCACCTACCCTTACGTTGTATAAACAGGACATGCACACTTTAACAAACCAATTATTTCAGTAACAGGGTCTGCCACACAACTGCTGATGATGCTGGGAGTTGATTTTCTCATCCCAGAAGGGAACCAGGAAGAGTGCTTTCCAAAAACAAACAAATAAACAATTGACTTAAATAATCCTTTGCAAACCTTCTAAAGGCATTTCCCAACATGTACAGGGACATAAAAAAAAAAACATAGTTAGTTAGTGGCCTCAAAGTGCAACTTAACCAGCACAGATATGTGGACAAGCATAAGATCTATGATTTAAGGCAGGGGTAGCTAACCCTGGTCCTCGAGAGCTACCAACAGTGCATGTGATCCAGGTCTCCTCACAGAATCACAACTGTAATAAATGATTAACTCTACCTGTGGATCTTTTCAAATGTGGTGCTGAGTAATGAATACACCTGTGCACCAGCTAGGTCGTCTGGAAAACGTGAGCTCTCGAGGACCGAGGTTGGCTAACCCTGATTTAATGCCTTACGTTGTGTCTTTCTTGAGAATCCTGTACCTGCTTCTGTGGCTAGGAGTGGATTTTCATCCCAGAAGTAGACCAGGAAGAGTGCCTCCAAAAACAATTGACTTAAATAATCCTTTGCAAACCTTCTGTAAAGGCATTTCCCAACCTATACAGGGACATTAAAAAAAACAGAGTTAGTGGCCTTCAAACTGCCGTTGTTCCCACTGTCCACTTAACCATATGAGATATGTGAACAAGCGGAACAGAGCATTAAATGCAACATTTCAGATTTAAGATTTAAGTCTTACGTTGTGTCTTTCTTGGGAATTCTTTCTTGAGCGCCATGCCTGCTTGCTGGGAGTGGATTTTTTTCATCCCAGAAGGGGACCAGGAACAGGAAGCGTGCTTTCCAAAAATAAATAAAGGAATTTCCCAACCTATACAGGGACATTAAAAAAAAACAGAGTTAGATAGTGGCCTTCAAATTGTCGTTGTTCCCACTGTCCACTTAACCATATTACTTAGATATGTGAACAAGCGTAGCAGAGTATTAAATGCAACATTTCAGTTTAAGGTTTAAGTTTTACGTTGTGTCTGGAGATCATTGAGAAAGCAGAAAAAGAGCTCCACCACAAGTGGCAGATGACTAAACTCACAAACAAATGTTTAATAGAAATAGATACAACACCAGATCAGATGTTTACCCTGGAAGATCTGTCTGATTCATCATGGTGCCCCCAAGATTGTGCAAATTCTGCCAAAAGAGAGAATGACACTACGGCTAAACATAAGGTCACCTTCTGGATGTGAATTGTCTCATTTGCATGGGGGAAACCCAACCCTCAGATAAGATGGATCCCAGCCAGTGGACTACATTGAAATCACCATTAAAAGTCACAATGGAAGACTACAGTGTGGGGAATCTTTCTTCACAGTCAGGAGAGGCCTCAGAGAACATGAAAAAAGATGCTCTATGTGCTCAACTTCAGGGGATTTCTCCATCATGTTCTGCAGTATGGAAAGGTTTCATTCACATGTTTTCTATAAAGCAGTTCAAAGTTACAGCCTTCAAAGTGTCTGGCTATAACATCCACCTTTGCCAGGAATTACCAAAGATTATCACAAGCAAAGGATTCATCTGTCCAGAATCTGTCTGGGAATTCATGGATCGTATCTGGTCTGAATGCACTAAGACATCCAGTGATTCTGTGTTCTGTAGCTGACTTTATTCCTACCTGAATCAAAAACTGAAATACGGAATAGTGAGCACAGACACCATGGAGGCCTTTGTTATTCCGCTGCCTGCATGCCAACCAATATCTCCCAGACTACACGCGCTGGGGGAACCAGGTCTTGATAATGACCATCCCCATCTGTTGCTAGGCCTTCTTCTTCCAAACCATCCATCCTGGACTTCCTGTCCAAAAAGGGTGAGCAGGGTACAGAAAGAGGAGGTAGATGTCCCCGATTACATTTTTTTTTCATCTATAACAGATGATGTGGAGAGAGAAGAGCTTCAGATGTTGGAACAAGGGCTCCCGCCTATTTGGCTTCCCTCCAGAGAGCAGAACTCTGTTCCTCAGGAAGTGTCTATGCCTGAACTGATAGGTAGTCTCTGTCTGTTGGTAAACACCCTTCAGGAGATGGCAACCCAAAATAACAACAGCTATAATAATGTGTCCAGTGATAACGAGCCTGATCCCTTAACAGCAACATACCTTGCGTGGGTTTCCTCCAGGTACTCCGGTTTCCTCCCACACTCCAAAAATATATTGGTAGGTTAATTGGCTCCCAACACAAATTAACCCTAGTGTGTATGTGTGTGCACATGTGATAGGGAATATAGATTGTAAGCTCCACTGGGGCAGGGACTGATGTGAGTGGCCAAATATTCTCTGTAAAGCGCTGCAGAATATGTGTGCACTATATAAATAACTGGTAATAAATAAATAAATAAAATAAATACCCCATATGGCCAACTCATAACATGACACCCAGTTTGCAGCCTCCTCTTCCTTATGACACTAATCCAGTCGCCATGGTTGATCAATCAGCCATGTGTGGTCCACCCAATTTTTGTCCTTCTACATTCTAACATCATAATAATAACATACTAGACTTATAATCTTTGCTTTTGTTTACGTTTTTGAATAGAACAGTTTTAGAATTTAGGATGTCCACTCTATCTAGGTTTGTAAATAAATATAGGCTTTAGTTTTTAAGAGCATATAACTTTATAAGCTGTTAGGATAACATTTCTGCTATGTTTAAGATTAAAAAAAAAACTTTTGGTAACCCAATAACTTAAAAAAAAAGTTTTCATTGCTATATTCATGTTTGTTTGATTTTTAAAAAGAGATTTTTTATTACTGGTTTGTTTACAAAATGCAATAAAAATATTTATCGAAATAAAAAAAAAATTAAGGCTAAAAATTGTTTGTTTTTTCACACTGGGGGTGAACACCTGAAAGAGGCAGCAGCACCTTGACAGACAGCAGCACAGCACCCCTGCACTGCTACGCCGATTACAGTGACAGGTGTTTTTTTTCTCTGTGCAGCTACGCCGATGACAGCTACGACGATGACAGTAACAGCTACACCAATGACAGTGACAGTAACAGCTACGCCGATGACAGTGGCAGTGACAGCTACAACCATGACAATGACAGCTATGCCAATGACAGTGACAGGATTTTTTTCTGCGCAGCTACGCAGATGACAGTGACAGCTGCGCCAATGACAGTGACAGAAACAGCTACGCCGATGACAGTGATGCCGATGACAATGACAGCTATGCCGATGACAGCGACAGCTACGCCGGTGACAGCGACAGCTACGCCGATGACAGTGACATCTACGCCGATGACAGTGATAGGTGTTTTTTATATATATTTGACTCCTTGACAGACAGCAGCACAGGACCCCTGCGCAGCTACACAGATGACAGTGACAAGTGTGTTTTTGTTTTTTTTCAGGGCAGCAGCCCTTGACAGACAGCAGCACAGCACTGGACAACAGTAGCTAGCCAGCCCCTATGGTCAGCGTCAGCAGTATGTATATGGACAACAGTAGGCAACCAGCCAGTGTCAGCAACAGCTCCCAGCTCCCTCCCTCTTCACAGTAGCCAGCCAGCCCAGTATTGTAATGTATATAACTATATAAGTAGTAGTGTACTACTAAGTTTATTTTATTTTTATTTATTATCACAACAGTACAGTTTTATTATTTATTATTATTTATTGCCTCGATTTCAGTCGGGAAAACCTAAGCCGGACTCAATTCCCGGCTCGGAATGGGTGGAAATCCGAACCCGCTCATCCCTAAATAAAACTAACACCCAGTTGCAATCAACTCTGAGCAAATTAAACAAACATAATAATTTCCCTGTGCCCCCTCTGAATCCACTCTAGATCTTTGCCCTCATCAATTGCCCATCTCGCACAGCCCTAGTTAGGGCCCTGAGTGGGAAGACACACTACAAAGTGCTGTTCACTTAAACAATGCAGCTTGTTGACAAAGAAGAAGAAACATTTAGCCTAATTTAATGTTTAGAGAGAACATCCCATATAGACAACCTGAACAATTTAGCCAAAAATAATGGACCTGATTCAGCAAGGAACACAATTGCAAAGCTGCACGCAGGTAGCTTTCCAATTGCTATCCTTGTAATAATGCAAATGCAGCAGGAGGTGTATGACACCCCCCCACTGCATTTGCAACCCGAGCACTGCGACGGAGGTCGCAGGCTGGGATCACCATCACGACCATCGGTGGTTGATGGACGCAATGGTGGACGGCGCCGGGCGGGCAGCCAGTTGATTAAGTCTCAGCTTACTCAGGCTGGCCGGCTTGCGAGCCCAGCAGACTGCGTACATCCATGCAGTACCTGGGCTGGCCACTCCCGGAAAAAGGGGCTGAGACACCCCATTTTCGGGAACGCCGGCCGTCCCCGCTCCTGCATCGCCCCTTAAATGCCTCTACCTGTCAATCAGGCAGAAGCTTTCAAGGGCTTGCGTGCGTCTTAGCAGGACCCTTTCTGCACACTCGCAGAATGGGTCCTGCGCACGCGCAGATACCTGACAATTGTTAATCTGCAATCAGACCCTCAGTGTATGGATCCAACATTCTGCAGGCATGCGGGCAATGTTTCTGCATATTTTGTAGATAAAAAAACACTCCATCGTTTGTGAAATGTATCTAATCTTGATTGAAACCTCTTGGAATGTCCACAGATATTTCAGCACACTAATGACAGAGCAACAATTACCTACACACAAAACAGAGCACACGGGTTTTCCCTTGTAATGATGTCTTCTGACCATGACGGTAAATAGTGTAATTACAGCTCAGAGCTCATGGAGCACCAGGGAAAAGCAGATGAAAGCTGTAGCAGGTGCTAATGTCACCAGCACACCGGCATGGAGCATTCCCTTTTGTGTCCCTCAACTTCAAAGCATTGATTGATACAATAAAGAGGTCCCCAGCTTCTCTCTCTGCTTCTGCCTGGTCGGAGCTGAGAGACACAAGGAAGGAGCTTGCTGGTGATTAGTCCTGAGTTAAATAGGCCCTTTTTATTTCCCGTGAAGGAAGCTTTGAACTGTAGATTCTTGTTGTGTTTTTAACGACCCTTTGGCATTCACGTCTTATCATGCAATATGATTACAAAATGATATTGTGCATTCATATAGAATCTTTTCAGTTTCATTCGGCCTTACAATAGCTTTCAGGGACACGCACGGAGCCACACCTGGGGGGAGGACAGCGAACACAGCTGGAGATTGCACTACGCCCTTCAAAGTGCAAACGTTGGTAATAAAACTTTGTTCTTGATTAAAGCTCTGCCTGAAAAACCAGCTCACTTTTCCACCTCATTTAGTAGTTTGATTTTTACCAACAAATGAAAAGCATGTCAAACCCTGTGCAAATATTTCTTCAGAAACTGACAATACATAACTACATGCTTGTATTAAAAGATCAAAATACGCATACTTACTGTCAATAGATTGTTTTTGTGAACCTTTCCTGCACTCCCTCTGTGTCATTATACACTAATTCCGGCAATCAATTCTGTAATTTTACAAAAGTATCCTCACTACCATAACAGAGTGTAAGCTCCTTCCTCTATTCGATTCTTTGTACGTTTATATTTCTGTGTCAGGTTCTGTTTCAGGGAATTATAAGAAAATATGTATAAATTGCCCATGTAGCCGAATTCAATTGTAAATCTATATTGTAAGCTCATAACTGCTAAATAAGTGATATGAAATTATTAAGGAATAACAGGTGATTGTATAAATATGGATGTGACAGTTATATGATCTTGTCAGATTGTGTACCCCTCGTGGCTATTGGTGATATGGGGGCTAAGCTACCCCTGACCAGAGGGGTCTATTTACTAAGCTTTGTTTGGCGATAAAGTGAACGTTAATAAGGTACCAGCCAATCAGCTCCTAACTGCCATGTCACAGGCTGTGTTTGAAAAATGGCAGTTAAGGCCCCCATACACCTACACTATTTTGGGCCGATTGTATGATTTTCGACGACTCATAAGATGGGTCTTGTGAAAATCCTGTCTTTTTTTAGTAAGATCAGATCCGATGCGCGCTCCCGCAGCTCCTAGAATCGGATCTTATGATCATATGTGTAGCACATATGGTCCATCTTATCGTGTGCAGATCGTGCCGTTTATTTTGTTCATGCGATCCATCGTGTGGCATTTCAAGTCATTTCAATGACTGTTTCCCTTATGAGCCTGTGAGACACAGAATCGATCTTACGACAGATCGTGTGCTAAAGAAAAACAACAAACATGCTGCCGGGACTGCCAGAGAGCAACGGGGAATCGTATCATGAATCTGATCGTATGCTGGTCGTGTAGGTGTATGGGCCCTAATAGGGGCTGATTGGCTGGTACCTTATCACCGTTCAATTTATTTCCTAACAAAGCTTAGTAAATAGACCCCTCTGTCTTTAGACCCTTTCTCTAACATACTGTCTGCCTGTTGGATGCTCCAGACACACATCTCAAGGTCTTTTAGTGGAAATGTAGAAAATTAGGTATTGAGTTTACAAATATGAAGACAGGCAGATAATGGACCATCATAACTGCAATAATATTTATATATAGTAGCTGGTATAAATGTGGGCACCAGACGATCTCTTGATAAAACTCCTTATTAAACATCTCCTGCACAAGCTTATTAGGTGCAATAAATGATTTGTTTTACCCAAGAAATGTACAGTACTTTTATGCTTTAGGAATAATCACTCTCGCCCTGTGTACTCTCTCCTATAACTGCTTTCTCTTCTGATCTCCACAGTCTATAAAATCTCATCATTTATCCTACTTGTCCTTCTCTCCCTCTGAACCTTGGTGCCCCACTTAGGGCCTGATTCTGGGCCTGAGGTGGATGCTAATGCTGTTACAGCTGCAATTTTTTTCAGATTCGCTGCTGATATAATATGCAAATGCTAGTATCAGCCTTGACCTTGTGTACTTGCAAACGCTGGATATGGCAAGTTCAATGTCCGTAGACAGTGAAAATCCACCGCTAAAACACTCCACCAACGGCACTTCATCGCGGCGACCATTAACGCTTACAATGCCTTACGGCTCACGCAGTGTCCCCTTCTGACACTTCTATAATCATGGTCTCTGTAGCTGCGACTCTGTATTTCAGAACGCAGCCGCGGTCACTGACACTCCCATAACACGCTCATGTGACAGTCTTTTTTGTCTTTACTTCAGGCTGTCTCCCAGACGGGATGTAGTCATGAGACCGGTGGCCGTGATGCCGCCGGTCTCAATACCGACAGGGAAATCCCGACAAGGGACTTAAGCTAGGCCTCGAAATACTGACGCTTATCTTAATCCCGATGCCAGAACCCCCGAATGACACGTGCCCGAACGAGGTAAGTCCGGGGCGCCCTTAGCGTTAGCCGCAGGGGGGTCGGGTTAGGATTAGGTAGCATAGCGGGGTTAGGGTTAGGTTTTTGGGGGGTTAGGCACTCCTAGGGGGGAGGGTTATGAACCACAGGGGGGGTTAGGGTTAGGCACTAAGGGGGAGGGTTAGGTTTAGGCACAAACGGGGAGGGTTAGAGTGCAGGGTGGGGTGAGTTAGAGTGCGAGAAGGGAGGGTTAGGGGAGAAGGGTAAGTATACTTACCTGACCCCTGTCGGGATACCAACCATCGGGATGCCGCTCTCGGTATTCTGACAAGAGGCATCCTGCAGACGGCATTACATACCCATTCCCTCCCAGCCACTTCCCAGGAATGCCCATGGCTGTTTATCCGCCAGCAGCTCTATTATAAGCAACAGCGTGCACAGTGGCGGATCCAATTGGAGCGATGGACCCCCTAGCGTTTTTGCCTCTCTCTAAGTGAGTATATATATATACTCACTTAGAGAGAGTATATATATATATATACTCTCTCTAAGTATAATATATATATATATATATATTATATATACAGTGGTCGAAGTTGGGCGGTATACGGCGGTATGACATACCGCCACTTCCCGACCCCACTTCATTTTAGCCGCAGAAAAGAATGCACCAGCGCTGGGATGCAGTATGGCATCCCAGCGCTGGAACAGCGGCGGAAATGTGTAGAGATGTGTCCCGCAGGGGACATATCTCGATCAGCGGCAGCGGACATGCTGGCATGTAGCCGGGACAAAGCATCCGGTCCCGGCTACAGTCAGCACACACTGGCCGCCAGCCAATCGCAAGGCTCGCGGCCGCAAGCAAATCACAGGGCTCGCGGCAGCCAGCCAATCACAGGGCTCGCAGCCACCAGCCAATGAGAAGCTGCCAAGTGGCAGCTTCTCATTGGCTCGCTCAGCTACATCAGCAACGTGGGACCCGGTGCTCCTGAGTCCTTGCAGCTCCGTTCCAGCACCGCACTGAGCGCAGGACAGAGGTAAGCAGTGAGAGGGAATAGAAAGAGGGGAGTATGTGAGAGGGAATAGAGAGAGGGGCAGACAGAGGGAGGCAGGCAGATAGCATTGTAGGGGGTGACAGAGAGGGAATTAGTGAGAAGGGCAGGGTGTGAGAGAGGGGGGGAGGGGGGGGGGAGACGTACAGTGGGGTGATATGGAAGCAGGGGCCCAAGGGGAGGGGGGGGAGAGATTAATTTGCCATACCCCCACCTCTAAATTCCCACTTCGAGCACTATATATATATATATATATATATATATATATATATATATATATATATTAGGGGTGCGCACCGGCCCCTTTTCGTGTTTTGTGTTTTGGTTTTGGATCTGGATCTTTCTTCGTGTTTTGGATCTGGATTGGTTTTGCCAAAACCACCCTTCCGTGTTTTGGGTTCTGGGTTTTGTGTTTTGGATCTGTATTTTTAAAAAAAAAAGCATAAAAACAGCTAAAATCACAGAATGTGTTGGTTTTTCTGCTCCTATGCTATTATTAACCTCAATGACCTTAATTTCCACTCATTTCCAGTCTATTCTGAACACCTCACACCTCACAATAGTGTTTTTATGTCCAAAAGGTTGCACCAAGGTAGCTGGATGACTATGCTAAGCGACACGAGTGGGCGGCACAAACACGTGACCCATCTAGGAGTGACACTGCAGTGGCAGACAGGATGGCAGTTTGAAAAACTAGGCCCCAAACTGTACATAATGCAAAGAAAAAAAAGAGGTGCAAGATGGAATTGTCCTTGGGACCTCCCACCCACGCTTATGTTGTATAAACAGGACATGCATACTTTAACAAAGCAATCATTTCAGCGCCAGGGTCTGCCAAACGACTGTGGCTGAAATGATTGGTTCGTTTGGGCCCCCACAAAACAAGCTGGCAATTAATCTGTCCCTGCACAAACTGGCTCTACGGAGGCAAGATGTCATCCTCATCCTCCTCATCCACCGATTCCTCACCCTCTTCAGTGTTGTGTACATCCTCATCCTCACAGAGTATTAACTCGTCCCCACTGGAATCCACCACCACAGGTCCCTCTGTACGTTCTGGAGGCTGGTCTCCCTGGAAGAGTTGATAATTCATTTTGATGAACATCATCTTCTCCACATTTTGTGGAAGCAACCTCCTACGCCTTTCACTGACAAGGTTCCCAGCTGCACTAAACACTCTTTCGGAGTACACACTGGAGGGGGGCAAATCAGGTCAAATAGAGGCAGTTTGAACAGCGGCCTCCAAATTGCCTCTTTTTCCTGCCAGTACAGGTATGGACTGTCTGACATGCCTACTTGGATGCTGTCACCGATGTAATCCTCCACCGTTCTGTCAATGGTGACAGTATCATATGTAGTGACAGTAGACATGTCAGAAATTGATGCCAGGTCCTTCAGTCCGGACCAGATGTCCAAACTTGCTCCTGCCTGTCCTGCATCACCGCCAGTGGGTTGCTTAGGATAGCTAAGTTTTTTCCTGGCAGCCCCAGTTGCGGGAGAAAATGAAGAAGGAGCTGTTGACGTGTCACGTCCCGCTTTAGCTGACAGTGTGTTCACCAGCAGGTCTTTGCACCTCTGCAGGCTTGTGTCGGCTGGAAAGAGAGACACCACATATGCTTTAAACCTAGGATCGAGCACGGTGGCCAAAATGTAGTGGTTTGATTTCAACAGATTGACCACCCTGGAATCCTGGCAAAGCGAATGAAGGGCTTCATCCACAAGTCCCACATGCCGAGCGGAATCGCTCCGTCTTAGCTCCTCCTTCACTTTCTCCAGCTGCTTCTGCAAAAGCCTGATGAGGGGAATGACCTGACTCAAGCTGGCAGTGTCTGAACTGACTTCACGTGTGGCAAGTTCGAAGGGCTGGAGAACCTTGCACAACACAGAAATCATTCTCCACTGCGCTTGAGTCAGGTGCATACCCCCTCCTTTGCCTATGTCATAGGTGGATGTATAGGCTTGTATGGCCTTTTGCTGCTCCTCCATCCTCTGAAGCATATAGAGGGTTGAGCTCCACTGCGTCGCAACCTCTTGCTTCAGGTGATGGCAGGGCAGGTTCAAGAGTGTTTGCTGGTGCTCCAGTCTTCAGCACGCAGTCGCTGAATGGCGAAAGTGGCCAGAAATTTTTCTCCTGCACGTCCCTGTCGCTTTTCAGAAAATTCTGCACCACCAAGTTTATTGTGTGAGCAAAACATGGGACATGCTGGAATTTGCCCAGATGTAATGCCCGCACAATATTGGTGGCGTTGTCAGATATCACAAATCCCCAGGAGAGTCTAAGTGGGGTAAGCCACTGGGCGATGATTTCCCTCAGTTTCTCTAAGAGGTTGTCGGCGGTGGGCCTCTTACTGAAACCAGTGATACACAGTGTAGCCTGCCTTGGAACGAGCTGGCGTTTCTGAGATGCTGCTACTGGTGACACTGCTGTTGTTGCTGCGTAAGGTGATACATCTACCCAGTGGGCTGTCACAGTCATATAGTCCTTAGTCTGCCCTGTTCCACTTGTCCACATGTCCGTGGACATTGGGTACAACCACATTTTTCAGGACACTGAGGACACTTTTTCTGACGTTCGTTTACAGTCTCGGTATCGCCTGCCTAGTGAAGTGGAATCTAGATGGGATTTGGAACAGAGGACACACTACCTCCATCAATTGTCTAAATCACACTGCACTAATGGCGGATACCGGACGCAGGTCTAACACCAACATAGCAGTCAAGGCCTTAGTTATATGTTTTGCTTCAGGATGACTGCTGTCGTACTTCATCCTCCTCGCTAAGGACTGTTGGAGGGTCAATTGTTTAGTAAAAGTAGTGGTGTTCCTACTTCCTCTCTGGGATGATGAACGACTCCTAGCAGCAACAGCAGCAGCAGTAGGCGTAGCAATGCAGGATCCTCCAGAGGAATCCCGGATAGGAGAGTGAGTCATGCCAGTGACATGGCCTGCAGGACTACTTCCGATCCTGACTAAGGAGGAAATTGACGAGGAGGGAGTTGACGGTGTGGTTTGCAGGTGCTTGGATACAACAGGACAAAGGGATTTAGGTGTCCCTGGACTGCTTATGGTCTTAGCCAAAGTTTCTGAACTTGACAGTAACTTTTTATGAACATGCTGCAGGTGACGTATAAGGGAGGATGTTCCTAGGTGGTTAACGTCCCTACCCCTACTTATTTCACCTTTACATATGGTACATATGGCAAGACAGTTGTTGTCCATTTTTGGATAGAAATATTGCCAGACCAAAGAGGTGGAATGTTTGGTCTTCTGCCGAGGCATGACCGTGATGGCCTTTTTCATCCCATGGACAACAACTGTCTCCTCCGGAGCCTGATTTAAACAAACCACATCACCATCAGAATCCTCCTCGCCAACTTCCTCCTCAGCACCAGCTACACCAGTATCCTCATCCTGTTGTACTTCAACAGTGACATCATCAATTTGCATATCAGCAAGTGGACTGTGGGTGCTCCTTTCAGCACTTGCAGGGGGCATGCAAATGGTGGAAAGAGCCACCTCTTCCCATCCAGTGCTGGGAAGGTCAGGCATCGCAACCACCACCACACTTGGACTCTCCTTGGGGATTTATGATATCTTCTTAGAACGCACAACTCTTCGCTATGCTTTTGCCAGCTTAACTCGTTTGATTTTTTTAGCGGGAGGAGGGCTTCCATCGTCATGTGAAGCTGAACCACTAGTCATGAACTTAGGGAAACACCTTAGCCGTTCCTTGCCACTCCGTATCGTACATGGCATATTGGCAAGTTTACGTTTCTCCTCAGATGATGTAAATGTTTTTTTAAGGTCATTTTCCTGAACTTTGTCATTTGGGATTGTATATGCCCTCTACTATGACATTGGGCATCGGCCTTGGCAGACGACGTTGATGGCATGTTATCATCTATGTCATGACTAGTGGCAGCAGCTTCAGCACTAGGAGGAAGTGGTTCTTGATCTTTCCCTATTTTTTTTTTATCGGAGAAAGTTTGGTCCTCCATTTATGTTATATTGATATATATGTGCGGCTAATGTGCACGCAAACACAGAAAATAATTTTTTATTTTTGTTGGAGACTAGTGCACATTAAGAAATGAGCCAGCCGGCTCTTTACTTATGGGACACAGGCGCACGCTTGGCGCTGCTCCTTTGTTGATGCACGTGCAGCTACAGTGCACACAATTCACAAAGACAGAAAAAAAAGAAGAATTTTTTTATTTTTTGTGGAGCGCACTTTGAGGATTACACCACCCTTTAACAGACAAACACATGCTTGGCGAGGATGCATGTACAGTGCAGACAATTCACAAACACAGAAGAAAATGTTTTATTTTTGTTGGAGTGCACTTTGGGGGTTACACCACCCTTTAACAGACAGATGCACGCTTGGCACTGCTGCTTTGAGGATGCACGTACAGTGCACACAATTTACAAACACAGAAAAAATATATATTTTTTGTAGTGCACTTTGATGCATGCACTTTGATGCATGTGCAGCCACAGTGCACACAATTCACAAACAAAGAAAATTATTTTTTATTTTGTTTGGAGTGCACTTTGGGGGTTACACCACCCTTTAACAGATGAGCCAGCCAGCCCTTTACTTATGACACAGGCGCACACTTGGTGCTACTTTGTTGATGCACGTGTGGCCACAGTGCACACAATTCACAAACACAGAAAATAATTTTTTATTTTGTTTGGAGTGCACTTTGGGGATTACACCACCCTTTAACAGATGAGCCAGCCGGCCCTTCACTTATGACACAGGCGCACGCTTGACGCTACTTTGTTGATGCACGTGCGGCTACTGTGCACACAATTCACAAACACAAAAAAATATATATTTTTATTTTTTTCGGAGTGCATTTTGGGGGTTATAGCACCCTTTAACGGACAAGCCAGTCAGCCCTTTACTTATGGGACACAGGCGCACGCTTGGCGCTGCTCCTTTGTTGATGCACGTGCAGCCACAGTGCACACAATTCACAAACACAAAAAAAAAAAAACAATTTTTTTAGAGTGCACTTTAGGGGAGCACCTCTGATGCACAGATCACCCCCTGGACAACACTACAGCACCCATCTAGGACTACAGCCTTTATGGGACACTGCACAACACAGTCCAGCCAGCCCCTATAGACTTTGGAGTGGACACAGCCCCTATGACTGCAACTGACTGCACAACACAGCCCAGCCAGCCCCTATGACAGCAGCATAACACAGCCCAGCCAGCCCCTATGGAAAACAGCAGCACAACACAGCCCAGTCAGCCCCTATGGACTGAGTGGTCACAGCCCCTATGGACAACAGCAGCACGACACAGCCCAGCCAGCCCTAGCTCCCACCCTCCCTCTTCACTGTCCACAGCCGGAGTGAGAAATGGCGCCGAGGCTGGGACCTTTTATAGAATCCAAAACCCGCGAGATCCGGAAGGCAGGATGATGACGTTTTGCCTCGATTTCAGATCCGAGTCAGGCGGGAAAAGTCGAGCCTGACTCGGATACGACTGGGTTCGGGGGGGCTCGGGGAGGTTCGGATTTCAGAAATCCAAACCCGCTCATCCCTAATATATATATATATATATATATAAATATATATATATATATATATATAAATATATATGGGCCCCCACACATTTGTTGCCCAGGGGCCCCCACAGACCTTAATCCGGCCCTGTGCCTCTGATCTGCTGGTCCATCCATGTGCAACATCTTCTGCTACCTCTCTTCTGCTGGTCCGTCCAGCGTGTCCTGACTATTGGTACCAGTATAGGCTGAGCACAGCTCCCATATCTGCTGAGCTATTTTAAGTTACTCTTTAATTTAATTTAATAATTTTTATTAAAATACTTTTTTTTACAATTCATTTTAACAATTGTCTCTTTTTAAAACTGCAATTTATCTAATATAGGGGTAGATTTATGAAGCAGTGAAGAGAGTAGAGAAGTGTGCCAGTGGAGAAGTTACCCATGGCAACCAGTCAGCTCCTACCAATTATTTTATAGAATGTACTGTACTTCAAATGCAACCTCAAACCTGATTGGTTGCCATGAGCAACTCCTCCACTGGCACACTTCTCCACTTTTTTCACTGCTTCATATATCTAATACTGTAAATACTTTTTAGTACTCTATATTTATATTAACCTTCTGTGAACCAGGTGGAAAAAATCAACATGGCGACCCATTTAGTATGACAGTAATTCCAACTGTCATAACATCGATGCTTGACCCTTAAGGTATAAAAATAAAACAAAATAATAAAAAGGGAATAAATTCTTTAATCTTTTAAAAACAAATAAACAAAAATAAATCTATTTATTTACAAACTAAACTTATAAGTCTTCTAGAAATAACTTTTTTGAAAAAGATCTTTGAAACACTTTTGAATGACAATTGTTAGTAAAAACTAAACTTATAAGTCTTCTAGAAATACAGTTTTTGAAAAAGATCTTTGAAACACATTTGAATCACAATTGTTAGTAAAAACTAAACTTATGAACAATTACAAATAATAAAAAAAAAACTAAAGCTGGATACACACCAAACAGATATATCTGCAGATGATGGTTGTTCATACACACTAAACAACCATCATCTGTCTCTGGCCGAGGGTCCTGCTGGCCGGGGGAGCGTGCCGTGCCCCCTCCCAGCGGCCTCTGCTGCAAGTGTACGGGTGGTCGACTGACCACTCATTCACACAGCACAATGCCCCAGTATATCTGCAAATATATTCATCAGGTGTGCAGCACAGCCGACGCAATATGTCTGTGAATGGCGTCGTCCACAGAAATTTTGCTGGTACACACTGGACGGCCGACGCACACACAATATATTGGCTGATCAGTTGATCGGCCAATATATCTGCCAGTGTGTACCCAGCATAAGTCAACTCATACTTAATGAGATCACTCTTGGCTGACTTCAAGGCAGGTGCCAAACCAGGTGGTGTATGAGATATCCACATGCATTTTTACGCATGTGTACTCGCTGCACTATCACTCACCGCACTAAACCACCATAGCAATGCAAACTGTCAACGTCGCAACTACAGCTACACGAAACGGCAACTCGCGTACAGTATTTTTAAAAAAGTTATAGGAGTTTAAACTAACAGGGGTATGTTACACCCCACCTAGTTCACCAAAGTTTAATAGAAGGTGCCTTTCAGTCACATGTCTCACTATTAAGGATACTGAATTTGAACCTCTATACTCTCCTGCCTATACCTTCTAATATCCTTCCTATAAACCTCTAAGGATGACGCTATTTTGCGTACGCAGTCATACTGTAAATAAAGACTCCAGACCTTGAACCTGTGGTTCCAAAGCACAAAGTATTATTCAAGTAAAAGTACAGTCAGTTACACGCTATGATCTAAGTACAATTAGCGCAAAGAAATTATACAGACCCAAGTACAGTTATACATACGCAAGCGCTCTGGACCAGATCCCGGCATCAGCAAGATAACCTCCATCAATCAGCAATCAGCAAGAAGACTAGCAACCCAGGGTCAGATCACACATATATATATATACACACATACACACACATATCTCATTCCTTACTTACAGTTTCAAACTGCAATGCAAATGTGTTACCCCCAGCTGTGAAGCCAGGGCCATTCTGTCTGGGTGTGGGACTAAAACCTGTTTAGGATTCAGACAAATTCAATTGTGTAGATCAATGTCTGGGTTATATTACAATTGCCACAACTATACTTGTCTATATACAGGGATTCCCAATTTGTATGTAAAACACTCACAGTATTCTGGTGTATTGTCTATTCTCTTTACTTTTCTCAGGAGGCTGTTTTTCTAGTTGTTTTTGGTAGACTATCAAAAACATTGCCATCTGTACTTAGCTCGTGAGTTGTAACTTAAAATGGCGCTGGTCGCAAAATGGCGTCTTGCAGATTCTTGTTTCTAAAATGGAGTCTAGCTGCCATTCGCAAGAAGGCATCGCGCACGCTAATTTTTACGCTGATTCCATCTCAGCCACTAATCCAGCTTCGACAGTCCACCCTTTGATAGCGAACAACATGCTAACACATCCTGATGTTAAAATTAATTTTAGGCATACATACGTATATTACTTAATGTTATTAGGGGATGACACAAGGTGGTTCTTAATCCATCAATAATGTGTCTCTAGGAGGGGACATAAAACTACCATTATACGCACACCGCGGACCTTGGGAGATCATGTGAAAGATGTGGGGATGCACCAGTCCTATAAAGGAAGTTTTGATGGGGAATTAGAGACTTACATTATTTGAGGTGTTTTTAAAATAACATTTTGATAATACTTTTTATGCACATCTAAATATAATACATTATATGATGGTATTTCTAGTTCAGGGTTGTAATGCAGTTCTACATTTACCTCAGTATTCATATGGGTACTACTAACCACCATCATAATTTCGCTCTTCCGATTTACCTTATTTTTAAATTTTCCACACTTCAACACATTAGGAACACACTTGACACATATGCCAATTACTATGATGACAACCAATATAAGGATCAGTAGTTTACCTATGCTTGCGATCATTTCCTGGGCCCACTCCCTTAGACCTGAGAACCACTTCACGGGGTTCAACCATGACACCCATTCCTCTACCTTTTCCTCTACTTCAGCCACTGAAGCGTTATGGTTCTTCTGAAATTCCCATTTTAGCTGCAGAATTTCATCCATCTTCCGGTCTATCACCTCCTTGGGGTCAATGGTGTTATATGTAATATATGTGCAGCACTTTACTCCAAACTGGGTGGCCAAAGTTACGCAATACCCTCCAGTGACAGCTGTTAAATAATTTAACACTAGTCTGTGTTGCACCAGTCCTTTCTTGTATGCTTGCAATTCCCTACCTGTATACCCGAAGGTGTCATCATACATCTCGGTGATATTATCTATCAATTTAGCAAGATCTTTGATATATCTAAAATTTAGTGTACCCCGAGCGATCCTGGTGGGATCCAATGCTACTAAAACTTGAAAGACAGTTGTCTCACTAATTGACTAAGTGGCTTTATGCACGTCACCAGGTATCATATTTCGTTTGCCTCTGTGTTCATACTGCATGTGAAGATATGGTGATGGTGTATTTTTATGAATACCAAGCATTTCACCATGTGTAAGGGTCATAATTTCTGGAAGTAGTCTTCCCAAATAACATAACAATTACGGTACTAAGATTGCTCAGACACTCCCCTGTTTTGACATAGCACTTCTCCTCCTGACTCCACCCCATCAGCACTGCCATCAGCTCCCATCTCCTCTATCGGTCCTCCATCACAGAAACTGGGTATCCCCAAACAAACCAAGATGATGGGAACTCTGGAAGAAGAAAACAAAAATGAACACAGCAGAACAATCCCTTGCTGCGACACTGATCTACAGTTTTCTTTTAGCTCAGGTTTCTCACTGTCACCTTTTTAATCCTCCCGGCACAAGCTCGCAATCGACAGGTCCACGTTATCAGCCTCATCTCCGCCTTGTATCTCCACTGGTTTGGTAACCTCCCTGTAGTGAGTGGAATGGACCCACATATCTTCCTCGGCCACCCTTTGAGGATGTGGTACTTTGTCAACAACGTCAGATATGGATCTTTCCACCGATCAGTCAAACAACCAGAGCTAAAAAAAAATTTGGATCATAACAAATTCCTCAGGTTTCACATCATGACAGTTTGCATCAGACATGTTGGAAAATAACATTTTCAATTTCAGTTGTTCTTACTCATCTTCGTGAGACACTGCACAGTAACCTCATTTTCATATTTTCACATGAGGCTGCCTGTTAAACAGTATCTCAAAGGGGGACAGGTAGACAGATGGTCTGGGATGATCTTGATATTAATACCCATGACCTTACAGAGGTTATAGAAGACATTACTTGTGAAATGAGTATCCCTCCTATATTCAATTATTCTAGGGATATTGTATTTGTACACAAATTCCTGCAATTTAAATTCTGTTATCAATATCTACTGCTCTAAATATTGCCTGGGCCCCTGGGTTGATCAGTATTCTGAGTATTTGGCCTTATCCTGGCATGGCTGCCGTTTGTCCTTAGCGTCCTGTGTGTGAGAGATAAAGCACAAAAGTTTAATATCATTTAAACATGACCTAAATCCAACAATAAATTGTCCACATTTTACATTAGAATAGATCCATTGGCAGGTTGAAAATATTGTAAACAGTCATATAAGGCCTGGGAGAAGATACTGGGGTTGTCTATGAACCCATGGGACACTCATGTCCATGTGTAGTGTACACCTCCCCCTAGGTGGGAAAAGAAAAACACTGACAGTCAGGGTGTTAGGGCACAGGGAAGAAAGCAGAACAGAGATTGGGTATCAGTTACATCAATTACCATTGCCAGTTTTTCCCTAGTACTTCCCATCAACCTGTCTATCTGCAGACCACAAGTATGACCCGACTCCTAGCGTTGGCTCCCACTCTCCAATAAAGCATTAACGGCCACAATTGGAGCTGGTGCCTGATGGACATTTGCTGGTCTCTGTGCATATCCCTTATGAGGATATCCAGGTACTCCCTGGTTTGGGGGTCCTACCCTCTTTGCCGTGCAGCTCTTACTTATGTGTCCTGGCTGGTTGCAATTAAAACACTTTCGTGGGAAGGATTGTTGTGTGGGTTGAGCAGGAGAGAAAGGTGGTGGGTATGGGTAAGGATATTGAGGAAAAGGATATTGTGGGAGGTATGGAGTTTGTGGGTAGTATGGGACTTGTGGTTGTGTAGGATAAGTGGGATAAGGCTGTGTTTGCTGTGGTGTAGGATTAGTGGGGGTGTATAACTGTTCAGGTGCAGGTGTAGGTGCAGGTGTGTCTGCTGGCTGTGATGTTACCATCACTCCTTCCAGAGCTTGAATACTGATAGCCATTAGTTTCTAATTGTGTGTCTCTCTCTTCTTTGAGATGTTTTTATCATGTTCTATGGCGGATTCTATGAGGGTATCTATTGTGACTCCCCTCCAGCCAGGCTGTGAGGTCTGAACCCGGGTTTTTAGGTTCTCTTTAAGGCCATCCATGAGTATGGTGACAATCATTCCCCTGTGGTGAATGCTATCTTTAATATCCTCTAACCCAGTGTACTGGGTGATAGTCTGCAGAGCCCGGTCACAATAATCTTCTACAGATTCACTCTCCTTTTGCTTTATGGTGAAAATTTTGTTCCAGTTAACTACACTGGAAAATATACACCCAATTGAGTTATAATGCGTGAAATGTTACCTTGGTTTACTTGGTCTGTTAAGGGAATGTCACCATCCAATACACAATCCGTGATAAATTTTGTCACATCGATATTGCGTGGTAGACAGGCCCTTAACACCACCCACCAATCTTTATTGGTGGGCTCATGAGAACTACCCAAATTTCTCAAAAATCTGTGACATTTGGCTAATTCCTTTTTGGGATCGGGGAAATCATTTATGATGGAATTTAGCTCTGCTCTTGTCCAAGGACAATGCATTACCACATCCCTTGTAGGTACAACTCCGCTCGCGTCCGCATTCCCATTCGGAACAGTGATTGTCTGAATGGGATGCAGACAGGCCACAGTGCTACCTTTGACCTTATTACCTGGCTGGGGGTTTAATCTGTTGCTGCTATGTATGGTATTAACAACTTACTCTACGGGTGCAGAGGGTGTTAGCACTTCCCTTGCTGTTACCGATGGAGATGGCGGCACCACTCGTGATATCATGGTACAGCATCTATCATTTGTACAGCATGGGAAATGGCAGACATTACAATAGGCTCATCATCCACATCATGAACATTTTCTTTATGGTTGCTTAAGAGAGGGTACAAATTGCTTGTTACATTTTTATGGGTTTTTTCGATAACTGTACTTGCACCCCCATCCACATAAGGTGGCGGTGGTGCGCGTGAACTGCTAGCAATACCTTACGCAACGCTACCTTGCTGCACGTGCGCACCATTTTGCGGCTCGCACGCATTGCAATCCAGCACTACAGGTGTATTTTCTGGCAATGCGTTCGCGATGCTAGTTTGTGTCGCTTGCACATTTTTAAGCCACGCATCCCCTTCATGCTGCCACAATTTTAAACATTCATAATATTTTACCTTCTTACCTCGAGACCGCATCAGACTGATGTGGTCCCGGACATTATCCAATACATCTTTATCAAAGCTACCAATTCTGGGAAACGGTCTAGCACTCTTCATCGTTATCTTAAACCATACATCACAATACCTTACTGCATAAGTACCGTACTTTGTATGCATGATACGACGGGCCGATCCAAGCGGCGCATCCATTAGCAGTACATCATTGTCTAACATCTCTATTGTTTGCGTGGCTCCCATCTTGAGACAACTCCTACGTTTTTCAATAAAGATTTAAACTGGTGAAAGACAGTCAAGATACTTTCACTTACCTGCGGACGCCTTTGAAAAAGGGGTAATCCACCAAACCCTATGAAGGACCTCTAGATGCCTTCACTCACCTATAGAAGGAAGATTCTCCCATACAATAAAATCCCTTTTTGACTACGTTTCAACTGCTAGGGGGCAGCAAAGTACCCTTTTTGTTCCAGTTGATTTCGTCCACCCTCTCACCAGCTCACAATCAAAATCTAGCCAAGATTATGCGGTTCAATTATAATGTTCAAATAAGCCTAACAGATCACACACACATTGATTACTGAACACTATAATCACGCTGGGAGCCGAACCCTAACAAAAATAACAAACCATACACCTGCTCTGTGTAAAAGTAAATGGTATGCTGCTACCGAGTCACTAGGCCACCTTCCTGCGCCTAGCACTTAAGGGTCCTACGATACCCTTTACATTTAGGTCCCGTGTTACACCCTAAACAAACACTCACAGTTACACACTTTTTTCCTGCACAGAAAAATACATGTTAACCCAGTAATTGGCAACAATTGAAAAATGTAAACCTCAACGGCTTTGTTTAAACACGTCGCAGCACAACCGGAAATACGTATACGCTATTGTGCGACTAGTCGCGTACACAATAATGCGACTACTACACAACCGTATGACTTACCCTTAGCTGCGTACGCAAAAGTGCGTCTTTACCGTGCGTGCAAAACTGCGACTCAGTCGCATGCGCAATACTGCGGCGCCCCCTTTTAATGTAAAATACTATCAACAAAGGAAAACAAACTTTTTCCTCTCTTGTCCCTGGATTCTAGTCAGCGTACCTTGATTCACACGATAACAGATAGCGATCTCTCGGCACCAAGTGGTTGCAGGGAAAACTGCGTGTGGCCACTATCCACCCATTGGTGAGATATCGATAACCGTATGTATCGTGTGATTAGGTACGTGACTTCACTATGAACCCCAATTAAAGATACTGAATTTGAACCACTATACTGCTAAACCTTCTAATATCCTTCCTATAAACCTCTAAGGATGACGCTATTTTGCGTACGCAGTCATACTGTAAATAAAGACTCCAGATCTTGAATCTGTGGTTCCAAAGCACAAAGTATTATTCAAGTAAAAGTACAGTGAGTTACACGCTATGATCTAAGTACAATTTAGTGCAAAGAAATTATACAGACCCAAGTACAGTTATACATACGCAAGCGCTCTGGACCAGATCCCGGCATCAGCAAGATAACCTCCATCAATCAGCAATCAGCAAGAAGACTAGCAACCCAGGGTCAGAGCACACACATTTATACCCCCCCAGAAATAAACAACACAATAGAGGAGTTTGTTGCTGATCCCATTGGTTCCCAGTGCGGGTGCATTTGTTACAGGGCATTTAACAGGTTGGTTCAAATGGACACAGAACAGCCTCTAACAGCTTGTTGCCTCCTCTATTTCCCCTGCATGCACAAAAATACATTTTGGTTCTTTATGTCTTTATGGTCCATAAGTTGCGAACGCATGTTCCGATCTGCACACCGTTGATACCGGAAAGCTGTGGATAAAGTGCGGATCAGTATAATATCAAACATGGCTTACTTATCATGTATTAAACCTTAGATACCAAAATAGTCTTTATTTCACAGCATTTGTAATAAATGAATAAAACTTGGATCTTTTACTTTATAGCTATGGAACCTTTTGTGTAAGTGTGCATTAAGTAAGTATTAGGGATATGGGAAAAGATGCTAGTTAGGTTTATCTGATTTGGGGCAGATGTGCACGCATGCAGCTAATAAACAGCGTTCACATGCAGGATATTGTGTATTCGCTACTGAGCGTTATGTTAGCAGCGCAACTGTGTGTAATGTGCGGTGTTTATGCATGAGATTCTATCCATGATGGACTTAACATATACATATATATATATATATATATATATACATACACACACATATCTCATTCCTTACTTACAGTTTCAAACTGCAATGCAAATGTGTTACCCCAGTTGTGAAGTCGGGGCCATTCTGTCTGAGTGTGGGACTAAAACCTGTTTAGGATTCAGATAAATTCAATTGTGTAGATCAATGCCAGGGTTATATTACAATTGTCACAACTATACTTGTCTATATACAGGGATTCCCAATTTGTATGTAAAACATTCACAGTATTCTGGTGTATTGTCTATTCTATTTACTTTTCTCAGGAGGCTGTTTTTCTAGTTGTTTTTGGTAGATTATCAAAAACTTTGCCATCTGTACTTAGCTTGTGAGTTGTAACTTAAAATGGCGCTGGTCGCAAAATGGCATCTTGCAGATTCTTGTTTCTAAAATGGAGTCTAGCTGCCATTCGCAAGATGGCGTCGCGCACGCTAATTTTTACGCTGATTACGTCTCAGCCACTAATCCAGCTTCGACACTATTATGGCGCAGACCACTGTGTACTTATATGTGTAAATCTAAATTAATTTACTTGTTTAAAAAAATATATGATGAATTTACATGGGGAATTTGAAGCTGGTGGGGCACCTATGAGTCTTGAGGACATCAGGGAGCATGTTTCAATGATTGTTCCTTGTGTGTCACCCCAAAGCTCTGCTGAATTGTGCACAGTTTTTGTATCTGTTGTGCTTTGGTTCATATAAAAAATTGAAATAAACAACAGTTTGCACATTAAAGTATGTTGTGAACAGGGGACACTACATTGTGGTATAATGTTAACTGGAGGCACTACAGTGTTATAATGTGAACTATATGTACTACAGAGTGGTATAATTTTAAGTGGATACAATGTGTGTATAATATGATCTAGGGGAACTACAGTGTGATATAATATAATCTAGGGGCACTACAGTGTAAGATAATGTGAACTGGGGCACTACAGTATGGCATTATGTTGAACAGGGTGAACTACAGTATGGCATAATGTTGAACAGGGGGCAATAATTTGTGGTATACTGTGAACTGGGACACTACAGTGTGGTTTAATGTGAATTGAGTGCACTACAGTGTGGCATAATGTGAACTGGGGACACTATAGTGTGGTGTAATGTGAACTGGGTATAACAGTTTGATAAAAAAAAACTGCAATACATAAAGGAAATACTTAAAGGAAAACATAACAATGCTTTATTACAAATGAAACATATCAGCATGCTATAAAATAGCAAATTATAAAACATATTGCAAAACTTACCATCAATTGCTAACAATATACACATAGCCACACGGCTCACAGAGAATGGCACCTGGGAGCTGAAGATGTTAAACAGTAAGTAGTCCACGATGAATAAATGGAAGTCAAATGAGACATGATACCAAAACACAGGGAATGAATCCTGGAGCCTAGAACTACATATTTTGGCACCGTCACCCATAAGTGTAACAGGGAGAGTGAGCGCCTTAGAAAAAAACAGGTGTGGTCTCGCTGGGAAGGAGCGTGACCACAAAATAGTACCCAAAATTCAAATGACGCCACACAGCAGTGACCCTTCGTCACATTACACCACACAGTAGTGTCCCTTACTTACATTATGTCACACAGTAGTGCCCTTTATTCACATTACATCACACAGTAGAGTTCATTCACATTATGCCACACAGAGGGGGTCATTCAGACCCACTCGCAAGTGGCAGTATGCTCATAAGTGGGTCGATGCTCCTCACTGCGAATGCGCACGACGGAGGGACCTCCGTCGTGCGCATGCGCGAGACCCGTGGAGCGACGGGCTTTCCATCACTCCGGGTCTCGCACCAAAGGGGGCGTGCTGTCGATGTTGATTGACAGCACGCCCCCTTTGGTGGGCATGCCGGGGGCGTGGTGGCCAGACGGAGGCGTTCCCATGGGAACGCCTACCATCTCAAACCGGCCCCACTGACATCACTAGTGATGTCAGTGGGAGTGATTTTGGCTCTGATAGAGCCAAAATCACTCCAGGGCTTGTGGCAGGGAGACCCCACCGCAGGGTCTCCGTCGCAAGTCGATGGTCAAGACAATCGCGACCATCGTTTTTGGCTGCTCACATATGCTGTGGGTGGTCACCCACAGCTATACGAGCGGCCAGGAGGCCACTCCATTTTCATGGAGGAGGGTCCTGATTTAGAGTGAGCGCTCTGGTCAGAGCGTTTGGCTCTGAATCAGACCCAGAGCCCATTCATATAATGCCACACAGTACTACTCCATTATGCCAGAGTAGTATTACCCCTTCTAACACATAAAGCCACACAGTAATGCCCCTTCTGACACATTATGCCACACACATTTATGCCCCTTCTAACACATTATGCCACACACATTAATGCCCCTTATAAAACCATATGCCACACACAGTAATGCCCCTTCTAACACATTAAGCCACACACATTAATGCCACTTATAACACCATATGCCACACACAATAATGCCCCTTCTAACACATTAAGCCACACAGTAAAGCCTCATGCAAATTAAATCACGCATAGTAATGCCTCATAACGTTATCCCACAAAGTAACATTATATCACTCCCCCGGTACCCCGCCTGCAACCACTTACCTCTCTCTTTGAGCACCCAGCAGTTTCAGTCTGTGCTCGCCCTGTGTCCTAGATCAAATGGTGGCCAGGTGCTGGGCCGTCCGCCAGCTCCCCAACATGCAGAGTCCAGATGCAGCCTTGGGAGACAGCACCACTGTCATTCAAATCCGGCACTAATCAGAGCTCTTGGATTGGCAGGCGCTGTTGATTGGCTGCCGATGCATGAGCTATGATTGGCTTGTGACCGGAGCCAGATTATGAATGCTGCGCTGTGTTTAAAGGGCTGCAGCTGCATGCCCACTAAATTCATGCTGATCCGGCCCCCCCCCGTCTCAGTGACACTGGTCGGACTGGCCCATCTGGCCATCTGCCTTTCTGGCATTTGCCAGAACTGCCAGATGGCCACTCCGGCCCTGACCAGTACCCACCATTTACCATTATTTTCTTCCCTAGTTACTTCCTTATTTGATTGCCTTTTACCTACTATATTACCTACTGTATTTACTGCCTTAAAATCTACTGTATTTAACACCTTATCTTTAACACAGGTTTGACCTGTACATCCTAATCTCACTACTACTACTACTACACCTGAACCGCCCTCCCCTCCTACTATCCCTGCACTTTCTACCATCTACTCCTGTCTTCTGCCACCAAGTCTCCTCTCTCCCTTCCCATACCCATCCTCACCCCCTACCCTTGTCTCCCTCCCAGAACCACCCACTCTACCACACATCAGCAACCAGGCCAATCTCATCATTCTCTCTCCTCTTCCCTCTCTTCCCTTTTGCTGTGCCCTCTGGAATTCCCGATTCATTTGCAACAAACTGCTCACAATACATAGTTATCTGCACATCAGTGCCCACAATACATAATTATGGCACACATCTGTGTCTTCAACCAATTTATTATACTATAACACATGTAAATACATCTGTTTACCCCAGGGCATGTTGACGAAGAGGCTGTGGAGGTGAGATTCCAAAATGGCCATGGAAGCAGAAAACTGAGATCTTCATGGGAACAGTTGAATACTCAGAGCACACAATATGCCCATTCACCTCCACCTCCTTTTACCCCCAGCAAACTCATTTACCCATCCTATCAGCACCCATTCACCCATTCAGCAACCATTTCCTTCTCCCCAAACATCACCCATTCCCCTCAATCCATGAATCAATGAATCCCTTATTAAACCATTCCCATCAACATCACCACTGATAATCCTTTAACCTATTCCTCTCCATTCCATTATCATTTCACCCTCCCAGAACTCATTAATAATTTCATTAACTCTATCAGTTCCCATAAAGATCTCCCCACACAGCACCCATCAAACTATTCATTATCACCCACACTCATCACCTAATAACTTCCCCCACCCAGCACTGATGAAACCATTCATTATTCATTTCACCCTCCCAGGCCCCGTTAACACATTCACGCACACTGTCAGAACTCATTACCCCCACACACATCAATTGTCCTCACCAAAACTAGACCTTTTTTCATAGCTATCAGATGATAACTGTTTGCATACAACATAGTATTCATGTCAGGGGCTTAGAATAGAAACTACTGTAGCCCCCAAACCAAGACCAGATCTACAGTATGAATTTCCACATCCAAATAATTCACTGAACTAGTGCTGCAAGTGTATGTGAAATTTATAGTATCATCCATGTTGTTAATTACACTCATCTTCACATCAAACTCATTAACATCACCTTGCCAAAACAACAAGATATCATCAATGTAACAAGTGTTAAACAATAGCCTTGCAGCAAAAACAGAATTGTGCAAAAATAGTCTCTGTTCCACATTGTGCATATAGACCAGTGATT
Organism: Taudactylus pleione; assembly: GCA_031769625.1. Classification (NCBI taxonomy): domain Eukaryota; kingdom Metazoa; phylum Chordata; class Amphibia; order Anura; family Myobatrachidae; genus Taudactylus; species Taudactylus pleione. The sequence continues at coordinate 13,752,701 of JAUIMM010000137.1, read as the reverse complement.
CCCAACCTCGATCCTCAAGGCTAACACTAACAGTCCTGGTTTTAGTGATATCCATGGTTGAGCACAGATGGTTAAATCAAAATAACTGAGGTATTAATTAAGTCACCTGTGCTCAAGTATGGTTATCCTTAAAACCTGGACTGTTAGTGTGCCTTGAGGACCGTGGTTGGGACCCCCTGATATAGACATTATCGAAAGCTGGGGCCACATTCGAGCACATCGCACCTCAAAGTTGTAGATAATAAACTCCATCAAAGAAAAAATAGTGCATTGTAAGGGTCTTGAAGAAGGGAAAAGGGTTAATCTGAGCCTTTATAATGTACAATTGATTACCTTACAAAAGGTGTTTAATAGCCGACAGTCCCTGATAGTGTGATAAACTCGTATAACTCTGTAGGCTTTGTAATGTCAATAATAGATCAGTTGTATCTTTCAAAAAGTTGTTACCAGCCTGAAAGACTGGCTGCAAAAAATAGTCAAGGTACTTTGAAATAATCAAAAACAAAGAATCAATTATAAGCAACAATAGGAGAAGATTGGCAATATTTTTGTGAATTTGCAGCAGTGTATAGAAAAGGGGTACAGTAGGAAAGTCCATAGTTAGGGCCTTCTTAGTAGTCACATCAATAGTTGAACTTTCTTATGCCAAGGACAAGATAGAGCAAATTTCTTTTTTAAAAGAAGTAGGATCTCCTGACAGCTTAGCCCCACTGCCATAGGGGCTGCCCCTTACCTTAGGGAGGCGGGTATGACTTTTTAGCAGCCATTCATTCCCCAGCCTTGTGCTGGGCCCAGGCCTGGAGACTGCTCATGTCTCTCTCTCCCCACATTACACCACTCCTCTGGGTGCCGGATCAGGGAGGGCTGCGCTGCTGCTAGGAGGGGGTTAAACTTCTACCAGCTGTCACTAGGGTGCCACACAGTATTCTTGTACTGAAGAAGAGGTAGCTCCCGCTCTTGGTAAGTGCCAGGCCCAGGTGTGGACATGTCCAGGAGTGTGTGTGTCTTTGTGACTGTCCCCATGTGTGGGTGCAGATCATGGGTGTAGGGGCACTGTGAGACCCTAGTAGGCCTCATGCTTTATGGAAAGACACAGGCAGTACTATTTTTCTAGAAAAATAGGTTCAGGAACTCCTTAGGGGGAGCTGAGGTGGGCAGAGCTGTGGGTAATGTGGGTGGAGCTACAGTGGGGGTGGGGCATACATTGGTGTGTACACCATTTAAAAACAAACTCAAAGTTTGGGATGTGGAGGTGGGTGTTATTATAACATATCAATCATATAATGTATTAAAAACTAAACAAATAGTGCTGCAATGCCTGTTGCAGTGTGAAGTACTGTAATTTGGAGTTTGACAAACTGCAAGCATTTGGGTCCGGAAAATGGGGATGTGTTGCCTCCGTTTTGGGGGAGTACCAAAATGCATTAACTGGCTCTGGCAGCTTAGTTGAGGTGGACATTCTGAGAAATCTTAGGGTTGCTCAAATGTCTAATGCTCGCAATGTTTTTTCTATGCTGCATCTTCAGACGCATGCAGCGGTTCTGAGAAACCAGAAGTGGGCGTCTCATTACACAAGACCTGCAGCATTTACATAACATCTCAGCTCCGTGCTGGCTGAAGACCAGGCACTGACCTGGACTGTGCCCACCTCTGAATCAGGCCAACAGTGCCTCTAAAATATTGTGTAGTGAATCTTATATAATCCAATACAGCCAAATAAGCCACAACTAGTACATATGGAAACCAAATAATGCCAAGGATGTCAGCTTATAAATCAGTCATCATGCTATGAACTTACTGCAGGAGTTGTGAAGTACATTACTTGGACAATATAAACTAAATACAGACATGGTCACATGTATACTTTCTACAACTGCGTCCAAAATAACACCAACATGGTCTTTTTGGAAAATAATTATGTTCTTTACATATTACGAAAAAAAAACTAATCTGCAACTGAAAAACAGTCCAACCTATAACATATAATAAAATGAACAGTAGCAAGAAAGCAAATAATTCATAGCGCTCATCCTAAGAGTGCACCATGCTGCAATACAGACTGTCCCATACTCTTATCACCAATAACTGTTATTATTACCATGCACCTAGTGCTGAGTGGCAGCAGCAAGAGGAGGGCACTTACTATACATGCTGTCACTGCTGCCCGATGGAGAGCTACACGGTACTGAGCCTCGTGGGCATGTGCAGCATTTAGCAGCACCGACAGCTCTCCCTGGGCCAACACACTCGGATCTAATCTCTCCTATGCCATCTGCGGGAGAGTCTCTGTACCCAGTAATCTGACGTCCCGGGAACCACCTGTCAGCAGGGAGCAAGGTGGATTTAGGTCTAAGAACTAAATCCACCTTGCTCCCTGCTGACAGATGGATCCTGATGACGTCATACTTAAAAAGAGCTTCAGGAATGGCATTCCTGTGCGTTCCGCCTGAAAAATAGCCCTGGACACAGGTCTATTTCCACCGAAATAGAGTTCAGTTGTGTAGCAGCAATACAGACACCACCAGCTGTCATCTACTACCTCTCCGTGTCACCCTCTGCCTCCTGCTGTCACCCACTGCCTCTCCCTATCACTGTCAGCTTCACCCTGTCACCATCACCGTCTCCCTGTGCAGCATGCTTATATCAGGGTTGCCGACACTGAGCTCCCTCCTTCCGGGAGGGAGCTGTCCGGCAACCACACGGGGGAGTATAGCAGGCAAAAAAGGGGCATGTCGCGGGGAAAGGGGACGTGGTTCAGAGGGTGACTCGTCTTTTGGGGGCGGGGCATGGGGGTGACAGCACGATCGCGTAATCGTGGCTCCGCCCCCTCTTCACAATGCCGAGATTAATGGCATTGTGATGCAGGGGGCGGGGCTACGATGACGCGATTCAGCGCGAATCGCGTCATCGTCCCCCCGCTGCCGGGGTTAATGCAGGTGAGTCGATGGGGCCGGGAGACTTGCCTGCCTTTCCGGGGGGTCGGGAGCAGCACCCGATTTTCGTGAGGCTCCCGGCCGAATCGGGAGGGTAGGTAAGTATGGCTTATATCCTGTGTGCCATGCAAAATGCTGCATTACAGTGTCACAGCCACTGTATTATTGTGGAAACCGACGTCATCTTCAGTATTAGCATACTACTTACAGCCAGTAATCACAGTGTCTCTCAACAGGCCCGCTGCATGCTCCCAAGGTAGTGAGAAACTGAGACTAGCAACTGACACACCTTATGTCAGTCTCTCACAGTTCCTCTGAAAATCAATGTTGCCAACTAGCTTCTGTCCAGCAGACAGCAGTAATATAGGGCACACATACTGAAGTTCCCATTTACAACTTTTCCTATGGGGCAAAACACTTGTGGTTCCCAAACAAAATAAACTGGACAAAGCATTTGCATTGACTTCCTGGCCTATATTCTACAGAGAATTTAAATTTAGATACACTATTCTGTTTACAGAAATCATTGCAGACGCATAAGATGTTGGGTTTCGGGATTGGCAGTTCCAATAAAAGATGTTGCTATTTGTGACATGGGGCACCCGCTATCTGTCAGAGGATGATGAACAAAATTCTAAGGCCTCATAGACAGTATGCTGCTGTAGATGTAGTCATCTATAGACCTGATTGGTAGTCTCAGTTACCCAGGGTACAAGCAGTTTTGGACCCCATCCATGAGGCAGGATTGACTGTCGGCCCAAAAAAGTGTTGCTTAGGTATGGATGGAAGAGGTGAAGTATCTTGGATACACTATAGGCAGTGGTTTATATAAAGCCCCAATGTAATAACATTGAGGCAATACAAAATTGCTACAAAGTAGCTTTCTTAGGAATCATGGGATTCCCCTTTGACTGACCTTACCAAAGGTAAACAGTCAGTTATGGTTAAATGAAATCCTGAGGCAAAAAAGACTTTTCACCAAACCAGTTTTGTGGACACCTGACTTTAAAAATGTATTGTATCATGTCATCTATTTAGGGACTACAGGTATTCCGCCCCACAGGTCAAAACAGGAGGAGGGGGGGGAGAATATGTGATGAAATCACTGGGGAAGTTATTGATGGAAGGTATATATGCCCCAGGTTCTTAACTTCTGTTTGGTAATCACCAGGTAATGAGCAACTGTGATTGTCAGACCACCCGTGAGAAGCTGATAAAAGGTGTGTTAGTTTATCTGATCAGGCAGAAGGCTTGGTTAGAGACACTGGTTCTGTAAGGGCTGAACTACTGTAAATGCTATTTTGTTGTGAGTTGGATATTAGGTCCTTCCACCAGGAGAGAGGGAACTTTATGTTAGCTAGAACTGGATGAACTAGGATTTATTTTTATGGTTTGTTATTTTATGCTGCCAAATAAAACTAGTTGTAGTTATGTGTACCAAGGAAATGGACTGGTGTGCTATTGATTTGCTCCTGCATAAGACATGTTGCAGTTTACCCCCAGGAGTCGTCCCTCTTTATCCTGAACTTTCGATATATGTGTGTACGTCATTTACCTTGAGAATAGATGGCACTAGGCTGCACTAAGGGAAGAAGGCTGACTGAGGCAGTATAATATTTTGGTTCTGAAGAACTATTGTAGGCAGTATGATGTTATGGGCAATGTTCTTCTGGGAAACCTTGAGTCCTGCCATTCATGCAGATGTTACTGTGACACCTACCTAAACATTGTTGAAGACCAAGTACATACACCCATTCATGGCTATGGTAATTCCTGATGGCAGTGGCCTCTTTAAGCAATAAAATGTGCCCTGCCACACTGCAAAGATTGTTCAAGAATGGTTTGAGGAACATGACAAAGAGTTCAGGTATTGACTTGGGCTCAAAATATCTTAGATCTCAATTCGATCATGCATCTGTGGGATATGTTCTGGAGAAGCCTTGGAGGCCCCACATCACAACTTACAGGTCTTAAAAGATCTGCTGCTAATGTCTTGGTGCCATATACCACAAGACACCTTCAGAGGATTTGTGGAGTCCTTGCCTCAATGAGTCAGAACTATTTTGGCAGCACGAAGGGTACCTACCCAATATTAGGCAGGTGGTTTTTACGTTATGGCTGATCCACATGCTGTCTCACCCTACTACAGGGCGAAAGCTACTGCTGTCAAGAGCTTGCACCCTGTAGTGGAGTGAGACAGCATGTGGATCAGCCATCTTGCCCTAGAGTGGCCATAATTGCTTGATTGTGTGTTGAGTATTTTATACATCTTTTAAAGGGTTGCTTCTGGGATGCCAGAGGTCGGAATCCCGATGGTCAGAATCCCGACACCTAAAACTGACCCTCACCCCTAGTACCTAAACCTAACCTCCTCCCCACAGCCTAAACCTAACCCTCCCTCCGTAGTGCCTAACCCTCCCCCTAGTGCTAACCATAACTCCTAACCCTCTCTCTAACCCCACTACTTACCATCAGGATACTGGTGGTCGTGATGCTGGTGCCAGGATTCTGACTGGTGTCGGGATTCGGCAGCAAAATGCCGGCATCTTGAGAGCCGGGATTGAAACTACATCCCCTTTTATAAAATGATAAAAAATATTTGAATACTTCACAATGAGTGGCCTATGGCTGTTTTTTTTTTGGTGCATTTAGTACGAGGGTATTGTTTTAGGATCCAACAAGTGAAGGAAATTTCCATCCATCCGGTTCACCCAAAGAAGTATTTTTTTTTCAGAGAAGGTTTGAACCATCAGAGAGTTCAGATAAGCATATCTTCCAAGACTCAAACCACTGATTTTATGAAACTATTGTTGATGTATACAGTATTGTTCATTATATATATATATATATATATATATATATACACACACACACACAAGTACCAGTCAAAAGTTTGGACACACCTTGTCATTCAATGGTTTTTGTTTATTTAAATAATTTTCAACATAGTAGATTCATACTGAAGACATCAAAACTATGAAAGAACACATATGGAATTATTTTGTAAACAAAAAAGTGTTAAACAAATCAAAATATGTTTTATATTTTAGATTCCTCAAAGTAGCCCCCTTTTGCTTTGATGACAGCTTTGCACACTCTTGGCATTTTCTCAATCAGCTTCATGAGGTAGTCTCCTGGAATGGTTTTGAATTAACAGGCATGCCTTGTCAAGAGTCAATCTGTGGAATTACTTGCCTTCTTAATGTGCTTGAGACCATCAGTTGTGTTGTGCAGAGGTAAGGTTAGTACATAGTGGACACCACTATTTGACTACTGTTGTAATCCATATTATGGCACCAACCACTCAACTCAGTAAAGAGAAATTACAGTCCAACATTACTTTAAGACATGAAGGTCAGTCGATACAGAAAATTTCAAGAACTTTGAATGTATCCTCAAGTGCAGTTGCAAAAACCATCAAACGCTATGATGAAACTGGCTCTCATGAGGACTGCCCCAGGAAAGGAAGACCAAGAGTTACCTCTGCTGCAAAGGATAAGTTCATTAGAGTTACCAGCCTCAGAAATCGCTACTTAACAGCACCTCAGATTAGAGACCACATAAAGTCTTCACAGAGTTCAAGTAGCAGACAAATCTCAACATCAACTGTTCAGAGGAGACTGCGTGAATCAGGCCTTCATGGTCATATTGCTGCGAAGAAGCCACTACTGACGATGAACAACAAAAAGAAGAGAATTGTTTGGGCCAAGAAACACAAGGAATGGACATTAGACCAGTGGAAATCTGTACTTTGGTCTGATGAGTCCAAATTTGAGATTTTTGGTTCCAACCGCCATGTCTTTGCGAGACAAAGAGAAGGTGAGCGGATGGTTTCTGCATATGTGGTTCCCACTGTGAAGCATGGGGGAGGGGGTGTGATGGCGTGCGGGTGCTTTGCTGGTGACACTGTTGGTGATTTATTCAAAATTCAAGGCACACTTAACCAGCATGGCTACCACACCACAAACAAAAAAATGGCAGCTGCTCAATCAATCTTATAGTACTTTTCAGGTGCATTAAAGGGAGGGGTCATACCAAGTAGAAAAGAGAGGGGGGTTTTAACCCCCTATTGTTCCTCAGCACACTGAATTGTACTAGCAACAACATATGAACACTATATGGTAATAGAAATCAGGGATATTGGTTGCATGCATTTGCAAATACATGGGAAGCTGCTAGGCCTCTTCATGGCTTCTCTGTCACTAGCAGTCCCTAAAACTAAGAGGTTCATGTCCGGGGCGCAGTGCACCCCAAAAAAAGTCCAGCCCAGGAACCCCCAGAGCATCACACGAAAATGGAAAAAGAGTGATAGTGAAGTGTAAAGTATAGATGTGTGCGAGTAATCATTAAGTTTGGAGTGAGCTCCATCCTCTGGCTGCCGCTGGGGGGTGGAGAGTGGAGAGGAGCCGGGCACCCGCTGGTAACACAATCTCAGCAGGCACCCGGAAAATGGGGGGCGCAATTGGAGGGCCAGGTGGACTCATAAGCGCCCTCTAGTGATCCACTCCTAGCCGAAGAAGCAGGTACAGGATTCTCAAGAAAGACACAACGTAAGGCCTTCCACTCATTATATATACTAGAGATGTGTGCATGTTTTCCAGGTCTCCTCACAGAATCAAAACTATAATAATTAATTCCACCTGTGGATCTTTCTAAATGTTTTGGTGAGTAATGAATACACCTGTGCCCCAGGTAGGTCATAAGAAAACGTGAGCTCTCGAGGACCGAGGCTGGCTACCCCTGATTAAAGCCTTACGTTGTGTCTTTCTTGAGAATCCTGTGCCTGCTTCTGCGGCTAAGAGTGGATTTTCATCCCAGAAGGGGACCATGAAGAGTGCTTCCAAAAAACAATTGACTTAAATAATCCTTTGCAAATCTTCTGTAAAGGCATTTTCCAACCTGTACAGGGACATTAAAATAAACAGATTTAGTTAGTGGCCTTCAAACTGCCGTTGTTCCCACTGTCCACTTAACCATATGAGAAATGTGAACAAGTGGAACAGAGCATTAAATGCACCATTTCAGATTTAAGGTTTAAGTTTTACACAAAGGTTTTATAGAAATAGATACAACACCAGATCAGATGTTTACCTTGAAGGATCTGTCTGATTCATCATGGTGCCCCCAAGACCAAGATTGTGCAAATTCTGTCAAAAGAGAGAGTGACACCACGGCTAAACATAAGAGTCACCTTCTGGATGTGAATTGTCTCATTTGCATGGGGAAAACCCAACCCTCAGATGAGATGGATCTCAGCCAGTGGACAACATTGAAATCACCATTAAAAAGTCACAATGGAAAACTACAGTTTGGAGAATCTTTCTTCACAGTCAGGAGAGGCCTCAGAGAACATTAAAGAAGATGCTCTAGGTGCTGAACTTCAAGTGATTTCTCCATCATGTTCTGCAGTGTGGAAATGTTTCATTCACATGTTTTCTATAAAGCAATTCAAAGGTACAGCCTTCAGAGTGTCTGGCTATAACACCCACATTTGCCAGCAATTACCAAAGATTATTACAACCAAAGGATTCATCTGTTCGGAATCTGTCTGGGAATTCATGGATCGTATTTGGTCTGAATGCACTAAGACATTCAGTGATTCTGTCACTGTGTTCCATAGCCGACTTTATTCCTACCTGAATCACAAACTGAAATACGTAATAGTAAGCACAGACAACATGGAGGCCTTTGTTATTCCGCTGCCTGCATGCCAACCAATACCTCCCAGACTACACCCACTGGGGGGACCAGGTCTTGATAATGACCATCCACATCTGTTGCTAGGCCTTCTTCTTCCAAACCATCCATCCTGGACTTCCACTCCAAAAAGGGTAAGCAGGGTACAGAAAGAGGAGCTAGATGTCCCCGAAGACATTTTTTCATCTATAATAGATGATGTGGAGATATAAGAGCTTCAGATGCTCTGTTCCTCTGGAAGTGTCTATGCCTGAGCTGATAGGTAGGTAGTCTCTGTCTGTTGGTAAACACCCTTCAGGAGATGGCAACCTAAAATAACAGCAACTATAATAATAATGTGTCCACTGATAATGATAACCAGCCTGATCCCTTAACAGCAACATACCACATATGGTCAACTCATAACATGACACCCAGTTTGCAGCCTCCTCTTCCTTATGACACTAATCCAGTCGCCATGGTTGATCAATCAGCCATGTGTGGACCACTCAATTTTTGGCCTTCTACATTCATTTCTAACAGGCGCATGTGGTGAAAAATGGGCATGGTCCCAAGGGGCGTGGCCACTTATAAATGGGGCATGACAACATGACACACCCCTTTCTTGTCACTGGGAACATTTCTTTCCATTTGCACCTTAATGCAGTGCCCCTTATACAGTCCCCCCTATGCAGTGCCCCTAGTAGTGGTCCCCTTATGCAGGCCCCCAGTAGTACCCCTTTTATAGTACCCCCCAGTATACAATGCCCCCCATAGTGGTGTCTCATATGCAGGCCCCCAGTAGTGCCTTTTATGCAGGCCCCCAGTAGTGTCCCTTATACAGCCCCCGATTAGTTCCCCTTATACAGGCCCCCAGTAGTGATCCCCCATATGCAGTGCCCCTTACACAGTTCCCCCTGTAGTAGTTCCCCTTATGCAGCCTGCCATTATACAGTGTCCACAGTAGTGATCCCCCATATGCATCCCCCTGTAGTGATCCCCCATATGCAGTGCCCTTTAAACAGTGCCCCCAGGAGCAATCCCCCGTTATGCAGGCCCCCAGTAGTGCCCCTTATGCAGGCCCCCAGTAGTTATCCCCCTATGCAGTACCCCCTGTAGTGGTTCTCCCTTTGCAGTGCCTCCTGTAGTGGCTCTTCCTTTTCAGTGCCCCCTGTAGTGGTTCTCCCTTTTCAGCGTCCACTGTATTGGATCTCCCTTTTCAGTGCCCCCTGTAGTGGTCCCCCCTGTGCAGTGCCCAAGTAGTAAGCCCCTTATATAGTTCCCCAGTAGTAAGCCTATTATAGAGTGCCCCTGTAGGAGTCCCCCCTGTGCAGTGCCCCCAGTAGTAAGCCCCTTATATAGTGCCCCAGTAGAAGTCTCCCTTGATGCAGTGCCCCCAGTAGTAGTTCCCACCCAGTAGTGGTCCCCCCAAATGCAGTGCCCCCAGTAGTAGTCCCCCCTATACAGTGCCCTTCATATAGTGGCCAGCCCCAGTAGGAGTCCCCCCCAGTGCCCCAGTAGTATTCCCCCTATACAGTTCCCTTTATATAGTGGCCAGCCTGAGTAGGAGTCCTCCTTGATGCAGTGTCCCCTGTAGTAGCCCCCAGTAGTATCCCCCACTAGTAGTAGTCCCCAATAGTGGTGGTCCCCCTGAATCAGTGCCCCCAGTAGTAGTCCCCCTTAATGCAGTGCCTCCTGTAGTAGACCCCAGTAGTGGTCCCCCCAATGCAGTGCCCCCAGTAGTATCCCACCCAGTAGTAGTCCCCAGTAGTGGTCCCCCCCCACGAAGCAGTGCCCTCAGTAGTAGTCCTCTCATTAGTAATAGCCCCCCTCCTGATAAATATACACATAAATTAAACAATAAATAAAAGAAAAATTCTTACCTTGATCCACGCTCCCGCCGCTGCCGCCGTCCGCACGTCAGTCCTCCCGGGCTGGCGCACTCTGCATTATGGGAGAGACGTCATGACGTCTCTCCCATTACCCACCTCAGGAGCCGGAAGGGAGCCAGTTCTTGCAGTGGGCGCTGCAGCTGCAGCAGTTACTGAGAGTCTATCTGACTCTCATTGGCTGCTGTTTAACACACACATCGCCGCCAGCGCTGGCGGTGATGTGTGTGCAGCAGCAGCAGAAGCCAATGAGAGTCTGTCTGACTCTCATTGGCTGCTGATTCACACACACATTACTGCCGCTCGGAAGTGATGTGTGTGCAGTAGCAGCAGCAGCCAATGAGAGTCATCTGCTGGTTAACACACACATCACCGCCAGCGGGCAAACTAGGGTGGCCCGGTACCGTGGCCGGCGGCGCCCACCCGCGCCACCGGTCTCAGGGCACCCAGGCCCAGCTCACCTAGTTACGCCACTGATTATATCTATATATAGCTATATATATATATATTACAGTCAGGTCCATAAATATTGGGACATTGACAGAATTTTCAGATTTTGGCCTCTATTCACCACCACAATGGCTTTGAAATGAAACAAACAAGATGTGCTTTAACTGCAGACTTTCAGATTTAATTTGAGGGTAATTACATCCAAATCGGGTGAACGGTGTAGGAATTACAACGGTTTCAATATGTGCCTCCCACTTTTTAAGGGGCCAAAAGTAATGGGACTATCAATTCAAAAGCTAGTTCATGGACAGGTGTGGGCTATTCCCTCATTATTTCATTATCAATTAAGCAGGTAAAAGGTCTGGAGTTGATTCTAGGTGTGACATTTGCATTTGGAATCAGTTGCTGTCAACTCTCAATATGAGATCCAAAGAGCTGTCACTATCAGTGAAGCAAGCCATCATTAGGCTGAAAAATCAAAACAAACCCATCAGAGAGATAGCAAAAACATTAGGTGTGGCCAAATCAACTGTTTGGAACATTCTTAAAAAGAAAGAACGCACCGGAGAGCTCAGCAACACCAAAAGACCCGGAAGACCACGGAAAACAACTGTGGTGGATGACAAAAGAGTTATTTCCCTGGTGAAGAAAAACCCCTTCACAACAGTTGGCCAAATCAAGAACACTCTCCAGGAGGTAGGTGTATATGTGTCAAAGTCAACAATCAAGAGAAGACTTCACAAGAGTGAATATAGAGGGTTCACCACAAGATGCAAACCATTGGTGAGCCACAAAAACAGGTAGACCAGATTAGAGTTTGCCAAACAACATCTAAAAAAAGCCATTACAGTTCTGGAACAACATCCTATGGACAGATGAGACAAAGATCAACTTGTACCAGAGTGATGGGAAGAGAAGAGAAGGAAAGGAACTGCTCATGATCCAAAACATACCACCTCATCAGTGAAGCATGGTGGTGGTAGTGTCATGGCGTGGGCATGTATGGCTGCCAATGGAACTGGTTCCCTTGTATTTATAGATGATGTGACTGCTGACAAAAGCAGCAGAATGAATTCTGAAGTGTTTCGGGCAATATTATATGCTCATATTCAGTCAAATGCTTCAGAACTCATTGGACGGCGTTTCACCGTGCAGATGGACAATGACCCGAAGCATACTGCAAAACCAACCAAAGAGTTTTTTAAGGCTAAAAAGTGGAATGTTATGCAATGGCCAAGTCAATCCCCTGACCTGAATCTGATTGAGCATGCATTTCACTTGATGAAGACAAAACTGAAGGGAAAATGCCCCAAGAACAAGCAGGAACTGAAGACATTTGCAGTAGAGGCCTGGCAGAGCATCACTAGGGATGAAACCCAGCGTCTGGTGATGTCTATGCGTTCCAGACTTCAGGCTGTTATTGCCTGCAAAGGATTTGCAACAAAGTATTAAAAAGTGAAAGTTAGTTTTAGGATTGTTTAGTTTGTCCCATTACTTTTGGCCCCTTAAAAAGTGGGAGGCACATATAGAAACCGTTGTAATTCCTACACCGTTCACCTGATTTGGATGTAATTACCCTCAAATTAAATCTGAAAGTCTGCAGTTAAATCACATCTTGTTTGTTTCATTTCAAAGCCATTGTGGTGGTGAATAGAGGCCAAAATCTGAAAATTCTGTCAATGTCCCAATATTTATGGACCTGACTGTATATATCAATGTATATATATATATATATATATATATATATATATACACACACAACATTACAGGTAGGAGGGCACTCACCATTGCAGCAATAGAAATATCCTTTATCTGTTACATACCACCAGTGTTATAGCACATGTTCCGCACACTTTTCGGAACACTTGTCAAGGTAGATAAATGTTGCAAGAAGCCACAGCCATCGGAAATAAATATATATATATATATATATATATATATAAAAAATTATAAATATATATATATATACACACACACACACATATACATATATATATATATATATATACACACACACACACACACACACACACACATCTCAGTGAAGTATTCTTGCTGGTGTGTCATTTTTATCATGCATTGTATTTAAAAAGTTGTTTGTTCTACTTTCAGGAACGAACTCGTTTTCTTTTACATCTACATTTGGTTGTGACATCTTTCTTACTGCCAACACTGAACAATACCTGTGTACAAATCCTGTTACACAATATTATCTGGTGATTGAAAATAGGACACGTTACAAAAGGGTGCTATGGAGAGTCTATATTGTTCACTGCTGTGTACAACTGTGTCTGTGCGGATTCCCAGCTTCTATCAGAGAAAGTCTCCTCACAGGCCGTACCGCCACAGAGATCCGTATTGTTATACCTGGCAGCATGTAAGAGGATTAACTTTACTAGAATGTAGGAAACAAAGCCTGAGACTTGCATGGCAAAGGGTCTATGGAAATTAATGTGTTAAAATACTATTCAGATCATCCATCGCCTGGCAAAAAAACCTCCAAAGATTTTCAGCCTTAAATCATAGTGCCCGGTGCCCTGAGGTCAGTATGTGTATTGTGCATGCAATTTAAAGTGGACAATAGCATCTTTACAGAAACAGACCTCTCACCACAGGAGAACTCTTGTATTCAAATAATCTATTGTTTTTGAATAAAAGTTATTTTTTTTCATATCATTCCACTACAAGAACAGTTTTGCTGCTGTAGCATCTGTATAGCATATTTGTTCTACCACTTAAATCTTTTTTGTTTAAAAAATTTCATACAAAAAAAAAAAGATTCTGTAGATCTCATCAGTATCCTTCGTCTTGAAAATTCTAGGACCGATTTGGAAATGTAGAAAAACAGAAATATCTACCAAATATTTAGTATCTACATAGCAAAATACATACTAAGCTGATATAGCAACTCCTCCCCTGAAAAGGGGGAGGGGCCATAACACTTAGCGGTGTGTATAGTGCATCTAAAGTGTTTATCTGAAACCCCCTCCCATCCTACAAAAACAGCCTATAACTCCCATGAAGAGCATACATTAGTGTTCCCCCACTGGATGACAACAGGTGCGGTGAGTAAAGTAGCGCGCGCGGCAAAGCCGCGCACTGGTAAAGCAGGAGGAGTGGTCTTGCATAAGGGGCGTGGCCTCATGGGTAAGGGGGCATGGCCACGCACCCCCAACCCCACGTTTTACTCTTTCCGGGGTGTCCTGTCCTGGAGGTGTCGGCTCCCTCACTGTGTCAGGAGCCAAGTGCTGCACGTAATGCTACTTGTGCAGCACTCGGCTCCTGTCACTGAAGGGGGTGACACATGGGTGCGGGCCGCATCCCCTGCACCCCCCTTGTGACGCCACTGCAAAGATATACCTCCCAACTTCCCGCAAGTTGGGACAAAGGTACAAGTCTTGTCACAGTCAGGTCAGTAGAGAGGTAAGTAATAATGCCTCCATACCAGAGAGATAAGTGTGTTTGATTTCAACTGCATTTTAGTATATGAGCAATAAAATGTGAGTTTAGGACTTTTAAAACTGGGTTCAAAATGTAATTGTTTTTGTCAAAATATATGTGTTTCATTGTGCTAGATGAACATACCTCCCAACATTTGAAGGTAAGCGAAGACCGAAGCTACATCAAGGATGGGTATTTCTGCATCACAAAGGGGTAATTGTCTATGGAGAGGCTACATCCAGGGCCTTCGAGGGGAGGACAGGTACTAATTATCCCGACTTGTTGAGGGACTCAGCAGGGGCCAGGGTCTACAGCCCCCCCTCTTACCTATCAGCAGCAGCAGCAGTAGCCTCTCTCTCCAATGCAGCACACATTGCTGTGTGCTGGGCTGCAGTCTCCTCTGCCTGTGCCGCGATGGAGGGGATCGATCACACTAGACTGCCTCCCTTTGCTGAGGGGCTCATCACGCCCACGCAGTTCAGTGTGGAGTGCTGCTAATATGCTTTTCTATTATTTTTCTTAAGGGAAGTGACCATGCCTCCCATAATTAGGCCATGCCCCCGAAAAGTACTGGGGACTAGCTATGGGCCTGGCCACATCAAAGAGTGGTCCAGTAACAGTTATGATGCGTACACACGTTACGATTAAAATGCACGATTAAAATGCACGATATGAATGATAACAATATAGATCATATTGTTATCATTCATATTGTGCATTTTTAGGTGCCTCCAACCGACCGTGCATGCTGGCCAACATGGTCTATATCGACCAGGTTGCTATAGGGACCCACGATCATTGATCGCGGGTTGCTGGCTGTCGTTGGTGGTGTACTAGATGATCAATATCAATCATCCAGCACACCCGGGAGATCGTTCAACGATATCGTTATCGTTGACGATCGTCCCGTGTGTATGCAGTTGCACCATTAGTGGTCCACAGTGAGCGGACTCAGTGGAAGATATTCCAAGTAATTATGAGAGCTGGTGATGGGATGAAGTGAAGGAGGCACTTCCGGAACAGCGAGGGAGTGTCGGATGGCGAGGTTTGGAAGATGACAAGCGGACAGGACAAGCACCACCACTCCTGGGGGTCTACAGAATTATTACTTATCAGTATAGATCCATTACTTGGATGCGCTCTATAGTTTATTTGATAAGTGGCAATTCATGTACACTTATCTGTTTACTGAAGTGCAGCTGTATATCCAGGTCCTGTGATCTGGTCTTCCATTCTTCTTCTCTGCATCTTCGGGAGTTTTCTTTCATCTGCGTATTTGCCGGCGTCTGTGCAGGTCATTACAGTGGCGGCAGAGGAAGGTACAGTGGGTAGGGGCGCTGGGGCAATGGGGAGTTAGGATGGAGGTGACCCGGCATATGCATATGCCGGGTCACCTTAATTAGCGGCAGGGGAAGTAACAGGGGGGAGCGTGGGGGTCGTGGGTGGTCAGGATGTAGGTGACCGGGCCTATGCACAAGCCAGTTCACCTTACTTAGTGGCTGCAGAGTAAGGAACAGGGGGAAGGTGCATGTAGATGATGCCGGCATTTGCACAAGCCTGGTCACATTACAATAGGTGGGCAGGTGTAGGAAGGGTTGGGGGCACCTGTTCAGCGGGGCAGCTGAAGATAACAGGGAGAAGTGCTCCCTCCTCTCCCCTAATAGCACTGCTTACGCCATTCTGAGATGGTGAATGTGGTGCTAGCAGAGGAACTGAGCTTTCCGTTCCTTCATGAACCGCACTCACCAGACATATGTATGGTGATGCGATACATATAGGAGCAGGCGCCACGCTGGAAAAGTAATAAGTTTCTCCAATGGTACCTTGTTCTATGAATAGCATGAAGCAGAGAAGTGCTCAGTTTTCAGGTAAACAGGACACTTCACTGCTTCATGAATAGACCTCCTGGTCCTTTTGCACACAAACACACATATAAATATATATAAATACTAGCTGGAGTACCCGGCGTTGCCTGGGATTTTAAGAATGTTTGTTTACACATCATCCTCCAACAAACTTCTCCTTAGGCAGGCCTCACGAAAAGTGTGACAAACTTCCCCATCAACAGTCCTAAGGTCTTCGAAGGAAGTAGGACCTGTAATGGTGTAAAGCAAACTTCGGAGATAGAAGCATTCAAAATTTGTCGGATGTACAGTGTAAACATGGTCAAGAGCTTCTGTTGCTCTGATACCAGGATGACCATCTACAGCGACTCCCTGTTTTCTGCGCAGAAAAACTTTGGGAGAAGCATTCCATGTGTAATATTTTGGCAGCTCACAGTACAGCAGGGTCCTTGCAAAGTCATCATTTTGACACAGTTGGAAGAAAGAAGTCAATGTTGTTGCGTAATTTGGTATAGTCAGACAGCTGAGAATACTGGCAAAGCCTGCTAAACCTCTCTTCAATAATAAACATTAAGATCATGACAAGACATGACAACACAAAACGCTTGCTCCAAGGCCCTACCCATATGCCGTGAGGCCCCACAATGAGCGTACAGCAAAAATTTTGTTTTTTAATTAATTAAAAATTAACAGTAATTAATTTAGATTTCACATTTTTTTAGTTGCCTTTAGTTGTGTTTTAATATGCTTGTATGTAAATTTCACGATCTACGCTTGTAAACTGTGGATTTGTATAGAAAGATAGAAGGACAAATTTTCGCTTTTATACAGAAGAGATATATAGATTAAATCCAGGTGAAATGGAGACTTGGGCCTCGATCTAAATAGGAGCGAGTCTTTCGCGGTGCAAGTAAGTGCGACTGTATGCCACACTTACAATAACGCCGGACTCGCACATTTTTGTTCGCAGCCCCATTGGGCTACAAGCAATAATGTTTAGTTCCGGGGTGAGATCGGGCAGCAAGGGAGTGATTTGTATGCCATTGCAATCAGGGCAGGTTTAGGCAGCTGCCTTAGAGCGCCGACATCTGAAGGGGCAGTGCTGCCAGAACAATAATAACATACCTCCCAACATTTGTTGGGAGGTAGTCGGGACTTGTCCGCGCTGAAGGCATGGCCTAACCATAAAGGGGGTGTGGTCTGATGACACGCCCCCATTTACATCACTAATGGGGCGTGCCCAGCATCTCCGAGATGCTGGGCAGCCCCCGGGCTTCCCCCCGTACTCTGAATAGATGCTGTGCGCATGTGCACAGCGTCTTTTCTAGCTCCGCATACACGCTGCTCTGCATAGCAGAGCAGCATGTATGCTTCCCCCCAACCGTGGGACACTGCGGCCCGCGGGCGGGACAGTCCCAGAAAAACGGGACTGTCCCGCTAAATGCGGGACAGTTGGGAGGTATGTAATAATGATGGCCATGGTTTGAATAACCCGGGGCTGCTTCCCCTGCATTTACCAGCTGCTGCCTGGCTGAGACTGCAGACATGTCACAGTCTGACCCCACCTTTCCCTCTCTGCATGGCGGCTGCTCCCTTACCTGGGACAAACCACCAATGTACTGAAGCCTATATGTCCCCCTCCTCACCAAGGTCCCATCCATTCATACTCCTTTGGTCCTGCCTGTGCCAGTCTATGTCTCCTGCAGCTCTATGAATTGATTACAGAACCTCCTGTAGGCTGAGGTAAGTAAATGTGTTTTTTTTGTGTTATCTGGGATTTGCGGTGCATATTAATATTATCTGGTGCTGTATTAATAAAATCTGGAAGGGTGGGTAGTATATTAATATTAACTGGGTGGGAGTGTAAAGTTATGTGCGTGCCTGGGGTGGCGAGGCTGTATGCAATACAGACCCTCCAACTATACCGATTTAGCCGGTACAGTACCGTTTTTCAACGGTCTGTACCGGCAAACAGGGCTGTACCGTTTGTACCGGGTTAGTACAAACACCCGATATCAATAGCAGCACTGCGGGTACACAGACTCCCGCAGTGCTGCTAAGTGACAGGCGGCTCCTACCTCCATGTTCTCTCAGTCAGCTCAGCTGCTACTTACAGCAGGCTGCCAAGGAGCTTCTCAAGTCAAAGTCTCGCGAGATGATGACGTCATTTCTGAAAAAATAAATGCATGTATAATATTAGAAAATTATGTTGAATAAAACAAATTAATTTAATTCATTTAATATATAAATCAATTTTATGTTTATCATCATTTCTGTAAATTTTAGTACTGTCATTTCTTATGTGTATTAACCACTTAACTGATAATTTCTCTAAAAATCTGCTCAGAAATTGTCATCTGTTTAATGATTAAATTAGGTCAAAAACTTATCCAGGATGCTCACCTTACCTTACACACATCTGTAATGTTTAGCAAGACTGCAAAACCATTGGTACCATCGAGTACCATCACAGCCTCACGCACACTTGCACAAGGTCTGACCTTACTCAGAATTTGCTAACCCTGTCGCATGCTCTGAGTACTTAAGTTGCATATGGCATCGCAGTGGATAATTTATGCATGCCCGTGCAACGGCGTTCAAATGCACTGGCACGCCAGCATTTCGCTGACCACCCCGCCGTCACCACCCCCAAAAGGCCCTTCCTGTCAATCACTCTGCAATGGGTATGGGCAGTCCTGATTGCAGTGGCTGGTTCACGCATTGCGATGCATACACATGCGCAGAATGCAACAATAGTGCATAATCGAAGTTGCGATCGGTAATGAATCAGGCCCTCTGTACCTTGACTTCAGAAGCTTTTCATTGTCAATGTCCTACAATCTGTAGCCTTTACTTTGTTGACAATATCCAAGCATAATATATCAGATGGATTTGGGATCTAGTTTGCATCCTTTCTCCTTTGGGATATTGGCATTTGTTCTGCATCCGTTGAAACAGAAATGACTGACACTTGGCCTGTTATTGGACCACGCCTCCAATGGTGTTTTAACTTTGACTACCACTGCGGGTGCTCAGTTCTTGAGATATACCGCAGTTTGTACTGCTTCTGCCCAGAATCTCTTGTCCAAACCTGCATCACTTAACATAATCTGTGCTCTTTCACCGATTGTTCTGTTTGCCCTCTTAGTTATGCCATTTTGCTTAGGTGTATAGGCAATCATTAGTTTATGTTGTATGCTGTTCCTTTTGAGAGAGATAGCTAGA
This sequence comes from Taudactylus pleione, assembly GCA_031769625.1. Classification (NCBI taxonomy): domain Eukaryota; kingdom Metazoa; phylum Chordata; class Amphibia; order Anura; family Myobatrachidae; genus Taudactylus; species Taudactylus pleione. The sequence continues at coordinate 13,733,243 of JAUIMM010000137.1, read as the reverse complement.
TCTGTTTTTATCTTCAAGCCTTTTTAATTTTTACAAGATTCTTGTATTCTGCAATCTTGCTTGTTACTTGGCTTTCAGGAAGTATATGCGCATAATAAAGTAAGAGTTGCCACTACATTCATTGGTCCAAATATGTCAGTGTGCACTAATTCCAATGGTGCTCTCGCTCTAGATGCCGACTTACGACAAGGTCGATGTGTTTGCTTACTGTTCATACCGTCTTCACATTCTGGTCTTTGGGATTGTCCACTGACATCCCCATCTAGAAGTTTCTGTACGTTGTCATATCCTAGACTACCCAGCCTCCTATGCCATACTTACAATGACTGCTTGGAATCTGAAGCCATCATCACACAACACTCCTCTATGATATACAATTATTGGTACCAGGTGCCATTGTAATTACAGTCCTTATTTTGTTGTACACAATACACTATCCGTTTGCGAATTGGACCATGTATCGCTTCAAGTACATTGATGGCAATCAGATTGGTTCCTAGATCACATCTTCTATGTCTGTGACAACTATTTCACCCTTGATTATCAAACATACAGTAATAAGAATAAGAATAATAATGTTATTTATATAGCACTTTTCTCCCAGTAGAACTCAGCTTGTTTTACAATTGCATTTAACATACAAAATAAGTTAAATAGAAACTAGTAGTGAAATGCTTGAGTAACCAGGACAAGTCTTGAGCTGGGGTGGGCAATAAGCGGGCCTTCAGCTGTTGTTGAACTACACATCTCAGAATGCCCTGCAACAGTTTTAGAATAGCCAGTTTTAGAATGGCCAAAATGTAAAAGGGCATGCTGGGATGTGTAGTTCTACAAAAGGTGGAGGGTCACTTATTGCCCACACCTGGTATTGAGTCTGTTTTTGAAGGATTGTAGAGTGGAAGCCTCTCGAACTGTGCGGTAAAGCGAGTTCCATAGAGTAGGAGCCGCTAAACTAAAAGCTCAACCTCCAGATAAATTCAGGGAGATTCTAGGTACTGCTAATAGTCCTTCATCTACAGATCGCAGTAAGCGAGTGAGGCAAGAAGGAATCAGAAGCTGCTTAATGTACTTTGGGCCCTGGTTATGTAGGGCTTTGAAAGTCAGTAAGCCAATCTTGAAATAGAGTCTACATCTTACAAGCAGCCAGTGAAGGGAGTAGAGAACAGGTGTTATGTGGCAGGAATGGAGCTGGTTAGTTAACAGCCTGGCCACTGCGGTGCAATTCTGGTAGATACAGGTAGAGGGCACTGCAGTAGTCTAAAAGTGCCCACACACATACCGATGTCCTCACGATACGATTTTATGGCCATTTTCCTCATGAACTTTCACGGGAGCTCCCTTGCCGTCGTGATCACGATTTTGGAAAAAAGACACCCAATCTGTCTTACGATCTCACGATCTATCGGATCGTACACATCGTGAGATTGGCCATAACAAATCGTGAGTTTAAAAAAATAAATAAAACAGGCTCTTTACTATTGGTGGGAAATTTAAATAGCCATAACAATGGGAGGGGCTATCTAGGGAGTATAAACAGCAGGAACCCTTTAAACTCTGTGTACATTCTGCTCTGCTACTAGATGAGGCTAGGTGTATTTCTGCTGAATTCTGTACATTGCTACTGTACTCTTTGTATTTGGCTTGCCTTATACAAAGTTTATTCTACCTGCAAGTGTGTGCTACCTACCTGCATTCTATCCTGTTCCTGAATTCTGCACTGATGCATCCCTATCAGTATAGAATGTTGGTCGCTGAAGCTGGGGTCCGGGAGATTAGGAAGAGGGCCCAGCGAAGAAGGACGAGAGCAAAAAATAGCCTTCATTTAGTACAATGTGCACTGACCTGAAGGCAACTGAAAGTGTGCACTAAACTGTGTGCAATATCCTTTTTTTATAACAATTTTACAAAAGAACATTATCACCAAATTTTATGAATCCCAATAGGTAGCCGGCTGTATGTGATAGGATGGGTCAGACGCCAGTTTGAACAGGCCAATACACATATGGCACAAGTATACATTGTGGCCCCGGCTTCCAGCAATGTGTACTTGTGCCATGTGCGTAGTGACCGTGTCCAAATGGTGTCATCACCACCCTAACCCATGCAGCAAGCACCTATTAGAATTCATAAAATTTGGTGACATTAAAAGCAAGACAGAAAAAACAACCAAATTAAATATCAACTAAATTTACATCTCTGTATATTGGGGCGACTCATCTGCTGCATCCAGCAGAGCATTATACAAGGTCGTGCTGGTGCTTGGGGTGCTTGGTGGGGGAGTAATATCTAACTGGGCAGGGGGGGACGGACATACCTATTTGGGGCAGGGGAAAATAGCATTGGATCTGCAATGTATGTAGAATTTGTGAGATTTTTGCTCATACAGCGACTCAATAGGTCGTGGGTTAACCTTAGAAAATTTCTTTGGATATCTGTATCCATATTTCTCAATGTGCTGTTCACATGAGCTGTGAAATCCTCTATTGCATCTGGGGGTTTCTGCAGCAGCCGTTCTGCGTTTTGTAAAAAATGGTCCTCACGTTCAGTAAGATTCTCCTTTCTCCCTTTTTTTTTTTTCTTTTTTTGGGGTTGTTGAGAAGATGAGGGTCCAGGTGGAAGTGGAGTTTCCACTTGTGTGCTATTCTCCGGATCACTATCACCACCGAGCAGACTGAGGTCTGGTGTGGATGCTAAATCAGGATGTTGGGTGGGAGTCTATATAGAAAAAAAAGATATAAAAAAAAATTATAGTCATGTTTTAACCCCGTTTTTACTATTTTTACAGTTTCCTAACACCGTGGAGGAGTGGACCAGCATCGCGGAAGATTTTGAACAACGTTGGAATTTCCCTAACTGCGGAGGAGCCATCGATGGGAAACACATCCGCATCAACCCACCTGCCAACACCAGATCATACTACTACAACTACAAAGGATTCTTCAGCATCGTTCTCATGGCAGTGGTGAATGCCAACTATGAATTTCTGTTTGTGGATGTCGGCAAGAATGGCCGTGCTTCGGATGGTGGGTCCTTCAAAAAGAAGGCTTTCTACCAGAGACTCGCCAACAAAACCCTCAACTTGCCCTCACTGGACCAGACAAAGCACGGCCTAAATTACGTTTTCGTTGCAGACGAGGCTTTTGCATTACATGAACATGTGATGAAGCCATTTGCACACAGGGGCCTGACCAGAGAGAAAAGGATCTACAACTACCGTCTATCCCGGGCACGGCACATTGTGGAAAATGCATTTGGAATAATGAGCAAACGCTTCCGCATTTTCCACACCACCATCAATCTACATGTGGAGAAGTTAGACTGGGTCATGATGGCGTGCTGTGTGCTGCACAACTTTCTGCGAAGAAAATCTACTCAATGAGGACCTGTCCCAGCTAGAGCAGAAGATGTAGGACCCCTGGAGGTCATTGAACATTTGACATCTGTGTCTGCACCACCAATTACAACAACATCCACCGCACGTGCCAAAGAAGTAAGGGAGGAGTACATGACCTATTTCAATGGACCAGGTGCTGTACCATGGCAGGAGGACTGTCTGTGAACTACTGACTAAGTTGGACATTTGGGATTTATCAACAAAAACATTAAGGATTTTGGTTTAAACTGTGTCACTACTTACCAAGACTTCTGCAACCTCCTCATCTCCCTCACGCTCAGACATCAAGATGATTGATTCCCTTTGAGACTCTTGTTCACTGATGAATGACATCATATGGTAGTACCACAGTGCAGGAGTATATATTTCATCTGTGCCCACTCCTGATTTTTTGGGGTCATCCACCTTCTTTTTTTCTTTGATGTACACTGTCCTGAGATTTTGAATCTTTTGCCGTACAGTTTTCAGGTCTGCATCAGATATGTATTTTTTCGTATACACCAAAAGTTCCTGATCTTCCACAGACACTCTTTCGAGTGCAGGATTTCAATGAATCCTGTAACGAATTCACGTACAGAATCCATGGACATTATCTATGAATAAGAAAAAAAAGGACATTTAAATATTTGTGTATACAGTTTTGTTAAATGTAATGTTGTTATAGTTCACATTTTTAATGTTTTAATATTATCTTTTTTACAGGTTTTTAAAGGTTTGTTATGGTATTCTAATCATGTTTTCTTTTACAGGAATGTCATGTGTTTATTGCTTGGTAATGTAATGTTTTTCTTTGTTTGACAGTATGGGTTTTCCACCTTTGGGCCTGTCGTTGTGGTAGAACTACAGATCCCAGGATGCCTTAAAAACAGTTTCAAAGGTGGGTGGCAGGTCATCCTGGGATCTGTAGTTCCACAACAGCTGGAGACCGTAAGGTAGAAGACCCCCAGCTTTAAATAATGTGTGTTTTTAAATGTAATGTATGGTGATTTTTTGTAAAATACGTGTTTATTTATTTATTTTATTGTTATATTACACACATTGGTGGGCAGTGGGAGCTTAATGCATGACCCAGCCACCGCCCGCCTCAATACGGTGGGCGGTGGCTGGGTCATGCATTTATTACCTGGGGGCACACATTGGTGGGCAGTGGGGAGCACATATTGGTGGTCAGTGTGGTTGTATTTAAACTGTACCAATACTCACCAAAACTTGTCCAAAACAAGAATCCAGTGTGCAGGCTCCTCAATGTTCGACTGTCTTGCTCCATACACGATGCTGCACAAGATGGCGATGGGGCGTGTCCAGGCTTCTGTCAGTCAAATTCTGCATTGTGTGATGAATCATACAATTCATCATGAGGGAAAAACCCTCACGATCTGCTTCCATCATGTTCATGGTTGGCTAATCTGCCCTACAGCACGGCATTTTTTTTTAAAATAATTTATTTAATAAAAGTTATATTTTATATATAATTATCCTCTATGTGCGCCAACAAAGAGACAATACCCTTTTCTTCTCTTTTTTGTAAACTACAGCACGGCAGATCAGAAAATGCGATGTACGACGAGCGGGGACGCGCATCGGCATCGTGCTCATGAGTATAAACTCATGATTTGTACTTTTTTGACCCGATTCGTCGTCATGATTCGTCAAAATCGGCCAGATCGTGTAAAATGTCACTATATGTGTGGGCACCTTAAGTCTGATGATATAAATGCATGTATGAGTTTAGCCAGATTCTCTCAGGTAATTAAGTGCTTGATTCTGGCTATGTTCCTCAGGTAAAAGAATGAGGATTTCATTGTGACTGATAACTGATGTCTAAGTGTCAAGCCAATATCCAGGACAACATAAGTTTCCACACATATTTAGTGTTTTGTAATTCTGAACCTCCAAGCATAAGTCCAGTTGGTTGGCTATGCTGTAGTCTTGTACTTTGATGGCGAGCATCTATCATAAGGACCTCTGTTTTATCAGGATTCAGACTCAAACAACTGGCACTCATCCGCTGCTGGAGCTCAGCTAGACAGCCATTTAGGGTTGTCATTGGGATTTCAGTACCAGGAGACAAAGTACAGGTAGTTGTCTATCATCTGCATAGCAGTGGTAGACCAGACTACTGTATGACATCTAATTATTTTAGCCAGTGGCAACATGTAACTGCGAAAAGCATGGGAGAGAGGATAGAACCCTGTGGAACACCGCATGGCAATGGCACTGGTGATGATGATGATGAGTATACTCCAGAAGAAACTCTCTGTGTCCTGCCGTGGAGAAATTATTTGAACCAACTAAGGGCTTTGCCATCTAGTCCACAGAAGTTTTTCAGTTGCTCAATTGGAAACTCATGGTCTATAATATAAAATTCTGCAGAGAGATCCAGAAGATTTAAGATTGAACAGTCACCTCCATCACTTGCCATCAAAAGATAATTAATCAATGTAGCAGACCTGTTTCCAAGCTATGCCTTCTCCTGAATCCTGACTGGAATGGATCAGAAAATATCATGGGTTGATAGGCGAGTTTCCAGCTGAGGTGCGACCGCTTTCCTATTAGCCTTTCCAAGAAAAGGAAGGTTTGGTACCGGTCTGTAGTTGTTCATGCAGTCTGATATAAATTAAGTATATAAAACTTGTGATAAAAACAGCGCGACAAGCTGCAGCCTATGGTGGATAATACCTGGGTCACCCTGGTTCTCCAAAAGGCACAATACTGGTAAATATATGGTAAATCCAACTGCCGGCACAGCAATGGTGAGGTAGAGAACAATAAATCAGGAGGTATAATTATTATACTTTCCTTTTGATGTGGTTGACTTGGTCTGGCTCCGGTTGTTTAGTACATATGGAAAAATTAGAAATAACAATTTAATAGAATTTACACAAATTAAAAATGGTTACATAAGAACCACATACAAAGAACACCATAAAAAATAAACATAAATACCACAGTAAAAACTGTACAAATTGAGGCACTTGTAATTAATAGTGCAATGGACAGGTATAGGTACTCTTTACAGCAGAGAGATCAAGATTTGCTGAAAGAGCCTGGGGAGTCATACCCCTTAATGGACAATACCTAGTCAACTCCGCGGGCAAAGTTCTAAGTAATTGTAGCGACTTTTGTGGCATTTAGGATTTTATCTCCTATTTCTCAGACATTTATAGGCTCACATAACTTTAGTGACTTGAACCGATTCTCATTACAGCTAAAGTACATTGTGGTTCATGAGTCCTGAGTTTATGTACCAGCAATCTTTGTAGTGACTGTCTGCTACATTCAATGCTGACTCTTTCTTCCTGTCATGCTTGCATGATGAAATACGACTTGGTTCACTTGCTCTATATTCTCAGGACGTATGTCCAAACTTTTGAAACATTTGAAACACTTGTAGTTGGGCTTTTTAAACTTGACATCCTTTGACACCAGAATAGAATTCTCTGCATTGGTTTCAACAGGTATGTGCTCTTGAAACTGCAGTATCTTTGCTGAACAATCTCAGTTGAAAGCTTGACTCCAAAGTCACTACTAAAGAAATCATACTCTGGTGTAAGGTTTTGCAGCATCGCCATTGCTACCTCCTCATCATGTACTTGGACGCCTACTGAAGTTAACTCCTGAGAGATAGACAGCATCCGATCTGTATATTCATTCACATTCTTGCACACACATAGATTAGTGCCATAAAGCGTTTCCCTCAGGTTGATTTGTCTCATTAAGCCTTTGTCCTCTTAAGATGCCTGTAATGCTACCCACATTTTGTGTGCGGTTACCTTCCTGTGAATAATGGAATACACACACTGCTCTACATCTTTATCCATATCATCAAGGTTGGGGTTATCACCAGGATCATTAGTGACTTTCAATAATTATTACCGCATTAACTTCATTTGATTGGCAAATTTTCATGTAGCATAATTCTCTGAACCCATTAATTTGGCGAATACCATACTTACATTAGTAGCATACATTTCCACCCACAATATGAATAAAGGTCTTTTCTCAGATCCCTTTATTCTGTGTTGCTGCCACAGCTGCATTCTGGTGGCTGTGGAGCCTCGTGGCCTGGGCCCATAACCTATTAGCAGAAACTATGTTGATAGGTTTCAGCTGTGTGTGATGGAGGTTAGTCTACATGCTGAACAGCTTAACCAGGGATTGGTTTATTAACCATGTAGAACAATGTGAGACAACAAACGGTTAATACAGCATAACTCGGGTAAATGCAGTATGATGCAAATCCAACTAGGAACAGGCTTTGTACAGGGATAATAGATGCAGTAGTGGCAGTGGGACTTGTAGTTCTACTAGCAGTGGTGACTAAGTGTTAAAGGTAAGTGCTGGTGACACAGTGGTAAGTGTGCAGCACAGATGGTGTAATGGTTAGCATTACTGCCTCACAGCACTGAGGTCATGGGTTCGATACCCACTCCGGTCCTAACTCTGTGGAGTTTGTATATTCTTCCTGTGCTTGCGTGGGTTTCCTCCGGGTACTCCGGTTTCCTCCCACACTCCAAAAACATACTGGTAAGTTAATTGGCTCCCAAAAAAAATTACCCCTAGTGTGTATGTGTGTGTGTACATGTGGTAGGGAAAATGGTGACAATGGAAACATTGCAACTATAATGGCTCAGTGACTCATATACCCTCATGGGCACATCCGATCCTAGCAGTATAGAAGAAGAAGGAAGAACATGTGCAAGGAGCAAGCCACCATTATTATGGGAACAGACGGATAAGACAGCAATAGAGCTCTCTTCCAACAATCATAGCACAAATAAATGACATACAAGGAAATTAAATAGAAGGTAAAGGTGTTCCTGTCCAATTGAGCTTGCAATCTATTATGTTGGAGTAACAACTTATACATAATAGAGCAGAGTAACAATTGTATCTCCTGGTGGGAATGGCTGCTGCGTAGCCCTTTGGTTACCACCTCAGGGTTGCCTACCCTCCCGATTTTAGCAGGAGTCTCCCGATTTTTAATAAACTCTCCCGCTCCCCCGCAAACATAATCGAAACTCAAGGTTTCTTAACCCCCTTGGACTGCGCATGCGCGAACCGTACTGTCGGGGGGCAGAGTCTGCAGAGTGGAAGTCATGACTTCATGACGTGTGACGCCCTGATACTTAAACGCCGGCCACTGCAGGGTTGTGGGTAGCGGTGGCCGGCTAATCAGCAATCTGCGCATACGGACGGAGTGTGCTTGGGCGCGGTGGTGGCAACGGGGGCAACGGGCAGAGCGGAGGGGAGGCAAGTCAGCAGCGCTGCATGGGCAGAGCGGAGGGGAGGCAAGTCAGCAGCGCTACACACTGTGTGTGACTGTGCAGAGACAGGTGTGGTGGCCTCAAATATAATAATTATAAGCGGCCAATGAGACCTGTGTCACCTGCGTCATGATATACAGTCAGGTCCATAAATATTGGGACATTGACAGAATTTTCAGATTTTGGCCTCTATTCACCACCACAATGGCTTTGAAATGAAACAAACTAGATGTGCTTTAACTGCAGACTTTCAGATTTAATTTGAGGGTAATTACATCCAAATCGGGTGAACGGTGTAGGAATTACAACGGTTTCTATATGTGCCTCCCACTTTTTAAGGGGCCAAAAGTAATGGGACAAACTAAACAATCCTAAATCTAACTTTCACTTTTTAATACTTTGTTGCAAATCCTTTGCAGGCAATTACAGCCTGAAGTCTGGAACGCATAGACATCACCAGACGCTGGGTTTCATCCTTGGTGATGCTCTGCCAGGCCTCTACTGCAAATGTCTTCAGTTCCTGCTTGTTCTTGGGGCATTTTAGCTTCACTTTTATCTTCATCAAGTGAAATGCATGCTCAATCGGATTCAGGTCAGGGGATTGACTTGGCCATTGCATAACATTCCACTTTTTAGCTTTAAAAAACTCTTTGGTTGCTTTTGCAGTATGCCTCGGGTCATTATCCATCTGCACTGTGAAGCACCGTCCAATGAGTTCTGAAGCATTTGACTGAATATGAGCATATAATATTGCCCGAAACACTTCAGAATTCATTCTGCTGCTTTTGTCAGCAGTCAGATCATCAATAAATACAAGGGAACCAGTTCCATTGGCAGCCATACATGCCCACGCCATGACACTACCACCACCATGCTTCACTGATGAGGTGGTATGTTTTGAATCATGAGCAGTTCCTTTCCTTCTCCATACTCTTCTCTTCCCATCACTCTGGTACAAGTTGATCTTTGTCTCATCTGTCCATAGGATGTTGTTCCAGAACTGTAATGGCTTTTTTAGATGTTGTTTGGCAAACTCTAATCTGGTCTTCCTGTTTTTGTGGCTCACCAATGGTTTGCATCTTGTGGTGAACCCTCTATATTCACTCTTGTGAAGTCTTCCCTTGATTGTTGACTTTGACACATATACACCTACCTCCTGGAGAGTGTTCTTGATTTGGCCAACTGTTGTGAAGGGGTTTTTCTTCACCAGGGAAATAATTCTTCTGTCATCCACCACAGTTGTTTTCCGTGGTCTTCCGGGTCTTTTGGTGTTGCTGAGCTCTCCGATGCGTTCTTTCTTTTTAAGAATGTTCCAAACAGTTGATTTGGACACACCGAATGTTTTTGCCATCTCTCTGATGGGTTTGTTTTGATTTTTCAGTCTAATGATGGCTTGCTTCACTGATAGTGACAGCTCTTTGGATCTCATATTGAGAGTTGACAGCAACTGATTCCAAATGCAAATGTCACACCTAGAATCAACTCCAGACCTTTTACCTGCTTAATTGATAATAAAATAATGAGGGAATAGCCCACACCTGTCCATGAAATAGCTTTTGAGTTGATAGTCCCATTACTTTTGGCCCCTTAAAAAGTGGGAGGCACATATTGAAACTGTTGTAATTCCTACACCGTTCACCTGATTTGGATGTAATTACCCTCAAATTAAATCTGAAAGTCTGCAGTTAAAGCACATCTTGTTTGTTTCATTTCAAAACTATTGTGGTGGTGAATAGAGGCCAAAATCTGAAAATTCTGTCAATGTCCCAATATTTATGGACCTGACTGTATATATGGGGGCTGGGTGCTGAGTATCACAGGCATTAACTGCACATTGAAAGGGCACTCACTGACCAATAAATCCAAACCCCCCCGAGCCCCCTGATCCGAGCCTGACTCGGAACTGAAATCGAGGCAAAACGTCATCATACCGCCTTCCGGATCTCGCAGGTTTTGGATTCAATAAAAGGTCCCAGCGTCGGCGCCATTTCTCACTCTGGCTGTGGACAGTGAAGAGTTAGGGTGGGAGTTAGGGCTGGCTGGGCTGTGTTGTGCTGTGCTGCTGTTGTCCATAGGGGCTGTGTCCACTCTTCCAAAGTCCATAGGGGCTGGCTGGGCTGTGTTGTGCTGCTGTTGTCCATTGGGGCTGGCTGGACTATGTTGTGCTGCTGTTGTCCGTAGGGGCTGGCTGGGCTGTGTTGTGCAGTCAGTTGTCCATAGGGTCTGTGTCCACTCCAAAAGTTTATAGGGGCTGGCTGGGCTGTGTTGTGCAGTGTCCCATAAAGGCTGTAGTCCAAAAGGGGTGCTGTAGTGTTGTCCAGGGGCTGATCTGTCCATCAGGGGTGCTCCACCCAAGTGCAAAAAAACATTTATTTCTGTGTTTGTGAAAAAATAAAAAATTCTTCTTTTCTGTGTTGTGAATTGTATGTGCTGTAGCCGCACGTGCATCAACAAAGGAGCAGCACCAAGCGTGAGCCTATGTCATAAGTCTGTTAAAGGGTGGTGTAACCCCCAAAGTGCACTATAAAAATTTTTTTTAAATCATTTTCTGTGTTGTGAATTGTGTGCGCTGTAGCCGCACATGCATCAACAATGGAGCAGCACCAAGCGTGTGCCTGTGTCATAAGTAAAGGGCCGGCTGGCTCATCTGTTTAAGGGTGGTGTAACCCCCAATGTGCGCTCAAAAATAAAAAAAATTCTTCGTTTCTGTGTTGTGAATTGTATGCGCTGTAGTCGCATGTGCATCAACAAAGGAGCAGCGCCAAGCGTGCGCCTGTGTCATAAGTAAAGGTCCGGCTGGCTCATCTGTTAAAGGGTGGTGTAACCCTCAAAGCGCACTCCAAAAAATGTTTACAATTCTTCTTTTCTGTTTTTGTGGGCGTCTTAGCCGCACGTATATATCAATATAACATAAATGGAGTACAATACTTTGTCCAATAAAAATAAAATAGGCTGCTGCCACTAGTCATGACATAGACGATAAAATGCCATCAACGTCGTGTGCCAAGGCCGATGCCCAATGTCATAGTAGAGGGCATATAAAATCCCAAATGACAAAGTTCAGGAAAATGACCTTAAAAAAAACATTTAAATCATCTGAGGAGAAACAAAAACTTGCCAATATGCTATTTATGACACGGAGTGGCAAGAAACGGCTAAGGTCTTTCCCTATGTTCATGACTAGTGGTTCAGCTTCACATGACGATGGAAGCCCTCCTCCCACTAAAAAAATCAAACGAGTTAAGCTGGCAAAAGCACAGTGAAGAACTGTGCGTTCTAAGAGGATATCACAAATCCCAAAGGAGAGTTCAAGTGTGGTGGCGGTTGCGATGCCTGACCTTCCCAACACTGGACGGGAAGAGGTGGCTCTTTCCATCATTTGCACACCTTCTGCAAGTGCTGGAAGGAGCACCCACAGTCCACTTGCTGATATGCAAATTGAAGATGTCACTGTTCAAGTACAACAGGATGAGGATACTGGTGTAGCTAGCGCTGAGGAGGAAGTTGGCGAGGAGGATTCTGATGGTGATGTGGTTTGTTTAAATCAGGCTCCAGGGGAGACAGTTGTTGTCCGTGGGATGAAAAATCCCATCACGGTCATGCCTGGGCAGAAAACCAAACATTCCACCTCTTTGGTCTGGCAATATTTCTATCCAAATCCGGACAACAACTGTCTTGCCATATGTACCATATGTAAAGGTGAAATAAGTATGGGTAGGGATGTTAACCACCTAGGAACATCCTCCCTTATACGCCACCTGCAGCACGTTCATAAAAAGTTACTGTCAAGTTCAGAAACTTTGGCTAAGACCGTAAGCAGTCCAGGGACACCTAAATCCCTTTGTCCTGTTGTATCCAAGCGCCGGCAAACCACAATGTCAACTCCCTTGTCAATTTCCTCCTTAGTCAGGATCGGAAGTAGTCCTGCAGGCCATGTCACTGGCATGACTGACTTTCCTATCTGGGATTCCTCCAGAGGATCCTGCATTGCTACGCCTACTGCTGCCGCTGCTGCTGTTGCTGCTGGGAGTCATGCATCATCCCAGATAGAGGAAGTTGGAAAACCACTACTTTTACTAAACAATTGACCCTCCAACAATCCTTAGCGAGGAGGATGAAGTACGACAGCAGTCATCCTGAAGCAAAGTCCATAACTGAGGCCTTGACAGCTATGTTGGTGTTAGACGTGCATCCGGTATCCGCCATTAGTGCAGTGGGACTTAGACAATTGATGGAGGTAGTGTGTCCCCAAATCCCGTCTAGATTCTACTTCACTAGGCAGGCGATACCAAGTCTGTACAGAAACATCAGAAAACGTGTCCTCAGTGTCCTAAAAAATGCGGTTGTACCCAATGTCCACTTAACCACGGACATGTGGAGAAGTGGAACAGGGCAGAGTAAGGACTATATGACTGTGACAGCCCACTGGGTAGATGTATCACCTTACGCAGCAACAACAGCAGCATCATCAGTAGCAGCATCTCAGAAATACCGACTCGTTCCAAGGCAGGCTACGCTGTGTATCACCGGTTTCAGTAAGAGGCACACCGCCGACAACCTCTTAGAGAAACTGAGGGAAATCATCGCCCAGTGGCTTACCACACTTAGACTCTCCTGGGGATTTGTGATATCTGACAACGCCACCAATATTGTGCGGGCATTACATCTGATCAAATTCCAGCAAGTCCCATGTTTTGCTTACACAATAAATTTGGTGGTGCAGAATTTTCTGAAAAACGACAGGGGAAATTTTTCTGTCCACTTTCGCCATTCGACTGTGTGCCAAAGACTGGAGCGCCAGCAAACACTCTGCCGTCACCTGAAGCAAGAGGTTGTGACGTGGTGGAACTCAACCCTCTATATGCTTCAGAGGATGGAGGACCAGCAAAAGGCCATTCAAGCCTATACATCCACCTATGACATAGGCAAAGGAGGGGGTATGCACCTGACTCAAGCTCAGTGGAGAATGATTTCTGAGTTGTGCAAGGTTCTCCAGCCCTTCGAACTTGCCACACGTGAAGTCTGTTCAGACACTGCCAGCTTGAGTCAGGTCATTCCCCTCATCAGGCTTTTGCAGAAGCAGCTGGAGAAAGTGAAGGAGGAGCTAAGACGGAGCGATTCCGCTCGGCATGTGGGACTTGTGGAAGAAGCCCTTCATTCGCTTTGCCAGGATACCAGGGTGGTCAATCTATTGAAATCAGACCACTACATTTTGGCCACCGTGCTCGATCCTAGGTTTAAATCCTATGTGGCGTCTCTCTTTCCGGCCGACACAAGCCTGCAGAGGTGAAAACACTGTCAGCTGAAGCGGAACGTGACATGTCAACAGCTCCTTCTTCATTTTCTCCTGCAACTAGGGCTGCCAGGAAACAACTTAGGTATCCTAAGCAACCCGCTGGCAGTGATGCAGGGCAGGCAGGACCAAGTTTGGACATCTGGTCCAGACTGAAGGACCTGGCAACAATTTCTGACATGTCTACTGTCACTGCATATGATACTGTCACCATTGACAGAATGGTGGAGGATTACATCGGTGACAGCATCCAAGTAGGCATGTCAGACAGTCCGTACCTGTACTGGCAGGAAAAAGAGGCAATTTGGAGGCCCCTTGTACAAACTTGCTCTATTTTACCTGAGTTGCCCCCCCCTCCAGTGTGAACTCCGAAAGAGTGTTTAGTGCAGCCGGGAACCTTGTCAGCGAAAGGCGTAGGAGGTTGCTTCCATAAAATGTAGAGAAGATGATGTTCATCAAAATTAATTATCAACTCTTCCAGGGAGACCAGCCTCCAGAATGTACAGAGGGACCTGTGGTGGTGGATTCCAGCGGGTACGAATTAATACTCTGTGAGGATGAGGATGTACACAACACTAAAGAGGGTGAGGAATCGGTGGATGAGGACGACATCTTGCCTCCATAGAGCCAGTTTGTGCAGGGACAGATTAATTGCCAGCTTGTTTTGTGGGGGCCCAAATGAACCAACCATTTCAGCCACAGTCGTGTGGCAGACCCTGGCGCTGAAATGATTGGTTTGTTAAAGTGTGCATGTCCTGTTTATACAACATAAGGGTGGGACAATTCCATCTTGCACCTCTTTTTTTCTCTTTGTATTATGTACTGTTTGGGGCCTAGTTTTTCAAACTGCCATCCTGTCTGCCACTGCAGTGCCACTCCTAGATAGGCCACGTGTTTGTGCTGCCCACTTGTGTCGCTTAGCATAGCTACCTTGGTGCAGCCTTTTGGCCTAAAAACAATATTGTGAGGTGTGAAGTGTTCAGAATAGACAGGAAATTAGTGGAAATTAAGGTTATTGAAGTTAATAATAGCATAGGAGCAGAAAAACCCACACATTCTGTGATTTTAGCTGTTTTTATGCTTTTTTCCCAAAAAATACAGATCCAAAACACAAAACTAAGAACCCAAAACACGGAAGGGTGGTTTTGGCAAAATCAATCCAGATCCAAAACACGAAGAAAGATCCATATCCAAAACCAAAACACGAAAAGTGGCCGGTGCACACCCCTAATATATATATAATATAATGTATATATAATATATGGGACATCGTCCTTCTGGGTAAAGTGTAACCGATCTCCATGTTTCTCCAGAATATGAAGCTCTCTGAGAGAGAGAAACGAGTCTACCCGGGAACGTCACTTTCCACTTCTTCCCCATGGGAAGTTTGTACGTTTAATTATGGATTTAGAGAGTGGGTGGAATCACTCCATCACGTCTTTTTTTAATCCATCTACAGTAGTTTCTCTTTGTTCTTTAAGATTAAGAAGAGGTGGCAAACAGCCAAACACGCTTGCTTGATTGCCCCAGGCCAAAGCAACCACAATAATCAACCAGCGTGCCTATAGTCCTCGTTAATTAACTCATCGCATGCTGAGGGTGCTGCTGTAGAATTACAAACAGGGGCCTCGTATGTGGTATATTGCTTTCTTCACAATGTCAATATTAGTTTTCAGCAGCAGATGAGCGGGAACTATATGAAAATGCTCTTTAGAAGACATCCTAGAGACAATATTTGCGCCCCTGAGATGTGTATTAAGCAGCTGCTTTAATGTTTGTTCGGGTTACTGAAAGCTATAATGTGCTCTGTATAGTGATAGATGTATCTCACTATATATCACTGTATATTTACTACATATCCCACTACAGCTACAAATGATCACTAATTAAAAGAAAAATATCCTTAAGTATAACTTTACATTTGGTCTACTACTTTACTAAAAAATGTGTTTAACTCTTATTTCTCAGCATATTTATTATTGTGTATATATTTAGTTTATATCTACAGAGCATATTTAATCATTCTGCATACTCCAGATATGAGCGCATGCAAGTGTGATCAAAATTCAAGTCCTATGCATGTCGTTCACTTCTGCACTTATGAGCAAATAGGAAGGACAGAGCTGCAATGGGACGTTCTCTCATAGGCAAACTTCAGAGAAGATGTGTTGTTGGAAATTTGTCTGTCCAGGTAAATCTTTTGCACTTATTATAGGGTAGGTGCAAGTATGCACTGATGATAATGACTAATACATTGTGCAATAACCACCATATAGTACACTGAATATTCCAGTGACAGCCATACTGAATACTGAACATCACGTATCCACCATACAGTATATTGTGCATCACAGTGACTGCCACACAGTATGTTGTGTATCCCAGTGACCACCATGCAGTGCATCAAGTATATCAATGACAATGACAATGACAGTACATTAAATATTCCAATAACTGCAACATAGCACATTGAGAATCCTGACAGCCATAAAGTACATTAAGCTTCCCAGTGACCGCCATACAGTACATTGTGTATACCAGAGGCAACCATACAGTACATTGTGTATACCAGAGGCTACCATACAGTACATTGAGAATCCCAGTGACAGCCATTAAGTATATTAAGCTTCCCAGAGAACACCTTATAGTGCATTGTGTATACCATACCAGTGGCTGCCAAACAGTACATTGAGAATCCCAGTGACAGCCGTTTACTACACGAAACATTCCAGTAACTGCCATATAGTACAGATGTGTCCACATACACCTTTGCTTAAACAATGCAAAATAGCCCCAATTGGTGCTCCACTAACTTTGTGACTTATCCGTGGCATCTTGTTTACTACACTTATGTGACAACTCTATATTGCAAGGGTACACTGACTGTTTGGGCAGGCATTATTTGTACTTCTGTATGCGACTAAGTAAAAAAGGCAAAAGACAGAGGGCCTGATTCAGAGGCGCTCACAAAAAGCGAGCGCTCGCTCTGAATCAGGGCGGGCGCTGTTTTTTTTAGGAGCTGCCTCCTGGCCGCTCGCATAGCTGTGGGTGACCATGACCATGATGATGGTCGCGATGGTCAAGACCATCGCGACCATTGGGCTTGCGATGAGACCCTTGTGGTAGGGTCTCGTGGCCGCAAGCCCCAGAGAGCTTCTGGCTCAAATAGAGCAGGAAGCTCTCCCACTGACATCACTGGTGATGTCAGTGGGGCCGCCCACAAACGGCAGGCGTTCGCATGGGAACGCCTCCGTTTGTGAAGCCACCCCCCGCCATGCCTACAAAATGGGGCGAGCTGTTGATCAACATCGACAGCCGCCCCTTGCGAAGTGAGTCACGGAGCAAGAGTTTTTTGCGCTTGCTCCAGGGCTCGCGCATGTGCAGCTTCCCCCTGCAGTCCAAAATCCCTCTTCTCCCTGCAACCCGAATTCTACCTCTTCCCTGCTGCCTGCAATATAAAGAATTAGGAACAGTGAAGATAATGCTGAGACAGCTACAACCCAGTCTCCATTCATGGGTAAGTCTAACTTACAGATTATGGCCCTGATTCAGAGCCGGACGCTCTGACAGAGCGCTCACTCTGAATCAGGGCTGTCCTTCTTGATTTTTAGAGAGGCCTCCTGGCCGCTCATATAGCTGTGGGTGACCACCCACAGCTATAGCGAGCGGCCAGGAAGATGGTCACGATGGTCAAGACCATTGCGACCATCGGGCTTACTGCCGCTCAGCCTTGTGGTAGGGTCTCGTTGCCGCAAGCCCTGGAGTGCTCAAACAGAGCCGAAAGCACTACCACTGACATCACTTGTGGGGCCGGCCCCGGACGGTAGGCATTCCCATGGGAACGCCTCCGTCTGGGCAGCCACGCCCCTGACACGGCCACCAAAGGGGGCGTGCGGTCACTCAACATCGACAGCACGCCCCCTTTGGTACGAGACCCGGAGCGACGGTTTGCCCGTCGCTATCCGGGTCTCGCGCATGCGCACGATGGAGCCGGCTCCGTCGTGTGCGCATTGGGCCACCATAGACCCGCTTGCGAGTGCAATGGGCTTGCGAGCAGGTCTGAATCAGGCCCAGAGTTCCGTTGCAAGCGGCAGGCGTTGCCTCCCTCCTGCCATGTATCGTTATGCTTAAACTGCCATTTTATACACATATTCTACCAATTCCTGTGGAATAAAAGTATGAATCTAGTGCCTCTGGTACACTCACTGTGAGTGACTTTGTATAGAATAACGGAGGGCTCGAATGAGCCAGTAGTGACTTAAACAAGAAGGCTGGGCTTTGGCCAGGGTGGTGATCATTCTGTTGGGGCCAACCTATGAAATCCTCAGTGGGAGGAGTAGAGACAGAGATTATTTAAGGCCAGGCTTACAAGCCTAAGGCCTCTTTCCTGGGAATTATTTGCCAGGTACTGTGTGCAGTAAGCATATCCTATGGTATGCAGTCGGGAAACCGGCTGCCTTAATACCGACAGCTGGCTTCCCGGCTGCTTTATCCCGGCGTGGGATAAATGACCGGCATCGAAGGGATGCCGGGTTCCACCAGCGGACAGCCGCGGGGGGAGGGTAAGGTTTAGGGCACCCGGGGGGGACTTAGGGTTAGGCACACCCCCGGGAGGGTTAGGCTAGGGGAATGGGCGGTTAGGGTTAGGCACCCCCGGGGGGAGGTTAGGGTTGCGCACCACCCCGGGGGACTTAGGTTTAGGCAGCAGGGAAGGGGGGTTAGGGTTAGGCACTTAGAGGGGGGATTAGGGTTAGGCACTTGGGCAGGAGGTTAGGGTTAGGCACCCCTAAGGAGGGTTAGGTTAGTTTATACTTACCTTAGGGACGATCGGGATTTCCAGCGCTGTCGGGCTTCCACTGCCGGGCTCTGCTGATCTGTCGGGCTGCCGCTGCCGGGAATAGAACTGCCGGCCTTGCGACAGCCCAGATTCCATAACGATTCCTATCCTATACCCCCTTTTTATTTTTCATTTCTGCTGAATTTCACTCTTTACCCTTCCTCTACTTCTCTTTCTGCCCCCCTTTTTACATACCTTCTTATTCTCCTATTTTCTCCTTGTGTCCCAGGTCTGAGCTGTTTTCCCCGAGGCTACCTTCTCTGCCCCAGAGTGCCGCACCATGGACCGCCCGCGCCGCTCTGCACCTCCCCCTGCCCGTTTCTTAACGGCTCTGGCGGCCGCTGGTTCTGTCCCCAATGTTTCACCGCAGGGCAGGTCAGCAGTGACGAGCCCTGCGTCTGCAGCCGCCAATGCTAGCGCGTCGCGGGTATCACAGCGCCAGGCCACGAGTGCGCACGCCACTGGACCCGGCGCTCTAGTAACAAGGGCACCTCATCGACTGCCGCTCAGCCTGACGTGGGTGGTCTCGATACGGGCCGCGGGGATGGCGCGGATTACGCCACCTCCGCTGGCTCCTCTGTCCATGGGCGCGGCCGACATTTTAGGTCGCGGCAGGGGGCGGGGCCATGGGCTCCTGTACTGTTAACCCCTCCTGTGCTGCCTGGGTCTGCATCCAGTTTTGCTGGGCCTCCCTTGCCTGCCAATGTCCCTGTGCCTCTGCCTCCTGCAGCAGGCTTAGCAACTCCCTCACCACTTGCTGGCCAAAATGTGCCCCCAGCCTTTGACCCCTCTGCAATAATGGGGCTTTTTGATAATATGGCCACTACCCTGGCCCCCATGTTTGCTGCCATTCTGCCCCCTAATGGGCAAGCAGCGTCAGGCACCCTGGTCGTTTCCCCGGCTGATGCCTCCACATCGCAGGCTGCGCCGTTGCAGATGAATGACACTTCAGCTGTCCGCGCATCTGACGGTGTTTCTGGGGACGGTCTGCCTGGTGGGCCTATTGCTGTTGGGGTCCTACAACCTGCCCTGGCCCCGGAGGGCCTTTCTCCATCTTTTGCAGGTTCCGATGATCCCTCATGGAACGCTGGCGACAAGGCATCCTCTGGTGCTCATCAATCCGGTAGTCACGCTGATCCCCCTGCGGGGGAGGTTGGTGAGTGTTCATCTACTTCTTATTCTTCATTTAGCGACGCCAGTTATTCCTCCTCTGACAACTCCAGTGACATTAGCCCCTCCCAGAAGGCTCACAAGGCACGTAAGCGGGCAGCTAAGTTTGCTAGGATTGAGGCCGACAGGCGCTCGTGGAGGCCTCGGCATAATCGCCACGCCCCCGTGATGACAAGGCGCCTGCTGACAGTGCTGACGGAGAGGTGGTGCATTGCATGAACACCGCGGTACTGAGGGTTCTGCGCCCTAGCATTAAAGACAAAATACGGAAGGGACATTATGTGGACATATTCTCCCTTACAGATAACATGCGCAAGGAATTGCGTGCCGCTAAGCGCAAAGGCGGTATTGGTTTGGAAGCTTTCCAGACTTATTCTAATTGGCAGGCTGGGATATTTGTCTTCTCGGCCTGCTACTTGGAAACTCGCCTCGCAGAACACCCCAATATCATTTGGTAGTTTCACCTTATCCATAGTATGCAAAGGTCTGGCCCCGCGGGGTTGCATAATGTGTTTACGACGAAGAATTTTGTCGTAAGCAGGACATGATCCCCATTATTGACTTTGGGTGCAAGGATGTCGAGGTTTGGCTCGACGTCTCTCAGGGCCCCAAATCTTCCCCTGCTGCAGTTAATCAGCGGTGAAAATTAGGAGCTAGCCGGCCTGGACCGTCCAATGGTAGTAAGGGTAAGTGCTTCGCTTTCAACTCGTCTCAGTGTTCATTTGGTCAGCGGTGTTGTTTTCGCAAGCCCACCCAGCTCTCCTGTTAAATTGGAGGCCATGGATAAATGGCTAGCATGGTACCCTGACACAGCTGCAGCGCAGTTTTTGAGTGACGGTTTTAAGTTCGGTTTTAGTTTGCTGATAGCTATAGAGTTGCAACATATAGAGCCTGATTCAGAGCCGGACGCTCTGAATCAGGGCCATCCTACCTATTATTGGAGCGGCCTCCCGGTCGCTCGCATAGCTGTTGGTGACCACCCACAGCTTATGCGAGTGGCCAAAAAGATGGTCGCGATGGTCAAGACCATCGCGACCAACGTCTTTGCGACGAGACCCTGCGGTAGGGTCTCGCTGCCACAAGCCCTGGAGTGCTTTTGGCTCTATCAGAGCCAAAAGCACTCCCACTGACATCACTAGTGATGTCAGTGGGGCCGGCCCCAGACGGTAGGCGTTCCCATGGGAACGCCTCCATCTGGGCAGCAACGCCCCCGGCACGCACACCAAAGGGGGCGTGCTGTCACTCACCATCGACAGCACACCCCCTTTGGTGCGAGACCCATAGTGACGGCTTGGCCGTCGCTATTCGGGTCTCGCGCTTGCGCACGACGGAGCTCCCTCCGTCGTACACATGCGCACTAGGGCAACATCGACCCGCTTGCGAGCGCTCAGCGCTCGCAAGCGGGTCTGAATCAGGCCCATAGTTAGGGACAAAGGACCTCATTCAGAGTCGGTCGTTGTATGTTAATTTTCTTCTGATGGTTGCGGCCGCTTGTGTTGTGTTGATGCCCACAAAAATAAAAAAAAATGCATAGAAAAAGCCGTCCCCATTAAATTTATTTATTCTTATTATTCGCTAATGCAAACACAGCTGAATCAATTATAAGCCAATTAGCAGGGTTATTAGCTTCATCTATAGATTATTAGCTGCTTGCATTGTGTGGCTCAAAATAGAAACATCAATCCTAACATCAATAACATTCGATAGTATTGATTGTACTGTGTGGCTTGCGGGAGCTCCTACCCTACCTTAAGCTGTACGATCAGCCAGGCCACGAACCTGCTCGCAAAGTGATGTTTTACTACTTCCGGCCTTCTATGTCGGTCGTAGCAGGTAATTTATGTACTCCCCTAAAACACCCTCAAAACGCTGAGGCACACCTGCGTTTTCAGACCACCACCCCCGTCAACACCCACAAACGGCCTTTCATGTCAATCAACTCTCGGAAACCACTTCCTGCTCATAAGCCGTACGATCTACAGCATTTTGGATCGCAAAGCCTCGTGCGCATATGCACACAACTAACCATGCGCATGCGTGGTTTGGAAACATCGGATGCGTCCGACCGAGCAGCCACTTATGACTTACTCTGAATGACGTCCAAAGTCTTTAAGGAGGTGCGGCTCGGTCGCATCCCCGGCCCCTTTCTCGAACCACCAATAGCGGACTTGGTATTGTCCCCCATTGGCGTGGTCCCTAAGAAGATGCCCGGTTCTTTTAGGCTCATTCAGCATCTGTCTTACCCATCTAGCCGTTCAGTTAATGATGCCATTCCACAGGAGCTTTGCTCGGTGTGTTATCAGTCCTTTGATGATTCACTGGAGCTAGTCAGGGCTCACGGACCCGGCGCATTCATGGGCAAGGTAGATGTTGAGTCGACTTTTCGCTTGTTGCCCTTGCACCCTAACTCGTTCAGGTACATGGGTTTTCGCTTGGTTGACGGATACTACATAGTCAAGTGCTTGCCTATGGGGTGTTCTGTGTCCTGTGCTTATTTCGAAAGGTTCAGCACCTTTCTGCATTGGCGCGTTGAGGCTGGTACCGGGGGACAAGGCATAGCCCATTACCTGGACGACTTTCTGTGCGTCGGCCCTGCTGATTCCCCACGTTGCGGGGTTTTGTTAGATTCCGTTCAGGCCCTTTTTTGGGGTTCCGATTACCCACAAGAAAACCTTGGGCCCCGTCTCCCGACTGTCCTACTTGGGTATAGAAATCGATACCTCGGATGGCTGCTGCAGGCTTCCAGCTGAGAAGATTCTCAAGTTGAAACATGCCATTCAGGATTGCCTGGCTGCGGGTAAGGTTACACTGCGACAGGCGCAATCCCTCCTGGGTTTGCTCAATTTCTCATGCAGGGTGATCCCCATGGGTAGAGTATCTTCCAGGAAGCTCCAGCGTGCCACCACGGGGGTTCGCAGGGCATCATTTTATTCGGCTCTCTGCTGAAATAAAAAGGGATCTATCTATTTGGCTCTTTTTTAGCCGACTTTAATGGTGTTCTCTTGTGGCTGCCCCCTTTGGTTCCCAGCGATCAGTTACAGTTGTTCACTGATGCCGCCGGCTCGTCTGGCTTTGGGTGTTACCTCCAAGGGTCTTGGTGTGCTGCCCCCTGGCCTGCCGAATGGTTTTCCACGGGTTTAACTAAGGACCTGCTACTCCTGGAATTGTTTCCCATTATGGTTGCCCTGGAACTGTGGGCCCCTGAGTTGCGCGATAGGAGTATTGTTTTTAGATGCGACAACCTAGGCATTGTGCACGCTGTTAATGGACAAGCGCGCCTCTTCCTTGCAGGCCATACGCTTGCTCGCGCAGTTAGTGCTGCGTTGCTTACAAAGTAACATCTTGTTCAAGGCCATTCACATTCCGGACTCGGACAATAATATTGCTGACGCGCTCTCCCATTTTCAGTGGGACAGGTTTAGGTCGCTTGCTTCTGAGGCTTGCTTAGTCAGTGAGCCTTGCCCCCCTTATGTTTGGCAGGTCATCGAGCCGGCATGGAGGGCCTAGCCAAGCAATCCCTTGCTCCGGCTACGTTGCGAGCCTATCAGTAGGCTTGGTCCGAATGGGAAAGCTATCTTCATCACCGCGGATGCAGAGGTGAGAGTACGCATGGCTCACTGCTTTCTTTTGTTTGGAGTCTTTATGTCTCTAGTCGGTCCTGTGTGGTACCTTCGCGCATGCTGGCGGGCATTTCTTTCTTTTCACAACTGAAAGGGCGTCCCGACCTTACAAAGAGCTTTGCGGTTATTAAGGCCCTTAAGGGGTGGGCTAGCCCCACACCTCGGCCAGTTGATAGGAGACGGCCGATTGATATCCCCCTTTTGCTTAAGTTCTAGCGGCAGTGCCTGCGGTTGTGGTTTCTCTTTTTGAGGCTAAGCTTTTTTGTTTGGCGTTTTCAATGGCGTTTCACGGCGCTTTCCGAATTTCGGAGCTAGTTGCCCCTTCTAAATTAGCGGTCTCGCCCATGTCCCGTTCAGATGTTTGTATTGGGGAGGGGGCAGTGATGTGCAAAATACGGCGTTCTAAAACTTATTAAATGGGTCACGGCCGTTGGGTCTCCCTAACGGCTTGCAAAGATGACCGTGTTTGCCCAGTCCATCTGGCAAAACTTTACCTGGCATTGCGGCCCGAAGTTGGCGGCGCATGTGTGCTTCATGCTGACGGTTTGCCTCTTACCAAATATCAGTTTCAATTCATTTTTAGACGCTGTTTGCTTCACATTGGCCTCTCCCCAGGGGATTTCGGTACCCATTATTTTAGAATCAGGGCAGCTACTTCTGCCGCCACCGCCGGCCTGTCGGTTCCGCAGATTATGGCTCTGTGGCGTTGGAAATCGGCTTGCTATAAGCGTTATGTTAGGCCGGTGGCCACTGGCTGAAACTACTGTTGCGTTTTGCTGCATGTTCTGTCTGCTTATGTGTCATGTGTTTGTTCATCTGGTTGTTCTTGTTATATATGTTTGTCTTGTTATGTCACCCCTGTCCATCCTACTTGGGTAATACTTGCCACTTGTCGCTTGTAACAAGTGGGGGTCTTGAGGGATTTTATTTTACCTGTCTAGATGGACTAATTTGGCCAAACATACAGTCCCTCAGCAGGTTTTTGGTTTACCTCTCGCCGAGTTGTTTTGTTTTTTCCTCTCTCCACCCACCCCCCCCTACCCTCCCTGCTTTTTCATTATCGTTCTCTGCTGTTGTCCAAGTTAATTTAGATTCAAAACTAAAATTTGTTTGTTCTATGTTTCAGTATGCAGCTAAAATTAAATTGGTTATAAAATATAACTTAAAGCAAATTTAATTTTATAGTTTAAAGTTTGTTATTTTGACTAGTCTATTCAAACTAAACATTAATTGCTGCTTAGTTAGAATCTAGTTATACTCAGTTTCTCATGGCTGCTAAATCAGTTTGTGTTACGCTCATGTCTGTTTCTTTTCTGTTAATTACTCTACCTTCAATTACTAAATTTTCTTTACATTCCTTCCCCGGCCGCTATAGGTCTGTTATTTGATGTTAGGGATGTTTGGATTGTGGGCCACTCGTTTGTATTTTGGGCAGAAAGGTCCACCCATGCCAAGGACCAACTGTTATGGCCTGTGTCTGCGAGGGTTCGAGGCTAGGTTTTAGGGGTCTGCGTTGGGAGTCTCTCAAGCCCAGATTGATAGCCGCAGTACGGCAATTTGGTGTCTCCAAAGTGCTGTGTCCCCAAAGTGCTGGTAATACATCTCGGTGGGAACGATATTGGTTCCAGGATAGCCCTTGATCTACGGCCTCACATTGTCTCAGACCTCCTCCTCATTATGGGCGCTTGGCCTTTCTGTACTGTTATGCATTACCCCTAGACAACAGTGGCGTGGTGCTCGTTTTCCTAAGGCTTTGGAGGAGGCTCGTAAAAAGATCAATGTTGCTGTGGAGAAATTTATGCATTCTCATAGAGGTTTTGTAATTACACATCCTTTAATATGGTACCGTGATAAGCATCTCTTTAGGCCTGATGAGGTGCATTTGACGGAGGCTGGTTTGGTCTTGTTTGTGTGGAGTCTGTTCACAAGCATAGAGCAGGTAGTTTAGTGTGTATGGTGGTGGGCTGCGATTCTCTGAGGTAGAATCTTGCGTTGGCGGGAAGTACGGCTTATCACCAGCCCTGGTGTAGTGTGTGTGCATTGGGTGTGCTCAACTTCTATTATGTGTAGAGAAGTACTGTACCACCTCTACAGGGGCAGTACAGCCATCTAAGGATGGTGTTGTGTTTGGTAGAAGGTCTATGCTTAATTCCCAAGTGCAGGGTTTGACTCCGCCCGCAATGCTGTATTTTGTTGTTGAGTTTGCATTGTTGGGCTGCTCTGTGTAAGTGCTGTCCTTCCAGCCACCATACAATATATTTAAAATATTTAAAATAGTTAAATTATTTCTTAAATAAATAGCTGACCTATTTTAAAATCCATTACTGTCTCCGTGTATTTATTTTTAGATAAGTTTTAAGTGTTTATATTGTTATGGTATAATGATCACACACACTGGGCACGCATCAGCCGTTACTAGGTTTATGCATACAATACTAATAACATGCAAAATTAAGGAAAAAAGTACAATCACTACCAGTAGTGGAGCGTCTAAGTCACACCAAGTGTCTCATGCCATGTGGCGCTAAAAAGTTAATTAGGCTTCCCAGGTATGCCACATAGATATTGAGGGCCCTATTTATCATTACCAAAAATTCTTTGGAGGTAATTAGGTTTAGAACTCGCATGGAGTTCTACCTAATTACCGGAGTATTCATCATTCCTCCTCTCCATAAGTATCTATTCCGAAAAGCTGTCATTTTTGCAATAACAGCTTTTCGGGAAAAAGATACTTTTCCCTATCTGCTCTAACTTACCGCAGCTGTAATCAGTGCTGCGCATGCGCCGTTACATCCATAAAAGCAGCGTATGGGCAGCACTGCTTACAGCTGCGGTAATTCTGTGTCCCCCCCAGCCTCCCCCCCCCCCCAGTCCCCCACTTACCAGGCCGCTGCAGCCTCCTCCGGCTGCTATTCTGAAACTGTGTTCTCCCGGCAAAACACAGTAAAGTTTAGAAAAAATAAATATTTTTTTTTTCCTAAACTTTACTGTGTTCTGCTCGGGAGAACACAGTGTCAGAACAGCAGCCGGAGCCAGAGGAGGGAGGGACCAGGGAGCACTGGAAAGAGCTGGCGGAGGACCCGCCCAGCTGACAGCAGGTAAGTGTAACCCGCTATACGCTACCTGAGAGTGGCGTATAGTAACATCAAATTCCAAAAATACATGATTTTCAAAATTTGATAAATAGCCTAATTTCTACAGCCCCATACTAATGTAACGCAAGCGGACTAAACCAGGAGATATCAGTGAAAAACAACAGGGCCTGTGCAAGGTTTCTTGGCACCCTAGGCATTTCCTCAGCCTTGCGTCACCCCAACCCCCACCCTTGGATAGGTACATAAGCCCTTGTACAGTGCCCCCAGTAGTGGCCCCCTATGCAGCGTTCCCAGTAGTGGTTCCCCTATGCAGTGCCCCTTATTTAATGCCCCCAGTAGTAGTCCCACCTACGCATTGCCCCAGGTAGTGGTCCCCCTATGCAGTGCCCCTTATATAATACCTCCAGTAGTATTCCCCCCCTGTGCAGTGCCCCTTATATAGTGCCCCCAGTACTAGTCCCCCCTGTGCAGTGCTCTTTATATAGT
Organism: Taudactylus pleione; assembly: GCA_031769625.1. Taxonomy (NCBI): domain Eukaryota; kingdom Metazoa; phylum Chordata; class Amphibia; order Anura; family Myobatrachidae; genus Taudactylus; species Taudactylus pleione. The sequence goes on along the minus strand of JAUIMM010000137.1, from coordinate 13,706,081 downwards.
GCCCCCAGTACTAGTCCCCCCTGTGCAGTGCCCCCAGTAGTAGCCCCCTCCAACAGTGCCCCCAGTAGTAGTCGTGCCCCCAGTAGTAGCCTTCCCCCCAGCGATGCCCCCAGTAGTAATAGTGCCCCCAATAGTAGTCTCCCCCCAGCAGTGCCCCCAGTAGTAGCCTCCCCCCTGCAGTAGTCGTGCCCCCAGTAGTAGCCTCCCCCCTGCAATGTCCCGATAGTAATCGTGCCCCCAGTAGTAGCCTCCCCCCATCAGTGCCCCCAGTAGTGATATCCCCCCCCAGCAGTGCCCTCAGTAGTAGTCGTGCAGTGCCCCCAGTAGTAGCCTCCCCAGAGCAGTGCCCCCAGTTGTGATCTCCCCTCCAGCTGTAATCCCAGCCAATCACACACGTAAAAAATAAAAAAAAAATCCACTTACCTTAATCCCCGCTCCAGTGTCCGCTCCTCTATCCCCCGGGCGCGTGCGCTCTGCATGATGGGAGAGACGTCATTACGTCATGACGTCTCTCCCATCACCCACTGTGTGAGCCGGAAAATGGAGCTCATTAGTGAGCTCCAGCCCGGCTGCGGCAGTGGGTGCAGCAGCATCTGATGAGAGTCTGTCTGACTCTCATTGGCAGATAAAACAAACACACAGCTGCCGGCGCCGGCGGCTGTGTGTTTGTTCCTAGTAGGTAGTGCGGACTGCACTTATGTCTGGTCCACAGTACCGCCCTGCCGGCCCTGCTGATTCAGGTTGGTTCGCAAGGCTGCGTTCGCTCACAGACAGCCGATGTTTGCATTCTGCGCATGCGTATAAGATGCAGTGCATGTACGCGAACTGGTCAAAGCGATAGGGAAGCGATCGCAGTGAGCGCGCAGAGTCTTCACACAGTGATTGACAGGAAGTGACCGTTCAAGGGTGGTGATGGGGGGTGGTGAGAGAAACGCAGACATGCCTGTGCATTTAAATGTCATTTCAGGGGCGTACATAATTAAGCCCCTGTGATTGTATACACTGGCAAAAGTTTAGATGGCGATAGGAAGTTTAGCAGTGTCTGCGGTAGGGTCAGGTCAACCACAACTGTGCGGATGGTTCCGATGTTACTCAATGTTACCGATGTTTTTGCTGACTTGCGGATGCATGTCACGGGAAGTGGGCAGGCTTTATACAGTGATGGGCATCTTGGTATAGTGCTGCGGTTGCGGTGCTATTGCATTCATTAGCATATTTTCGCAGCGAGCGGGGTGCATGCGAACACAGCCTAGCGAACCAACCTGAATCAGGCCCTAAATTCCTTGCATATGGGCTCGAAGTTACAGGATGTAACCCTGACTGTCAATCACACTGCGAATAAGTCCTTGATGCATGTGCAGTGCAACTCAGACACATGCGCAGATGGCGGACAATCACTCAACTGCGCAAACATTGGCCCAATGATCCCAAGCAGAAAGCCAAAGCAACATTTAATTGAACAACAAGAAGGTGAATGTTTTGCAATGGCCAAGTCAAAGTACAGAACTTAATTTAATTTGAGATCTCAATGCAGTCCACAAGCGTCATTCAACTGAACCAGAAGTAGAAAGTCTGCAAGTAAGAATTGGCAAAAATTGCTCCTAAATAACCTGGTAAAAACTTTCCCCACCAGACTTAAAACTAATATTAATGACAGATATTGGGGGCTCACACTTAAAAATGTATACTTTTATTATTTGCTGTATAAAATATTGATATTCTAAATAAAGATGTCTAGGTGTAAATAGTAATTATGTTTAAAATTGAAAAATAGATATGGGGCCAAATGTAATAGGGTTTGAGTTTTAGTTAAAATCGCATTTTTTGAAGGTGAGAGTTGGTGCCGGGGGTAATGCTTTGGCCGGGGGACCCGGTGAAAGGGTTTCCCTGGCTGTGGCACAACCCCCCACTAGAAAGAGTCCAATGCTGGTTATGGAAATTACAGGGGAGCTCTACTCATTTTGTCCCATATATTTCCACAACCAGGACCGCATCAGAAAAGCCATGTGGTGGTACTTAAAATACAGGGGACCCCTACGCAGTTTGTCCCCTGTATTTTTAGAAACTGGACAGACTTTACATAACCCGATGCTGTTCTTAAAACACAGTGGCCCACTACACATTTTGTCTCCTGTATTTTAAAAACCAGCATAGGCTCTACAGAGCTCAGGGCTGGTTATACTTATAGGGATGGGGGTGCATGTCATTTTTTTTTTAAATAATATTTTTATATGTACACACAGAAACATACACGTATCTCATGGATATGTGTATGTTGTCACGACCCTGTCTAGTTGTCACCTTTTTTGCCTTGAGACTTACCCCTGTCAGCTGTCCCATGGATCTGTGTGTGTAATTTGCCTGGAGGATTTGCTCTGATTATTGCACCTGGCCTCTCCTCTGTCTGTGAGCACTGCTAGCCCTGATTGGAATCGCAGGTGTGGCTCTGATTCTCAGAGCTGCAGAGATGAATACTCCCTCTGTATGTTGTGCCTTCCACCACTCAGAATGCTACTACCAGACCACCTGTCCGTATCCACCAATTGCTGCCAGACCCATGGTATATATATCCTCCCCTGATAGCATTCTGGGCCTGAACATCTCGTCTTCCTGTGGTGTATGGTTCATGTTGTTTCTGCATTCAAGTGTATCCCTGAAACCTGCTACAGCAAGCCCTGGTGCAATCCAGAAAACCTGTTACAGCTATACCTGGCAATTCAGTAAAGCTGCTGGCAGCAACCCCCGGTGCATCCAGAAAACCTGCTACAGCTAAACCTGGCAATCCAGTAAGCCTGCTGACAGCAACCCCTGGTGCATCCCGAAAACCTGCTACAGTAATACCTAATACCTGGCATCCAGACGTCCTGTTACAGCAATACCTGGCCTGTGCTCTGCTGCTAGTCCTACTCCTGGTTGGTCCCTGGCACTCTGTAAACCTGCATCGTGTTATCATGCCTTGCTTGCTGCTGTGGATCAACTCCTGCCCCTTTTACCTACCTACTCCCTCCCTGAACCTAAAATTCCCAAACCTACCCATTCCTTCCTGAAACCTGTTATTCCCAATTATCCTATCCAGCCTTTTTCATAGAAATTCCAGATTACCCTGTTTAGCCCTCGTCTCAGCATTACCTGACTTCCCTTCAGCCATTGTCACATTATTCCAGTCCAGAGTCAAGTTCCAAGCTCATAAGTTCAGTCCACGTTGTTCCAGTCCAGAGTCAAGTTCTTAGTTAATCAGTTCTATTCAACAAGTCTTCCTGCCGGTCCCAGTCCGGTTCCTCCAGTTCCTGTCATTTATCATCAAAGGCAGTTTTCACTGCTACACAAGTCTTGTAAATAGAGCTATCTACATCACCCATGGTTCCAGTCCAGCCGGCCTCCAGGGAATCCAGTTCATCACCTGAGACAGGTAACTCACAAGCACCAATCATGACAGAATGTTCAGGCCCAACGATGGTGGCGGATCAAGCACCTATTAAGGGACTACATGCTTTCCGTAACCTGGTCGCCCGCTTGGATTCACAGGAGGCCGTACAGCATCTAGTGCTACAGCTTTTGCAAATCCTGAATAACCGGCTAGATGTTACCCAACCTTACCTGAACCCCTATCTACCTTCCATCGACTGCTGGAACAGCTTCAGGCTCTACTCAGCAATATCTTTCTGATCATTCCTGAATTTCTTAGAGCTGCCTCTGTCTTGACTAAAACCTCTGCCTTGGAATCCCTAAGAAACAAGGATTCTTCCGAACCAAGTAATGTCAGACATCGTAGTTACCCATGCCCCAAGCTCTCTGTGGCCGAATGCCAGCGGCACAAAGATTTACAGCTCTGCCTCTATTGTGGGAGTTCTGACCACTTCATTAAAGACTGTTTCCTTTGCAACTCCAGCAGTAGTTCCAAGTGTCAACGTCTCAGTGCCCAGTCCGGTCCCAGCCCGGATTCTGCCCAGTCCGGTTCCAGCCCGGATTTTGCCCGTTCCGGTCCCAGCCCGGATTTTGCCCGTTCCGGTCCCAGCCCGGATTTTGCCCGTTCCGGTCCCAGCCCGGATTCTGCCCGTTCCGGTCCCAGCCCGGATTCTGCCCGTTCCGGTCCCAGCCCGGATTCTGCCCGTTCCGGTCCCAGCCCGGATTCTGCCCGTTCCGGTCCCAGCCCGGATTCTGCCCGTTCCGGTCCCAGCCCGGATTCTGCTTGTCCCAGCAGGGGACTCCAGTCAGCAGCCCCAGGAGGGGTTTCAAGTCTCGTACCCCAGCAAGGGGTTTCAAGTGCCATTCCCCAGAAGGGGATCTCAAGTCTGGCACCCCAGCAAAGGGTTTCAAGCCTCGTACTCCAGGAGGGGGTTTCAAGCCTCGTACCCCAGGAGGGGGTCTCAAGTCTCATGCCTCAGGAGGGGGTTTCAAGTTCCTGTTATCAGGCAGAAGTGTCTTGTACTACAAAATCTGATTATGGTTCCTGTTCACCGTCTCCTGCAAATTTAGTTCCAGAAGATAATAATCTCTGTAGCCTGTTCTCAGCTTTGATTGTTGATGCTACTGTCTCTAGCTCCCCAGGACTCCTTCCAGTTCCATCAATTTGTCCGAATTCCAAACATCGGTCAGCTTCAGTTATTTCGACTCCTCATCAATCGGAGCATCCTCAAGTTTCCTCCTGCCAGGCACCTGAAAGTGCTCCACAATCCTTGAACACACAGGATTCGTCAGATACTTCACCATGCATTTATTTTGATGGGGACTTATCTCAATACTATGCTTTATTGAAACAATTCTTCGGTATGATGAATTCTTCTTTGCCATGTGGAGTCAAGTCTACTAATATTGTAGAGTTTATTATCTCATCTTTTCAAGGTAAAGCTTGGGACTGGGTTTCCCCTATTTACAACTCCAATGATCCAATGCTTCAAAATATAAAGACTTTCAGTGAAGCTGTTGTCAAAGAATTTGGTCCTTACCCTGTAAACCAAAATTCTAGCGAAGTTCTTAGTTCCAAAATATTGTCCAAGCAGTCTGTTTGTACTACCAAGAATTCATCCTCCACTCCTCTGAAATCTGACCAAGGTCAAGTTTTTCAAGGGCCAGCGTGCCGAATTCCAGGCATCCCAAGAGAGCAGCACTTTTGAATCTGTAACCCAGAACAAGACTTGTGCACACACCTCCTTGTCCCCTTTCTGCTACTGTTCCTCCCAAAATTCTGATCCTGTCCTTCCCAGCCACATATTTCCACAGGAGTTACCAGAGATTCCTTGTCCGTTGGTTGGCACAAAACGTTCTCGCAGCAAAAAGAAGAATCAGCGAAGGTCTTGAACTATCTCCTTTGTAGACTTTCCACTTCAAGTATCCCAAGAAATTGAGAATTGGGAAGATGTCTGAAGAAAGTTTTTGTTTTGGTGTCCGGAGTCCACCCATAAAGAGGGGGGTATTGTCACGACCCTGTCTAGTTGTCACCTTTTTTGCCTTGAGACTTACCCCTGTCAGCTGTCCCATGGATCTGTGTGTGTAATTTGCCTGGAGGATTTGCTCTGATTATTGCACCTGGCCTCTCCTCTGTCTGTGAGCACTGCTAGCCCTGATTGGAATCGCAGATGTGGTTCTGATTCTCAGAGCTGCAGAGATGAATACTCCCTCTGTATGTTGTGCCTTCCACAACTCAGAATGCTACTACCAGACCACCTGTCCGTATCCACCAATTGCTGCCAGACCCATGGTATATATATCCTCCCCTGATAGCATTCTGGGACTGAACATCTCGTCTTCCCATGGTTCATACTGTTTCTGCATTCAAGTGTATCCTTGAAACCTGCTACAGCAACCCCTGGTGCAATCCAGAAAATCCGTTACAGCTATACCTGGCAATTCGGTAAACCTGCTGGCAGCAACCCCCGATGCATCCAGAAAACCTGCTACAGCTAAACCTAGCAATCCAGTAAGCCTGCTGACAGCAACCCCTGGTGCATCCCGAAAACCTGCTACAGTAATACCTAATACCTGACATCCAGACGTCCTGTTACAGCAATACCTGGCTTGTGCTCTGCTGCTAGTCCTACTCCTGGTTGGTCCCTGGCACTCTGTAAACCTGCATCATATCATCATGCCTTGCTTCCTGCTGTGGATCAACTCCTGCCCCTTTTACCAACCTACTCCCTCCCTGAACCTAAAATTCCCAAACCTACCCATTCCTTCCTGAAACCTGTTATTCCCAATTATCCTATACAGCCTGCACCTGAGTTCCAGCCTTTGTCATAGAAATTCCAGATTACCCTGTTTAGCCCTCGTCTCAGCATTACCTGACTTCCCTTCAGCCATTGTAACATTATTCCAGTCCAGAGTCAAGTTCCAAGCTCATCAGTTCAGTACACGTTGTTCCAGTCCAGAGTCAAGTTCTTAGTTCATCAATTCTATTCAACAAGTCTTCCTGCCGGTCCCAGTCCGGTTCCTCCAGTTCCTGTCATTTATCATCAAAGGCAGTTTTCACTGCAAAACAAGTCTTGTAAATAGAGCTATCTACATCACCCATGGTTCCGGTCCAGCCGGCCTCCAGAGAATCCAGTTCATCACCTGAGACAGGTAACTCACAAGCACCAATCATGACACATGTTTCTGTGCTAGAGCTATTTCACACACTCCGGTTTTGACCGGGCGGCAAAAAGCCGCCCGGTTTTCAGCCTGGTGTAAAATCTAGTACTTGCAGGAATTCAGAGGGTCCTTTCACATGGCATGGCCATGGCATGGTCGCCGTGTTGCAGCCAGAAAAAACTACTATGCAGTACGGTGCCGTGCCATTGCCGTGCCATCCCTGCACGCCAGTAGTGTGAACGAAACAATGTTTCCTTTCACACACACTGGCTTCTGCCGACCGGGCTTGTGCAGCAGCTGCTGTGCATGCCCAATAAGATAAAAAAATAAATAAATAAATAAAAGCGGCTCAAAGCCGCTGCTTGTGAAAGGTACGGAGTGCCTCAAAAACCCCGGCCAGCTACCGCCCGGTTCTGGCCTGTCCGGCCAGAACCGGAGTGTGTGAAATAGCTCATACTCTGACTTGCTCAGGATAAACTCCTGAAGCTGGTCTATATTGTTTTGGTGATTTCTCAGGTAGTAATAAGTGCGAGTGAAACATTCACACTCTATTACATTGCCCGAGTTCTATCTAGAGAATGGAAAAATGTCGATGCAAGAAGCTTTTTTGCGAGTAATAGTAAAGCCTGAAAAATGCGAGTTTTACTATAGTCGCACCCTATTACATTTGAGAGAGAGTAAAAAATGAAAGAATAGCGCTAAACTCGCATTTTTTACAAAATTGCAACCTATTACATTTGGCCCATGGTGTCCCCAAATGCCTTCCCACTGTGGGGAATAAGACAATCTTTTACCATTTGGTTTGATCGAGTCGTTAACCGTACATCTCGCTTGATGATATAGCAGCTATGCAACCTGCCAGGAGCAGTGTGTTACTTGGAGGATGAGTGATGCATATACTGTGGCGTCTCACATATGGATGTACTCATCATATGTGTAACAGTCTTGTCACCCCTCTGATTCTCTTGTGCTGGTTCGGTCCACACAGGTGCAGTAGGAAGTGGCATATCTATAATGGTATATCTAATGGGTGCACATGGGCCCCTGCATACATGGGGGCCCCACCACACAGCCTGCTCTCATTTCTACAATGCTTATCTCTCTGGAGTTGTGAGTCGGTGGCAGCAATGCTGCACAAATCATTGGGGAAATGGCATAGTGCCCTTTTTTATCTGGCATTTCCATTTCCCTGGAGACCTGCATATGCGCAGTAGACTCAGGCACAGCGCTAGAGTCTACTAGTGCTCCTAGTGCTCAGAGGGGTTGATTCAACATTGCACACTACTTACAAGGAATCTACACGTGCACAGGACCCGTTCTGCTCATGTGCAGAACGGGTCATGCATGATTGCATGCAGCCCCTGGTATGCCTCTGCCTGATTGACAGGCAGAGGCATTTATGGGGCTGTGCGAGATCGGGGACGGTCTGCTTTCCCGGAAACGGTGGCGGGTTGCACCTATTTTACGGGAGTGTGCAAGGCCAGGATCTGCGTCCACGGATGCAGTTTCCTGGCCTTGCAAGCCGGACAGCCCGCGTAAGCCTCAGCTTATGCAGCTGGCCGGCACCATCCACCATCACGATCTATGGTCGTGATGGTTATCCCAGCATACGACCTTGGTCACGGTGCTGGGTTTGCAAATGCAGCAGCGGGTGTCAGACATCTTTTGCTATATTTGCAAGGACTACTGAATCACCTCTAGAGTCTGCTGAGAGGCCGACAGGAGGTGGCCCTGGACAGACACTGCACACGGGCCCCCTCCTCTCTGAAGATGCCCCTTGCAGTAGGGGATCTTCTGAGGTTTTAATCAGGCTGTCAGATTCACTCAGTACTTTAAATTAAATTATATTAAAGCTAATATTGCAACAAAAATCTTCTATCAAGTACTCGTCTACAGGGGTTGAATATTTATGCAAACTTTTTTCATATCTTTCTGCAGAAAAATGACTTATGAAAATTTATTTTAAAAGCCTACTGGTTTGCAACAAAACTGCTGTCTGAAATAGTGTTACCAACATTTTATTTTCAGATTCCCAGACAGGGGGTGTGGCCAAAAGTGCAGTAGGTTTATGCAGGGGCGCCAAGAGGGGGGGGAGCGGGTACTAATTACCCAGGCCCACACTGGTTGGAGGGGCCCGAGTCTGATGCCACCCCCCCTCTTACCTCTCAGCAGCAGTCTCCTATGCCTGAGGGGGGAGAACGGTCACACTGATCGTGTCCCCTCTGGATTTGTGCTGGGTTAAGGGGTTCACAGCGCCCCCTCCCCAGGACTGTGCAAAAATTTTTTGTTTTGCTTACCCGAAGGGGGCATGACAATGTGTCCCACAATTAGGCCACGCCTCTTCCACCAATTAGGCCACATCTCTTCCTCTTTCTTTTTCTACATCCCTGGGTTTATGACTAATTTATTTGTCATATTTCATGACATTTCTTACCACTCTATTAAATACAGAAAAATGGATTTATAGCATCAGATTGGTGAATACACCTCCCCAGACTGACACGTGACATGACATATAGTACATGATTACATTACATCCTCCATTTTATCTGTGCTGGGACAGTCCCCTCTTAGGGCTTTATGCAGCAGCGATCGCATGCTATCGGCCGATTGTTGCGTTCTGCTCATGTATATGCATCGCAGTGTGCAAATACTCCACTGCAACTGGGATCGCGATCACAGTGACTATACAGACCCATCACAGAGTAAGTGACAGAAAGTACCGTTTAGGGGTGGTGACGAGGGGGTGGTTGGTAAAAGGCAGGCTTGCCAGTGCATTTGAATGCTGTTGCAGGGGCGTGCATAAATTAACCATTGCGATGCCATACACAGCTTGGGCTTTCACTGCGTGCGATGAGGTTGCAATTCCTGAGTAAGGTCAGACCTTGTGCAAGTCTTGCTAAGTATTACGGATTTCTGTAAGGTAAAGGGGGCGTCCTTATTTTAGGCTGTGTATATCATTGCGATTGCAATCATTACCATATGTTCGCAGTGAGACTGCGTGCATAAATGCTATTGCGATCGCAGTTGAGATACGTACTGAAGTCCTGACTCAGAGGTGGACGCTATTGCAATTCGCACACAGACTGAGCGATTGTTTGCCATTACGCATGCGTATGCATCACAGTGCGCGTTCGCAAAGACAGATGTGTGATCCCGCAGCGATCGCCTGGCAAGCCCCAAGACCATGGAGGCACATTGCAGATTGACAGGAAGTGACTATTTGGGGGTGTTGACGGGGGCTGATTAAGGAAACGCAGGTGTGCCTGGGCGTTTGAACACCGTTTCATGGGCATGCATAAATTAGCCACTGCAAGTGCATACACAGCCCTGCATGGCAGAAGAGCTCCCTAGGCTGCGGCAGGTCAGACCTTCTGCAAGGGTAAAATGGCCGCCGATGTCCTTTGATGTTACCGATATTTATGCATGCATGCAAGTACGAAGGCAGCAGTGGTCGCCTTTATGCTCGGGTGATCGTTACTAACATTAGCATATTTTCACAGCTGCATGCATAGGAATGCGCGGCTGCGTAGGCATTAGCGTCCACCTCTGAACCATGCCCTTAATCAGGCCCTTAGTCTCCCCATGTATTGTCACTATGTAATATGTATATATGAAGCATACAAGGGCAGGCCATATATATGATTAGTTTACCTCCTGGCTTCTGCTGCACTTACAGTACACTGGTGATTTTACATACATAATACTAATCAAAAAGTGCTTAAGGGAGCTGCTGTACAATTTATTAATATTATTATTATTATTGAATTATGAATTGGGGAAGTAAAAAACAGTGATGCATTTTTATTTTTCATCCATTTGCCCAAATGAATAAAGCCATTTTACCTACTTTCAATTATGTCCCAAGTAAAATATTAGGTAACATTTACATTTAAAAGGCGAGTGTCCAAAAATATTATAATTGTAATCTGTAACATACAGATGTGTCCTGCTACATCTTTGCTAATAGCGCGCCATACAGGCTTCTAAGTCACTGCATGAGAATAGCGCAGCGTAGTTCAGTAAGGGCAGTGAGACTTGACAATATCCATGGCATGCAATGGACAGCTTCACCGCTGGGTTGCCAGTGGTCACCTGAATAAGTGGTGAATATTATAGCAGTGGATGGATACAGTATAGCATTACAGAATAGAACAATAAGCCCTGACAGGTGGACCAATCACATACTGTACAGTACTGCAGAGTGTAAACAGTGTATTTAATACAGTATTGTAGTAATTCTGCATAGCAGACTATTATCAGCAGTGATATGCGACATTTACACAATGATGGCATGCCTTAGAAATTAGTAGTCAGGTTTTAGCAGTGTTGTATGAAATCCTCAATGAACTATAAATCATAGCCCAGAAAGTGGTGTCTTTAGATTGCAAACTGACTGTACGTTTTATGCCGCACACTTGCAGTAATGTCAACACTGCTGTGCCGCTTGGAGTTTATAGAACATGTTGTTACTCGGTACACATCAGTAAGTGTCATTCACTGCAGTACTGTGATGACATGCCCTAGAAATGAGTAGTGGGGCTTGAGCTGCGGTGTATGAAACCATGCTTGAAATACAAATCTCAGCCCAGAAAGCGGTTTCTTTGAATTACAAACTGACGGTGCATTTTATGCAGCACACTTGTGGCAATGTCGATACTGCTGTGCCACTAGAAGCTTGACACTAATCGTTACACATCATTAAGTGCCGGTCACTGTGGCATTGTAGAAAGTGGTGTGCGGCGCTCACACAGTGATGGCATGTCTTAGAACCTAGTAGTGGGTTCTGAGTAGCATTGCATAACACCATCACTGAACTAGAAGTCTCAGCCCAGAAAGAGGTGTCTCTAGATTAGAAACTGACTGTGCATTTTACGCCGGACACTTGTGGCAATATCTGCACTGCTGTGCCACTAGGATCTTGTAAAACATGTTGCTAATAGTGTTGGTCACTGTGGCACTGTAGAAAGTGGTCTGCAGTGCTCACACAGTGATGGCACATATTAGAATGTATTAGTGGGGTCTGAACAGTGGTGTATAAAACCATCACTGAATTACAAATCTCAGCCCAGAAAAAGGTGTCTTTGAATTAAAGACTGACTATGAATTTGCTGTATGCGGTGCTCTCACAGTGATGGCATGCCTGAAAAATGAACAGTGTGTACATTGGGTACAGTACTGTTTGAAATTTGCTGTGCCCTCTTGGTCTCTTCCCCCAAAGCAAACAAGCATGGCTGTTGATTGACTGTTGTACAGATGTATGTAGAAGTACTGTAATAGGATCAGGGTAGGAGGTCCCTCTCCTGGGGTAGTTGGACACCTCTTTACACACAGCAGCCATAGCACACCAGTCCAGGGTTTTTGGCAAGTTAGCTGGAGCTAGTTTTTATTGTGCAGTAATAAAACATGTAAATCATAATCATAAATCCTAGCCCATCTGGACACTAACTAGACAATAACTTCCCTCTCTCAAACAGTGGTAGGGCCTACTGCCCTCACCTCAAACATAGGCATATGCACAGTACTTACAATAAGTATATCAGTGTCTCTGAACAAGCCTGCTTGCTTGTTCTCCCCAGGTGTGAGACCCTGAGCCAAACCCAGACACGGCTTATACGAGCCTCTTCCAGGTGCAATCACTAAGAAGAAGCCTGCTCTTAGGCTGAAAGGCCAAACATCTGAAACGGCCCTGTGGATGGAGCCCTCCCTTCCCTCTCACATCCACACCCCCAGGACCCATTATGCGGCTTTTACTTAAAGCCCAAAACTCCAATAAAGCAGATACAGACTTTTCCTGGGGGTTTACAAGACATATGTTAAAAACCTTGGACATATGTACACTCCATTTAGCACTTCACCAGTGCTTCTATCACAACTCATACATCTCAACAGTGTTTGTGGGTCCGTGCTAATCATTTTTTTTTTTACTTTGCCAAGTCCCGGGACTCTACTGGACAAGGGGACTGACTTACGCCAGAGGATAGGCAAGTATAGATATTTTTTGTAGGAATTCTACTGGACAAGGGGACCGATTACCTGGGAGAAGGTAAATATGGGTGAGTGTGTTTTGTATGTAATAAAATTTTACTTTCTATGATGTGCGTGTTCTGTGATTATTTTACAATTCTTTTTACAGTGGGGCTATAAGTGCCGGCCACCTGCTGGTACTTATGGAAATATAAGTGCCAAAGGGCAGGCACGCTGGCACCTGTAGTCCCACTATAAATACAACAGTAGACATATATAAGTCCCCCTATTACCCATGCACCCTCTGGCCAGGGGTGCAGGGAAGATCCCCGGGATTCAGCCTAAGCCTGGTGTGCTCGAGAGACCCCTTTATTTGTCCCCACCTCCTCTGAGATCCCCGGCTTGGGCTGACCAGCTTGGGGTGTTGGCCGGGTTGACCCAGTGAAAGGGTTCTCTGGCTGTGGTATTACAGCCCAGCTAGTTAAGAGTCTGGTGCTGGTTTGAAACATAAGGGGACCGCCATGTCATGTTTTCCTACTATTTTTAAAATTAGGACTGGTTCAGCAGAGTGCTGGTTCATAAAATAGGTGGAACCCTACATGTTTTTCCCCCATGTTTTTAGAACTAGGACTGGCTCAGGAGCCATGGGTTAGTTATGCTTTGGGGGGGAAACCCTATGTAAAAAAATTTGTGCCAATGTTGGCACTACAAGTCTCAGCTCAGCTTGCTCTATACTGTATTATATGGTGAATATGATTGTAAGGTGACACAGGGCCTGATTCAGACCCGGACGCTATTTGCGGACACTCGTTCTTAAAAAGGGGCCGGAAATTTAAATTGAGTGTTCGCTCTTTGCGGTGTGTTGACGCCCCTTTGACATTCGCATCACACGTCAACTCTGTTATTTATTAGATTAATCGGGAACATCGAAAGGCATCTGAACTGCTCGCAGTGTTTGTGGTAGTATTTACTTCCCGCTATCACTGCGAGCAGTTCAGGCTAAAAGACAACCAAGTGACGTGTTCGATGAGGCTCCTTTACTAATTATGCACTCCCATTAATCACCGTTTTGACCGTTAGGCACGCCTGTGTTCGGATCTCCACTCCCCCGTTTTCAAGCACCTTCCCGTTACCACCCACAAACAGAACATTCTGTCAATCAAATTAGCAGCCCATCGTTGTTTTACGAGCTCATGAATTCCGACCGCAATAACTGGTTTGCGCATGCGCATTGTGAACCATATGCATGCGCAGTTGTGCGAACATCGCTCAGAGCGAACAAGCGGCCGCTTACGAGCGGCTCTGAATCAGGCTCACAGGCTGTATATATTAGAGGTTTTTTTTTTTAATTAACTTATCAGTTAGTGCGATCTGCAAATACTAAAAGGATATGGTATAAAATCTTTGGAGTGGGCGGGCGCTCACATTACAAACTTGGTGTGCCCTCTAGGTCCCTTCTCCCAAAGCAAGCCTTTCATTAACATAATAAAGGACATGTTTTCATTAAATTACCCCAATCCCCGTGCCATAACATTAAGATGGGCTTTTCTTTGGCTTGTTTTTCACTCATCACTTGCTTGTTTTTCATTTCAGAGTTGGCAACACTGGTCCCACTAGGCTTCTGCTCTTTACTGTCCATTATTCCCAAGGGGTAGGGATGGACATCGGAAGATCACCATCATATGATGGTAGCGCTTCCACCATTGAATCTTTCGATACAATGGTAACTAACCATCGCATCAAAAGCTTTCAATGGTAAAAACTATTCATATTAATAGCAAAGGGGTTAGGGGAGGGGCTCGGACACGAAGCAACAAAAAAAAAAAAACAGTTCAGCCAGACAGAGCTGACTGAGGACGAGGAGAATGAGACACACCGTCACTGCCACGCTGCTGCTGCTGTGGGAACTTTAAGCAACAAGAAAGTGAAGTGTAAAAGCATGTATAAAATATTCTTATAACACAATGAAAACTAACCTCTTACAGCACCAGCAGAGCAATCACTCTCCATCTCTGCTGGTGTAACGTTGTTAGCTGTCAGCCTTTGTGTCTGTGAGAGACAGCTGCTGCAGGGCCAGGGCTGCACACTGATTGGCTCTCTGAGACAGTGAGAGCCAATCAGAGCTAGCAGAGAGGGGAGGGAGGGCCAGGTCTGAGGCAGTGAGAGACAGCCTCCAACGATCCCAGCAACATGAGCCAGGAAGGTTATCAGAGGCAGAGACACAGCACACAGCAGCCAAGGGAGGCAGAGCTTTTAATAGTTAAAGAAAAGAAGCCACCATCACAACACCATTGAATGATTACCATTCGATGGCAGCAAACATTGGAATGCTGCCATCGAATGGCAAAACACTAACATCGAAAGAAAACATCGATGGTCGGTAAACATCGACCATCAATGTCCATCACTACCAAGGGGCAACAACTGCAAAACAGGTAGATCCGTCCTTGTGCAGGCCCCCATCTCTGCCCGGGTCCAGGACTCCAGACCCAGCAGTCCCCCCCTGATGGCGGCCCTGCATACATCTATAGCACACAGACAGCTATAACACAAATACAGCTATAACACACAGACAGCTATACCATACTATACATACAGCTATCATACATATAGCTATGACATACATACCATACTTGCCTACTTTTGAAAAATACTTTCAGGGAGATTGCAGCAGAATGCGCCGCACAGCGCGCCGTTGAGGGGGCGTGGCCTGCCCAAAGGGCGTGTCTAGCTCCTACCATGGGTGTATATATTCCTGTAAACTGACACCCTAGCTCCCCCACTGACATTAATATATCTCTGTCCTACCACATTCACATTACTAGATGCCCTACACACACATTCACACACATACATTAACACACTAACACATTCACACACACACAGGTTAGTGCACTCACCTTGGGCCCGGGCACTTCTCCAGTCTCTCCACCGAACAGCGCTGTCTCCACCAGACCAGACCTCCTCTCTGCAGCTCCAACAGGACTCCTCCACCATGTCTCAGTCACCATGGCTCCCATGTGCAGGTAGGAGAGTGGGAGGGATCCGCTGCTATGGCCACTGCCGCTGGAGCCAGACACTGGTGTGTGGTCTGAGACTCCATGCGGCTGCTCATAGATGCCCGACACCTGCGTTGCTACAGGCTCCGCCCGCCACTGCTGTCGTGCCCAACCCAAGCACACTCTGTGTGCGCACTTCTCACTAGCGCCGGCCACTGCTACCCACAACCCCGCGGTGGCCGGCTTTTAAGTAAAATATTGTGCCATAATGACGTCCCCCCGCAGGTCCCTCCCCCTAACCGGGAGTTGAAGTATACTTTGCGGGGGAGCGGGAGGCTTCATTAAAAACCGGGAGCCTACCGCTAAAATCGGGAGGGTAGGCAACTATGATACATACAGCTATAACACACACAGACAACTATAACACACATACAGCTATAACACACAGACAGTTATAACATACATACAGCTATAACACACAGACAACTATAACACACAGACAACTATACCACACAGCTATAACACACATACAGCTATAACACACAGACAACTATAACACACAGACAACTATACCACACAGACAACTATAACACACATAAAGCTATAACACACAGACAACTATACCATACTATACATACAGCTATAACACACATACAGCTATAACACACAGACAACTATAAGACACATACAGCTATAACACACAGACAGCTATAACACACAGACAACTATAACACACATACAGCTATAACACACAGGGGTCTATTTACTAAGCAGTGTTAGGAGACAGAGTGAAAAGGTGCCAGACAATCAGCTCCTAACTGCCATTTCACAGGCTGTGTTTGAAAAATGACAGTTTGGAGCTGATTGGCTGGCACCTTATCACAGACTTATCACTTTTCACTCTGGGCCTGATTCAGAGCCGGACGCTCTGACAAGAGCGCTCGCTCTGAATCAGGGCCCTCCTACCTAAAATTGGAGCGGCCTCCTGGCCGCTCGCATAGCTGTGGGTGACCACCCACAGCTTATGCGAGCGTCCAAAAAGATGGTCGCGATGGTCAAGACCATCACGACCATCGGGCTTGCGACGAGACCCTGCTTTAGGGTCTCACTGCCGCAAGCCCAGGAGTGCTTTTGGCTCTATCAGAGCCAAAAGCACTCCCACTGACATCACTAGTGATGTCAGTGGGGCCAGCCCCAGACGGTAGGCGTTCCCATGGCAACGCCTCCGTCTGGGCAGCAACGCCCCCGGCACGCCGACCAAAGGGGGCGTGCTGTCAATCACCATCGACATCAGGCACCCTTTGGTGCAAGACCAATAGCGACGGCTTGGCATGCTCCTGCTCCACAGGCTGCACCATACCTGCCTACTTTTGAAAAATAAACTTTTCAGGGAGATTGTGAAAGCAACACTTATGAGCGCGCGTAAAAGTGGGCGTGTACTGTTATATCTGAGAGGCGTGTCATAAAATTTACTTACATCGAAAAATGTAAAGAAGCCCCAAAGCAGTTAGTAAGATCTATTTGTTGATGAAAACACGATACTTTGCAGAAAATGCATGTAGCCATAGGGATCATTGTGCCTTATAGCCAATGCATGGAAATGATAATAATGATCTCATTTGAAAGTATATGTCTTTTTTTTTTATATCTATATAACAGTTTCATAATAGGTGTAAGGTGAAATCAGGGAGATTGCTAGACTATTCAGGGAGTCAGGGAGATTGCTACTATTTCAGGGATTCTCCCTGACAATGAGGGAGAGTTGGCAAGTATGGGCTGCACATGTATTAACTGCTGCATTACCTGTGGCTGCTCCTGCTCCACAGGCTGCACATGTATTAACTTCTCTATTACCTGTGGCTGCTCTTGCTCCACAGGTTGCACATGTATTAACTCCTGCATTACCTGTGCTGCTCCTGCTCCACAGGCTGGACTTGACTGGACCCCTTCATTGCCTGTGGCTGGTCCTGCTCCACAGGCTACTGTGTCTTCCACTGCGCCTGCATCCTTGGACCCAGCTGTACTGATGGGGTTTTATATCTGATATGGCCACAGTTTTTTGCCCCTGTGCTGGCTGCTCTAATTCCCAATTCTGCAAAATCTGGTCCTATGGCGCATAATTCCATGCAAGATATGCCACTCACCAATGTTGCTCTTTTAGCTGGTAACATTTTCGCCACCTATGTTGGTGTCCCCTACCACTGACACTTCAGTGGGGTCTGCTGCCGCCAACCTGACTCCTGAGGGTTCCTGTCCCACCTGGGCCCTGGAGGGTCTGTTTCTCTCTTTTTTAGATTAGAGCAATGCATCTTGGGAGGCTGGCAATGAGGAGTCTGCAGGAAGTTTGCAGTCAGGATTGTCTCAAGATCATCTCTTTGAAGCTTCAGGTGGGCGTTTATCTGACTTTCAATCCAGCGTCAGCGAGGTTAGCTCATCTACATCTGACGTTTCTAGTGGCTCTAGTCCATCATGGAAGGTGCATCGGACTGCCGCTAAGATTGCTAGGTTGGAAGCTGATAAACGAGATTGTCGGGCATGGTGGCCTCACTCTACCGGTTTTTAAGTTGGGTTTCCATTTGCCAGTTGATTCTGTTGTGTCAGTTGGCTCTTCGAGATACCTTCAGTCAGCAAGAGAGCTGCCGCTCATTGTTAGGGACAAGGGTTCTCATTCAGACCCGGTCGCAAGCGCTGAGCGCTCGCAACCGGGTCGATGTTTATTCCCTGCACATGCGCAGCGGCCGCACTGCACGTGCGCAAGCCCCGGAGAGAGAGAGAAACTCTCTCACTCCGGAACTCACTACAAAAGGGCCAGCTGTAAATGTTGATCGACAGCTTGGCCCGTTTTGTAGGCAAGGCGGGGGGGTGGTTTCACATACAGCCGTTTTGTGGGTGGCCACACTGACATCAGCAGTGATGTCAGTGGGGAGCTCCCTGCTCGATCAGAGCAGGAAGCTCCCTGGGGCTTGCGGCTGCCGAGACCCAACCTTAGGGTCTTGTTGCAAGCGCCGATGGTCGTGATGGTCTTGACCATCGTGACCATCAACCTGGTCAATCGCCCTCATTCAGAGCAAGCGCTCGCTTCTTGTGACCGCCTCTGAATGAGGGCCAAGGTCTTTAAGGAGGTGTGGCTGGGATGCGTTATTGCACCCTTCCCTGATCTGCCTCTAGCAGAATTAGGGTTGTCCCCTGTTGGCGTTGTCCCAAAGAAGGCGCCTAGGTCTTTTAGGCTCATTCGTCACCTATTTTGCCCAACTGGTAGATCAGTTAATGATGCCATCCATCAGGAACTTTGCTCGGTGGCTTGTCAATCTTTTGAGCAGGTGCTGGAGCTGGTCAGGGCACATAGTCCTGGTGCTTTGATGATTAGGGTAGATGTTGAATTGGCTTTTCGATTGCTGCCCTTGCATTCTGACTATTCCCCACGATAAAACTTTAGGCCCTGTTACTTGACTGTCCTACTTGGGTATCAAAATTGATACCTTGGATGGATGCTGCCACCTGCTGGCAGACAAGATCCAAAAGTTGAAATGTGTCATTCAGGTTTGCTTGGCCATTTGGAAGGTAACGCTGTGTCAAGCTCAATCGCTTTTGGGCTTGCTGAACTTCACCTCGCAAACTTGAGAGGGCCACTGCGGGAGTCTGTAGGGCACACCATTTTATCCGTCTCTCTGCCAAAATCAAAAGGGACCTCTCTATTTGGCTCTCTTTTCTGGATGATCTTAATGGTGTCCTCTTGTGGTTGCCTCCAGCAGTCCCAAGCTCCTAATTGCGGTTGTTTACTGATGCGGCAGGATCCTCTGCTCGTTTGTTACCTGGAAGGGGCTTGGTGCGACGCCTCTTGACCTGTGGAGTGGTTTTCCAGAGGCCTTGCTGGAGATCATCTGCTCCTAGAACTATTTCCCATTATGGTTGCGCTGGAATTGGGGGGGGTTGCAAGTTGCGTGATAGGAGAATTCTCTTTAGATGCGATAACCTTGGAGTGGTTCATGATATTACAGACAACGTGCATCCTCATTGTTGGCGTGGCACTTGCTTGCTCAGCTGGTTTTGTTCTGCTTGCAATTCAACATTGTGTATAAAGCGTTGCATGTCCCAGGTTCTATAAACGTGATTGCTGCTGCACCCGAATGCTTCTTTGGTTGGTGGGCTTCGCCCTCCTTATGTGGCAGGTAGTAGAGCCAGCATGAAGGGCCTAGCTAAGCAATCCCTTGCTCCAGCAATGCTGCAGTCTCATCAGAAAGCATGGATGGAATGGGAAACTTACCTCCAGCACCGCAGACACAGGTGAGAGCAAGCATCGCTCAATGCTATCTTTCATTTGGGATCTCTATATCTCCAGTAGGTCTCGGGCGGTTGTCTCCCGGGTTCTGGCTGGTTTCTTATCTCATTTAAAAGGGCATGCTGATCTTACTAAGAGCTTTATTATTATTAAAGCTCTTAAGGGTTGGGCTTGCTCCTCTCCTAGTCCGGTCAATAGGAGACGGCCAATCAATATCCCACTCTTGCTTAGGTTACTAGCGCCAGTCCCTGCGGTTGTAGTTTCTGATTTTGAGGTTTACCTTTTCCGTACAGCGTTTTACATGGCTTTTCATGATGCCTTTCGAGTATTGGAGCTAGTTTCTCCTGCTAAATTAGCGTTGCCCGCCATTCTCCGCTCAGACTTATGTGATGGGGAAAGTGCAGTGTTGTGCAAAATTAGGCATTCTAACAGTGGTGTAACTAGGGGGGGTCGAGCGGGGTTCGTGCCCTGGACGCCGTCAGACCGCACTACACAGTAACAAAACACAGCTGCTGGCTAGCACACTCGTACTACCCGGCGGCAGTGTGTTTTTTTTTTGGAAGCCAGCCAAAGAGAGTCAGATAGACTCTCATTGACTGCTGCTTCGCCCACTGCTGGAGCTGGGCTGGAGCTCACTTATGAGCTCCAGCTTCCGGCTCCCGCAGTGGGTACTTGGAGAGATGTCATGACGTCTCTCCCATAATGCAGAGTGGGCCAGCCCGGGAGGATGGAGAAGCGGATGGCAGTGGCTGGCGCAGGAGTGGGGATTCAGGTGTTTATTTTACATGTTTGTCTTTGTCTGGCACTGCTGGGGGGGCTACTATGGGGGGCACTAATGGGGGCACTATATAAGGGACACTGCTGGGGGTTTATTACAGGGGACACTATACAAGGGGCACTGCTGGGGTAGGCTACTACTGGGGGCACTATATAAGGGGCACTGCATAGGGGAGACTACTACTACTGGGGGCACTATATAAGGGGAACTATATAAGGGGCACTGCATGGAGGGCACTGTATAGGGAGGACTACTACTGGGGGCACTGCATAGGGGGGACTATTACTGGGGGCATTATATAAGGGGCACTTATATAAGTTCTTATAGAGCCGGACCCACCCAAACTTCCAGATCCGAGACGAGAACCGAGCTAGGCTCGGGTTTCCCGCGTGAGTCGGATCTCAAAATGAGGCAAAACCTCATCCTCCCAGTGTTGGATTCTCATGGGTTTTGGATTCTATGAAGGTCCCAGTAATCTGCGCCTTTTTCACTCCGGGTGTGGATGGTGAACTGAACAGACGAGTTGCTGTCACTATCTTTGTCAGTGTGTTGAGGTCTGGGGCTGAAGGCTGTTGCTGTGTTATAAAGGGGCTGCAGTATATAAAGGGGGGCTTCAGTGGGTGCTGCAGTTGCTGTGTCACTTGTCCTGTCAATCAAGGGGCTGCTGCTGTGTTATTATACATAAGGGCTGCTGTTGTCCTGTCCATCAAGGGGCTAGGGCTGCAGTCCATAAAGGGGTGCTGTGTTGTCCAGGGGGGAGGTGCTCTGTCAATCAGGGGTGCTCTTCCCCAATGTAAAAAAAATAAAAGTGCTTTTTTTGTGCGTTAGCAACTTAGCTGCGCTATAATTGTTTTGTGACACTGCTGGCCAGACCGCAGTTTATCGACCACGTATTTGTGACTCTGCAGGTGGTCTGTCCGCACGCTGCAGGGTGCTTTGTTGTCCATAAAGAAGGGTGCTGTCAGCGTTGTTCATCAAGGGGCTGCTGCCTCATTCAAGGGTGATCTTCCCCAGTGTAAAAAAATAAAAGTGAAATTAAATTAATAATATCAATATATCAATCCACACACAAAAAAATATTTTTGTGTGTATGCGTTAGCAACTTAGCTGTGCTATTATTCTACGGTGACACTGCCGCAGATTATTGTCTACTTATTTGTGACTCTGCAGGTGGTCTGTCCGTACTCGTCAGGGGTACTTTGTTGTCCATCAAAAAGGGGTGCTGTCTGTGATGTTCATCAAGGGGCTGCTGCTCTTCCCCAGTGTCAAAAAAAATATTGTTCGGTGACACTGCTGGTCAGACCGCAATGTAACTTTGTTGATATGGAAGACGATCAAATGAGAAGAGAGCAGGAACCAGATACCAGTCATGCAGCTGCTGCCAGCAGTCATGATGACGATGCAAAGCCGTCAACGTCATATACAAAGGCCGATGGCCAAGAGCTTAAGTCAAAATCAAACAATAAATGTTTTACAGTATTAAAGAAAAAAAATTAAAAGCTAAGTTAGCTGCAGAGAAACAAAAAATTGTCAATATGCCATTTACTACATGAAGTGGAATGGACAGGATAAGGCCTTGGTCTTTATTTATGACTGGTGGTTCTGCATCTTATGATGATGCAAGCCCTTCTCCCTGTAGAAGTGTCAACAAAAATTAAAATTGCTAAGGCACATGAACCAACTGTGTGCTCAGAAAAGTCACAGATCACCGAGGAGAGTCCAAGTGTGGTTGCCATGTGTGAGCCTGACCATTCTAATACTGTACTTGAAGAGGATTCTCCTTCCACCGTTTGTGTGTCCTTTGCAAATGTGGGGATAAGCAGCACAAGTCAACATGCTGACGTGAAATCGAGGATGCTTCTGTGGAATTGCACCAGGAGGATGAGGAGGATATTTCTTTAGTTGGCGCTAACAAGGATGATGAGAATATTGATTCCGAGGATGTTGTTTGTGTAAATCAGGCAACAGTTGTTGCCCTTGGTAAGAAAAAGGCAAAGCCCATTGCTGTAATGCTGGAGCAAAAGACAAAAAAATCCACTTCTCATGTGTGGAATTATTTCCACCCAAGTCCGGACAACAGTTGTCAAGCCATCTGTAACCTTTGCCAAGCATGAGTGAGTAGAGGTAAGGACCATAACCATCTAGGAACCTCCTCCCTGTTACATCAATTGCAGCGCATTCATCGAATTGAAAGTGTTTTTCAAATTCAGAAACTTTGGCTAAAAAAAATTTACCAATCAGCCCAGTGTCACCTAGCTGCTCACTTCTCTCTGTTAGATTCAAGTGCCTGCAATCTCCACCACCAATACCTGCATCATCATCAACATCCTCAGTCATGATCAGAAATAGTCCTGCATCCAATTTCATAAGAATGACTGACTGCTCTCCTATCCGTAATTCTTCAGATGGATCCTTGAGTGCTAGGCCTGTTGTCGCTGCTGCTGCTGCTGTGAGTGGTTCTTCATCCCAGAAGGGGACCAGGAAGAAGACTACTTTTAGTAGTTTAACCAAAAAATTGACTGTCAAACAATCCTTTGCAATGGGGAACAAGTAGACACCCAGTTGCACAGCTATTACTGACGCCATAACAGCTATGCTGGTATTAGATGTGCATCCAGTATCTGCCATTAATGAAGTGGGATTTAGACAGTTAATTGAGGTCCTGTGTCCCTGCTACCATGTCCCTTCTAGATTCCACTTCACTAGAATAGCAATTCCCCTCCGAAATGCTGTTGTGCCCACTGTTCACTTAATCACAGATATGTGGACAAGTGGGACAGGGCAAACTAAAGATTACATGACTGTGACAGCCCACTGGGTAGGTGTATTGTCTCCAACAGTACAAACAGCAGCAGCATCTAACAAATGCCAGCTCATTCAGAGGCAGGCTACTCTGTGTATCAGAGGTTTCACTAAGAGGCTTACCACTGAGAACCTCTTAGAAAAACACAGGGAAATTATTGCAAAATGGCTTACCCCACTTGGGCTCTCCTTAGGATTTGTGATTTCTGACAATGCTACCAATATTGTGCGAGCATTACATCTGGGCGAATTTGAACACGTCCCATTTTTTGTTCACACAATTAATTTGGTGGTGCAACATGCTCTCGGTGGCCCAAAAGATTTCGGAACATTTTCGACATTCAGCAACTGCTTGTCAAAGATAACAGCACCAGCAAGTACTATTGAATTTGCCCTGCCATCAGCTGAAGCAAGAGGTAGTAACTAGGTGGAATTCTACCCTCTATATGCTTCAGCGTATGGAGGAGCGGCAAAAGGCCATCCAAGGCTACACAACGGTCTATGACATGGGACAAGGAGCGGGAATGCACCTTAGTCAAGTGCAGTGGAGAATAATTTCCGTGTTGTGCAAGGTTCTCAAACCCTTTGAACTTGCCACATGTGAAGTTAGTTCAGACTTGTAGATCAAGCCCTTCGTTCATTTCACCAGGATCCAAGGGTCGTCAATCTCTTGAAATCAGATCACTATATTTTGGTGACCATACTTGATCCTAGGTTTAAGTCATACCTTGTGTCTTTCTTTCCGATGGAAATAAATCTGAAATGATGCAAAGAGCTGGTGGTGAAAAAATTGTCATCTCAAGTGGCACGTGACACGGCAGCATCTCCTCCTTCAGTTTCTGCTGCTGCCAGGAAAAAAAACACTGCTGGTGGTGATACAGATCAGTCAGCAAAACCTAATTATATCTGGTTTGGTCTGAAAGAACTGCCTACAATTAGTGACATGTCTACTGTGACTTTGTCTCATATGGTCACCATTCAGAGAATGGTGAATGATTATTTTAGGGATAGCATCCAAATAGTCATGTCAGACAGTCCGTTTCACTACTGGCAGGAAAAAGAGGCAATTTGGAGTCCCTTACACAAACTGGCTTTGCTTTACTTAAGTTGCCCACCCTCCAGTGTGTACTCTGAAAGAGTATTCAGCACAGCTGGAAACCTTGTCAGTGAACGGTGTAGGAGGTTACATCCCCAAAATGTGGAAAAGATAATGTTCATCAAAATAAATTACAAATTCCAGGAGCCACCAGCAATTAAATAAAAAAAAATACAGAGGCGCCTATAATGGTTGATTCCAGCAGGGACAAATTAATATTGTGTGAAGAAGAAGATATACACACTGATGGGGATGATGATGATGATGATGATGACGACATCTGATCTTACCTATGTTGTAAATGTAAAGCCAGTTTGTGTATGGGATCATTGCCACCAATGTCCACTGTGCATTAGTAGCTTGTTTTGTGGGGGTCCAAACAAACCAATAATTTCAGCCAAAAGTGACAGTCTCTGTCGCTGAAGTGATTGGTTTGTTAAACTGTGAATGTCCAGTTTCATATATACAGCATAAGGGTGGGTGGACAATTCCATCTTGCACTTCTTTTCTTTGCATTATGTGCTGTTTGGGGCATTGCTGTCTGATATTTTTAATTTTATGGTTTATGAATGTCCAGAAATTGTAATGACCACAGACAGCATGTCCTGCATGCCCCTTTCATTTTTTTAAAGAGAATTCTGAACTACCAAGTTGATAGGGTTGACAAATATGAGCAGCAGCACAGAGCATCTTCCTGCAAGGATGTGTGTAATAAAGTGCACATACTGTATGTTTAATACAAAAATTAGTCGTGTATATTGGTCACATACATACATATTTACATGGTACATACCGGCTGAGGTAATCTGAAGCACGCCACCTGCTGTTGTCAAATAACTTCAAGTAGGCCTAGCAAACATCACTGATGCTGGGAGTTCTAGTTCAGCCGGAGAACTACAGGCTGCTTTCCTCTGATATACACAGCAAGTCTTGGTCCCATTATCCCTAACAACAACAAACTAGTAAACATCTGTTTACAGTATGTTCTAGCAGCACCACCACAAGCAAGGCCACCTCTTATTAGCGGTATAAAAAATTAGCGGTATAAAAAATTTAAAAACGGTATAAAAAATTAGCGGTATAAAAAATTATACCGCTAATAGCGGTATAAAAAATTAGCGGTATAAAAAATTAAAAACCTCCTCCAGATCAAAGATGTCTTTTAGGAACTGAAGAACTTGAGCTTAGATTGATCTTCCTTCATACATTTTTTTAAGAATCAAAACATTCAAATAAATAAATTAAAACTGATCAAACCTTCTGTCCTTTCCCTGTCTTCAGTCTATAAACATATTCCAACTTCATCGGGCCTCTGACCTAGTTAAGGAAAACATTCTTGGTTTTTTAAATTCCTAGGGGTCATATAGCTTATTAAACAGCCATCCTGTCTACCACTGCAATGCCACTCTATGCCATGTTGGAAGCTGAACTGCCACATGTTAGTGCCGCCCACTGCTGTCGCTTAGCTTAGTCAGCCAGCTAGCTGGAAGCAACCTTTTGGCCCTAAACTAGGTGAAAAAATAAATATTGTGAGCTGTGAGGTGGTCAAAATTGACTGGAAATGACTAGAACTAAATGTTATTGATGTTAATAATACTGTAGGAACAAAAAGAGGCCCAAATTATGTTTTTATGATTTAAAAAAAAAAATACAGATCCAAAACCAAAACACGCAAGGGGCAGTCTTGGCAAAACCAAATCCAGATCCAAGATACAAGGAGATACAAATCCAAAACCAAACACTGGGTCGGCGCACATCTCTACTTGAAACCCAGGTTTGTTAGCGGCTGTGCGGCAGTTTGGTGTCCCCAAAGTGATGGTAATCCATTTAGATAGGAATGACCTTGGCTCAAGGATAGCTCCTGACTTGCACCAAAACATTGTGTCTGACCTCTTATGGTAGGGTACACACTACACGTTATGTTCCCTGAGCGATATCGTGTAGTGTTGTCCCCGGCAGGCTGTGCTCAATGTCGTTCATGACATTGAGCACAGCTGCTGAACGATATCATTAACGATATCGTTCAGCGCCGGGCTCTCTCCCCCATTCCCTGACATGCAGCAACCTGACGAGATCGTCAGGTTGGCCTGCATGTCAGCCCGATGAACGATGATGACGAACGACCCGTGGGAACGCGCGTCGTCGTCATCGTTCATCTTTTTGTGGTTAAAAATGGACGATAAAGTGGACGACTGAACGATAACGATATCGTTATCGTTCAGTCGTCCACTTTATCGCTCAGTGTGTGTACGCACCATTACTCATAATGGTTGCTTGGCCGTTCTGTACAATACTGTGGTCTTGCATTACTCCTAGGCAGCAGTGGCATGGTGCCTATTGTCTGAGGGCTTTGGATGAGGCTAGAAAGAAGTTTAATGCTGCTGTGGCTAAATTTGAGATGGCACTTGGTGGTTTTGTGGTGAAGCTTCCTTTGATCCATTACCGCAATAAGCATCTCTTTAGGCCTTATGGGGTGCATTTGATGGAGGAGGGCTTTGGTCTTGTTTGTGAATAGTTTGTTCGCTAGCATAGGTCAGGTGGTTTAGTTTTGTATGGTGGTGGGCTGCGTTTCTGTTAGGCAGAAACTGGCATTGGCATGAAAATATGGCTTATCATCAGCCCGGGTGCAGTTGGTGATTTGTGTGCACTCACCTTGTAGTATTTGTGGAAAAGTACTGTACCACCTTTACGGGGCCAGCATGGGAGAGTTGAGGGTTTGTGCTTAGTACCCTAGTGTTTGGTTTTTGCATCCACTGGGCAGACACCACCCTCAATGCAGTGTTTGGTTGTTTAGTTTGCATTGATGGGCTGCTCTGTGTAGGGGCTGTCCTTTCTAGCCACCATACAATATATTAAAATAAAATTATTCAAATAAATAGCTGACCTTTATAGTTCCATTTCTGTCTGCGTGTGTTTATTTCAGATAAGTTTTGGTTATATATGATGATCACACACCCACGACACACCTCAGCCGTTACAAGGTTTATTGCGTACATCTCAGAAGCAAGCCCAGAGTTGGGATGATGTATGAATGGCCATTAATCTGTTCACCATTAATGGTCGATGATTTTAAACTAGTGTGGGGACACCACTGATGATTCAGGTTTATGCATGCACAAAGGGACAGGACTGCGCCGTAGATGCACAGGGAGTTTGCCTTTAGAACTCCCTGTGCATGTATTATTTACAATAGGGATGGTCCCTAGCATCGCGGGGTTCAATTAATTCTCCGATGTGGTGCAGGTGGGGTAGGACAGGATACACTGAAATGTAAATTCCAAATCATGCAGAAATAATGTGAAAAGAGTTAAAAGCTGCTGTACAGTTTTAATACTGTTGCTCATAATTCTACTGTTGGGAATTTCCACTTGCTATTTTTTTGTATCAATAGGTTACACTGATGGAATTCAACGCTGTTTATAGAGGCTAGGTTCAATACCTATTTGTGTATATGGGGCATTGTATCAAGCTGATTTTTACATAAAATTATACAGAAACTGCAGTTTCTGCATAATTTTACGTATTGTTGCTATGTACTAACAGCACAATGCAGATTTCATAGCAAAGTGCTAATTAGTACTTCAGATCGCAGTCCCCATTATTATCAATGGGGACTACGATCTGACCCCTATATACTAAACTCCAAAAAATAAAGCTTTTCAGAGTTTAGACCCTGTAATTTACACCATATTTTTATGGTGTAAACTGCTTTAAGCCTTTGGAGGCTTAAGGAGCAGGAGAGAGATCTTTTGATTTTTCCCCTGCAGTCCCTAGCCGGCTCCAGAAGCTGACACTGTGCGCATGCGCAGTGTCAGCTTCCCCCGGAGAAGTCTTTCACTTCTGTGAAAGACTTTTACACTTTGTCGGGTATATAACTCGTAGGGACAGTGGTTACTGCAACCGCTGTCCCTGCAAGTTCCCCTTGGTATATAGCGGGGATATTTTCATTAAAAATTAAAATATCCCCTGCAATATAGATACATATTAATTGCGGCAGTACCGCGATTATTAGTACATAGAACATGTGCTATGTATCAAATATCTGAATTGTGCTGTTGGAGAAAGCACAGATTAACATGTATATAATCTATATACAGTACCCAGCATCTAAATACTATGAGAGGTGCAGAAAATCCTGGTCCCTTGTCTTTCCCCCTGCCACATTTAATCAGTTATGTATTTCAATTGTACAATGATTCACTCAACCCAACTCAAGGAGAGCGCTCAGTGTAGGGATGGGCTGAAAGCATGGGAAATAGGGGATAAAACTGTCTTTCCTACACAGGGTACAATTCTGCCTGTTTGTGAGATGACAAGGGCTGTGCCACTGAAGGGAATGGCACAGATTTTCGAGAGCTATTCACGGTGGGGTCAGAGGTCAGAGTCGAGTCACAGAAGGTTGTCACAGTATCCTGGACGGCAATTTCATGCCCTGAATTAGGACTCTCTGTCCAGTTGCAAGCAAGCGAACCAAACAAACACTGCAGTTTTCCACTCTGATTAGCAAAGTCAAAAGAGAGTCCAGTGAGTAAATACATGTTGTTTTTTAATGTGCTCCCCCCAAAAAATAGCCCTGCTTTAATGAGTTTGTTGTCGGAAGTGTCCACAATGTATCGCTTGGTATTTTATCCAACACAATGAAAGTTCTATAGTGATGTCTATAGAATTGTTCTACATTCCGAAGAGGGACTGCAAACGTTATGATGCTTTATCTGACTCTCATAATGAATAAACAAGGGAATAAACTACAAGTGGTCTAAAAATATTGGAATTAAGAAAATTAACTTCTAACCCTGCACGAGAGAGCTATTTAATTGTAATCATGTAGATAAGAGCCCTAAATTATAACAACTTGAACATGAATGGCATGGAAAAAGTTTTATATAATCCATGCCATCAATGGAATTTAGAATACCTTAGTACTTTAGTACTCTTGTGTAAAACAGCATCTTAAGTGGTGTGTCCAAACTCAAAACTAAATTGCAATGTAGAAATAAAGCTGTCCAGCATTTGTGCACTTTATGCAAAAGCAGCCATTATTTACCCTGCATGCAAAAACAATAAATGTACTTGCACCCTTTGCATTACAACATGGTCTGTTCCAGGGGCCTGATTCATTACGGATCGCAGCTGCAATTACGCACGCAGAACCGCTGCGGAAATATGCTAATGTTTGCAATCGCAATGCCGTCAGCGCAGCCTAACATAAGGACGCCCACTTCCCCTTACTCACATCCATAATACATTGCAAGTCTGCGAAACCATCGGTAACAATGAGTACTATTGTAGCCTCACGTGCAATTACAACAGGTCTGACCTACTCAGAATTTTCTAATCTCATGGCACGCAGTGAAAGCTCAATCTGCGTATGCCATCGCAGTGGCTAATTTATGCATGCCCCTGTAATGGCGTTAAAACACATTGACATGTCTGCGTTTCACTGACCACCCCCCGTTACCATCCCCAAACGGCAATTACTCTGCGAGGGGTCTGCGTGCGTAATCGCAGTTCAGGCCCCAGATACAAAGCTACTTGCTTTATTTGATTTGCCCAACTCTGAATCAGACACTTAGGGCATCATTCAGACCCACTCGTAAGCGGCTGTCCGCTCGCAAGTGGGTCGATGGTGTGCACTGCGCATGCCCACAACGGAGGGAGCTCCGTCGTGCGCATGCGCCAGACGCGATGAGCGAAGGACTTTCCTTCGCTCGTTGTGTCTGATCAAAGGGGGCGTGCTGTCGATGTTGATTGACAGCACGCCCCCTTTGGTGGGCGTGCCGGGGGCGTGCCTCCCAGACGGAGGCGTTCCCAAGGGAACGCCTACTGTCAGAAGCCGGCCCCACTGACATCACTAGTGATGTCAGTGGGAGTGATTTTGGCTCTGATAGAGCCAAAATCACTCCAGGGCTTGTGGTCGAAAACCCCGACCACAGGCTTCTGGTCGCACTCGCGATGGTCGCGATGGTCCTGCATGCTCATATGTGCTGTGGGTGGTGACCCACAGCTATACGATCGTCCAGGAGGACGCTCCATTTTTATGGAGGACGGCCCTCATTCAGAGCGAGCGCTCTGCTCAGAGCGTCCGGCTCTGAATGAGGGCCTTTATTTGCTATGATGAGGAGGACAAACATTTTGTAGCATAAACTTTCCTCTTAAGAATGCAAATGGACTGAAGATGGACATAAACAGACAATAGAAGATAAGACATACTGATACACGTTAGCATAAAACAAACTATTGTCCGTTAAAATAACTCTAAATATACTAAAACAAATCACAATTTCATTGCTGTTTTAAATGTGGACAACAGATCTATATATTAGACTGAAAAAAGGAACAAGAAGAACACAGTGATTTTGGTCCAAAAGATGAGCTTGGGGGGAAGATTTGTACTAAATAAGGTGCAGATCAGCAATGTTTTATTGCTATAATGTCATTCTATGCAACGTGCAAGAATATGCTTTGGGCCCCCCTATGCAGTGCCCCCAGTAATGGTCACCCTATGTAGTGCCCCTTATACAGTGCAATTAGTAGCGCCCCCAGTAGTGCCCCATATAAAGTGCCCCCAGTAGTGGTTCCCCTATGCAGTGCCCCCACTAGTGCCCCTTATACAGTGCCCCCAGTAGTGTCCCTTATACAGTGCCCCCAGTAGTGCCCCATATAGTGTCCCCAGTAGTGCTCCATATACAGTGCCCACAGTAGTGGTCCCCCTATGCAGTGCTCCCAATAGTGCCCCTTAAACAGTGCCCCAAGAAGTGGGCCCTCCTATGCAGTGACACCAGTAGTAGTCCCCCCTATGCATTGCCCCCACTAGTAGTCCCCCCTATGCAGTGCCCCCAGTAGTGGTGCTCCCTATGCTGTGCCCCTTATACAGTGCCCCCAGTAGTGGCCCCCTCTATACAGTGCTCCCAGTAGTGGTCCCCCTATGCAGTGCCCTCAGTTGTACTCCTTATACAGTGCCCCCTACATACAGTATATAAGACAAACACACGCACACAAAAAAAACACCTGAATTCCCGCTCCTGTGTCCGTCGCCGTCAGCTCCTCAGGACGTCTCTCCCATCACCCACTGCGGGAGCCAAAAGGCGGAGCTCATGAGTGAACTCCAGCCCGGCTCCCTCCATGTACACAGCAGTCAATGAGAGTCTGTCTGCTGGCGGCGGTGTGTTTGTTACTGTGTAGTGAGGACCGGTCTCACTGCGGGCCGCACTACACTTAAATAGTGTGGGGCCCGGGGGACACTGGCGGCGGGTGCTAAGGCGCTGTTGGATGCAGGTGGCTATGGGCCCCTGCACCACAGCGGGCCAAGTTGCAAGGGACCAGCTGCACCGCCGCTAGTTCCGCTACTGTAGTGTGCTACATAAGCAATTAGGGGGCTTATTTATAACAAGCGGCAATAACAATTACTGTTAGTTACTGCTTATTGTGGCAATAAAAACTCTCGTTACAGTGATTTACTAGGGATTTCTGTTTAACTATGTAAAAATAAGCAAAAAAAAGTTAACAACAGAACCAAAATTTTAAATAAAAGCAGTTTAAAACTTCTTAAATACCCTCTGTTGCAAAAAATCTGTAAATCTCACTGCTGGTGGGTGTTACAGCGGTTTATAACAATGCTATTATCAGCGATTACCCTTTGTTGTGTAGCGTAATGCCCTTTCACCAGCAAAACAGTCATTTTCAGTAGATACAGTATGGTGCTTTTCCTCCTTTGATAATGTGCAGATCCAAGAATCATTGTCCAACAGTGACATTGAGATATTTGCTGAATACCTAGGTTTGAATCTCAGTATGAACTCCTGATAACCTTGAACAACTTTGTTTCTTTGCATCTCAAGCTGAAAACTAGATGATATGTTCAATTTGTCAGGAAGTCAGTGTCTAAAAAGTTTATATCCAGTGCTACTTGAGAAGCAGAAAGCAAAAATAACAAGTAGTGAATACAAGATGAGCATAGGGGGTACATTTACTAAAGTTCGATTTTAATCTATTTAAAATTTATGAAAATCAATAAACATCGATGTTGTATTTCTGGGGCTAAATCACATATTTACTAACAGACACTTTTGATTTAGTTTTTTAAGTATTAGTAAATGTGTAATTTAGCCCCAGATATACAACATCGATTAATCGATTTTCATTTATTTAAAATCGAGCAAAGTAGACCTTTAGTAAATATACCCCTAGAACTACCATACACCTAAGGCCTGATTCAGACCCGGGCGCCTAGCTGCGGACGCTCTCTATGGTTGATTGTCACCCGTCTTGGTATGCGTATGCTTCGCAGTGCGCATGCGTCATTGTGAATGGGAATTGTGCGCTCTTAACACAATGACTGAGCACTACTGTGAGTGACAGTGCTGTTTGTGGGTGGTAACAGGGGAAAGTGTTTTGAACGGGGGAGTGGTGCTGCGAATGCAGGTGTGTCTGGGCATTAAAATGGAGTTTTATGGGTGTGCATAATTAGCATAGAAGCGTCATTGTATACGTCACTTGGTTGTATTTCAGCCTGCTGTGATCGCAGTGCTTGTGGTGGAGTAGGGTCTACCTCAAGCACTGCGTGATGCTCTGATGGCTCTCAATTGTTCTGATTAATCATACACTTCCTGGAAATGACGTTTGTTAAGAAAGAAAAGTGGTCGTCTTTATACCGGAGGGCGTCCTTTCACCAGATCGCAGAATTTGCATACCCGGCCCCTTTTGGCAGTGAGAGAGCGCAGCTTAGCGTCTAGGTCTGAATCAACCCCCTAGTTTACTGTGACAGGTGTAGTTATACAATATGAAAAGTCTTAGGGCCTTATTCAGACCCGCTTGCAAGCACTATGCGCTCGCAAGTGGGTCGATGGTGGGGCATTGCGCACGCGCGGCATGCGCTATGCATGTGCGCAAGCCCTGTAGCGAGTGAGAAATTCACTCGCTCCGGGGCTCACTACAAATGGGGTGGCTGTCGATGTTGATCAACAGCTCGCCACGTTTTGTAGGTGGGGTGGGGGCGGTGGCTGGACAAACGGAGGCATTCCTGAAGGAACGCCTGCCATTTCTGGGTGGCTCTACTGACATCACCAGTGATATCAGTAGTGAGCTTCCGGCTCTATTAGAGACAGAAGCTCACTGGGGCTTGCGGCAGATGAGACCCTACCACAAGGGTCTCGTCACAAGCCCGATGGTCGCGACCATCGCGATCATCACCTGGCTGCTTGCAAAAGTTGTGGGTGGTCACCCACAGCTTAGCGAGCAGCCAGGAGGCCGGCTTTAAAAAAAAAAAAGAGGCCGCCCTCATTCAGAGCGAGCGCTCGCTTTTTGCGAGCGGCTCTGAATGAGCTCCTTAGTACTGATCTAGTTTTATTAATATTATAGATAGATTTGCAATGATGTAGAGCAATCTCAGCTGGATCAGAATCATTCCATCATGTAATATACATATTTAATTGTTGCTCTATATCGTATTTAGTTGCTGATTTGTGACCAGTAAATCATAATATGATGTTTGAGCGTCCAGGACTCCTTTAGTTTGGTATGACCCATATATAGCCATTTTGTGTGCTAGTCATTGCTATATGTTGACATGTGGTCTCTGAATATCCACAAGTCCATACAAGGTAGCAGGTAGAGAGTTATCAACAGGAAGGGCGCGGGTAAAGCATGTCACGGTGGTGCATAGTTACAGAAGAACACTCTACATCGGACATAGTAGGCCCCTTCCCCATCTGGGGCACCTGAACTTTCTGCAGCCCTAACCAGGTGAGGGTTGATCCACAAAATATCAAAAGAAAGCATGGAAGAATATCAAGGTCCACCCATCAGTATTTTGAAGGAGGCACTCCAAAAAATGTTTTGGGAAAGCACATTAAATCATGTAGAATATAGATTTAAACCCATCCCAACAAACCAGCCAAAATTCCCGAGATTCACTCCACAGGATATGAGATCCAAGAGCTAAAGTTAAAACCTGTTTATGTACAAGGATGGTTCAATAAATAAGGTAACAAGAACTCTCTTTATTCAACTCGTACATATACATATAATTAATAGTTTGTCCTTGGTACAGATTATTTTTCTATAGTCCCTATACTTGTCTAAGCATTTGTTCCAATGGTACAACTTCACCGTTAGTTGGGAATTGCCTTCCACCCGAGTTCTTCTTCAATGGTCCAAAGAGATGGAACTAACTTGATGTGAGGTCAGGGCTGTAGGGAGGCTAGTTCAGTACTTCCCAATGGTAATGCCGTAACAACTCACTCGTGTAGTTGACTGGCGTTATCGTGCATCGTGTTCGCAACAACCCAGGTCGTTTTCAACTAATTGCCCTCCAGAACTAGCTCAATGTGTCACACAATAGTGGACAGCATTCACAGTATCTCCCTTGGTGAGGAAATCAACAGATGCAGATGTGGTCCCAAAACATGGTCACCATTACCTTCTTTGCTGATGGAGTGGTTTTGAATTTCTTTGAAGGTGGGATGATGCATTTATTTCCATGTCACGAATGCTAACTTAGTCTCTAGTGTCACATGATGCACCCACATTTCATCGCCTGTAACAATATGCTGCAGGAACTGCACTCATTCCTCATGGTACCGCACCAAGCACACGAAGGACAATCACATCCTATTGGTTTTATGAACTTCTGTGAGTTGCTTCGGTACCCAGCGTGAACACTTTTTCCTGTACCCCAGTTGCTCATGAACGATGTTATGCACAGTACCCACTGAGATGTTCAATTCGTCAGATATATTACTAACTCAAAAGCATCTGTCCTCCTGAATCAGATCTTCAATGCGACACAAATTGTCATCTGTGGTGGACGTGCTTGGCCGGTCAGATTGCTGCTCATCTTGAATGTCTGTTCTGCCATTATCAAAGACAATGCACTAAACCCAAAACCTGTTTCCGTGACATGACGTTATCACCATACACCCCGAGAAGTTGGCGATGAATTTCAGCTGCTGATGTGCCCTTTAGATGCAGAAACTTGATCACTCTATACACCTCAATGTTTGACCATGTTTCTTCCAGCCCCGCCATCTTACAACTGATGTTGGGACAGTATGACTGATATGACATCTAATGTCTGTGAGGGGAAGCAGTGGTCTACCTGCTCTGGCCTAGTGGGAAATTAGAATGAAATAAAGAACATTACACAAGTGAGAGGTCTTGTTACCTTACTTTTTGAACCACCCTCATACATATTGGTTAATGTAATTAACAGATGCATATATCACCAAATTCTTATAAACAGTACCAGGAACAGGCTTTTTCCACCGAAGTAGGGAATGGCCTTTACTACAGAGCTCAGGACAGATAATGCCCCACTTCCGGACCACAGCCAGGACCTGTTTCAGCCACAACTAAGTGCACTCATCTGCTAGGGCACTCCATACAGGACTTGCAGCAACTTTCAGTCATCACAGTACACACTAGACACCAGACAGTCAAGTATAGTGCATGTAACAACATCTCTAACACACACGCCAGACACAAAGTTAGCGCAATCTCTACCATAACACTAACCCACAGTCGCCACATCCCCACTACTGGGAGACAGAACCGTGCACACAGTACACACCGCCAAAACTCCCTTGCCCTGCTAGTATACACTCTACATTGGGATTCACCTCAGTCTATCGGACCTCGGCTCCCATATCCAGTTGCACTCCTCCTGAGGGAAAATACCCAAACCAATCAGCAGTCTGTCTGCCGCAGCGAGAATCATGAACCAGTCAGCTGCAGACCACAGAGTGCTGTCACTTGCCAGAAACCTCACAACCTCCTACACATTGGCCCAGTCTGATGCTTATGTGAGCTATGCAGGGCCGTAACTAGGGTAGTGCGACCTGTG
Source organism: Taudactylus pleione (assembly GCA_031769625.1). Classification (NCBI taxonomy): domain Eukaryota; kingdom Metazoa; phylum Chordata; class Amphibia; order Anura; family Myobatrachidae; genus Taudactylus; species Taudactylus pleione. The sequence goes on along the minus strand of JAUIMM010000137.1, from coordinate 13,669,754 downwards.
CCATGGCACAGGGCACCGCAGGGCAGAGGGTGCTGTTCGGGCCTGTCAATTTTCTGTTTATTATCATTCTCACTTGTAACTTCCTCTTCTTTTATCCCCAGCATCTCTTGGCTTCCCCTATCTCCTCCCTGGCCCTTTCCCATGAGGCCATGGCCATTTTTCGGGTGCACGTCTTATGTCCCTATTTGAAAAATAGGGGAGGGGGGGCGCCAATGTTCTTTCTGGCACAGGGCACCAAAAAGTCTAGTAACGGCTCTGGAGCTGGGTACAGGGGAGGCAGCCAAAAGAGGTATCTAAGCACCAAGACCCCATAGAAATGACACTCCCTGCACCCACCACAGTTACACCCTGGACATAAGCAGTATGTGCCAAAATGCTCTGTAGTTTATTTACCTACTTCTGTATTTGAGTGCAGAATTTGCACACAATCCTCTTGTCACGCTTGACTCCGAGGAATCCCCTACTGAGGGGCTGAAAGCTGTGGTCCCGGATTGAGGGAGAAATCAGAGGCAAGGGGCCTGGTTGTAAGTTCTCCTCATCCACAAGTATCGGACGTTGATGAGACCTGACCAAGAGTGTGGAGTCTAACCTGCCGGGAGATGTTCACTAGTGACCCCTCCAAGTGGGATATGGGTTTCAGCTGCTCCCGGCAAGCAGGTCTCAGTCCTTTGGTCAGGTATGCGATGGGAGTGGGAAATGGAGAAAGGTATACCGCTATGGCCCACTGGAAGTACGGTTTCTATACCTACAGGTACAGAGTAGGCACAAAGGGAATTGCTTCCTGAAGTGGTACAATGGGAGACCAGAGTAAAGATCCACAGAGGAGTAGGACGCTCTGCCGGCACTGGAGGAGGGTGGTGATTGAGCTGACTGGGAGAGCGCTGACTGCAAGGATTGTGGATACTGGAGCACTGTTCGTACAGGAGGTGGACTCAGAGATAGTACTAGGATGGAGTTGCACCGAGTATAAAACATGCGAATCTAGACGCACTGGAGAGTGGTTCAGTGGTTGTAGTTGGTTGGTGTGTACTGAGTACATGGTGTGCGAATCCAGACGCACCGGAGAGTGGTTCATTAGTTGTACTCGGTTTTGGTGTGTACTGATTACACAACGTGTGAATCCAGATGCACCGGAGAGTGGTTCAGTGGTTGTACTCGGTAGTGTGTACTGAGGGCCTGATTCAGACCTGCTCGCAAGCGCTGAGCGCTCGCAAGTGGGTCGATGTTGCCCAAGTGAGCATGCGCACGATGGAGGCGGCTCCGTCGTGCGCATGCGCGAGACTCGAATAACGACGGCCAAGCCGTCGCTATGGGTCTTGCGCCAAAGGGGGCGTGCTGTCGATGGTGAGTGAGAACACGCCCCCTTTGGTGGGCATGCCGGGGGCGTGGCTGCCTAGACGGAGGTGATCCCATGGGAACGCCTACCGTCTGGGGCCGGCCCCACTGACATCACTAGTGATGTCATTGGGAGTGCTTTTGGCTCTGATAGAGCCAAAAGAACTCCAGGGCTTGCGGCAGCGAGACCCTACCGCAAGGGTCTCGTCGCAAGCCCGATGGTCGCGATGGTCTTGACCATCGCGACCATAATTTTGGCCACTCGCTATAGCTGTGAGTGGTCACCCACAGTTATGCGAGTGGCCAGGAGGTCGCTCCAAAAACTAGGAGGGACGGCCCTGATTCAGAGCGAGCGCTCTGTCAGAGTGTCTGGCTCTGAATCAGGGCCTGAGTACACAAAATGCGAATCCAGATGCACCGGAGAGAGTGGCAGGGGTGTATCTAGGGTTCTGAGTGCCCCTGGCAAAGTAAAGGACTGGCGCCCCCCATATTTGAAATAGGTAAGGCGCACGTGCCGAAACCCCATATCTATATTTATAATAACTTGACCTGCCCATTAATAACAGCACAGATAAACCCTCTCACCTCGCAGCCCCCCTCTGCACAGCACTCATCACAGCCCCTCATACCATAGCCCCTCACTGCATAGTGTTCCTCAGCACAGCCCATACATATATACACAGCCCATACTTATATATACACACACACAGCATGCACACATGAGCACACTTACTCACAGCACACACAGCACACATGAGCACACTTACTCACAGCATACATACATATACACAAATAAACACAAACATGATTACACACAGCATATACTGTATATATACACACACACACACAAACATACAAAAGCAAGCATACTTACAAAACCGAGGGCTGAGGAAGGAGGAGGGTCGCTGCCGGGGTCCAGCGGAGCTGCTGCTGCTACTCAGCAAGCGTAGCTGCTCCCTCCTTGGCCAAATCCTCTGCAGAGAGCTCTGAAAATCAGAACTCTTTATCTGAAGAGTGACAGCTCCGTCGCACCCGTCACTGCGGGTGACCCGCGGTCAATGCATGGCTGCATTCAGAGACGGAGACAAGGCTGTCTCCGTCTCTACGAAACAAATTTAGTCCGTCGGGGGGGGGGGGGGGTTGAGTACACATGCGCATATGCAGCCACCTCACCTCTCCCCGCCAGCCACAGCAAACTTACCTGCCGACTCCTGCACAGCGGGGGACTGGCAGCTGCAGCAGTGTGTTGGCGGCGGCAACATCACCATCATTAGTGTGGACTCACTGGAGCTGATGGGCGGGTCGGCACTTGCTGCCCGCCCAAACATTGCAGCCATACCAACAGCTCCTTGGCGCAAGGCAATATGGAAATGGACTGGGAGAGACATCATGACGTCTCTCCAAGTCCCAAGAGACCCTACAGGAGGCGGGGGAAAGACTGCTTTGAGCCGCAAAAAAGCACTCAAGGGGGCTCTCCATGTGACTGGACACTGATTGAGTTCGCTACCCTCTGGCCGCGGGTGGAACTGCCAGGAGGCGCCTCCCCTTTGGCCGGTGCCCCTGGCAAGTGCCATCCTGGCCATAGGGTAGATACGCCCCTGGAGAGTGGTTCAGAGGTTGTACTCGGTAGTGTGTACTGAGTACACAACGTGCGAATCCAGATGCACCGGAGAGTGGTACCGAGATGGTAATAGAAATAACTTGAGAGCAAGGAACAGGAACCTGGAACGGAATGACAACAAGCATACACCAGTAGTGACGACGTTGCACAGGCAACTTCCTGGTGTCCAGGGCCTGGTTATATACCCTAAGGTAGCAGTTCATAGAAGATCAGTGTTAGCTGACCGAGACATTGCTACCATTGGTTGAAGGAACAATCAGGTGAGAAAGACTATCATGGCAGCGCCCATGACGGCAACCTCAGAACCAAGACACAGAGCCACACATCGAAGTCCAAGAACACCTAAAGCAAAATCCTCAGTGCGTCACCCACCGCACCTGACGTCTGACCGCACGAGAAGTCAGGGGAAGCCAGTGCTGGGGTGCATAACGGCCGATCCTAGGCCGAAACCTGACACCTCTCAGGATGTGCTAAAAGGAAAATGCAGCAAAATATCTGAAAAGTGACATACATTCCGGAGATTCGAACTGGTGAGCAATGCCTATGGACTATTTCTGCATTCTGCACTGAGAGGGATGTAATCAAATCCCTCCAAATGTCCCCTGCGACGCATGCATCCTTCTGCACATACGCAGGACACCAGAGGAACTTCTGGGTCATAAACCTGGAAGTCCCTCTATCTCAAAGGACAGCTGTCCTTTGCGCATCTCTAGGTACATACCAGCATTGCTAATGATGGTATGTACCTGACAAGTGACAGGATGTACCACATCGGCAATGCGATGCTTAGTACAACATGCCTAGAACCCCTGACTGTTTTACAGTTTTCTAGACCACTTGTGGATCTTTTAAAATGTGCCAGTTAGTAATGAACATGACCGGATGAAGGGCCACATGGGCTTGGGGCTGAAAATGTTCAATCACCTATAGTGAAAAGTAGAGGTTTTGTGGCCAGTAATGTGTAGGAGTGGCCAGTGCCATGTGGTCATGTACACCTCTTACACTATCAACTCCAATCTAAATATATAAAAGAAAGTGCATCATTTTGTGTTAAAAATAGAAAAACTAGTTCAATATTATGCTTTATGGTCAACCATGTGCCCATAGGTTGGCTGGACATCTTGCCATTATAAAGATGGGTCTATTTTTATGTGGAGCCCTGGAGCTGTAGTCCCATCCACACCATTGTTAGTCTGGCGCAGACAATGAATACACCTGTTCTGGAAAACATTAATTGTTAGGGATCCTGAGGTCTGAGCTTGAGAAACACTGGTGGCAGAGTTTGGCTATAAGTGTTCCATCTGGAAATGCTCACTTTGATTTTTCTTCTGAATTACCTGTCCTCACAGGGTCATTAGGTCTACTGTAAAAAGGTAGACAATGTTTGGGTAGACAGTGGAAGTTAAACAGGCAATAGGTCGACAGGGTCTGAAGGTTGATACACTAAAGGTCGACTAGTAAGAAGGTCAACAAGGACAGAAGGTCAACAGGGTCATTAGGTCGATACACAAATGGTTGACACAGGCATGGCCGACACGTGCTTTTTAGGGATAGGCACTTACTCTGACAGTTATGGTTAGGCAATTACCCTGACGATTAGGGTTAAGCACAAGGAGGTAGGGTTAGGGTTATGCACTTACTGTAGGCTTAGAGTTAGGCCCTAGAAGGGATGGATAGGGTCAGGCACCTAACCCGAAGATTAGGGTTAGGCACCAGAAGGGACGGTTAGGCACCAAGGGGAGGGTTGGGTGAAGATCAGGGCTAGAAAAAAAAATGTGTCGATCATGTCTGTGTTGACCATTTGTGTGTCGACCTAATGACCCTGTCAACCTTCTGTCCCTGTCGACCTTCTTAACAGTCGACCTTCATTGTGTCAACATTCAGACCCTGTCGACCTTCAGACCCTTTCGACCTATTGCCTGTCTAACTTCCATTATCTACCCAATCATTGTCTACCTTTTTATTGTAGACCTAATGATCCACACCCCCTCACAGATCCTCACCAGAGAGCAAAACTAATTAGCATTGTATTAGATGTATTTAAAGACTGTCAAATGTAAATTTACAAATGCAGTGTAAAACAGCAAAATAAAATCAGAACTAGGAGACTGTAAGAATCTTGCCTGAATCAGCCTGTTCCGCCACAAAATTCAATCAGCACAAAAGGTCTCAGTTCTGGATGGTTCCTGCGATCTGAAGTCACTTGCATACATTTGTCCCTAGCCCTCCACTTGTGAGAGAAGCCATCAACACTAGTATCAACATTTGCACCAGTGATTTTTGGTTATACAGAGCACTATATATGTGAATATAATAAGTGCAATACAATTTATTAAAACCAAGAGATAAAGAACAAAAAAGAGATGCTTTTTAGGTTTATAGATCTCTTTTGAGAGATTAGCAGTTCCAGTGTTTTTTTCAGTGAAAGGATTCCTATTTAGGCTAAACATGGAGATACATCCATAGTCTACTAAAGTAACTGTCCCTATATTCCTACCTTTGGAAGTCTTGTAGCTTTGCGACTACACTCCCTCGCGGCTGGTCCCCTCGAGCGCTCGCTGGCCTGCTTCCGGGATTGGCGTTTCACAACTTCCGGTTTCCCGCTTAGGCTGTCCAATGCGTTTCGTGTATGCGCACTTTGTCAATTAAAGCATCTCTTTTTGTTTTTTATCTCTTGGTTAATAAATAGTATTGCACTTATTATATTCACACATATAGCGCTCTATATGACCAAAAATCAGTTTATCCTTTACATCAGAGCTGCTTTTTCACATTTAAGAGCGCAGTTATATTACTTGTTTATTATAATTTGGACCATGTTCTGCACTCTTCTCTGTCCCTCTTCACCCTGACTGTCAGTATCTATTTGCATTCACATACAGAGAGGTACAATACACATGGACACGATTGCCCCAGGGCTTCATAGATAGCCCCAGTATTTTCTCTCAGGCCTTTCACGACTGTTTGAAATCTTTTCAACCTGCTAATGGATCTGTTCTAAGTCAATATGTAGACGATTTATTGTTATGCTCTGATTCGTTTATGTCATGTTTAAATGATACTAAACTGTTGTTACTTCATCTCTCACAAACAGGGCACAAGGTTGCAAAGGACAAATTACAGCCATGCCAGACTAGGGTCAAATATTTGGGACACTGTCTAACCCAGGGGCTACGACATTTGACAACTGACAGAATACAGGCCATACAAACCATGACACTGCCGCAAAACCAACAGCAAATCCGTACCTTCTTGGGAATGTGTGGATACTGCAGAATGTGGATCCCAGGTTTTTTATTTTGGCATTACCATTGCAGGAGTTAGTTTCATCCTCAAAACCCAATTGTGTCACACACACTGAGGAGACAGAGCAGGCTTTCCTTAACCTTAAGGATAGTCTGACAAGAGCACCTGCCCTGGGAATACCAGATTATGAAAAAACCTTTGAGTTATATTGTATGGAAGCTGATAGCTGCGCGGCAGGTGTCCTAACACAAAAACATGGTGACGCTAGCAGACCTGTAGTATACTACAGTGCCCAATTGGACACTGTGGCAAGATCACTCCCAATGTATTTAAGAAGTGTAGCAGCGACTGCTCTTTTGGTAAATAAGAGTGAGGATGTAGTATTAGGTCATGATATGATTGTTTTTACACCCCATGCTGCATCTGCTTTGCTGAATTCTGCCCAAACTAGACATGTTTCTTCAGCTAGGTTCACAAAATGGGAACTAGCTCTAATGGCACCTGCAAATATTACCATTAAATGATGTAACACTTTAATTCCAGCAACATACTTACCATATGTGCCTAGGAAGGCAAAAGGGTGGAGAGAAGTGAGCCACTGGCTGAAGGTGAGTTTTGCAGGTATACTGATACACATGATTGTATGGAATATTTGAATCAGACCTTTACTGCAAGACCAGACATACGCGATACACCCTTAGAAAATTTAGATTTGACGTTTTACATGGATGGGAGTTGTCATAGACAAACTGACACAGGTGAATTATACACAGGTTATGCTGTTGTAAATGATGAAGATAAAGGTGTATCAAGGTGCTTAAATGACACTTGTAATATCTGTAGCTGCAGCAGTTAAAATTAAGGGGAAATTGCAACCCCACACAAAACTATAAATAAATAAGAAAAACTGCGCTAATATACAGACAAAAATGAGTTAATTTATTGAAATATGAATAAGAATAAAAATTATATTAGAATATTTTTATTCTTATTCATATTTCAATAAATTAACTCATTTTTGTCTGTATATTAGCGCAGTTTTTCTTATTTATTTATGTAAATGATGAAGATGTTGTAGAAGCTGAACCACTTGGTCCACCTCACTCAGCACAAGTAGCTGAGCTGGTGGCATTAAGGAGAGCATGTGAACTGGCAGAAGGTAAGTCAGCTAACATCTACACTGACTCCAGGTACGCCTTCGGGATAGTGCATGATTTTGGAGCTCTTTTTCATATGAGAAATTTTATGACAGCAGCAGGCACACCAGTCGCACACTCATACCACATAAAAGGACTGTTGACAGCATTTCAAAAACCAAAGGCAGTAGCCATCATTAAGTGTAAAGCCCACACGTGCGAGGAAGACCCAGGGCAATAACAGGGCAGTCGAAGCTGCCAAATGGGCAGCAGGTTTAAGAGTGAACATGCCAATTAATCAAATGATGGTTTTCCAAGCAATTGATGCGCAGAAATTAATTGAGATGCAAAATATGTGCTCCATACAGGATTGGGCAGTCTGGAGTTCAAAGGGATGTGTCCATGAGTCCTCTGGACTTTGGAGAGATGGACAAGGTAGGCCTGTTGCACCCAAGGCATATTACCCAACCTTGGCTGAGGCAGCGCACGGTTTGACTCACCTAGGAAAGCAAGGTATGTGCAAGTTGGTCAGGGCATATTGGTGTGCACCAGGCTTCTCCTCTCAAGCTGAAAAGAGGGCCATGTCCTGTTTGACTTGCTTGAGGAAAAATGTAGGGAAAACAATCCCTACTGAGCCATCCCACATGCCTCCGACAGACGGACTTTTTCAGGTAATACAAATTGATTTCATACAATTACTACCTTGCAGGAATCTCAAGTATGTATTAGTTTTTACAGATGTGTTTTCCAATAGGGTTGAGGCATATCCAGCTGACACTAATACTGCTGTTTTTACTGCTAAAAAGATTGTTCCGGAATATGTATGCAGATACGGTATCCCTAGAATCATAGAAAGTGATAGGGGTACTCATTTCACAGGTGATGTCTTCCAGAACATGTGTAAGCTCATATTTATTAATAGTAGACTTCACACCCCCTACCGACTGCAAGCTACTGCCAAGGTGGAGAGGGTAAACGGTACTATTAAGAACAAACTAAGTAAGACCATGGCAGAGACTGGACTGGGGTGGCCAGAAGCCTTACCGCTCATCCACCATAGCATCAGAACCACTCCTAGAGCTCCTCTTAATTTGTCCCCCTTTGAAATACTGTTTGGGAAACAACCGCACTTGATTGTAAGTCCACAGGATGATTTGAAAAGTAATAATGAGGTTACGGTAAAAAATCTCATAAGCATGAGTAAACAGCTGAAGCAGCAGCAGGAGAAATTAAAATTGTTTTCACCTGATATGCCTGAAACATACTGTCATGATGTTGAACCTGGAGAATTTGTTATGATTCGAAATTTCTTACATTCAAGTTGTCTGACAGATCAGTGGGAAGGTCCGTATCAAGTGTTGCTGACAAGTACAACATCCTTGAAAGTGGCAGAGAGAGATACCTGGGTCCATTCCACTTACTGCAGAAAGGTCAACCAAACGGTGGAGATACAAGGCGGAGTCAAGGCAGATAACGCAGACCTGTCAAGTGCGAGCTTGTTCTGGGAGAGTTAAAGACTGCAGTGAGATACCTGAGCTAGAGACATTTGCAGTCCACTATTCCAGCAATGGAATGGCGGGCTGGGTTTGCGTTCCTATTTTCTTCTAGAATTCTCATCATCCTTGTTTGGTTCGGATGTCCTGTTTCTGTAACAGTGGGCAGATGATGGAGAGGTCGATGGCGATATCAATGGAGTGGAGTCGGGAGGAGCCATACATTCACAAGGGCAGTATCACACCAAACTCAGTACAGTAATTGCTAAGAGATCTGTTATCCCAGAAACTCAGAGACAGTGTGAGGGGTTATTGTCTGAGGAATACTGTATTGTGGGTCCCTAATCAATGAGAGATGTCTCCAATGGTGCCAGCCCAAGTGTAACCAGTATTAGGGTGGGTATCCTTTAGAGGATTATCATGCCTTGGTGGGCAAAGTCTTAAATCAGACTGAATGTTGGATATGCTCTCATATGCCTCAGGGACAACATAATGTAGGACTAGTACCACTCCCGTTAAATGTCTCTGAGGTCCTTGAATTACATAAGGGGAAGACACTGGATGGAAAATTTATTATGTCCAAGCCTCCAAATTTTAAGCTCCATCAGTACCAGGTGGATGCTATGCTTAAACATCACCAATTCCAATAAACCAGGGAATTGGGAGGTGTCCGGGAACATCAGACAATGACCTTTTCACACAGAGCTGATAATGAACCAGTAGATGATGGACTTATATGCAACATTACCAGTGGAAGACACTTCCGGTATAAGTATACACTTAGTTCCACCAAGGTAATGATTGGCAGAGTACCAGAAGGGTACTATGTAGTTATTGTACAACCTAAAACATGTATTAGTCAAATGGGAAAATCTGGGGTAGGATTATTTGTCAGAGAATTATGTCCGATGATAATGATGCATTCTATTCCTTATGTACTCCCAGACAATGTGTATTTTATATGTGGGAAGGAAAGCATATAAGTGGCTCTCCGAGTTCTGAAGGTTTATGTTATCTGGGAAGGGTACTCCCAGAAGTTATGACCCTTACACATGGTGAAATGCTTGGTATCCATCAAAACACACCATCTCCATATCTTCCTACGCATTATGAACACCGTGACAAAAGAAACATGATACCTGGTGACATACATGCAGCTACACAGTAGATTAGCGAAACAAGTGGTTTCCAAATTTTAGAAGCACTAGATCCCACCAGGATCGCTCGGGGTACTTTAAATTTTAGATACATCCAAGATCTTGCTAATTAATTAATAACATCACAGAGATGTATAATGACACTTTCAGGTATACCGTCAAGGAGCTACAAGCTTATAAGAAAGAACTTGTGCAACATAGGCTAGTGTTAAATTATTTAACAGCTGTTACTGGTGGGTATTGTGTAACCTTGGCCACCCAGTTTGGTGTCAAGTGTTGCATGTACATCACAAATAACACTAGTGACCCCAAGGAGGTGATAGACCGGAAGATGGATGAAATTCTGCAGCTGAAATGGGAATTTTGAAAGAACCATAATGCTTCACTGGCTGAAGTAGAGGAAAAGATAGAAGAGTGGTTCTCTTGGTTGAACCCTGTGAAATTGCTCTCCGGTCTAGGAGAATGGGTCCAGGAACTTGTTGCTATTGTGGGTAAGCTCTTGATCCTCATACTTATTGTCATCTTAGTAATTGGCTTATGTGTCAGGTGTGTTCCTAATGTATTGAAGTGCAGAAAATGTACAAGGGCAAACAGAGAAACAGAGATTATGATGGTGGTAAGCAATGGAAATATGGATACCAAGTTCAAGGAAAAACTGTATTACAACCCTGAATTAGAATGTACCATCAGATCAATCCCCCCCCCAAAACTTCCTTTATAGCTTTGATGAGATCCCACATCCCACCAATAATCCCTATAGATCCGCAGATGGTGTATAAGGGTTGTTTACCCTCTTTTGAAACGCATTATTAACGGTTCAGTGACCTACTTGTGTCGCACCATTTATAACCTTGAATAATGCATTATTATGCATGACTACAAAAGGTTAAGAACAGAGGCCCTGATTCAGAGCCGGACACTCTGAAAGAGCGCTCACTCTGAATCAGGGTGTCTTTTTTTTGTGGAGCGGCCTCCTGGCCACTTGCATAGCTGTGGGTGACCACCCACAGCTATTGCGAGCGGCCAGGATGATGGTCGCAATGGTCAAGACCATCATGACCATTGGGCTTGTGACAAGACCCTTGTGCTAGGGTCTCGAGGCCACAAGCCCCAGAGAGCTACTGGCTCCAATAGAGCCGGAAGCTCTCCCACTGACATCACTGGTGATGTCAGTGGGGCCACCCACAAATGGCAGGTGTTCGCATGGGAATGCCTCCATTTGTGAAGCCACCCCCATGCCACGCCTCCAAAATGGTGCAAGCTGTCGATCAAAATCGACAGCCGCCCCCTTTTGGTGCGAGACCCAGAGTGATGGAGCACCCGTCGCTAGCCGGGTCTCATGCATGCGCACGTCGGAGCTGCTTGCGAGCGGGTCTGAATCAGGCCCAGAGTGTGATAGCTTGTTGATTGCTATGAAAGGGTGGTATGTCAAAGCTGGATGATTGGCTGAGATCAGATCTTTGAAAATATCTGAAGACGCCATGTTTGCATTGTCTGCATGATGCCATCTTGCGTAGTCAGTAATATCATTGTGTACGGCGCTATTTAGTGTTGTGTACATCTGCCGTGTTACTGCACACTGTTAAAGTCTTTACATAATAAATGCGCATGGATACACATATGTATTTAAAGACTTTATATATATTTAAAAATTCAAGGTTTGGTCAGTGCTGGGAGACAAGTCCTGTGGACATGTCTGTGACTAGTAATTGAAAAACACACACATACTGTGAGGTGCAGACGAGTGTTTTGAATAGACCATTGTCTTTAAGTTTGACTATCATTGTATACCTAAAGGAACTAGCATTTACATTCCAAATAGGATGGAAAGGGCTTTGATTACATTGTGATTCCATCAAGTATCTGCTGGCCATCTCAGAACAACTCCATTGTCTGTCATTTTTTAACTTAGTTCAGACAGAAGTAATAGCAATAATACCAGTTACTGGATAAAGCTAGATATATATATATATTTATATATATATATATATATATATATAAATCCATGACACTGATGCACATTTGCACACACATATATATATATATATATATATATATACATACACTTAAACGATCGCATGTGTATCCACAATGCGTGCACACATATACATAGTTACTATTGTAAATATAAATACACACTCAGCGCATGTTTGCGCTGTACACAATCCCTGCACACAGAGCACCTTTTACGCTGCGTGTAGACGCACAATGCATACTTACATATAATCATAAATATACACACACTCATAAAAGGTTCCTTCACATTAACCGTAATCTTAGAGGTTTTAGTAGTATATAATTATGTTGTGAAATGTATATATATGATATTTAAGGTATACAACATGGTAGACATGGCATGTTTGGTAATGTGGAGAATTGGGACATACCCCCTAGTGAACTGTCCTATGAACCACAGCATACTACAAAGAGCAAGAGCAAGAACCAATGGAATTATGTTTGTCTATCTACATTGTTATCATGATCTGTTAGGGTATATAACCTGTATCCCGGTCCCAGTCAGTAGCCATTCTTCTTGGATGACCACAGGCTTCTGGAGTGACGACTGTTTACTGGGACTGGTGCGCATGCGTATGTATCAAACTGTACCTTTTTTATTTAATTGTCTTTGCACTAATTGTGATAGATCATAGCGTGTAACTTACTTTTTGTTGCAATAAGAACTTTTTGTGCTTTGGAAACACAGTTGGGCTGGAAAGCAATTATTTATTGTGCAACAGGTAACGCTAAATAGCTTCTTGCGATTATTTAGGGGTAACGACAAAACGGTATTCATACTTTCTATAGGTGAGGTTTATTAGATGAAGAGTGGTCTAGCAACATATTACATCCATGTATAGACTAGATAAGTCATATAGCTAGATAGGTCATAAAATACCAGAAAAAATATATGAGGATTGACTAATATAACATAGATACAGAAAAAAATAAATACTATACTGTAAAAATAAATAAAAAATAGTGATAAATAAATAAAAATATAAATATAACTACTGATATGGATAGAAATGAGTTATCAAAAACTTCCTGTTTTAAATATTAAATGAAATATGACCATGAAGGTGGGAATAGGAATATAATTAGAGTATTAGAATTAGACATGAATATAGATATATACACACAGACATACAGACACACATCTATATATATATATATATATGTATATACATACATACATATGCATGTACACAAACATACATTTAAACTTATAATAAAGATAAAGTGAATGGGACGGAGGAGTATGTCCATAAATTGAATAAATGGACACAAGATATAGGAAGGTTTTTAATTGTGATATATTATGATCCTGCTTTCTTTATTTGAATACAATTGTGTGTATTGTAATTGGATACATAAGGACATGTTAATTCTATTTAATTGGTTGGTCTGGATGGTGGGATTAGTATTAAGGATCCTAGTTATGCATCCTTCACTGGAATAAGATTCTGTGTATTGGCGATAAACCAAAAGCCTCCTTCTATTTGGTTGGTTGATCTAAATGGGATCAGTGATCAGAATCAGTTAACTCTTCTAGTTAATCTTTTTTTTGCCATTTTGTGTTCTCATGATTTCATGATATTAAGTTTATTGGACTAGATCTTTTAGTTTGTGATCACTGCTTTAACTTCATTGTCTATATTTAGACCGGCAGGCTCAAATGTTTTAAATTGAAGATCCATTTTAGTTCTTCCTGCCAGATCTGATGGTCAAAATTTCCACCTCTCCAGTTTGCTTTTACTTGTTTGATGCCTATAAGGTTCAATAATCGTGGATTGTTGTTATGTTGATTCTTGAAGTGGTTCGAGAGACTGTGAGTTTCAAGGCCTTTGCGAATGTTGTTCACTTGTTATGCCATTCTTGTTTTCAATTTTCTTGTTGTCCTCCCCACGTCCTGATAGCCACACGGGCACTCTTGCCAGATATATTATTCCTTTACTTTCACAAGTAATATGTTCTTCAATTTTGTATTCTCTCTTGGTTGTATTCGATACAAATGTTTTGATGCATTTGGTAGTGATGTTCATTGATCTGCAGCTAATGCAGGTGCCGCAGTAGTAGAAACCATTCTGTGGCTTTGTTCCAAATAGTGTGGTTTGTGTAGATTAAATTTTCTTGATGTGGTTAGTAACTAATTTCTTTTTCAGATCTAGGGCTATCCTATAGGTTATTGGTGGTTTCAATGGCAATATATCATTCATTGTCTCATCCCCTAATAATATATGCCAATGTTTTTTTAGGATAACCTGGAGTTTAGGAGCGTCCTGGCTATATTCTGTAATGAATCTAATTTGAACTCTTTTGTTCAGTTGTTCGGATTTATTTTTGTTGACTTGTAGAAGTGTGTCCCTCTCCAATTTTGAGGCTTCTCTCATTGCCTAATCTACTTTGACTGGGTCGTAGTGTTTCCCAATATCATTACCCCCTGATATACCAATCACATCCCTGAAGAAGGCTATATGGCCGCTACGCATCGGAGCTGACACACTTTCCCCTGAATTGCACCAAGCTGCACAGAACCTCTGTAGAGAGGCTACACAGATGGCCGTCTGTTATATAGTATACGGACAACATACAGTATCGCAAGACTTATACCCGGAAGTATCGCGGTCACAGAGCTGACCAACAAGGCTGCCAAGGAACCAAGCTGCAGCGTGACACGTCCAAGCACTCTGACATACGGAACCGAGGAGAAGCCAGGAGGAGCTGTAACCACATCCCCCGCTTAGACTCCCGGGTATCCGGTCGAGTAGAGGTGAGGAAGGATAAGGCACAACTTATTGGAAGAACACTGTGGGTAAGTAGGGTACCTGGGGTCACAGGACGCCACACCTTTAGGTCCTACTACCACTGGAACTAAACAGCAATTGCACAGTGACTAATATTGATTATCAGTTAACACCATATGAACCAACAGTGATTGGAACACACTTAAAATACCTATGGACTAACCATCATTAAGTTACTAACTACTATACCTAGCAACATCCATTATTTCACTAAACCACATTAAGGCTGACTTTTCCCCACTTGCATTTTTCTTAACCAGAGTACTCGTGGTTCCAATTCTTTTTCAAATCCTCTATTATTTTTTTGATTGTTTTTTCTGTTTATGAGTTTTGTTTTCAATTGTTTTTCTTGATTAGCACAATTTGATACAGCCCGGATCATACAGATTGCAATTTGAATGTACATTCAAGGTTTTAACTCTTTAAGCAAAATCGTTTTGTGACACAAATATACTGTTTAATTGTGTTATACTCTACACTACTAACTGTAGAATCAATCACCTGTGGTTGAGTGCGGGAACTTCCCTTCTAATCCCATTTAATAACAAGAGATAAGGTTCCTCTTTTAGCTCCTGCTGCCACTACGGTATACATGTGAGTGAGCGCATACCTATTAAAACCATACTACAACACTAATTCCTACTACCTGGTCATTAGACAGCATTAGGGTAAGGAGCAACTCACAGATGAGAGTTTTAAACTCTTCCTCTGCTGCTCAGTGATGTAAGACCGAAGGCTGTCAATTTAAGCATAAGGGACATTAAACCACGAGTGTTTTGAGTGTTGCCAGTTTAATAACGTGTTGGATATTGCCCTTTAAGTTTAGCTAGTCTTATGCAGCCAATGAATGTTTCATGGGGAGTGGTCTAAGAGTATTTAATGGAGTGATGTATGCAAATCTGCCTCTTTGTTACAGTTTTTTTCCAGGACAGAGAAGTACGCTTTGTCACTTAAATCTCCTGTATAAATCTCCTTTGCTTTTCTCCTTCTCCTGTTCTCTTCCCTCCTGCTGCTCTTTTGTTCTCTTCCCATATACTTTAATTCTATTCCCTTATTCTTTCATGCTTTCCCTGTATTCTTTCCCACTGTGACTCCTTCCTTCCTTGTCTCTCTCTTGCCCTTCATAATGTTCCCCCTATCGTTTCTCTGTTTCCAATGCCCGCTGTCTGCAGGTTCTGCCGGGCTATATATAGTACAGGCTCCTGTGCTGCTGCCTCAGCAGACCCCCCCTCACCCCCTCCCGAGCAGGCCACCGCGCTTATCGCGGTCTAGGCCTGAGGCTGCGCTTGAGTAGTAGGGCAGGGCCGCGGCTGACGGCCCCTGCCCCTTTAGCTTTTAGTACGTTGGCGGCCAGCGGTATCCGCTGCCTCCGATCCTGCCTCTCCATGGGGTGCCCGCCTGGCTCGGCCGCGACCTTGCTGTCAGGCGGAGCTCGGCAAGGTATGTTGCCGCTGACTCCACCTCTGAGTGGTTTGCCGGCGGTGGGCAGCGGTGGTTGCCCCACTGGTCTTGCCCGGTGAACGTTTGTGTTGCGTGCCCGCAATTGGGGCCGTGAAAGGGGCGTGACTTTGCCCCTAGTGCGGCCACCATTTTATATTGGAGGGCTGCTGCTGTCTGCTCTAGGCGCGGCAGCCAGCTTTCCTAGGTACCAGAGATTCCCTATTAGTGCTCCAGTTTATAAGGGGCCATCCAAATTAGGATCCCCTCAGTGTCACAAATTAAATGACTAGCACTGCAGTCCCTGTTGAGCTTTTAAAATTGTCAGCCAGTAGTTAAAGATGGAAGACAGTAATGAATATAGTTGTGAACCGACTAGGTGATCTGGAAAACATGCACTGTTAGGGGTGCACTGAGATAGAGCGTCTATAGGATTGGCTATTAATACTGAATAATACACTATCCAGTACATAAGGAACCCAATCTGTACATCTATATCCAGGGCAGTACCCGGTTTAATTTTCTGCCCTCCCCCAGATTCCCCAACCTGCTCAGATAATCTGTAATGGAGCCCACATATGTGAAAAAAGATTCAGCTCGGACAGGATGGCTTTACTTCTGCATATATTTGCTTACTGTGTCTGCTTGTCCTGTATAGGCCAGAATTATTTAATTCCGTACATTCGTATGAAGTTGGTTATAGCAGGTGTAAGTGCTGATTATGCCCTCTTACTGGTAAATGTACAAATCAAGCATTTATAAACCCCTCTGTAGAGATTCTGCATTTGCCACTGAGCCCTGTTCCTTTACAACAAGGGCTGTTAGGATTGTCCAAAGGGGCAAGCAGACAGCCCCCCCCCTCCTTTACAGTGAAGAGGTCACATATGGGTCCGGTAGCGGTGGGGCTCTCCACTACCGCAGCAGCGGCAAGAGCATCAGCTGCTGTGGGTGCTCGGGTCCAGGGTGCCAATTCCCCTGCTGTTATGCCAGCAGTTATATAGTCTCCCATGTATAGAGCTAGGCTGTCCTGGCTCCACCAATCCAGGGTGCTATACTGTTCTGTGCTAGTTGGGTATGGCCAGCCTGCGGGGGAATACTAGAGTGAAGAGAAACCCAGCACAGTGGCAGTTTTTCTGCTGGGCATTGAGATCCCATTGCGGGAATAGAATACTTAGGGATACACTATATGACATTAAGGAGTAGCTCCTTTGGCACTGCTTTATTTATGTATAGCACCTAGGATCTGACTTTTATCTACTTTGAATCATTGTTATCAGTCAATAGAGGAGATTGTATTATATATTCTGAGCACTTAACTTAAATTTACAGAGTACATGTGCTAGAGTGAGATCCCACATGATGCACAGCTTATTACTACAATTACTGCCCCAAGCAGCTGTCACTGGAGTGGAAACACTTATAGGAAGCTCCATTCTCAGCTATGCTCCTACTTCACAAATATACATTGCACCTATATTAATGTGAGTACTACTAATTATGTTCTGTCTACCACCATTATTTCAGGTCTCCTAAAATATCCGTAACTTATTTAGGGTATAGTGCAAACTAACCAAGATAAAACAGGTGGCTGTCATACTAGGTAGCACCCCATGAATTCTGGAACCCTGGATGGCGCCCTCTGTCCATTTCATGTTCCTCTGTACCCACCTCCGCCACTCCCCTGGTTTGTTACACCAATGCCAGATGGATTGTCTCCCGTGGCTGTGGCGCGCACCCCCCGACCCACCCTCTGACCCAACTGCTGCTACTGCTGCCCTCCATACACTGTTATTTCGGGCCAGCGTTTTTTGACCCCTTTGCTAGCATCCCAGTCTTCCGCGCCTAGGTCATCAATTGATCAGTCATCAGTAGTTGGTGCTTCCCCATTGCTTCCTCATGTTCAGATGCAGCTGGGCCCATATTGTTGGCCATTGCCTGGGGGTTGGGCTGGGGTGCCGGGTGAGGCAGCCTATTGCTCCTATAATAATTGGCAGGCGGGTTTTTTCATTATATTTGCGGGGTGCTACCCTGAAACCCGCCCATAGGGAAGTGGCTGAGTACTCCTGCAGTAACACTCAGCTCCAATTTTACTGATGCTGCTGTTGCGATTGGTTTTTCGGCTTACCTCAATGGTCTGTGGTGTGCTTCACCTTGGCCGTTCACGTGGGTTGCGTAGGGCTTCACTAAGAACATGCTGTTGCTTTAGCTGTGCCCCATTGTGGTTGCTTTAGAACTCTAGGGGGACCGCTTGGGTAACGTGAGTATGATTTTGTTGCGACAACCTAGGCGCGTTGCATGCACTTGACCGCAGAGTTCGTCCTCTCTTCCGGTTGTTCGTTTGCTAGAATTAATTGTTCTGGTTGCCTGCTGCTTAATGTCCATTTTGTTGCCAGCCATGTGCCTAGTATACAGTTTGGGATTGCGTATACCCTGTTGCAGTTCAAGTATTTAACCCATCAGGCCGTTTTGGCTGGTGACCTGTGTCCTCCTTATGTTTGGCAGTTCAGCATGCCGGCATTTTAGGAATTAGCTTTGAGGGCCATTGCCCCAGGACTTTGCGCTGTTAGTAGGTGGGTTGGTTGGAATAGGAGCGTTTTTTCTTTTTTTCGGTGGCTCAGGCACGTAAGAGCTTGCAGAGTCATGCTGACATTTATGTGGGATCTGTATTTGCAAGGGCGCTCGCTCATTGTAGTACGGCTTAATTTGGCAGGCGTGTCTATTTTCTCTGCATTGTATGACGGGCCTGGCCCCTTCAGGTCCTTCCTAATTTTGGGGTCCTGCAGGTGTTGGTCCAGGTCAACCCCTAAAGCGATTGACTGCTGGTGTTCCATTGATATGTCCATGTTGATTGCTTTCCTTGCTGGCTGCGGTCCCTTCAGTTTGTTTTATTTTCAGCTTTGTATGCTTGCTGTTTCAATTAGGTTTTTTGCATGACGCTTCATGTAGTGTTTTTTCTGGGCTGCAAATGAGTTGCCCCCTTTAAAAGGGCTGACCTACCACTCACTATTGGGGACGTAATTTATATGCCTGGAAGCAATGCTAGGCCTTATACAGCGCTCCAGTGTGGACCAGGCTGGTAGAAGGCGCTGGCTTCACTTCGACCATATCCCATTCCTGCAGTATGTCTGGTGGCGCTGGCGCGAGCTTTAGAGCAGATGTATGACGATGGGATGGGACATGGTTGATGCACAAGGAGGTATCGCCGGTTACGAAATACTAGTTTTTGTCATGTTTGGCTTATTTCAGAGCTCAAGCCGGGCAAGTTTGGTACTCACTCATTTGGAATAAGCGCTGCTTCTTCTGCGGCTTCTGCTGGCTTATGCGACTGGGATAACCAATCCCTTGGTAGGTGTCGTCCTGCTGCATTCCGTCGTTATTTTCGTCCGGGTTTAGCTTTTTGCTCCAACGTAGCTCAACGGAGGCCTAACCACTGCGGGAGTCTATGAGGAATTTTTTATTTTCCCGCGGGGGCCCAATTGGCTTCTGAATTATATGATATGATGTGATGGTTAGTTTACTCCAGGGATTTTTAGTTTTTTGCCTCAAGTCTGGTTAGCCAAGTTGTTCCCCTCCCCCTTCCCCTGTCTTTGTTACGTTTCCATGTCTTGTCGGTATGGTGTATCTGTGGTTCGACTGCTTTGTTTGTGTTTTTTTCTTTCTGTATTCTAAGGTGCTGCATCTCTGCGGGAATAACCATGTCCACTTAGGTTATGCTATGTGTACATATGAACGCCATTCAAAACAGTGTTATAATTATGTTTGAAATAATACTGACAGAGTGGCATTTGGTTTAAATAACTATTTATTGTAATGGATTTAATGAATGATAATATACAGCCAGGTCCATAAATATTGGGACATTGACAGAATTTTCAGATTTTGGCCTCTATTCACCACCACAATGGTTTTGAAATGAAACAAACAAGATGTGCTTTAACTGCAGACTTTCAGATTTAATTTGAGGGTAATTACATCCAAATCGGGTGAATGGTGTAGGAATTACAACAGTTTCTATTTCATGGACAGGTGTGGGCTATTCCCTCGTTATTTCATTATCAATTAAGCAGGTAAAAGGTCTGGAGTTGATTCTAGGTGTGACATTTGCATTTCGAATCAGTTGCTGTCAACTCTCAATATAAGATCCAAAGAGCTGTCACTATCAGTGAAGCAAGCCATCATTAGGCTGAAAAATCTAAACAAACCCATCAGAGAGATAGCAAAAACATTAGGTGTGGCCAAATCAACTGTTTGGAACATTCTTAAAAAGAAAGAATGCATCGGAGAGCTCAGCAACACCAAAAGACCTGGAAGACCACGGAAAACAACTGTGGTGGATGACAAAAGAATTATTTCCCTGGTGAAGAAAAACCCATTCACAACAGTTGGCCAAATCAAGAACACTCTCCAGGAGGTAGATGTATATGTGTCAACGTCAACAATCAAGAGAAGACTTCACAAGAGTGAATATAGAGGGTTCACCACAAGATGTAAACCATTGGTGAGCCACAAAAACAGGAAGACCAGATTAGAGATTGCCAAACAACATCTAAAAAAGCCATTACAGTTCTGGAACAACATCCTATTGACAGATGAGACAAAGATCAACTTGTACCAGAGTGATGGGAAGAGAAGAGAAGGAAAGGAACTGCTCATGATCCAAAACATACCACCTCATCAGTGAAGCATGGTGGTGGTAGTGTCATGGCGTGGGCATGTATGGCTGCCAATGGAACTGGTTCCCTTGTATTTATTGATGATGTGATTGCTGACAAAAGCAGCAGAATGAATTCTGAAGTGTTTCGGGCAATATTATATGCTCATATTCAGTCAAATGCTTCAGAACTCATTGGACGGCGCTTCACAGTGCAGATGGACAATGACCCGAAGCATACTGCAAAAGTAACCAAAGAGTTTTTTAAGGCTAAAAAGTGGAATGTTATGCAATGGCCAAGTCAATCCCCTGACCTGAATCCGATTGAGCATGCATTTCACTTGATGAAGACAAAACTGAAGGGAAAATGCCCCAAGAACAAGCAGGAACTGAAGACATTTGCAGTAGAGGCCTGGCAGAGCATCACCAGGGATGAAACCCAGCGTCTGGTGATGTCTATGCGTTCCAGACTTCAGGCTGTAATTGCCTGCAAAGGATTTGCAACAAAGTATTAAAAAGTGAAAGTTAGATTTAGGATTGTTTAGTTTGTCCCATTACTTTTGGCCCCTTAAAAAGTGGGAGGCACATATAGAAACCATTGTAATTCCTACACTGTTCACCTGATTTGGATGTAATTACCCTCAAATTAAATCTGAAAGTCTGCAGTTAAATCACATCTTGTTTGTTTCATTTCAAAGCCATTGTGGTGGTGAATAGAGGACAAAATATGAAAATTCTGTCAATGTCCCAATATTTATGGACCTGACTGTATATATATATCCAGGATACTACCATATATTTCAGAAACATATTGGAAACACCGGTTTTGTGCAGAGACACTAGTTTAATTACATGATTTTTCTTACCTATATAACACTTTCATTTCTTTTAATATTTCACGGACTGTATAATTTCTATACATATTTTCAAGACTAATCAAAGTTATAATTAATTCTGTGCATCAATTGCAGACAATTTTCCTCTCTACCCTTCATTTGGAATGATATAAGTTAGCAAACTGCATTGTATTTGCACTCTATTGTCATTAGACCCAATGGATAGATAACAGATGCCCTGTTTTCCTGCCAGTTGTGTTTTTTCATTGTCCGCAGGAGTGTGTGGAGGAATGTTGGTTCTGGTTCAGTTGGATGTGGCTAGGAGGAAGGTTAAATACTGTAGTGGTGAGATACATGTTGGAGAATGATGGTGGTGTAGTGGAGAATGGTGGTGGTGTAGTAGAGAATGTTGGTGGTATGGTGGTGGTATAGTGGAGAATGGTGGTGGTATAGTGGAGCTTGTGTTTATGCAATGCACACTTGTTTCATGTGGATGGCATGCATTTTAGTCCTGCAGGATTGCCTGATTTTCTGCTGATTGAGGGTGTCTTGTTACATTGTTGAGTTATGGTGGCGGCGCATCGGTTTAGGCCTCGCTTGGCGGGAAAGAATGACACTTGGAGTTACTTTATGTTAATACGTAGGCTTAGTGGGTGCGCTCTCATTGAAGTGGAGTAAGGCGACAGTCAATTGTCCTGGACGGGAAATGGCTCTACCACCTGGACGGTGGTTGAAGTTAAAGGAGAGTTGATCACCAATGCTTGGCTTGTGTATGTGTGTGTGTTTGTATGGAGCCCATTTGGTTGTTATTGTTCTGTGTGTTCTTTTGTGCCGTCACCATTATTAGTATTAACTTATAGTCTAAAAATGTAATGACTTGTCAAAAATAAATTTGACAAAATATTTAAATGCCAACACTGTTGTCTGTGTCTTTATTTTAAAAGATAAGTTACATTGTATTTAAGAAGGTATTATATGGTAACACGATAATACACGTTAGTGAGTTTACAGTTGCACCTGGGCCTGTGCAACTGTGTAAACATGGAGTTCCACACCTACCTTGCTGCAAACTGGACAGACTTCACTCCAGCCTCCCTTGGAGAGAGCTGATCCCACCAGAATGTGGGCAATTCTGGTGAGAGACAACCCCTCTCACCACAATATATATATATATATATATATATATATATATATATATTTTCATCAAAGACAGCACTGCATGGATTCAATAATCAGGCACAAGCTTGCTTAATACATGCAATGTTTCAGATGCTTTATTGCATCTTTTATGCCTTGATGAAAGATGCAGTAAAGCATCTGAAACGTTGCATGTATTAAGGAAGCTTGTGTCTGACTATTGAATCCGTGGAGTGCTGCCTATCTTTGATGAAATTGTCTATGGTGTCCCTGCGTCAGGTTGGGCTCTTAGGAGAAGTGCACCCCGGTGGCTGGAACTTATGTATGGAGTGCTGATCATCATTATACAGTCAGGTTAATAAATATTGGGACATTGACAGAATTTTCAGAGTTTGGCCTCTATTCACCACCACAATGGTTTGAAATGAAACAAACAAGATGTGCTTTAACTGCAGACTTTCAGATTTAATTTGAGGTTAATTACATCCAAATCAGGTGAACGGTGTAGGAATTACAACAGTTTCAATATGTGCCTCCCACTGTTTAAGGGGCCAAAAGTAATGGGACTATCAACTCAAAAGCTATTTCATGGACAGGTGTGGGCTATTCCCTCGTTATTTCATTATCAATTAAGCAGGTAAAAGGTCTGGAGTTGATTCTAGGTGTGACACTTGCATTTGGAATCAGTTGTTGTCAACTCTCAATATGAGATCCAAAGAGCTGTCACTATCAGTGAAGCAAGCCATCATTAGGCTGAAAAATCAAAACAAACCCATCAGAGAGATAGCAAAAACATTAGGTATGGCCAAATCAACTGTTTGGAACATTCTTAAAAAGAAAGAACGCACCGGAGAGCTCAGCAACACCAAAAGACCCGGAAGACCACGGAAAACAACTGTGGTGGATGACAAAAGAATTATTTCCCTGGTGAAGAAAAACCCCTTCACAACAGTTGGCCAAATCAAGGACATTCTCCAGGAGGTAGATGTATATGTGTCAAAGTCAACAATCAAGAGAAGACTTCACAAGGGTGAATATAGAGGGTTCACCACAAGATGTAAACCATTGGTGAGCCATAAAAACAGGAAGACCAGATTAGAGATTGCCAAACAACATCTAAAAAAGCCATTACAGTTCTGGAACAACATCCTATGGACAGATGAGACAAAGATCAACTTGTACCAGAGTGATGGGAAGAGAAGAGAAGGAAAAGAACTGCTCATGATCCAAAACATACCACCTCATCAGTGAAGCATGGTGGTGGTAATGTCATGGCGTGGGCATGTATGGCTGCCAAAGGAACTGGTTCCCTTGTATTTATTGATGATGTGACTGCTGACAAAAGCAGCAGAATGAATTCTGAAGTGTTTCGGGCAATATGCTCATGTTCAGTCAAATGCTTTAGAACTCATTGGACGGCGCTTCACAGTGTAGATGGACAATGACCTGAAGCATACTGCAAAAGCAACCAAAGCGTTTTTTAAGGCTAAAAAGTGGAATGTTATGCAATGGCCAAGTCAATCTCCTGACCTGAATCCGATTGAGCATGCATTTCACTTGATGAAAACAAAACTGAAGGGAAAATGCCCCAAGAACAAGCAGGAACTGAAGACATTTGCAGTAGAGGCCTGGCAGAGCATCACCAGGGATGAAACCCAGCATCTGGTGATGTCTATGCGTTCCAGACTTCAGGCTGTAATTGCCTGCAAAGGATTTGCAACAAAGTATTTGAAAAGTGAAAGTTAGATTTAGGATTGTTTAGTTTGTCCCATTACTTTTGGCCCCTTAAAAAGTGGGAGGCACATATAGAAACCATTGTAATTCCTACACCGTTCACCTGATTTGGATGTAATTACCCTCAAATTAAATCTGAAAGTCTGCAGTTAAATCACATCTTGTTTGTTTCATTTCAAAGCCATTGTGGTGGTGAATAGAGGCCAAAATCTGAAAATTCTGTCAATGTCCCAATATTTATGGACCTGACTGTATATATATATATATATATATATATTTTGTGACACAGTCGGGATAGGGGTCCCTCTCCTGGGTAGATGGACTCCCTCTTTACACACACAGCAGCCGGAGAAACAGGACACAATTCTGGGGTTCTTGTGCAAGCTTGCCGGAGCCAGTCTTTATTGTACTGGACACATAAATAAAACACAAACAAAAATCCTAGCCTGTCTGGGCTCTAACTAGTCAGCAGGTTCCCTCACTAACAAAAGACTAAATAATTTCACGTCCACAGTACTTACAGGTGGTATCACACAGTATCTCAGAGCAAACTAGCCTGTGGGCCTACCCACCCAGATATGAGACACTCAGCTATAACAAAACCCGGCTTATCTGAGCCACTTTCAGGAGCAAGCCCTAATGAGCCTGCTACCAGGCTGAAAGGCCCAACACCTGGAGAGGCCTGTGGATGGAGCCCTTCCTCTCCTCACCTCCACACCCCCAGGACCCATTCTGGCTTTTCCCTAAAGCCGACATTTCTAGTCTGTTTTTCCAAACAGACTTCTCCTGGAGGTTTTAAAGCACATAGGACAGGAATCTGGGACAGACATAGAAGCCATTCAAAACTGTTCCAGTGCTTCTATCACAATATATACAGACTTACAGAACAATACAATACAGGACATGGATAATATACTGTATATTGCTACATTAGCGACCATAACACCCAGATAAGCAACAGAGCCTAAGCAACCAAGTGTTAGGTGCGCTAGTGGTGAGTAAGAAGTAGATGAAACAAAAATAGGGAGAAGCACAAGAGAGTAGAGGGCCCTACTCGTATATATCAGCTATCTAGTGTAGTATATATGAAATCAAAGTAATATATAGAGAATACGAAATGCATGCAGTTCGCTTCTGGAATGTGCACCATTCTTATTACGCTGCTGTGAGTGCTGTCTTAGACTGTATATACATATATATATATATATATTTATATAGATAGACAATTGAGGTAGAACAAGCACCTAATTATGTAATATAGTATGTTGAATTTAGCCTTTGTCTTTATAATGATATGCATACCAGAAATATGTTATTTTATAGCATATCAGTAGAACTTGACTCCTTAGGAATGACACGGCACTCCTGTCAGGTGTTCTCTCCTATGTCTGTGTCCAACTCATATATGGATTATGCAAATGTAAAGAGACATTTCCATAGAGAAGTTTAAAAATGAGAATATTTTTCAGACACCACACATAAAGGACGTTGCAATTTCCAAGAGGGATGATTCCTCAGGGAAATATATAGTTCAACAAAGTCCACCATATGGAAGAGGTAAGTAGCTGTAAATAGACCCAACACGTTTCATGTCTTAAAGAGTGATAGGCGTTACACATAAAGCGTGGGTATCGTGTGACTCGGGGTGTGTCTGCATGCAAAATGCTATGTTACAGTGGCAGCATCTGTGACTTTCACATGCAGATACACCCGCAGTCACACACAGAAAATATACATGCATATAGGCTAGGATTTATTTTATGGTTTATTTTGTGCAGATACTTGCTACAAGGCTCTGGACTGGTGTGCTACTAATTGGCTGATGCATACAAGATGTTGCTGTTTATCCAAGGAGATGGCACCCCTAACCTGATCTTGCAACATATGGTGGAGAATGTAAGCATTGCACCAAAAGGCACTTATGCAAAAGTAGCCATGGCCAACATACTTTTGCTACTCACACATATGTGATATTGGATAATATTCCTCAATAAAAAAAAAATGAGCATGTCTAATTTTTTTGTCTCATTTGTTTGATTTGGATCTCTTTATCTACTTTTAGGACTTGTGTAAAAATCTGAGGTAGTTTTAGGTCAAATTTCAGCAGAAATATAGAAAATTCTGAAGGGTTCACAAACTTTCAAGCACCGCTGTGATATAGTACATGCTTTCCTGTCACCTGTTGCTTGGGGCCAACAGTAGTTGTTGCACGGGTACAATCCTAACCAAATGAGATATCAGAATACACACTGTGACCTTTAGAACCTACATAAGAACTTTAACAATGTGTAATGTTGGCTTAAGAAATCTGGTGAAGCTTATCTCAGAGAACACAGTCAATTCAGTCAATTATTCAGTGTCACTATCTGCCCAAGGCCACTGATCCTCACAGAAAATGTACAAACGCATTCAGTACACAGAAGAAATGTTTATCTCATCTGACAGAATCTGATTCTGAATATTACAATATTTACATGTATAAAATGATCTGTACCAGGTGTCACCCTTTTGGAAAGTATATACAACATTAAGGGGGAGATTCAGGGCCTGATTCAGAGCCGGACGCAATTAGCGCTCGCTCGTCCAGAAAATAGGGGTGGCTATTCAAATGAACCGTTCGCTCTTTGCGGTCTATTCACCCTCTAGGTCTGAACGAGCGAACCAAACTTGCGGTCGTTTTTTAAAAAAATATGCCCCCTGGCCGCTCGCATCCTAAGTCATGTCCGCTATTTATTAGATTAATCGAGTACATCGACCAGGGTATGAACTGCTCGCTATTCTTGGGGTTGGTTTTTCCTACCACAATTTTGCAATCAGTTCTGACTATAAAATAACCCAGTGACGTGGTCAATGACGCTGCTGTTTTAATTATGCACACCCATAAAACGCCCGTTTTGACCTTTAAGCACGCCTGCGTCGGATCTCCACTCCCCGTTTTCAAGCACCTTCCCCCGTTACCACCCACATACGCCTCTTTCTGTCACTCAAATTATCAGGCATTCGCTATTTTGCGAGCACATGAATTTTCGACCGCACTGACTGGTTCGCGCATGCGTATAACGATCCGTACGCATGTGCAGTTGGGCAAACATCGCTCGGAGCGAATGAGCGGCCGCTTACGAGTGGCTCTGAATCAGGCCCATAATCAGTGAGGCTAATTTACCACGACAGCCAAATCAATTAGCAGAGTTTACCCAGAGCGTTTAGACCCAAAGGTGGATTTTCTTAAATACTGAAGCCAGCACTGTTTTTCACAGCACCCCTAGACCAAAATTTTCTTATTGAAAAATTCTGAAAAAAACTAAATTAATTAAATTGTGCTTACCTGTAACCTTTAGGTTCAGTTATTTGGTGGTGGTAGGTTTACACTTCTGTTTGTCCACATATTTTATGATTGGCAACCACCAGAACTGGGAGTGCATATCACATGGACAATAAATAAATTAATTTGATCCTGGACCACCAACCTGTGGCACCCTGATTGTGCCCCGTGTCACCCAGTTTGGGAACAACTGCTGTAAGAGATAGGGAGCCAGCTGAGAGGATAAGCAGAAACAGAGGGACAGATTGAGGAGGAGAGAAATGTTTGAGGGGAAGATCAAAGAGAAGGTTGCAGTAGTGGAGACGAAAAAATGGTGAAGGAAAGGACAAGTGTTTGGTAGTGTCAAAAGAGACTAATCGTGCGTACACACGGTATGATTTTTATAAACGATAACGATATAGTTCAACAATAAATCGTTAATTTCAGTAATTTTTATGCAGCGAACGACCAATGAACAACCAACGATGTGCTTCCCCGAATGGACGATAACGATATCTATGGTCGTCCGTACATGCACTCCAACTTGGATGATTTCATCACGATTTGCATGTTAAGAGATTTGGCGGGATGACTTCACTGAAAGATATCTATCATAGATATTTTTCATTGTGTGCACCCAATATCGTTTGTCCTGCACTATAGAAAGTTCAAGGGAAATCTTTCAGCGATATCATTGGTTGTGCAGATCGTACCGTGTGTATGCAGCTTAAGGGGGAGATTTATCAAAACTTGAAGAGAGATAAAGTGGAGAGAGATAAAGTACCAGCCAGTCAGCTTCTGTCTCTTTGCAGTCTATGGGCGGGATGTACTAAAGTAGAAAATGCAGTTTTCAGGGATTTTACCGCATTTTCCATATGTACAAAGCACCTGAATGCAGCTTTGCAATTTTCTAAGTACATACCGCAGCTATCAACTGCGTTATGTACCCGATAGGATGTAATGCATCGTGGATGCGATGCTTAGTACATCTCAGTTAGGAGCTGATTGGTTGGTACTTTATCTCTTTCCAAGCTTTGATAAGGCTGATGTGGGGAGATATGAGAGAGCAGAATCAAGGGGGACAGCCAGACAGTGGACTGAGAAATAATGGCATTGTTGATGGCAGTAGAGAGATTTGGTGGGTGATGGCATGAGAAGGAGAAGTATGGAAGACAGTGGGCCTGATTCAGAGCCGCTCGCAAAAAGCGTGCGCTCGCTCTGAATCAGGGTGTTTTTTTTGTTGTTGTTGCGGCATCTTGGCCACTCCCACAGCTTATGCGAGTGGCCATGATGATAGTCGCGATGGTCAAGACCATCGCGACCATCGGGCTTGCGACGAGATCCTTGCGGTAGGGTCTCGTTGCCGCAAGCCCCAGTGGACTTCCTGCACTATCAGAGCAGGAAGTCCACCTACTGACATCACTAGTGATGTCAGTAGGGCCGCCCACAAATGGAAGGCGTTCCTGCAGGAACGCCTCAGTTTGCTCAGCCACCCCCACGCCACGCCTACAAAATGGGGAGAGCTGTCGATCAACATCGACAGCCGCCCCTTTTGTAGTGAGTCCTGGAGCGAGTGCTTTTTGCGCTCGCTCCGGAGCTTGTGCACATGCAGTCGTGCACACTGGGCCACCATCGATCCGCTTGCGAGCGCATAGCACTTGCGAGTGGGTCTGAATCAGGCCCTGTGTTTTCAGTTTTGGACACCTTAAGCTTCCAAAAGCTTTAGGACATTCAGGGGGGAATATATAGTTGGATGGAAAGAGAGAGGTCAGGTGAAAACAGGTAGATTCGGGTGTCATCAAAATATAGATGGTACTGAAGACCGAAAGAGCTGATCAGTTAACTATGTGAAGAATAGTGTAGGGGGTCTAGGTCTAAGCTTTGATGGACCCCCATGGAAAGAGGAAAAGGGGGAGGAGGAGGCTGAAGTTGTGAAGAAGAAGGATCGGTTACAGAGATAGGAGTAAACTATGAGAGGACTGTGGGCCTGATTCATTATTGATTGCAACTGCGATTACGCACGCAATCGGACAATTGCATCGTATGCATCACATTGCGTGTGCTGCGATCGAGACTGTGATCGCAGTGTACATGCAGACTCATCGCAGAGTGATTGACAGAAAGTGCCGTATGTGGGTGGTGATGGGGGAGTGGTCGGCGAAATGCAGGCATGCCAGTGCGTTTGAACGCTATTGAAGGGGCATTAATAAATTTCCCACTACAATGCCTTACGCAGCCTGAGGCCTCATAGCATGCAATGAAGTTAGTAATTTCTGAGTTAGTTCAGAGCTTGTGCAAGTGTGTGTGAGGCTGCAATGGTACCAATGTTTTCACAGTCTTGCTAAACTTTACGAATGTGTGTAAGGTAAAGTGGGCATCCTTGTGTAGTGCTGCAGCGGCATAGCGATCGCAATGGATTAGCATACTGTAGCAGTTGAACTGCATGCGTAATCGCTATTGCAATCACAGTTGTGATTGGTAGTAAATCAGGCAATGTGTCACTAAAACCGAGTGAGTGCAGAGAGAAGAGAAGAAGTAGATGGTCGACTAGAGATGTGCTGTGTTTTGGATCTGGATCTCCCCTGATTTTGGATCTGGATCTGGTTTTGGATCTTTTTCCTTGGTGTTTTGTTTTTCGGTTTTGGTTTTGGATCTGTATTTTTTCCCAAAAATTATATAAACTGCTAAAACCACATCATTTGGGCCTATTATTGTTCCTACAGTATTATTAACCTTAATAACAATCATTTTAAGGCATTTCCATGCATTTTTAACCATCTCACAGCTCACAATATTGATTTCACTATTTTTCACCAATATACAGTAGGCCAAAGGCTGCAGTGAGCTGGCTGGCTAAAGTAAGCAACAGAGCAGTGGTACAAACACACGGCAGTTTAAAAAAAATATAGGACATCTATGAAACATTGCCACACAGCAGTGGCAGACAGGATGGCAGCTTATAAAATATAATAATGTCAGTCGGCAATGCCCCAAATTGTGCAAATATAAAAAAAAGAGGTGCTAGATGGAATTGTCCCTCCCACCCACTCTTATGTGGGATATTAAAAAGGACATGCACAGTTTAACAAACCAAGCACTTTAGCGACTAGGACTGATACTTTCATGGCTCAACTCCTTGGTTTGTTTGGGCCCCCACAAAACATTTTTTGGAAGGACTACCTTCAATTAGTGGTGGAGATTGCATGTGCTGGTCCAATCTGCTGGTATCTGATACTGGACTGCTTGTTATTAATTTACTAATTATTATAATTTTGTTAACAAATTGCATGAACTCGCTACAAATGACGTAACAGGGAGGAGGTGCCTAGATAGTTAACGTCCCTTCCTTGCTAACTTTGGCTTTACAAATGGAACAGATGCCTTCACACCTGTTGTCAGAATTAAGATTAAAATAATTCCACACCCAAGACGTGGCTTTTCTGGCTTTCTTTTTATCATGAGCAAGAACTGCTGCCACTGGTGGCTGATTTACACAAACCACATCCTCATCATCAACATCCACATTAGTGTCAAATAGGACACAAATTTCCCCCTCATCCTCTTTTTGCACTTCCTAATACTAGCACAGCCGTCATGGCATCAGTGATCCGCAGGGTGACAGCTGTTATACTTACTTACTCTATCAAAGGACTGTTTAATAGTAAATTTAAAAAAAAAATTACTAGTAGTAGTCTTCTTGGTCCCTTTCTGGGATGAAGATACACCCCCAGCATCAGCAACAGGCGTAGCACTCAAGGATCGTTCTGAGGAATCACGGATAGGAGAGGAGTCAGTCATGCTTATGAAAATGAATGCAGGACTACTTCTGATCATGAATGAGGATGTTGAGGATGATGCAGGTGTTGCTGGTGGAAATTACAGGCGCTTGGATCCAGACAGAAGGGAGCAGCTAGGTTACACTGCGGACTAATTGTTGTTCAGTTTTTTGTCCCCTTTGTTTTAGAATTTGAAATACCCTTTCCAATATGATGAATGCGCTGCAAGTAACATAACAAGGAGGAGGTTCCAAGATGTTTAAGGTCCTTACCTCTACTCACTGATACTTGGCAATGGCTACAAATGGCTTGATAAAGGTTGTCCGGATTTGGGTGGAAATAATTCCACACAATGGAAGTGGATTTTTTGGGCCTTTGCCTAGGCATGGCAACAATGGGATTTTTCCCACCATGGGCAACAACTGTTGCCTGATTTACAGTTTTTACACAAACATCCTCAGCATCAACATCCTCATCATCATCCTCATCATCCTTGTTGTTATCGCCAACTAGATAAATATCCTCCTCATCCTCCTCGTGCAATTCCACAGAAGCATCCTTGATTTCTACGTCAGAAGGCACACAAATGGTGGAAGGAGGATCCTCTTCAAGTACAGTATTAGAAAGGTCAGGCTCACACATGGCAACCGTGGACACACTTGGACTCTCCTCAGGGATTTGTGATTTTTCAGAGCACACAGTTGGTTCCGGTGTGTTACTCATCTTAATTTTTTTTTTGTACCTCTCCTACAAGCAGAGGGGCTTAAATTATCATTAGAACCATCAGTCATAAATACAGGCCAATGCCTAATTCTTTCCTTGCCACTTCGTATAGTGAATGGCATATTTCCAATTTTTTGTTTCTGTAAAGCTAACTTAGCTTTAGCTTTTTTTTTCTTTATCAGGGTATAAGTTGATTTTTTTAGTGTCATCAAGCAATTATAGCGCAGCTAAGTTGGGGCTAACGCACACAACCGCACACATAAAAAATTGTTGTTGTTTTTTTCATACTGGGGGTGAAGAGCACCCCTGAAAGAGGCAGCAGCCCCTTGACAGACAGCAGCACAGCACCCCTGCACACCTACATTGATGACAGGTGTGGCTAACACGCACTCATATAAAATAGATTTGTTTTTTTCACACTGGGGGCAGCTGCAAAATTGGTGTATTACATAAAAAGACATCATAGGGCAGTGGCGTAACTTCATCCCAGTTGTCCGGAGGCAAGATAAATATTGGTGCTCCCTCCACAGTTGAAAGTCAAGTTTATGTATATATATATATATATATATATATATATATATAGTCCAGTATTGGTCCACACTCACGTCTAGGGCTTCCAATCGCTGGGGTAGCTACCCATATGGGATCACCTGTATCCCTGCATACAAAAAATGAACGGAGTGGGGTGCAATCACCAGTCTTCTAAAATAATTTTTTATTTCATCTCCTGTTTGGGCCACATTCACGGAAATGGAGGTGCGATTCCTCCATTTTCCAGGAGGCAAGAGGCCAGGGTCTGCATCAATGGAGGCAGTTTCCATCTTGCGTGACCAGGCACTAGCCATGCTGCTGGAAAATTTTGCTCCCACAGCCTAAAATGAACGGAGTGGGGTGCAATCACCAGTCTTATAAAATTAATTTTTATTTCATCTCCTGTTTGGGCCACATTCACGGAAATGGAGGTGCGATTCCTCCATTTTCCAGGAGGCAAGAGGCCAGGGTCTGCATCAATGGAGGCAGTTTCCATCTTGCGTGACCAGGCACTAGCCATGCTGCTGGAAAATTTAGCTCCCACAGCCTGGCCAAATGGTCAACAATCCGAATAGATGATTGCGATTATTTCAGTGGTGATCCCAGGCTGCAACCTCAGTTGCAGCAATGGTATCACGCTGGTCTGTCTTAACAGCAGTACAGGCCCCTGGGCAAAGCAATACACTGGGGCCCCTATTAAACAATGCTCTGCTGGAGATGGGATGCTAACAGTGGAGGCTGTGCCAGGGGAGGTGTGTGTGTGGGGGGGGGGTCGGTTATCGGCAGAAAAATAGAAGTAATTTAAAGGAAAAAACCACAAGTCACAGTCTGAAAATGTACAGTACAACAAATTTCCTATGCAGTGCCACCAGTAGTGCCCCTTATACAGTGCCCCCAGTAGTAGTCCCCCTATGCAATGCCCCCCAGTAGTAATCCCCCCTATGCAGTGCCCCCAGTAGTAATCCCACCTATCTATTGCCCTCAGTAGTAATCCCCCCCATGCATTGTCCCAGTAGTAGTCCCCCCATGCAGTGCCCCCAGTAGTGGCTACCCTCCCCATACAGTGCCCCCAGTAGCGCCCCAACTTATACAGTGCCCCTAGTAGCGCCTCCCCCTATACAATGCCCCAGTGGCAGCCACCATCCCCATACAGTGCCCTCAGTAGAAGACCCCCTATATAGTGCCCCTAGTTGCGCCCCCCTATGCTCTGCGAGTCCCAGTGCCCCCCTTACACACACACAAATAAAAAGCAACTTACCTGATCTCTGGTCCTGCCGTCGACCACCGCTGTCCACTCCTCTGGGGCCGCACTCGCTCTGCACTATGGGATGGGAGAGACGTCATGACCCACTGTGGGAGGAGCTGGAAGGCGGAGCTTATGAGTGAGCTCCAGCCGGCTCCCTCCATGGACGACGCAGCAGCCAATGAGAGTCTGTCTGACTCTCATTGGCTGCTATAACAAACACACTGTGTAAACTGTGTAGGGCAGACCACTCTCACTGCAGTCTGCCCTACACTTGGGGCCCAGGGGACACTAGCGGGGGTGCAGCGGAGGCTATGGGCCCTTGCACTATAGCGGCTCCAAGTGCAATGCACAGGATTCCGAGGAAGCAGAGTGGGCAGGGGTAGGAGGTTGGGCAGGAGAGGGGAAGTGGGCATGGTTAGGTGGTTGGACAAGAGAGTGGGCAGGGGGAGCGTTCAGGGGAGGGGGAGATTGGCAGGGCTGCTCGCCTCCAATGCCTTTCCTGACGTGCTC
Organism: Taudactylus pleione; assembly: GCA_031769625.1. Classification (NCBI taxonomy): domain Eukaryota; kingdom Metazoa; phylum Chordata; class Amphibia; order Anura; family Myobatrachidae; genus Taudactylus; species Taudactylus pleione. The sequence continues at coordinate 13,635,079 of JAUIMM010000137.1, read as the reverse complement.
GCCGTTGTCCTAGAAAACAAATACCAAAACAAACTTAAGTAATTGTTCTATGATCATTGGACATAACTGAAAAAAAAAAATTACAAATAAAACAAGTCTCATGCATATATATATATATATATATATATATATATACACAGTATATATAGTAGAAAGATGAGGCAGCACTAGAGGACTTAGGACCTCATTCAGACCCGGTCGCGAGTGCTGAGTGCTCGCAACCGGGTCGATGTTAAGGCCCTGCGCACCCGCGTTAAGGTGGGCGCACTGCGCGTGCACAACCCCCGGAGCGAGAGAGAAACTCTCTCGCTCTGGAGCTCACAACAAAAGGGCCGGCTTTTGATGTTGATCTATAGCTCGGCCTGTTTTGTAGGCTTTCACAAACTGAGGCGTTCCTTAAGGAACGCCTGCCGTTTTGTGGGTGGCCGCACTGACATCAGCAGTGATGTCAATAGGGAGCTTCCTGCTCGATCAGAGCATGAAGCTCCCTGGGGCTTGTGGCTGCCGAGACCCAACCTCAAGATCATCGCGACCATCACCCTGGTCGGTCGCTAAGCTGTGGGTGGTAACCCACAGCTTAGCTAGCGACTAGGAGGCCGCACTAAAAAAAGAAGCGGCTGCCCACAATCAGAGGGAGCGAACGCTTCTTGCAACCGCCTTTGAATGCGGGCCTTAATCCATTATAATGGTAAATTTCAGATGAAATTTACCATTAAAATGGATTAAGTCCTCTAGTGCCGCCTCATCTTTCTACTATAGTTTTCTACTAAGGAGGGCACAGAGGCACGCTGATCACTGGAGTGAGGAATGCCGAGCCGATGCAAATATATATATATATATATATATATATATATGTATATATATACAGTCAGGTCCATAAATATTGGGACATTGACAGAATTTTCAGATTTTGGCCTCTATTCACCACCACAATGGCTTTGAAATGAAACAAACAAGATGTGATTTAACTGCAAACTTTCAGATTTAATTTGAGGGTAATTACATCCAAATCAGATGAACGGTGTAGGAATTACAACGGTTTCTATATGTGCCTCCCACTTTTTAAGGGCCCAAAAGTAATGGGACAAAGTAAACAATCCTAAATCTAACTTTCACTTTTTAATACTTTGTTGCAAATCCTTTGCAGGCAATTACAGCCTGAAGTCTGGAACGCATAGACATCACCAGACGCTGGGTTTCATCCCTGGTGATGCTCTGCCAGGCCTCTACTGCAAATGTCTTCAGTTCCTGCTTGTTCTTGGGGCATTTTCCCTTCAGTTTTGTCTTCATCAAGTGAAATGCATGCTCAATCGGATTCAGGTCAGGGAATTGACTTGGCCATTGCATAACATTCCACTTTTTAGCCTTAAAAAACTCTTTGGTTGCTTTTGCAGTACGCTTCAGGTCATTGTCCATCTGCACTGTGAAGCGTCCAATGAGTTTTGAAGCATTTGACTGAATATAAGCATATAATATTGCCCGAAACACTTCAGAATTCATTCTGCTGCTTTTGTCAGCAGTCACATCATCAATAAATACAAGGGAACCAGTTCCATTGGCAGCCATAAATGCCCACGCCATGACCCTACCACCACCATGCTTCACTGATGAGGTGGTATGTTTTGGATCATGAGCAGTTCCTTTCCTTCTCTGTACTCTTCTCTTCCCATTACTCTGGAACAAGTTGATCTTTGTCTCATCTGTCCATAGGATGTTGTTCCAGAACTGTAATGGCTTTTTTAGATGTTGTTTGGCAATCTCTAATCTGGTCTTCCTGTTTTTGTGGCTCACCAATGGTTTGCATCTTGTGGTGAACCCTCTATATTCACTCTTGTGAAGTCTTCTCTTGATTGTTGACTTTGACACATATACATCTACCTCCTGGAGAGTGTTCTTGATTTGGCCAACTGTTGTGAAGGGGTTTTTCTTCACCAGGGAAATAATTCTTCTATCATCCACCACAGTTGTTTTCCGTGGTCTTCCGGGTCTTTTGGTGTTGCTGAGCTCTCCGGTGCGTTCTTTCTTTTTAAGAATGTTCCAAACAGTTGATTTGGCCACACCTAATGTTTTTGCTATCTCTCTGATGGGCTTGTTTTGATTTTTCAGCCTAATGATGGCTTGCTTCACTGATAGTGACAGCTCTTTGGATCCCATATTGAGAGTCGACATCAACTGATTCCAAATGCAAATGTCACACCTAGAATCAACTCCAGACCTTTTACCTGCTTAATTGATAATGAAATAATGAGGGAATAGCCCACACCTGTCCATGAAATAGCTTTTGAGTTGATAGTCCCATTACTTTTGGCTCCTTAAAAAGTGGGAGGCACATATTGAAACCGTTGTAATTCCTACACCGTTCACCCGATTTGGATGTAATTACCCTCAAATTAAATCTGAAAGTCTGCAGTTAAAGCACATCTTGTTTGTTTCATTTCAAACCATTGTGGTGGTGAATAGAGGCCAAAATCTGAAAATTCTGTCAATGTCCCAATATTTATGGACCTGACTGTATATATATATAGTATATATACTGTATATATTTCAAATATCATGCAAGACCAATATAATGTATACACAGGGGCACTGAGGTGGGGGGGAGGGTACAAATTACCCGGGCCCGGGCTTGCTGCTGGGGCCCGGCAGTGGCCCAGGTCCGGCACCGCTCCCCTTTCCTCTTAAGACACAGCATCCCAGCACACTCTGCTGTGTGCTGGGCTGCACTGGGAGACTGCTCATGGTTGCTAAAGCAGCAGCCAGAGCAGTCTCCTATGCCTATGGGGAGAGGGATCACGCTGATCGTGCCCCCCATTGGCTGTGTGGTGCCCTGAGGGGCACACAGCACCACCCTCCCAGCGTGCAGCGATGCTTCGCGGCGCTGAAATAATATTGAATTTTTTAATTTTTATTCTAAGGAGGGCATGGCCACGCCTCCCATGATTAGGCCATGCCCCCTGTCACCTGGGCCTGGTGCCGCTCTTGTCGGCCCTGTGTATACATATACACCCACATATGTATATGGAAATATGCACTGGGAAATTCTACAGCTTGTAGCTGTCATAAATTTATTATGAGTGAGATTGCATTTGGATTACATAGTACAGCAAATAAAAGATATTTCAAAATGTCCACACAAATTTTAAAATGGAAGCACCATATTCTATTTCCATTTTCCAGCATCATACACATGCATACACAGGCAATCTGCAGTGCACTCCATGGGTGGTGCCTAACACTAAGTCCCCCCCGGGGTGCCTAATCCTCCCTCCCCACAACCTAACCCTCTCGGAGGGGGGGTGCCTAATCCTAACCTCCCCCCCACAGTGGTGCCTAACCCTAACCTCCCCTCTCCCCCCCTAACCCTCCCTGGGGGGGGGGTGCCTAACCCTAAGTCCCCCCCAGAGGATGCCAATACCTAAGCCCCCCACGACTAACACTTACCTGGGTCCAGTCTCTTAGATCGGGATGCCGGCTGTCGGGATTCTGACGCCGGTATCTAGATTGTAAAGGAGAAAGTGGTGCCGGCATCTCATCCACCGGGATATTGACTACATCCCGCACACCACTATTCGCACTTATATGCATAGTTATGCATACTTTCTGCTTGCAATGAGGGCCCGCAGCAGGGCAAGAAGGTCTGGCTGCCGACGTCGCAGGTCGCTCCACCTGTGCTCTAATTGCACAATGGTGTGTCAGCTCCCCAACCTGCGGAGGCGCATCCGCACCTTCCGACGGCTGAAGCATGTGGCTCTCATGATGGCAATTGCGATTATTACAGCAAGTATACTTTCTGATTGGCTGTCTACATTAAAATGGCAGATTATGACACTTCACTGGTTATGATTTAGGCAGGCTACAGCACCCTCTATTTCAAATTCCCATCACCACTCAACACATGGGCATGTGTCTTACCAGATACCTGTACATTTCTTTGCATGGGCAGCATCTAGGAGATCTGAGTGACAAATGGAATGTCTGAGTTGGGAGCATGGTTTCATAGGCAATAGTTAATTGTGTACTGGTTGCGTGCAGATGCAAGCATGCCCCATGTACACATGTGTGTATTAAAGGCTCAGATGGTTTAGGAACTTTGGCAAACATAAAGGAAGACAATGGTAGTTATGGATGAGCGGGGGGCCTGCGCAATTATTGTGGTAGCTGGGACCTTTTTATTTTTTGCTGCGGCACTTCGGGATGTCTGACTCCATCCAGTTCAACGTATAATGCAAATAAATAACAGTGCTGCGCACACCTATTGCTATTTATCAGTAATGGTGTTGTCTTTGTGGATATCTGAGTGGTGCAATGACCAGATTATAATGGTAATCAAATGTGGCTCATAAACAATGATGGGTAAGGTAAAAAGTCATTAACTTTACTTCATCTCAAAACACATAAAGATAAATATGTATGTTCTCATAAATCACATGTATAGCATACAGTAAATACAAATAGCAAATAAATGAGAGTAGTACATATGTTTGTGATGTGGATAAACCACTGCTAATAGGGATAGCCCACCTATACCTGTGCACGCCACAGAATGTGTGGAAAACAGTCTATAGTCACTGGGTATTTAGGAGTAAACAGAGATGAAAAAGACCGCAACATCCCGCTAGTCTTGTGATGATGCTGATGTCGGTTGTTCTTGTTCCTGTGTAGCCCGGGATGTCTTCTTAGGGTCCGGGAAGGCTAGCTTGAGCGTGCGACGGTGATCTCTCTGGACTTCGGTGTGCTAAGTGCCGCAAATGATGAGCAGTGTCCCTGCGCCCAAGGACATGCCCGTATCGGTGCACAGGAGCACAATTCCAGTCACGGGGGAGAGGGCACCGGCGGTCGGGGCTCCTGGGAACCGAGACCGCGGACACCTCTCCACTGACAGAGGATACTTACCCAGCTGTGTAGGTGCGCTTGCAGGTAACTTCCGGTTCCAGTGTCTCCAAGGGTGCCGCTAGAAGCAAATAGGTGAGCGTGGTCTCTGATATGTGGGTGGCATGGACAGGGTTAAGCTGGGCAATTTTTGCTGGTTTAGATAGTGGGTGTCCTCCAACACGTTTCAACCTGTATGGTCTTCTTCTGGGAGCATAAAGTGTTAAAGCATGTCCATCGTGACTCTTTTGAATGGTCTCGACCTCTTTGATTGGTCGTGTAATGATGTCATGACCTTACCTGATAGGTCACTGGTGATCAGGTGATTCCCATGGAAGTATTAACTCATGCAGGTTCTGTCTTAGGCTATTTCTGATGGAAGCCTGTAATCTGACTGTATAAATGTCGCAATAATAGGAGGCACTTGGGGATTAGGGTAAACTTGTGTGTTTATCTTCCTATCCTGGATATCTTAATGGTTTGATGTTGCTTGATGTGTCGAGCTGTCCCTGTATTTTGTACGTGGAGTGTACAATCGGGCAAATTGTACCAATGGGGTATTTTTACCCTTTGTGTCTGTGTGGTGTAGGTAGGTCATGCGTGAACTTCTATTATCAGGAGCAGCCCCATTAGGTTCTTCCTGGGACGTATAGTTTAACATGATCTAATCATAGTTGTTTGACAGACCTGATCATAAGTATATATTGGGTGTATTGGTATATAACAATTGTCACGGCCAGGGTATTTCAGCATGGCGCTAGGCGAGTGTTACCTGTGAAGTCATTGTGGCGCGGGCTGTCTGGTGGCGGAGCTGGTGTCTGGCGGGGGGCTTTGGCTGCACGCGTTGTTGTGCGGGCCTGTTGTCACTCTGCACTGGTAAGGACTGGCAGTGTCTCCATTCTGTTTGGCATGGGCTCCGCCATCTTGCCTTCTGGCCATGTGATGCAGCTGGCCAATCCTGGTGAGTCACATGTTCCCTCTGGCCAGTAACAGCACGGCATGGGGTATTTAGGAAGGGTCAGTGCTTTCCTTCTTTGCCAGTGCAACGTGTATCTCAGCCTAGCTGAGAGGGAGTTCTCTGTGCTTAGCCTGTTCCTGTGAATTCGCTGTCTGCCAGTCTGCCTGTCAGCTCCTAGCTCCCACTGGACTACCCCGCTTCCTCCATCACCCTTGCCCATACCTGAGTGCCTGAGCCTGCTGACATCCTGCGCTTCAGTTCACTACCTGCTACCTGGCTTGATTATTTTCAGTTCACTACCTGCATACCTGGTTTGATTATTTTCAGTTTCACTACCTGCACACCTGGACAGCTCTAATTGTTTCTACTTGGACATTAACACTTTTACTCCCACCACAGAACTCTTGTGCACATTTATATATTCCTGGACTTTTATTTACTGCCACATTATATGTCTACTCAAGCACTTATTAAAAATCCTAGTTTTATTTTCAAATCTGCTTCTGTGATCGCTCCTGCTACCACCCCGGGTCCACAAACAACCCAGAACATAACAACAATCTTATCCTTACTGGGATATCCCTAGATTTACAATGTCTAGTTGTGGTACCAGTATCATCTAAACATTTTGAATATATATATAAAGGCAAATATATATGTAGTTTATACATCTTATTTCTTACATATTATGGATTTTATCTCATTATCTTGGTTTAGTCATTTGGGGTGGTATGTTTGTAATTCTGACTTGTTTATGTGGTGCTCGAAGTCACCCCCCTCCAATTGGGTTTTACAGTTTGTATTGCCATAAAACTGAGGTGCTTCGGATTACTGTTATGATGGTCACAGAAATGTTTGGATCGAGTATGGCTATCTAGTTTATTTTCTATTTTCCTAATGTGTTCTGCAATTCTTATTTTCAAAGGTCTGGTGGTCCTGCCTATATACTGTTTCTGGCAGGTACATTGTAGGAGGTAGATTACATGTGAGTGTTTCCTTGACTTTATGTCTCTCCTGTACTGCTTGATGTAAATGTATTTTTGGGCTTGATGCTTGTAATGCCCGTATTCGTGCATCCAGATCATGAGTTGCAATGGAAAAAACCATTAGAGAGTGCACTTAAAGTGGTCTGTTGTGCTTGTTTGGGGGGGATGTGGTTCTTGACCAATTTGGATCTGATATCTGGTGCCTTCCTGTAAATTATTATAGGTTTTTCAGGGAGTGTGTGTTAAGGTAACATCTTCTTGGAGTATCTGCCAGTGTCTTCTTAATATTGTTTCCAGTTGTTTGCTCTGTTTGGAGTACTGGGTAATGAAAGAAAATTCATTATTCTGATTCTTGTTTGGTCTGCTGTCTTTGTGTGTCAGTAGATCCCCTCTATTGTGGTTATCCGCTACATCAAATGATTGTTTGACTAGGGTGTGTGCATAATTCTTCTCTATAAACTGTTGGGATAATTCTTCACTCTGTTTGATAAAATCAGGTTGTCTGGAGCAGTTGCTTTTCAGTCATAGAAACTATCCTTTTGGTATGGCATTCAGCCAGTTTGGATGGTGCCAGCTGGTTGATAGGATGAAGCTATTTACATCTACCATCTTTTTGTGGGTGTTTGTTTGTATTTGTCCATTTTCTATAAATATATTTAGGTCAAGAAAGATGACATTTGTTTTACTGTAGTTAGCTGTAAAGATCAGATTGTTGGAGTTGTTGTTAATGTCATTCAAAAAGTTATTAAGGGTGTGTTTGTCTCCCTTCCGTATTAAAAAAACATTTTCTATTTATCTTTTCCAGAGCACGAGATTTGCCCCAAGTTCTTGAGTATGCCAGATGTCATGCTCCTCCCACCAACTCATGAAGAGATTGAAATAACTTGGGGCAAAATCTCGTGCCCATGGCTGTGCCAGTGGTCTGTAGGAAGAAATCTTTGTTGTACCAGACATAATTGTGCTTTAGGATAAAATCTATACTCTGTAGAATGAAGTCTAGTTGTTGTGGTAAGTCGGGGTCCTTGTCTAGATGAAAGCGTATGCTATCGATACCTTGCTCATGGTCTATGATGGAATATAATGAAATAACGTCTGTAGTGACTAGCCAGTAGTCATCATCCCATTGTACTTCTTGTAGTATGTTGAGGATTTGTGTAGTGTCTTTCAGGTATGCTATTGTTTATGAACGTATGGTTGAAGTATGGAATCTAGGTGTTCTGATAAGTTAGAGGTTAATGATCTTATCCCGGGAAATGATAGGTCTTCATGGTGGCTTGGTCAGATTTTTGTGGATTTTAGGTAAGTAATAGAATGCCGGAATAATCGGGTTGTTGGTTTGTATGAATTTGTGTTCTGTTTTGTAAGAATCCCCATTGTCAGACCTTTTTGTATGTGTTTCTCCAATTTGTTTTTGAATACTCCTGTGGGGTCTTTGTTCAATTTCTTGTATGTAGTTGGATCCCTTAGTAGTCTGGTGGCTTCAGTTTGATAATCCTCTTTGTTTAGTATAACCCCACTCCCCCTTGTCTGCTGGTTTTATGATGATTGAATGTGTATTCTGTAGATTTTGTAATGTGTCCCGTTCTTTCCTGGTAAGGTTGTTTGTTCTTTTTGGTCTTTTAGTGACTTTTCTTTCAATGTCTCTCTCTACCATATGTGTAAATGCTTCTATTTGTGTTCCCTTCATGTAACTTGGGTAGAAGGTGGATTGTGGTTTGAGGTTGGTATGTCTGAATGGATCTGTTTCTGGTATCGCTGTGTTCCTGATTTCCACTGGGGTGGTAGACATGAAGTATTTCTTTAATGTGAGTTTACAAGTGAATCTATGCAGATCTAGATAGTTGTGGAACTTTTTGATATTGTTGGTGGGGCAAATTTTAACCCTTTGTCCAATAATTGTAAGTGATCATCTGTAAGGGTAAAACTGCTTAGATCGAATACTCCGTCTGGGTTTTCCTTGTTGATTAATGGTTCTCTTCTTGTTTTTTCCCCTCTCCTACATCCCCTTCTGGTCTTTCTAATTTCCTTTTGGTTGCTTTGGGGGGTAGTGGGATGTTGCTCCGTATTTGAAGTAATTGGTGTTGTGAGACCCATATCTAAAGAAGGTTCTTGTTTTCTTGGGGTGCATGGCTTGGGGAGAATATATGTGTTCCTATAGGTTATGTTAACTGTAGGTAGAAGATGTGTTGTGGGGTCTTTTCATGATGTTAAATTGTTCGTGAGTTGTAGTTGTTGGTCCAACCTATGTTCAATGACTGTCTGGCTATAGCATCATATTGAGGATCGTCGTCTATTTCATGAATTGAGAAGGAGAAGTTTGATTCTTCCTCTACACTGTATGTGGATATGGCAAATTAAATACCTGGATCAGTTTCTAGTCTTTCCACCTCGAGTTGTTTATTATGAAGTCTCATCATGTATTGTTGATAGGTTAAGCTTTTTGTATATTGGACTTTGGCCCTCATTCAGAGGCAGTCGCAATAAGAGACCACTCGTTCTGAATGAGGGCGGCCGCTTGCTTTTTCTAGTGCGGCCTCCTGGTCACTAGCTAAGCTGTGGGGGACCTTCGCAGCAGACTCAGGAGCAACATGAGATCCCGAACCGAGCGCGAAAATGGGCCAGGTGGTCACTCTCTCAGATCTTGGAACTGACCCCACAAGATTTGAAAATTGTGGGAACCTTAGATCTATCTATCTATCTATCCATCTATGTAATTTTAACCTAAAAATTTGTAAATATGCTTCTTCCTCTCTTTCTTTTTTAGGAGACGACCACCGTCAATGGCTGCAGTTGGACGGGGGGGGGGCACAACTTTCAACATCAGTGTCACCCCCATCCACCACTGCCATCATTGTAGAAGTCATCAATGGGCTTAGGGTGGCAGTGGACAGACAGACTGAAGCCATTGAGTGCATGACACGATCCGGACCAGCATGCGGGAGAGAACCTCAGTTCTAAGAGAAATTCACCAAGATCTGAGGGAGATAAAAGAAAGACTACCTGGCCCATGTTTGAGCTCCCAAGAGGTGGACCTGTGCCCTGTCCATCCAGGAACCAGCTATGGGCAGGGTACACAACGTTCCACCCGGATCCGGCATAAGTCAGGTCCTGAGGCTGCTGTGAAGCGCCAACACACAGAACATTAACTTTTTTGGCAATTTCAATCCAGAACATTCCATGATCTATTTGAATTTTGGACTACTATGAAATCTGGACATTGCCTCTTTTATGTGCCTTCCTCTTACTAATACCTGGCACTGGTAGTTGCCATCATATGTTGGGTCTGTCGTAGTTCTGACAGACACATTTGGAGGTGATTATTGTATTGGAGGAAGTGAAGGAGGAATATTTGCTGCAGCAGAACCATCACACACCTGCAAGTGTGTTACCCTTACAAATCCTTCTAGAAATTCTTGTATGGAAAAATGCCCAATGTTTATTTATTCTTATTTTTTTATTTAATTAATGCTAATTTTGAAGTGAAAAAAAATGTAATAAGATAAATAAAAAATAAAACTTGGCACACACATTATGTGATTTTTGTTTTCAAAATCCCTAATTCTACCTTGTTTGTACTATTATATATGCATGACATTGAATCATGACACAATCTCTAGTGTTTTTAACAAGGTTTCGGGTTATACATATTTGGCTTTACACATACTACATTATAACCAAAAATATGCCTACATTTCAAATAATGATACTATGACAAAGAAAATTCAGGTATACATTTAAAGTAAAATAACAAACACATATTTTGTAATAAGATTAAAAATGTAATCTTAGTACTAACAACTTGCATTGAAATAATATGAGATATGGTAAGAACTTACCCTTGTTATCTCTATTTCTACAAAGTCCATAGGGTTCCACAGGATACCATGGGGGGTATAGGTTATGATGTCAGGCATCGGGCACCATAGAGTTAAGTTTTCAGCCTCCCAGGATGCACTAGGGTCCCCCTCCTATACCCCGCCCCCGAGCCAAGGCATCTCAGTTACGTACCAAGCCATAGGCCGGAGGAGAAGGAAGAGACACGAAAAAGATCTGGACACACACAAGAATCACATTCTCACCAGAGGGAGATGGAAAAACCGGTGACCAGAGTAAAGCCCATCTGCAGCACAGGTGCGACAGGGCGGGAGTCCTGTGGAACCCTATGGACTTCGTAGAAATAGAGATAACAAGGGTAAGTTCTTAAGTTCTTCAGGATCCATAGGGTATCCACAGGATACCTTGGGGATGTCCCAAAGCAGTATCCTTCAAGGGTGGGCACACTCCTGTGCTGAAAGGAGAATCTGCTGCCTGAAGTAAGCATCCTGAGAGGAAAAGGTGTCAAACGTGTAATACCTCACAAATGTATGGACCGAGGACCACGTGGCAGCCTTGCAGATCTGGACTGCAGAGGCACCACGTCAAGTTGCCCACAAAGGACCCACAGACCTAGTGGAATGAGCCCTCACAGAGGATGGAACCGGCAGGCCTTCATGAAGATAAGCTTCTGAAATGGCCATACGGATCCAAGCTTCCAAAGTTTGCTTTGAAGCAAGCCAACCCTTTTTACGGAAGCCATAGAGGACAAACAAGGCATCCGACTTCCTAAACGAAGAAGTGCGGTCAACATAAATCCTTAAAGCCCGCACAACATCCAAAGTGGCCTCACCCACCGACAGGTCAGGTGAGTTAAAAGCCGTCACAACTATTTCCTCGTTGATATGAAAACGGGAAACACCTTTGGGAAGAAAATCAGGACGAGTGCGCAGCACCGCCCTGTTCCCATGAAAAATCAAGTAAGGGGGTCTACAAGAGAGAGCCCCTAAATCAGAAACACGTCTGGCTGAAGTGATGGGCGGAAGGAAAATTGTTTTAGCGGTCAGCCTTTTAAGATCCACTGAGCCCAGTGGTTCAAACGGCGGTCCTGGAGAGCCCTCAGGATCACAGCTAAATCCCAAGGTGCCACTAGTGGAACAAATGGCGGCTGAATTCTAAGAACACCTTGCATAAAGGTGCGCACATCAGGGATTGTAGCAATCCTACGATGAAACCAGACAGACAGTGCAGACACCTGCACCTTCAAAGAAGCAAGACGAAGCCCATGGTCTAGTCCCGCCTGTAGGAAGGCTAGCACTCTAGACAGACGGAACTCCCGAGGTGCATAACCTCTCTGTCGACACCATTGGAAGAACGTATGCCACACATGATGGTATATTCTTGCAGAAGATGGTTTCTGAGCTCTCAGCACAGTGCGTACTACAGAGCTGGAAAACCCCCTGGACCTTAACATGGCCGTCTCAACAGCCACGCCGTCAAAGACAACTGAGTCAGGTCCGGGTGAAGAAAAGGACGCTGTGACAGTAGGTCCGGTCGTAGCGGCAACCATAGAGGGATGTCCACGGACAGACCCTGAAGGTCTGAGAACTAGTGCCACCTGCGCCACGCAGGAGCTATCAACAGGAGCGTTCCTCCTTCCTGTTTGAATTTCCGGATTACCCGTGGAAGAAGGGAAAACGGAGGAAAGAGATAGGCAAACCGGAACGTCCACTGGACGGACAGAGCATCCACCAGAGACGCCTTTTCGTCTCTTGTGCGAGACCTGTACACCGGCAACTTGTTGTTGTGCCGTGACGCCATGAGGTCGATCTCTGGAAGACCCCACCTGTCCACCAGAAGTTGAAAGACGTCCTGGTGCAGAGACCATTCCCCTGGATGAACGTCCTGGTGACTGAGAAAGTAGGCCTCCCAGTTGAGGACTCCCGGGATGAATACCGCTGATATGGCCGGGAGATTGCGCTCCGCCCAGATCAGGATGCATGACACTTCTACGAGTGCAGCCCGACTTCGGGTTCCTCCTTGCCAATTTATGTAGGCCACGGTGGTGGCGTTGTCCGACTGGATCTGCACGGGATGACCGTGGAAAACCCGATGGGCCTGCTGGAGAGCATTGAAAACGGCGCGGAGTTCCAAGATGTTTATCAGAAGCTCCTTTTCCACCTGAGTCCATCTGCCCTGGAATAAATGTGGACCCGAGACCGCTCCCCAGCCCCGAAGACTGGCGTCCGTCGTCAATAGGACCCAGTTCGCCACCCAAAACAGACGACCCTTGTTGAGATGGGTCGTCTGCAACCACCAGGCAAGGGACAGGCGAACCTCTGGAGTGAGTACCATGGTCTGGGAATTGAGACTCTGAGGCAGTCCATTCCATTTGGACAGGATCAATTGCTGCAGAGGTCTGGAGTGAAACTGGGCATATTCCACCATGTCGAATATGGACACCATGGAGCCCAGTAACCTCATTGCCAAGTGAAGAGACACACGGCGACTCTGCAGACAACTGCGCACCCTCAACTAGAAGGCAGAGATCTTTTCCCCGTCACAAAGATCCTCTGCTGACTGGCTCCGAGGTGCAGAATCCTCTGAGACGGGATCAGGGTGGACTTTTGCCAGTTTATCAACCAGCCGTGCCATTGCAGTACTGCAATCATCAGATCCAAATGGCGTAGAAGGAGCTCCGGAGATCCTGCCACCAACAGAAGGTCGTCTAGGTACGGCAACATGCGGACTCCCTGCAGCCGCAAGGAAGCCGCCATAACCTTGGTGAACACACGTGGTGCTGTCGCCAGGCAAAAAGGTAATGCCCAGAACTGGAAGTGATCATTGCGGATTGCAAACCTGAGGAACTGTTGATGGCGCGAAAGAATAGGGACATGCAGGTAAGCGTCCTGTATGTCCAACGACACCGTGTAATCCCCAGGTTCCAGCACCAGAATGATGGACCGTAGGGTATCCATCCAAAACCTTGGCACCCGCAAGGACTTGTTGAGTGCTTTGAGGTTGAGGATCGGACGGTACGACCCATTGGGTTTCTGCACCAAAAACAGATTGGAATAGAAACCCAGGCCCCTCTGGGAGAAAGGAACTGGCACTATAACTCCAGCCTGGAGCATAGTGTGCAAAACCTTCCGCAGTTCCATGGCTTTGTTCCGGTCTGATGGAAGACCCATGGTGAAGAATCGGGATGGGGGCCTGTGCCGAAAGGAGAGGGCATACCCGTGAGAAACCACCTCGTGAGCCCAACTGTCTGTCGTGGTTACCGACCAACACTGGGTGAATCGTAGCAGGCGGCCTCCCACTCTGGGAACCCCCAAAGGGAGGCCCGGACCGTCAGGCTGCAGGTTTGTCATCGGACTTAGGGGCTGGACGTCTGTTACTCCAGGCCTGCTTCCGGGGCTTGTCCAATTTCTTGGGGCCAGCATGTCGGGGAAAGGACTGTGCTTTAGGCCTACCCTGGGCCCTGTAAGGCCGAAAGGACGACGTACCTGAACTGGAAGGAACTGCAGCAGACGGGAGACATGCCGATTTGGCTGCCGCCAGCGTGGCTACAATTTTGTCCAGATCCGGACCAAATAGGACTTCTCCATTAAAAGGCAAAGCTTCCAAACCCTTTTTGGAATCAGCGTCCGCCTTAAAAGATCGCAACCATAAGGTGCGACGAGCCGCCACAGCTGCCGAACAAACCCGAGAAGTCAGGGTACTGATATCTAAAACCGCTTCGTTAATGTAAGTGGCCGAATCCCGGAGGTTGCCTATCAACTCGGTCTGTTCAGCCGAACAGTCAGAATCGAAAGACGCCTCCAAACTATCAGCCCAGCACTCCATAGCTCTGGCTACCCAACAAATGGCCATAGCCGGCCTGGCTGCCCCCCCCCCCCCCCCGCGAGGGAATAATTGGACTTCAGGCAGATTTCCACCTTACGGTCCGCGGCATCCTTTAAGGAGGACATGGAGGGCATGGGCACTGTGGCACTTCGGACCAGGCGTGTCACATGAGAATACACCTGTGGTGGTTATTCCCACTTAGCAAAATAATTGTCCGCAAACGGATAAGCCACTGCTAAACGTTTTTGAGGCTGATACCGTCTGCCAGGATGTTTCCACGCTTCCTCTAAGTGGTCCACCAATTGACCCGAAAGAGGAAACACTGTGGCGTCACCCTTAACATCTTTGAAAGAGGCATATTTGGATTTTGATACCGGAGGTTCATCATCCTCAATAACTAAAGCTGTGCGGACTGCACGAATAAGGCCAGGTATATAAACCTTAGACTTAGCGTCCGACTCTTTAGTACGGAGAGGTTCTTGATCCGATAGATCCAGAATCTCCCCATCATCGGTCGTCCCCTCGTCATCCTCATAAGGAGTAGACAGAGACGCCACCGTCCGCTTGTGAGGCCGCAACACAGACTCCCCTTGTAATACGTCTGACAAATGCTGCACAGAATTTGTCAGAGAATTGAGGAGGGGAAATAGGGAGACTGTGGGGTACCATCAGTTGTCTCGGGAACCCCTGCATGGGTGACAACACCACTGACTGCTGGGACAATCCCATCTGAGGGAACACAGGTTGCGGAGCTAACTGGCCCACTAGGGTTGTAAGCGCTTTAGCGAAACAAGCCCAGGGTGGTTCCTGTACCAGAGCCATGACAGTAATTGGCCGCGGCAATAAAAAACACTGCCGACATAGCCCCTCCGCGCTACCCTCCCCCTCTGCTATAGATACCTTACACGTAGTACACAGAAGCTGGAGAGGAAAATCACTTTCAGACATGATGGCAAGTATGTGACCCCTCTCATTGATACGCGTTAGTATAGTGAAAGAACCGCCCTGCAATCACTGCACCGCAAGGGCTTTTAGCAGAAGAAGAGCAGGGACAGTGAAAAGGCTGACAGTAGAAGTGAAAGTACAGGCAGCACACGCTAGCAGCAGTCACATACAATGCAAAGAAATCAATCCCTGCACTATCAGCGCTGATCCTCAACTACGCAGACACAGGGCCTGGTAGGACACAGCGCTGCATACACAGACCTGTTCCAATGGAGGAAAGGTATGCCGCGGGACCCAGACCACGATGCCACCGATCAGCAGCTTCCAGCAGCGTTCACCATGCTTCCATAAAGATGACCACCGAGGAGCATAGAGGAGGCCGGCCTGGGGGAGGAGCGCTGCCACAGGGCCAATCGGCAGGACGTCATCAACCAATACCCCACAAGGTATCCTGTGGATACCCTATGGACCCTGAAGTAGAAAAAAGTGTACTGAAAAAACCTTAAAAGACATTTCACAGTTTGCATAACTATGCAAAAGTATGCAGTGCAGAAGTGTCCATGCATTCATACCTGTGTAATAATACTTGCTCAGTGGTAATCTGTGCACCTGTCGTCCACTCTGCTTACAATAACTGTGAAAGATAGCACCTGCTAACATTCCCATCTCATGCTGTCCTCCAGTGCCCTTTCATCATTGCATGTGCATCAGTAACATTGAGTAACATTGGACTCTCGTGCACAATTACAACAGCCCTGACCTTACTCAGTAATTGCTAGCCTTGTAGCACGCAGCGAGCAGCTAATTTATGCACGCCCAAGAAAAGGCATTCAAACGGTCTGACATGCCTGTGTTTCTCCAACTGCTCCCCTGTCACCACCCCCAAACGCTGACCTCCCATCACTCACTCTGCATGAGTGATCGTGGAGGGATCGCAGTCCTGACTCACGCACGTGCACTGCAAAGCATACACATGCGCAGTGTGCACTATAGACCGATCTGCATACGCTGTTGTGATCCATGATGAATCAAGCCCTGAGAACCAGAGCCGTAACTAGACTTTTTGGTGCCTTTTGCCACAAATAGCATTGGTAACCCCCCCTATTTTTCAAATAGGGACATAAGATGCGCACCCGAAAAGGGCAAGGGAATGCCAGGAGATGCTGTGGATATAAGAAGATGAAGCTACAAGTGAAGATGATAATAAAAAGAAAATTGACAGGCCAGAACAGCGCCCCCTGCCCTGCAGTGCCCTGTGCCATGACACGGGTCGTACCACCCTTGTTACGGCCCTGCCGAGAACCAGTGAGTAAACCATACTCTAGTGAAAACTGACGCTTTTAACCCCCTCTGAGCTTTCTAGGCATGAGAGATGACGACATCCGGAGGCTGGTAACAAGCAATATTCCAGAGAACAAAGTGATTCGTAAATGATGCGCCCCAAATGTGTTAGTAGGCATTACTTTGAAGTAGGGGTGTGCACCGGCCACTTTTCGTGTTTTGGATCTGGATCTTTCTTCGTGTTTTGGATCTGGATTGGTTTTGCCAAAACCACCCTTCCGTGTTTTGGGTTCTGCGTTTTGGATCTGTATTGTTTTTTAAAAAAGAATAAAAACAACTAAAATCACAGAATGTGTTGGTTTTTTTGCTCCTATGCTATTATTAACAGCAATAACCTTAATTTCCACTCATTTCCAGTCTATTCTGAACACCTCACAATAGTGTTTTTATGTCCAAAAGGCTATGCTAAGCGACACGAGTGGGCGGCACAAACACGTGGCCCATCTAGGAGTGGCACTGCAGTGGCAGACAGGATGGCAGTTTGAAAAACTAGGCCCCAAACAGTACATAATGCAAAGAAAAAAAAGAGGTGCAAGATGGAATTGTCCTTGGGCCCTCCCACCCTTATGTTGTATAAACAAGACATGCACACTTGAACAAACCAATCATTTCAGCGCCAGGGTCTGCCACACGACTGTGGCTGAAATGATTGGTACGTTTGGGCCCCCAAAAAACAAGCTGGCAAGTAATCTGTCCCTGCACAAACTGGCTCTACGGAGGCAAGATGTCGTCCTCATCCTCCTCAACCACCGATTCCTCATCCTCTTCAGTGTTGTGTACATCCTCATCCTCACAGACTATTAACTCATCCCTGCTGGAATCCACCACCACAGGTCCCTCTGTACGTTCTGGAGGCTGGTATCCCTGAAAGAGTTGGTAATTCATTTTTATGAACATCATCTTCTCCACATTTTGTGGAAGCAGCCTCCTATGCCTTTCGCTGACAAGGTTCCCGGCTGCACTAAACACTCTTTCGGAGTACACACTGGAGGTGGGGCAACTCAGGTAAAATAGAGCCAGTTTGTACAGGGACAACCAAATTGCCTCTTTTTTCAGCCAGTACAGGTACGGACTGTCTGACATGCCTACTTGGATGCTGTCACCGATGCAATCCTCCACCATTCTGTCAATGGTGACAGTATCATATGCAGTGACAGTAGACATGTCAGAAATTGTTGCCAGGTCCTTCAGTCCGGACCAGATGTTCAAACTTGGTCCTGCCTGCCCTGCATCACCGCCAGCGGGTTGCTTAGGATATCTAAGTTTTCTCCTGGCAGCCCCAGTTGCGGGAGAAAATGAAGAAGGAGCTGTTGACGTGTCACGTTCCGCTTCAGCTGACAGTGTTTTCACCAGCAGGTCTTTGCACCTCTGCAGACTTGTGTCAGCCGGAAAGAGAGACACCACATAGCCACATAGGCTTTAAACCTAGGATCGAGCATGGTGGCCAAAATGTAGTGGTCTGATTTCAACAGATTGACCACCCTGGAATCCTGGCAAAGCGAATGAAGGGCTTCATCCACAAGTCCCACATGCCGAGCAGAATCGCTCCATCTTAGCTCCTCCTTCACTTTCTCCAGCTGCTTCTGCAAAAGCCTGATGAGGGGAATGACCTTACTCAAGCTGGCAGTGTCTGAACTGACTTCACGTGTGGCAAGTTCGAAGGGTTGGAGAACATTCTCCACTGCGCTTGAGTCAGGTGCATACCCCCTCCTTTGCCTATGTCATAGGTGGATGTATAGGCTTGAATGGCCTTTTGCTGCTCCACCATCCTCTGAAGGATATAGAGGGTTGAGTTCCACCGCGTCACAACCTCTTGCTTCAGGTGATGGCAGGGCAGGTTCAAGAGTGTTTGCTGGCGCTCCAGTCTTCAGCACGCAGTCGCTGAATGGCGAAAGTGGCCAGAAATTTTTCGGGCCACCCAAAGCGTCTCCTGCACGCCCCTGTTGCTTTTCAGAAAATTCTGCACCACCAAGTTTATTGTGTGAGCAAAACATGGGACGTGCTGGAATTTGCCCAGATGTAATGCCCGCACAATATTGGTGGCGTTGTCAGATATCACAAATCCCCAGAAGAGTCTAAGTGGGGTAAGCCACTGGGCGATGATTTCCCTCAGTTTCTCTAAGGGGTTGTCGGCGGTGTGCCTCTTACTGAAACCGGTGATACACAGCGTAGCCTGCCTTGGAACGAGCTGGCATTTCTGAGATGTTGCTACTGGTGACGCTGCTGTTGTTGCTGCGTAAGGTGATACATCTACCCAGTGGGCTGTCACAGTCATATTGGGGGTCATTCAGACCCGGTCGTTAGCGCAGATGCGCTCGCACCGGGTCGATGGCCCCCCACAGATCATGCGCATGACAGCGCCGGCGCTGTCTTGCGCATGCGTGAGACCCGCTACGACCTTGATCCAAAGGGGGTGAGCTGTCGATGTTGATTGACAGCTCGCCCCGTTTGGAAGGCGGGCCGGGGGATGGCAGCCCAAACAGGGGCGTTCCCATGGGAACGCCTACCGTTTGGGGGCGGCAGCCACTGACATCACTAGTGATGTCAGTGGAGAGCTTCCGGCTCAGACAGAGCCGAAAGCTCTCCGGGGCTTATGACAAGGGAGACCCTACCCTAGGGTCTTGTCGTAAGCCCCGATGGTCACGATGGTCTTGACCATCACCTTAGGCGGTCTTAGCCTTACCATCGCAAAGGAGGACATCTTGAAAATTCAAGACGTCCTCCCCTCATTCAGACCGACCGCACGCTCTGTGCAACTGGCTCTGAATGAGGTCCATAGTCCTTAGTCTGCCCTGTTCCATTTGTCCACATGTCCGTGATTAAGTGGACATTGGGTACAACCGCATTTTTCAGGACACTGAGGACACTTTTTCTGACGTTTCTGTACAGTCTCGGTATCGCCTGCCTAGTGAAGTGGAATCTAGACGGGATTTGGAACCGGGGACACACTACCTCCATCAATTGTCTAAAGCCCACTGCACTAATGGCGGATACCGGACGCACGTCTAACACCAACATAGCAGTCAAATCCTCAGTTATACGTTTTGCTTCTGGATGACTGCTGTCGTACTTCATCCTCCTCGCTAAGGAGTGTTGGAGGGTCAATTGTTTAGTAAAAGTAGTGGTGTTCCTACTTCCTCTCTGGGATGATGAACGACTCCCAGCAGCAGCAACAGCAGCAGCAGTAGGCGTAGCAATGCAGGATCCTCCGGAGGAATCCCGGATAGGAGAGTCAGTCATGCCAGAGACATGGGCTGCAAGACTACTTCCGATCCTGACTAAGGAGGAAATTGACGAGGATGGAGTTGACGGTGTGGTTTGCAGGCGCTTGGATACAACAGGACAACGGGATTTAGGTGTCCCTGGACTGCTTACGGTCTTAGCCAAAGTTTCTGAACTTGACAGTAACTTTTTATGAACACGCTGCAGGTGCCGTATAAGGGAGGATGTTCCTAGGTGGTTAACGTCCCTACCCCTACTTATTTCACCTTTACATATGGTACATATGGCAAGACAGTTGTTGTCCGGATTTGGATAGAAATATTACCAGACCAAAGAGGTGGAATGTTTGGTCTTCTGCCCAGGCATGACCGTGATGGGCTTTTTCATCCCACGGACAACAACTGTCTCCCCCGAAGCCTGATTTAAACAAACCACATCACCATCAGAATCCTCTTCGCCAACTTCCTCCTCAGCGCCAGCTACACCAGTTTCCTCATCCTGTTGTACTTCAACAGTGACATCTTCAATTTGCATATCAGCAAGTGGACTGTGGGAGCTCCTTTCAGCACTTGCAGGGGGCGTGCAAATGGTGGAAAGAGCCACCTCTTCCCGTCCAGTGCTGGGAAGGTCAGGCATCACAACTGCCACCACACTTGGACTCTCCTTGGGGATTTGTTATAACTTCTTAGAACGCACAGTTCTACGCTGTGCTTTTGCCAGCTTAACTCGTTTGATTTTTTTACCGGGAGGAGGGCTTCCATCGTCATGTGACGCTGAACCACTAGTCATGAACATAGGGAAAGACCTTAGCCGTTCCTTACCACTCCGTGTCATAAATGGCATATTGGCAAGTTTACGTTTCTCTTCAGATGATTTAAATGTTTTTTTAAGGTCATTTTCCTGAACTTTGTCATTTGGGATTGTATGTGCCCTCTACTATGACATTGGGCATCGGCCTTGGCAGATGACGTTGATGGCATGTTATTGTCTATGTCATGACTAGTGGCAGCAGCTTCAGCACTAGGAGGAAGTGGTTCTTGATCTTTCCCTATTTTATTTTTATCGGTAAAAGTTTGGTCCTCCATTTATGTTATATTGATTTGATATATACGTGCGGCTAAGGCGCACACAAACACAGAAAATATTTTTTTATTTTTGCTGGAGAGTAGTGCACTTTGTGGGTTACACCACCCTTTAAGAAATGAGCCAGCCGGCTCTTTACTTATGGGACACAGGCGCACGCTTGGCGCTGCTCCTTTGTTGATGCACGTGCAGCCACAGTGCACACAAATCACAAACAGAAAATATTTTTTATTTTGTTTGGAGTGTACTTTGGGGGTTACAGCACCCTTTAACGGACAAGCCAGCCGGCCCTTTACTAATGGCACACAGGCGCACGCTTGGCACTGCTCCTTTGTTGATGCACGTGCAGCCACAGTGCACACAATTCACAAACACGGAAAATATTTTTTTATTTTGTTTGGAGTGTACTTTGGGGGTTACAGCACCCTTTAACGGACAAGCCAGCCGGCCCTTTACTAATGGCACACAGGCGCACGCTTGGCACTGCTCCTTTGTTGATGCACGTGCAGCCACAGTGCACACAATTCACAAACACGGAAAATATTTTTTTATTTTCTTTGGAGTGTACTTTGGGGGTTACAGCACCCTGTAACGGACAAGCCAGCCGGCCCTTTACTAATGGGACACAGGCGCACGCTTGGCGCTGCTCCTTTGTTGATGCACGTGCAGCCACAGTGCACACAATTCACAAACACAGAAAATATTTTTTATTTTGTTTGGAGTGCACTTTGGTGGTTACAGCACCCTTTAACGGTCAAGCCAGCCGGCCCTTTACTTATGACACAGGCGCACGTTTGGCACTACTTTGTTGATGCACGTGCGGCTACTGTGCACACAATTCACAAACAGAAAAAAAATATTTTTTTTTTGCACTTGGGGGGAGCACCCATGATAGACAGAGCACCCCCTGGACAACACTACAGCACCCCTTTAGGACTGGGATACTGCACAGGACTTTGGAGTGGACACAGTCCCTATGGACAACTGACTGCACAACCCAGTCCAGCCAGCCCCTATGGACAACTGACTGCACAACCCAGTCCAGCCAGCCCCTATGGACTTTGGAGGAGTGGACACAGCCCCTATGGACAACAGCAGCACAGCACACTACACAGCCCAGCCAGCCCTAACTCCCACCCTCCCTCTTCACAATCCACAGCCGAGTGAGAAAATGGCGCCGACGGGGGTACCTTATATAGGATCCAAAACCCGCGAGACCCGGAAGGCGGGGTGATGACGTTTTGCCTCGATTTCAGATCCGAGTCAGGCGGGAAAAGTCGAGCCTGACTCGGATCGGCATCGGATCGGGGGGGCTCGGGGGGGTTCGGATTTTGAAGTGGTTCAGAACATGTAACCAGAGCCTGATGATGAGAGTGACAAAATGCAGACGTATAGTATATTTCTGTCACTCACCATGGGCCTGTCAGATGTTATGTATAACACATACCCAGGAAAGTATCAGAAAGCTCCAATGTACACTCTCAGCAAACAGGGGCATTTGTATATTTAAAAAAAACAAAACAGAACCATCAAGTTTTTGGGGTTCATACTGTATATGGTCCCCAATGACTGCTGAGAATGGCAGGATTTGTAAGAGAGATACAACACATAACCTATTTATCCATAAGGATTCCAAGGTACTACCCTTGCCCTTGAACTATTAGGACATTCCAGCCTGCCAGGCATCTACATTGCAAATGCACGTTGTCTTTGTGTGCAGCTTACGGAATGCATCACTGTTCATGCTATTTTACCCTCAGTATACATCCCCCAGGCAGAGCGTATGGCCTCTCACAGCCTCATTGCCAACTACTTTCATCCCACAGTCAATACTTTTTGCTCCATTTGAACTCTTACATACTCTCCATTGTGCTGACACATTCATAGTTTTTTCTTCTGACTTTAACAGTTTGAGGGAGCCTGGACTCCCGCCAAACGCCATCATTTCATGTCACTTCGCAAACGTTTATTTACATCAAGTGTTTGGGTGGCAGAAGGGTCACTAGTTACTTACAATATAGCTGACGTGCACAGTCAGAACAAGCAAGAGGCCGATCTCCTGCTTATTTCCTTAAAGAGGACCTGTCATAAGTGGTTATTTATCATGTTGTTACCCTATTTGCATACTATTCACATCTCCATGCTCTTCATATTGTCCATTATGTCTAGAGACATGGACTGTCATAATGATTGACACCACTAGTGGTGATCAGCTCTGCTTGACTGTCACTGAGCATTTAGTAGTGTAATAAAAAACACAACACCCTATATGTGCATGCATGAAAATATAGGTTAACTCTTAACTATGAAATATGGGGATACAGCACTTCACAGGTGCCTTAATATCAGGGCTGGAGTAAGGGCCACATGGGCCTGGGGTTGAAAATGCTGAGAGGAGAAGAGCTGAGGATGATGCTATGTGAGTGTGGCCAGAGCCACATGTGTTCACCCTCTACACCAGGGGTCCCCAACCACAGTCCTCAAGGCACACTAACAGTCCAGGTTTCAAGGCTAGCCATACTTGAGCACAGGTGTCTTAATTAGTACCTGAGTTATTTTGATTTAACCATCTGTGCTCAAGCATGGATATCACTAAAACCTGGACTGTTGGCATGCCTTGAGGACCAAAGTTGGGAAACACTTCACTACACTATCAGCCCAGTGTCTCCTTAAATATATAAAATAGAATAATTGCATAATTTTGTGGGAAAACTAGAAAAACTATTTAAATACTTAAGATCTATGGCCAACTGTGTGGCCAGTAGACAGCTCGTAATCAGGCTGACATAATGATAGGCCTATTTTTATGTGGAGGCCTGGAGCAGGAGCTCCATCTGCTCCATTGTTTATCCCTTCAGTCACGGATGTAATGTGTCATGTAATGCTGATTAGTGATTAGTGAGGAGACCCAGGAACTGCTCTGTGCTGTATGCACTGTACATGCAAAACACAGAACTCTGGCAGCTCCCATCCAGTAACAGATGGTGCTGTTTTCAGCTTTGCAGGATCAGACAGAACCTGTGTGCCAGCCTTTCTGTGTGTGGGACCTGGGGCGATTGCCCCTGATGCCCCTCCCTTAGTCCAGCCCTGTTAACAAAGATGGATCACGTTGGAAGCTGACTGAGTAGTCCAACAAGGCCCAGAAACTAACTTTGGAGAGAGCAAAATTTCAACTTATACTTTCAACCAATAATACGTAAATAAACGAATAATAAGATGATAGTACAGTGACATATCATTTTTAAACACCACTAACTACAATAATTTGATATATTATACAGCCCACGTGGTTATAGCAGATTATTCCAGCATTTTCCCAACACATTATGGCAATATAATGTCCAGCACATTATTCTCAGACAGTTAACAAAGTATAGCCTATAAGCATGTGCTCAGAATACTGTTGTCATCCTGTGCCTAACATGGTATTACCAGTGTGTGCCTAATACTGTACCTCTACGGTACACTGCAGAAGAGAAGGTAGAAAACACTAGGGTGCATGGCGTGTAAATTGTGTGGTGCGCAGGCTGATATGTTTTGGAGGAATTGGCTTGTATAATGTAAGAGGGCATGGCTGGTATATTGGGTACAGACACAAGGCTGATATGTGTGGGAGCACAGCTTTGTATAATGTGGGGGGCAGATATAATGCTTTGTAGCACAAAATGGTATATTTTGTGGTGAACATGGCTGGTATAATGGATTATTGTTGTTGTTGACTTTATAAGTGCACACATGTAAACAAATAGCACAGAGGTACATTCTTTAGAGTTTACAATCTGTTTGGAAAATGACCGTACTAATGCTGGCATAAGGCTAGAATATGCTATTAAATACAGGGCAAATAAATTGGTTTTGGATGATTAAATATGAGGCACATAGATGCTGCAGAGTTGCATATGCTGGTCTTTCTGTAACTCTTCTCTATATAAATATATATAAGAAAGTCTCCGGTTTAAGGGTCTGCCAGTTCATTTGGGCGAATGAATGGATTTTGATGGGGGTTTTACTATTCTAAACAGCATTGGTCGAGGAAGGTTTAGGTGTATGAACCATTCATCCATGACAAAAGGGAGCCAAGCAGTGACAATTGTAATGTAGCAAAGTCACAGAAAAACCTCTTTCACCAAGCTGCTGTATAGGAGCAGTCCAGGCAAGAGACAGTGAGAGCCAATCAGAGATAGCAATGTGCCCTGTTTCTTAGCAACAGCCTAGGGGGGGGGGGGGGAGTCATGGACTGAGCAGGGTCATGTCTGAAGCAGACAGAGTGAGACAGTCTCCAATGAACTCATGAAGATGCCCTGATGCAGGCACAGTAGCCAGGGGTGGCATAGCCATCAGGAATTTAAAAAATAAAAAAAAAAACCATCTAAACATCAAATGATTTCCACTTGATGGTGGCAAACATTGGACAGCCACCATCAAATGTTAAAGACACTACCATTGGAACAAACAGCAATGGTTAGTAACCATCATATTCCGATGTCCATCCCTATGCTGAACCTTCAGATGGACTCTGGCCACCACTCCTCCACCGTGAAGTGCTCCCTCTGCTGCATGATGTTCCCTCTCAACCACACGCCCTCGGTGAACAGACGGCATCTCCCATGGAAGTCAGTGCTGTTCTTGGACAGGGGTACCACGGTGAGGAAGCTCAACAGGAAGCCTTGCAAATACAGGGTACATTGTGCAAATAGGACATTGCTCATCACCATGTTTGGCAGCTGAGAATGGTGCGCATGGAGACTGTGGAAATATGCACAGGTTCCCCAGCCCCGGGGACATGCTGCTGATAATGCTTACTGTAGTTGCAATACAAATCTCTCCTCCATGATCCTCCTGCCCTTCTCAGCACATCCCAGTGCCCGGGCTCCAGCCAGCTGCAGGGCAGCAACAGCGGGTGTTGTGATGACACTGGTGAGATGCAGGGAGCCAAACTGAGATGCCAAGGGCTGTGGTGTGATGCAAGGGGCTGAGGTAAGAAGCAGGAGTGAGAAGCAGGGGACTGTGTAAAATGCAAGAGAATGTGGTGAAATATAGGATGCTGTGGTAAAATGCAGGGGGAAAGAGTGAGATGCAGGAGGCTGCTGTGAGATGCAGGAGGCAGTAGGAAGCAGGAGGCTGTTGTGAGTTGCATGGGACTGTGGTGAGATGCAGGTGACTGTTGTGATATGACGTAGGTTGTTATGAGATACAGGGGTATGTGGCGATTTGAAATTGCTTCTGTGCGAAACCAGGGCGGGTCACTAGTGTGTAGTATAATATATGTGCATTTTCTATGTATTGATTTTTGCATGATTTGCATAGATTTCCTGACAGAATGGCTGACTCCCATCATTTATTATCAATGGCTTCTAACTTTTGGGCAAAGTTGTGGATGCATTGACAAATCACATATTTTATACTGTAACACTTTTTCTTACCAGTGTATAATAATGTAATAAAATATTATGTAAAACATATGAATAATAAACCTCTGAGTAATGGATATTACATTGTTCCATTTATAGGAGATGAGCATCTCTCCACCATGAAATCGCATTACTAACAAGGTATATTTACACAACTGAGGGAGTTTGACTGGGGCGGTAACCCGAAAAAAACATAACACAGGTGTCCTAGGGCAAGCTCAGGGAGGACAGAAACCTTCAGTGGAGCAGACGGTCAAAAGCTTGATTGTTCTTGATTTTCAGTATTAATACAGATCATGAAAGCAGGGCCTCCACGATCCTTCTGATTTTTGGGGTTTTAAGTAGGGACGTGCACCAACCTCCGTATTTTGGTTTTGAATCTGGATCTCCCCTGGTTTTGGATCTGGATTGGTTTTGAGAAAACCTCACCTCCATGTTTTGTTTTCGGGTTTTGGATCTGGATTTTTTCTTAAAAAATAAAAAAAACAGCTAAAATCACATAAAATTTGTCATTTTTTGCTCCTACAGTATTAATAAGCTCAATAACATTTATTTCCAGTCAATTTTGACCACCTCACAATATTGATTTTTTCATCTAGTTAAAAGGGCCAAAATGTTGCTTCCAGCTTGCTGGCTCAAAACTGATTGATAATTATTAATAGAGTTGAGGACTGTGCAAAGATGATGGTTGGGATACCCTTGAGGATTGAATAATTGATAGTTGATAGTTGGTGCAGCCCCTGACTGTAAAACTGATAATAAATGAATTTAAAAACAATTCATTAGTGCGGCCCGGGCTGAATAATTAATAATACAAAGAAATTCATTGGTGCAGCCCCTGGCTGTAAAACTGATAATAAATTAATTTAAAAACAAATCATTGGTTCATAAACCAACCATAACATTAATTTAAAATGTCAGGCATCAATGCCCCAACCAGCACATAATGGAAAGGAAAAAGGTGCAAGATGGAATAATCCTTGGGCCCTCACACCCACCCTTATGTTGTATACGAAACAGGATATTCACAGTTTAACAAACCAATGATTTCAGCGACAAGGACTGCCAATTGTGGCTGAAATGATTGGTTTGTTTGGACCCCCATAAAACATGCTGCCAATGTGCATTGGACATGGAAATGAAAATGATCCCATACACAAACTGGCTTTAAATTACAAGTTGTCATTGTCCTCATCCTCCCCATCAGTGTGTACATCCTCTCCTTCACACAATAACAATTTGTCCCCGCTGGAATCCACCATAGGTGCCTCTATCATTTTTTTATGTATTTATTGGTAGAGGTCTTCCTCGTGGAATTTGTTATTAATTTTAATGAACAACATCTTTTCCACATTTTGAGGAAGTAACCTCCTACGCCGATCATTGACAAGGTTGCCAGCTGCACTGAAAACTCTTTCGGAGTACACAATGGAGGGTGGGCAACTTAAGTAATGCAAAGCCAGTTTGTGTATGGGACTTCAAATTGCCTCTTTTTCCTGCCAGTACTGAAAGGGACTGTCTGACATGCCTTTTAGGATGTTATCTCTGAAATAGTCCTCCACCATTCTGTGAATGGAGACCATGTCACACATAGTCACGGTAGAAATGTCACTAGTAGGCAGTTCTCTCAGGCCCGACCAGATGTCATTTTTGGTGAATGATCTGCATGACCAGCAAGCATTCTGTAAGAAAATTGAGTTTTTTCCCGGCAGCTGCAGAAACTGAAGGAGGAGATGATGGCGTTTCACGTGCGGCTGCAGCTGACAATTTTTTTTCCCAACAGCTCTTTGCATAATTTTAGGTTTCGGTCTGTTGGAAAAAAACTCACAAGGTAGGACTTAAACCTAGGATCCAGAATGGTCGCCAAAATATATTTTTTAGATTTCAATAGATTGTCGACTCTTGGATCTTAGTGAAGTGAATCAAGGGCTTGATCCACCAGTCCGACATACCTTGCGCAATCGCTCCATTTCAATTCCTCCTTCAGTATCTCCGGCTGTTTTTGCAATAGTCTGATGAGGGGAATAACCTGACTCAAGCTGGCAGTGTCTGAACTAATTTCACATGTGGCAAGTTCAAAGGGTTTGAGAACCTTGCACAACACGGAAATTATTCTCCACTGCTCTTGAGTAAGGTGTATTTCACCTCCACGGCCTATGTCATAGGAAATTGTATAGCCCTGGATGGCCTTTTGCTGTTCCTCAATCCGCTGAAGCATATAGAGGGTAGAATTCCATGAGTTACTATCTCTTGCTTCAGCTGATGGCAGGGCAAATTTAACAATACCTGCTGGTCATGCAATCTTCAACAAGCAGTTGCCGAATGTCTAAAATGTCCGGATATTTTGCAGGCCACCGAGAGCATCTCCTGTGTGCCCCTGTCATTTTTTTAAAAATGGTCCACCACCAAATTGTGTGAGCAAAACATGGGACGTGTTGGAATTCGCCCACATTTAATGCTCTCACAATATTGGTGGCATTGTCCGAAATCACAAATCCTGAGGAGAGTCCAAGTGAGGTAAGCCATTTAGCAATGATTTCCCTGAGTTTTTCTAAGAGGTTCACAGCGTTATGCCTCTTAGTGAAACCAGTTATACAAAGAGTATCAGCTGTCTTTTGGTAGATGTTGCTGCTGCTTTTGCAGGCAATACACTTACCCAGTGGGCTCTCACAGTCATGTAATCCTTAATTTGCCCTGTCGCACTTTCCACATATCAGTGGTCAAGTGCACAGTGGGTACAATGGCATTTCTGAGACCATTAATAAGGCTTTTTTTAATGTCATTGTACAGACTTGGAATTGCTGTTCTAGCGAAGTGGAATCTAGAAGGGATCTGGTAGTAAGGACACAGGACCTCAATTAACTGTTATAAACCCACTGCAGTAATGGTGGATACTGGACGCACATCTAATACCAGCATAGCTGTTATGGTGTCAGTAATCCGCTGTGCAACTGGGTGATTGCTGTCATACTTGTTTGCCCTTGCAAATGATTGTTTGACAGTTAATTGTTTTTTGGGGGATACACTACAAGTAGTCTTCCTCCTGGTCCCCTTCTGGGATGAAGATCCACTCACAGCAACAGGCGTAGTCAAAAGGATCCTTCTGAGGAATCACGAATAGGAGAGGAGTCAATCATGCTTCGAATAACAACATTGGATACAGCAGGACTACTCCCGATGACGAATGAGGATGTTGATGATGCAGGTGTTGTGGTGGAGATTGAAGGCGCTTGGATCCCACAGAGAGGGAGCAGGTAAGTGATACTGGACTTGTTACGTTTGGAGTTTTGGAACTTGGCAACATACACTTTGATATTTGATGAATGCACTCCAAGTGATGTAACAAGGCAGAGATTCCTTGGTGGTTTAGGTCCTCCCTCTACTCACTCTTGCTTGGCAATGGTTACATATGGCTTGACAACTGTTTGGGGTGGAAATAATTCCACATGTGAGAAGTGGATTTTTTTTGTCTTTTCCCCCGGCATGACAACAATGGGCTTTGGCTTTTTCAATCCATGGGCAACAGCTGTTGCCTTACTTACACAAATGACATCCTCGGCATCAACATCCTCATCATCCTTAGCGCCTTCAACTACCAAAATATCCTCCTCCTCCATGTGCAATTCCACAGAAGCATCCTCACTGACTACATCTGCAAGATTTGTTGACTTACCTTCCCCATATTTACAGAGGGCACACAAGTGTTGGAACTTGGAGGATCCTCCAGTACACTAGTATTGTACATGGCAACTGCGGACACACTTGCACTCTCCTCGGGGATTTGTGATTTCGATTTCTTAGGGCACACAGTTGTTTTTTCCGGTGCTGTCTTACTCTTCTTAACAACTTTTAATTTTTTAATGGTACCACCACCACTACTACTACAAGCAGAAGGGCTACCAGAACCAGCAGTCTTCCTAAAGAAAGGCAAAGGCCTTATCCTTTCCTTGCCACTTCGTGTAGTGAATGGCATATTGCCAATTTTTTGTTTATCTAAAGGCAGCTTGCCTTTTGATTTTCTTTCTTTACTACAGTAAAAGTAGCTTTACCATATCCATGGTGTGACTTAAGTCCTGGGGCATGGGCCTTCATAGAGGACAAGGAAGTTGACAGCCTTGCATTATCATGATGACTGCTGGCGGCAGCTACAACATGTGATTCTTGGCCTTGCTCTCCTGTCATGTGACAACCATCCATATTTTCTGCGGTCTTGAAGCAGTGTCACAAGCACCAATAGTGTAGCCAAGGTATGGTCACAAAATTCACATACGTGCAGTCGTGCGCACACAGAAAAAAAATATACAAAAGACACTATTTTTTTTTTCCTTTCGGGTAGAGTCCTTGGGCCCAGAGCTCAGATTGAGGACGACTGGAGTTGGGCAGCACTAGGTTGCAACTTGCTTGCTATATCTTGTTCTTGTGCAGCTAAGCCTAACACGCACACACACACAGAAAAAAATTAGACAAAAAAAGACAGTATTTGTTTTATTATTTTTTCGGGTCCAGAACTTGGGCCCAGTGCACAGATTGATGATGACTGGAGTCGGGCAGCAGTAGGTTGCATTGCTGTATCTTGTGCGGCTAAGCCTAACACGCACACACAGAAAAAAAATAGACAAAAGACACTATTTTTTTTTTCGTTTCTTTTTTCGGCTCCAGAACTTGGGCCCAGAGCACAGATGACGACTGGAGTTGGACAGCACTAGGTTGCAATTTGCATTGCTGTTGTATCTTTTGTAGCTAAGCCTAACACGCACACAAACACACAGAAAATAAATAGACAACAAACACTATTTTTTTTTTCGGGTCCAGAACATGGGCCCAGAGCACAGATTGATGACGACTGGAGTCGGGTAGGACTAGGTTGCATTGCTGTATCTTGTGCGGCTAAGCCTAACACGCACACACACACAGAAAAAAATAGACAAAAGACACTATTTTATTGTTTCTTTTTTTCTGGTCCAGAGCTTGGGCCCAGAGCACAGATTGATGATGACTGGAGTCGGACAGCACTAGGTTGCAATTTGCGTTGCTGTTGTATCTTTTGTAGCTAAGCCTAACACGCACACAAACACACAGAAAACAAATAGACAACAGACACTATTTTTTTTTCGGGTCCAGAACATGGGCCCAGAGCACAGATTGATGACGACTGGAGTCAGGCAGCACTAGGTTGCAACTGGCGTTGCTGCTGTATCTTGTGCGGCTAAGCCTAACACGTACACACACACAGATAAAAAGTAGAGAAAATACACTATTTTTTTTTTCGGGTCCAGAACTTGGGCCCAGAGCACAGATGACGACTGGAGTCGGGCAGCACTAGGTTGCATTGCTGTATCTTGTGCGGCTAAACCTAACACGCACAGAACTTGGGCCCAGATGGACGCAGCAGACAGCACAGCACCAGCCCAGATGGATCATCACCAGCCCAGATGGACGCAGCAGACAGCACAGCACCAGCCCAGATGGATCAGCAACAGCACCAGTCCAAATGGACAGAGTAGACAGCACAGCAGTGACAGCACCAGATGGATCAGCAGTGCACCAGCCCAGGACACAGCAGACAGCACAGCACCAGCACAGGTAAATAGTACTACCTCTCCTGGCCCTACACTACCCACCTTCCCTGTTCAGTCTCCACAGCCGGAGTGAAATGGCAGCTGCCGTGTGGTCCCTTATATATAGAGATTTTGGACATCATTCAGATCGGTCGAAGCGGCTGCACGGTCGTACACCACCGATGTTCGCTATACTGTGCATGCGTAAAGTTGGCAGTGCGCGTGCGCAAACTAGCCGCTACGATCAGAAATTTCTCTCTCCTTGAACACAGCCAGGTCGGTAGTTTGAGTGACAGAATGAGGCGTTTGTGGGTGGTAACAGGGGAAGGTGCTTGAAAATGGGGGAGTGGAGATCCGAACGCAGGCGTGCCTCATTATGCGAACGGCGGTTTGTGGGAGTGCATACGGTTTATGGGAGTGCATAATTAACAAAGTAGCGTCATGGCACATGTGACATGGCAGGTTTTTACACTGACATGATCGTAGAGCTTAAGAGAGGGTATGGTCAACCTTAAGCTCTACGACCAGTTTCGATGGTTGCCGATGGTCTCGATTAATCCTTATATGCCCGGAGATGACGTGCAATGCGTACGAGAAGGGGGCGTAATTTTTTGTCTTCCGACCGCTTCCTCCCCTTGGTCGGCCAGCTACCGATCCGAATTTAGGGACGCAACTTGCGAGGGAATCATTTGCATATACGGCCCCTTTTCGCGTACGACCGTGCGGCCGCTTCGACCGACTCTGAATGAGGTCCTTTGTCTCTATGGTTTTGCCTCGGTTTGAGATCCGGGGCCGGTGGGGGAACCGAACGCACGTTCGGTCTCGTCCCGGATCTCAAAATTCGGGTGGGTTCGATTCGAACCCGCTCATCTCTAGTTTTAAGCAGGAGGTGTCAGAAAAGTTACCAGGGAGCTATATATAAATATATTGCATATTATAATTGTATTTAGTCAAATAACGTTACAACTTTTTGCGCTATTTTGGCTTTTACAGTTACCGTTTGCCAGCTGGATTA
Source organism: Taudactylus pleione (assembly GCA_031769625.1). NCBI lineage: Eukaryota > Metazoa > Chordata > Amphibia > Anura > Myobatrachidae > Taudactylus > Taudactylus pleione. Next base: position 13,602,032 of record JAUIMM010000137.1, on the reverse strand, counting down.
AATGTATCTAGCAAAAATAATTATCTAATCTCAAATCACACATGGAAGAATTTCATTAGCCAATAATGTTTCCCGAGCTCTAATTACATTGGTTAAAAATATTGTTGGCTATAAGTACATATGTATGTAGTCATCTTACAACTAGACTGTTGGGCTGATGCAAAATGAGCCAGTTAGCATGACATAAGGAAATGAATGGACATTAATGCAGAGTGCAGCGACAAATCATGTGGGGAGTTCTCACATAGGGCTCTATTTACTACAATCCGCATTTGTAATGCAGATTGTAGTGTGATATTACCGACTGAGGGCCTAATTCAGACCCGCTTGCAAGCGGGTCGATGTTGGCCAAGTGCGCATGTGCACGAGGGAGCCGGCTCCGTCGTGCGCATGCGAGTGACCCGGATAGCGATGGCCAAGCCGTCGCTATGGATCTCACTACAAAAGGGGCGTGCTGTCAATGGTGAGTGACAGCACGCCCCCTTTGGTGGGCGTGCCGGGGGCATGGCTGCCCAGACGCAGGCGTTCCCATGGGAATGCCTACCGTCTGGGGCTGGCCCTACTGACATCACTTGTGATAGAGCCAAAAGCATTCCTGGGCTTGCGACAACAAGACCCAACCACAAGGGTCTCGTCGCAAGCCCTATAGTCACGATGGTCTTAACCATCGCGACAAGCTTTTTGGCTGCTCGCTACAGCTGTGGGTGGTCACCCACAGCTATACGAGCGGCCAGGAGGCCGCTCTATAAACTAAGAGGAACGGCCCTGATTCAGAGCGAGCGCTCTGTCAGAGCGTCCGGCTCTGAATCAGGGCCTGAATTCGCATTGCGAATTCAGGCAATATCACAGGGCTTTACTAAAAATCCCTTGCAGGGACAGAGCTGGCGATAAAGCTCTATCCCTGCGAATTCCCTCTGAACACTTATCACGGTATTTTCGCAAAAAAATACCGTGACAAGTGCCGACGCATGCGCCGACCGACCATCGCTAAGCCACGCCCCCAGTGCCAAGCCCCGTTCCCGTGATTGCAGAATCCCCCCACAACCCCCCCTCCCTTAACTACACTTACCTGCAGTCATCGGTCCTCCAGTGATGTCCTCCATGGCTCCGGTCAGCTGACATCCCATACTGCACTGGGACTCAGGCCCTGATTCAGAGGAGCTCGCAAAAAGCGAGCGCTCGCTCTGAATCAGGGCAGGCATTTGTTTTTTTAGTTGAGGCCTCTTGGCCGCTCGCATAGCTGTGGGTTACCACCCACAGCTTATGCGAGCGGCCAGGTGATGGTTGCGATGGTCAAGACCATCGCAACCATTGGGCTTGCGATGAAACCCTTGCAGTAGGGTCTCATTGCCACAAGACCCAGTGGACTTCCTGCTCTAATAGAGCAGGAAGTCCACCTACTGATATCACGAGTGATGTCAGTAGGGCCGCCCACAAATGGCAGTTTGATCGATCAACATCGACAGCCGCCCCTTTTGGATGTGAGCACCGGAGCGAGTGCTTTTTGCGCTCGCTCCGGGGCTCGTGTGTGCGCACTGCCTAACAATCGACCCGTTTGCGAGTGCATAGCGCTTGTGAGCGGGTCTGAATCAGGCCCTCAGTCAGGTGACGACCGGACCCCAGTGCAGGCTGGTAGACAAGCTAACCGGAGGGAGGACATCACCCGGAGTCCCGATCACCGGTCCCTGGACTCAGGTAAGTTTTTTTTTTACTAATTTTTTTTGCTTTTTTTTTAGCAGAGATCAGCATGTGGTATGTTTAGACCACACAGCTGATCACTGGGGCTGGCTCCAGGCTCTGCTCTGCCCGTTAGAGCGGAGCAGGAGTCCGGTAACCGGGGGAGACCCTGGATAACGCCACCACCAGGTGACGTTATTATCACAGGGCTTTCCCTGGTATTTTTTCCCATTTTATTTTTAGTAACTTTGGCCAGATCACATTTCCCATTACAATTATGGGAAATGCAATCTGCTTACTAAAAATAAGTGATAATTAGGGGTTGGAGTAGAATTTTACAAATTATTCTCCAATTGCCCTGTAGTAACTTTAGGTGATGCTAAAATAATGAGATAAGGGTGTGAACACACCCTTTTCCACTTTATTTTAGTAAAAATAATGTCAATAAATAGAGCCCATAGAACCCACTATTTCTTATTTAGTAGTTTGCATCCATTTTACTTCCAATGCATCAGCCCAAATGTATGTGTTCAGTCATCTTCCAAATTGATAAATAAATAGAAAATATTCTGTGCTTATGGATATTGAGCCGCTCAGTATAATAAATGATAAACATGGTCTTAGAGATACGAGCGCTTATATATATCTGAGGGGGGTATTCAACTGTGGAAATAACAACTGTATAGCTATTTGTGTCAGAAGTAAATGTATAGGTGTATTTTAGACAATAAATATGTATCATAAAAGATTATATCTAAAAACATGTAGCAATCACACAATATAATGGAAATCATAAAATTATAGAAAATATTTATCAAAAGCATTGACATATCTTACAACTAGACCAGGATCTTGAAGGAATAGTTGGTATAAGACCGAAAATAATTTATACCAGAGCCAAAAACTTGAAACAGGAACTCACCAAAAACTTTGTACCCATTGAAAAAGATAGAGGAAACAAGCTCAACACAGGTTTTTACCACTGTTTAAAGTGTAAAGCATGTAAGAATCATAATTACAACAATACCAGAAAAATTGAAGAATTCAAATCAAATATCACAGGACAATGTTTCAAAATGAAAGAACATATCACATGTGAAACGGAAAGGGTAATATACCTTTTGGAATGCCCATGTGGCAAACAATACATGGGACAGACCAAAAGAAAATTGAAAATAAGAATTATGGAACATAATAATATCAAGAAAGGAATAGAATCGCATAGTGTATCCCATAATTTCTTAGAAAAACACGAGAAAAACCCAAGAGGACTTAAGTTTATGGGTATCCAGAACATTGATATGAATTGGAGTGGAGGAAACATGCTTTTTTAGAAGAATCTTAAAGAATTACCATTTTATTTCTCTTAAAAAAAACCATCTTTTTATTAAAAACTCTCTTATTATCTACCCAATTAATATAACATATCACTGTGGCCTTTTATTAATTTTTATAAAACGCAACTTTTTTACATAAAACATTACACATTTTACCCATTTATCAGCATGAGAGCACTTTCTAACAGGAACATGAGGTTACCGCTTTTTTAACACCAACTTCCTGCTTTAATTTTAAGGGAACAATAAAGTTTTTTCAAAAGATTTTAATTATAATCTGTATAAAAGAGCAGAAGTTTAGGAACACCTTATCCTTGAAAAAGTACCAGATGAGGTATGAAATGCGTTGGAGAAGGTGGAGAGAAAACCAGAGTCCTGTGAACAACTACCAAGAGAAGCCGCACTGCACATTGTGCACGGAAGCGGGTGACGTCATACCACCCACACATCACAAGCCGCCCTCCTCCTGCACCAAGCCACGACATGCAGCAAGGAGAAGACCTGCCGCACCACGGAAGAAGCCTAGGAGGTAAGGTAGGGACAGTTTAGTTTGCCACGCTACCTCCATTAATCTGGCCCGACCGCAAGGTGCGGCATCCAATCGGCAGCACGCATAGCACACACAGATTGACGGACTCTCCCAAACAATATCTCAAAAGAGCTACAAACATTCCTGTACTTTGAAATAAAGTGCATTTATTTATTTCTATTTTTATTTTATCCTTATGTTCCACATCTGTTTTTAAGTGCTCTCCTATATTCAACTATATTTAACTTTTTACCACACTACTTATATAGATAGTATTGACACTTTTTTAATATAAATCAGCTACATGTTTTTAGATATAATCTTTTATGATACATATTTATTGTCTAAATTACACCTATACATTTACTTCTGACACAATTAGCTATACAGTTGTTATTTCCACAGTTGAATACCCCCCTCAAATATATATAAGCGATCGTATCTCTAAGACCATACAGTATCTTCCAAATTGAGCGTTTTGTTCCCTTTGCAATATACAGTAGTCTTTTTGAGCAGCCCGTGAAAAAACATATTTCCCACTTTATCGAGCCAGGTAACCGCAAAACTGGCCACAGATTTGGTCCTTTGGTGATTGGCTTATTTCACGTCACAACTTATACTATTTTTTTGTAAATGAAAATAATTGTAACTTTCAGTTAGCTTTCCGCTACAATGTTGTGCAGAAGATGGATTTTCCTATAAATGGGGGAATTCCCAATGATGTCATCTCTGAGTGTTCCCCTTCTGGGGCAGAGCCAGCAATAAGCTCTTAGAACAATGTACCAAAATGCTTAACTATTACAGCATGAGTTAACTAACATGCTTCTACAAGGTCTTAGCTGTAACATTAAAGCATTAGTTTCTGATTTATTATTATCATATATTTCTGTAGTGCCAGCATACTCTGCAGTACTTTACAATTGAAAATAAATATAGTAATAAATCAAGACATATTGGTAAATGTAATATACTGAGGACTGCAGACATTGGCGTGTTCCGTGAGAGACTGCCCGATGTTTTAATATAGCAGACATTTAAAATGCAAAATCAACCTGAACTCGATGAGGCCTGCAGTTCTCAGCCTATCGCATTTACCCCATGGGGATAAATTTACTAAGATTTGTGTTGGTCCTGATTTGCATTCTCGGGTGAAAATATAATTTTTTTGCAAATCGGGAATTTACTATCATTAAACTCGGGTGATTTGTTAGTTTTGGTGTTGAAATCGGGTGATTTAATGCTGCAAATTTGGCCGTTTTGAGCTACAGAAATGATATCACCATCGACTCAATTCGGAAGTACTTTTCACTTATTCCTGCCTAAATCGGTAATTTACTGTTATTCATTTTGTAAAAAGTCGGGCGTTTTACACTCAAATCGGGGACTCAATAGAAGTTTTAAATGCACCACCTCTTGAGCTGCGAGTTGTCATTCAACATACACAAATCTGAGTGATTTGTGTATGTTTATTAATGGAAAGTGTGTTGTAAGGGTTAATTTTAAAAAAAATTACATAGGCCCCCCCCCCCCCCAAAAGCATAACCAGCCCTGGACTTGTCAGCCTTTCCTGGTACCTAAAATTACGGGGAAAAAAAATTGTAGGGTTTCACCGTAAGTTAGGTACCATCACCAGGTAGCAGGGCCAGTCCTGGTTTTAATTATAGGGTGGAAAAAATTGTGTAACGGTCCCACTATAATTAAGACCAGCACTGAACTCTTTCAAGTGGGGGGCTGATGCCACAGCCAGGGGAGTCCTTTCATCGGGTTCCCCACCACAGCATCAGTCCTGACCACTAGTCTGCCCGAGGCCAGGGACTCCTGGCCTAGGCTGATAGCCCGGGGCTATCCCCGCCACCCATTGGCGGTGGGTGACGGGTTGATAGTGTAGATGTGGCGTAAAAAAATAGAAGTATCAATATTGTCTTTACAGTCGAACTGCAGGTCCCAGCAAGCCTCCCCCACATGCTGGTAGTTGGAGAACCACAAGTACCAGCATGCGGGGCATTAAGGTCCCCACTGGTACCTGTAGTTCACCTGTAAAGAAATGTCTAAAAAAAACACACATACCATGAAAGTACAGTTTTATTACATACATACACACACACATACTCACCTACATAACCTAGTCCAAAGTAGACATCTAAGGTCTTCTTAAAATGAAAAAATGAAAATACCGATCCACGCAAAAGATAACAACCAGGATGGTTGTTATCTTCCAACGCGGCTCAGACGTGGCTCCAGCCTTTGTAGAGCTGTATCTGAGCATTCATTGGCTGAGAGAGGTCAGCCCCCGCCTCTCTCAGCTAATGAACGGCTCCTCCATTGAAGCCATTGTAGAGCTGCAGGGTTACTAAACATTATTCTGCGGATATCCACCATTGACTTCAATGGAGGAGCCGTTCATTGGTTGAGAGAGGTGGGGGCTGACCTCTCTCAGCCAATGAACGCTTAGATATGGCTTTACAAAGGCAGAAGCCGCATCTGAGCGTTTTTTTTATACCACACCTACTCTATCAACCAATCACCCACCGCCCAGGGGCGGCGGGGATAGCACTTGGCTATCAGCCTAGGCCAGGGGTGCCCTGGAGAGGGGAACCCCCTTATTGGGGGGTCCCCAACGCCACTGGGCTGACATTCAGAACTGATGCTGCAGCTGGGGGGCCTGGTGAAAGGGCTCCCCTGGCTGTGGCATCAGCCCTCCGCTAGAAAGGGTCCCGTGCTGGTTTTAATTATAGGGGGATCCTTATACAATTTTTTTGCCCCTATAATTAAAACTAGGACTAGCCCTGCAGCCGGTTCTGGTTCTTAAGTTACGATGGAACCCTACTCATTTTGTTCCCCGTAATTTAAAAAAACAGGACTGGCTGGCAAGTCCGGGGCTAGTTATCCTTTTGGGGTCGAATTATCCCTTAAAATAAAAAAAATCATAATTTAAAATAAAAAAAAAAACATTTCACTGATATGTGCAGCCTGCTTGTTCGGGAGAGAAATTCGGGCGGTTAAATCGGGACTTCAAAACGGACAGGATCGACCAAATATACCATCACTCAAAACGATCCTGTCAAAACCGGAAACTTGGTAAATTCACAATTTTTTTAAATGAAAAAAACAGCCATTTTTAATCGACCCTATCCAAGTTGAAAAACGGGACAAATTGGGACAAAATCGAATCTTAGTAAATTTACCCCACAGAGTTTAGAGGGCTCTGGACCTGAATCAGCACAGGAGGGGATTGCAAAGCTGCACACAATCATCTTTGCAATTCCATCCTTGCAATTATGGTAATGCAGCAGGAGGCGTCACGCCTCATGTATGCATTACTTATTCGAACTGCGTCTGAGGATGCAGCATCAGATAATCTGTGATCATTGGCCGGCTGAGTGATCTGTGGGGTCACGCAAGCCGACCGCCGCAGATACAACAAAGAGGCCAAGAAATCTTCGTCAGCCGTCGGAGATCCTGGCCTCTTCTCAGCCCCCCAACAACGGCGACATGCCTCCTTTTCCGGTAATGGAAATGTCGCTGCCCCCTCCCGCCAACAAAGAGCAGCAGAATGTCAATCACTGACAGTCTGCTGGTGGACAGTGTGCGAACACTAAAGACTCGTACTGTACATGTGCAGTATGGATCCTGCCCTGCGCAGATTTCTGGCCATCGGGAATCTGCATTCGGATCACATGACATCATCAGTGAGTACCTGAGCATTCACTGTGAGAGTTTACACAGTAAACAAGTTACCTAGCAACAATCGGCTTCACAAAACATTAGAAAATAAACACAAATGAGGGCACTAGACCTCCATTAAATAGCACATACAATGCTACCAATCATAATACATTAAAAACAGTACCACCAGAATAACCAATGTAGTTATTAAAAAGATTCACCAACATATGCACCATAGCACATGCTTGCTGACATTCAGGCAGCCAGGCCAGACAAGCAGGGGCGGTGTGATGTGATAGAGGGGGCGTGGCTAGGTATACTACCCAGTAATGGGGGCGGAGCGGGGACGTGACCATGGAAGTGCGGCATTTTGGCCCCGCCCCAACTACTCAATAGCGATATTTTCGGCATTGTGAAGCATGATGACACGATTCATCGCAAATCTCGTCATCTCCCCCCCTCGCTGCGGGGGTTTGTGTATTATTTGCGGGGGGTCTGGAGGGGTCGGCGGCTGGCCGGGTGTCTTGATTGCTTTTCCGTGGGGGCAGGAGCATCACCCGATTTTTGGGAGGCTCCCGTCCAAATTGGGAGAGTAGGCATAGCAAGGTTAATGCCTATGTATCTATGGCCCTCATTCAGAGCCGCTCGCTATTTCGTTCTAAAAGAAGTGGTGGCTATTCAAATGAACCGTTCACTAATTGCGGTCTGTTCACACTTCTAAGTCTGAACGAGCGAGCAAAACTTGCGGTTGTAATCTTGAAAAATATGCCCCCTTGCCGCTCGCACCATACGTCATGTCCGCTATTTATTAATCGAGTACATCGAACAGCGTATCAACTGCTCGCTATTCTTGTGGATGGTTTTTTCAACCGCTATTTTGCGAGCAGTTCTAAGTAAAAAAAAACAAGTGACATGGTCGAAAACGCTGCTGTATTAATTATGCACTCCCTTAAAACGCCCGTTTTGACCTTTAAGCATGCCTGCGTTCGAATTCCACACCCCCGTTTTCAAGCACCTTCCCCTGTTACCACCCACTTACGCCTCCTTCTGTCACTCAAAATAGCAGGCATTCGCTATATAGCGAACAAACAATTTTCGGCCGCACTGACTGGTTCGCGCATGCGTATATTTAAATCCGTACGCATGCGCAGATGTGCGAACATTGGTCAGAACGAACGAGCAGCTGCTTACGAGCGGCTCTGAATCAGGGCCTATGTTTTTATGGGTAACCTAGAAGAAAAGTATAAGCTGGATTCATGCTTTTGAGCAATGCTGCAACTTGTATTTACATTGAATGGCTTGAGAAAGGTTGGGAATGCTGACCAAAAGGTCGCTGCTACTTGCCTTTTTATGCTGCTATAAAGTAAGCATGGAATAAATAATACCTATAGCTGCATCTATTGGTGAGTGCCTGCAATCTTTCTATATTGGATATGATGGAGATGATTTGTACACTTACTGGCTGCCCTGCACCCCGCTGCTGTGAAAAATTGATAATGTGAGTGCTGCACTGAAGAGGAGTATGATAATATATATATATATATATATATATAATATGAGATATGGTAAGAACTTACCCTTGTTATCTCTATTTCTACGAAGTCCATAGGGTTCCACAGGATACCTTGGGGTATAGGTGTGACGTCAGTCGCAGGGCACCAAAGAGTTAAGCTTTCAGCCTCCCAGGATGCACTAGGTCCCCCTCCTATACCCCGCCCCCGGGCCAAGGCACCTCAGTTAGTTACCAAGCCATAGGCCGGAGGAGGAGAAGGAAGAGAGAGAACAAAGATCTGGACACATACAAGAATCACATTCTCACCAGAGGGAGACGGAAAACCGGTGACCAGAGCAAAGCCCATCTGCAGCACAGGTGCGACAGGGCGGGAGTCCTGTGGAACCCTATGGACTTCGTAGAAATAGAGATAACAAGGGTAAGTTCTTACCATATCTCATATTTTCTACTTCAGGGTCCATAGGGTATCCACAGGATACCTTGGGGATGTCCCAAAGCAGTATCCTTTAAGGGTGGGGACGCTCCTGTGCAGAAAGGAGAATCCGCCGCCCAAAGGAAGCATCCTGAGAGGCGAAGGTGTCAAACCTGTAATACCTCACGAAGGTATGGACAGAAGACCACGTAGCAGCCTTGCAGATCTGAACTGCCGAGGCACCGCGTCGAGCTGCCCACGAAGGACCCACAGACCTAGTGGAATGAGCCTTCAGAGAAGGAGGGACCGGTAGGCCTTCATGAAGATAAGCTTCAGAAATAGCCATACGGATCCAGGCTGCCAAAGTTTGCTTTGAAGCAGGCCAACCCTTTTTACAGAAGCCATAGAGGACAACAAAGCGTCCGACTTCCTAAACGAAGAAGTGCGGTCAACATAAGTCCTTAAGGCCCGCACAACATCCAAAGAGGCCTCACCCACGGAAAGACCCGGTGAGTTAAAGGCCGGAACAACTATTTCCTCGTTAACATGAAACTGGGAAACAACTTTGGGAAGAAACTCGGGCCGAGTGCGGAGCACTGCCCTGTTCCCATGAAAAACCAAGAAAGGGGGTCTACAAGAAAGAGCCCCTAACTCAGAAACACGTCTGGCCGAAGCAACGGCCAGAAGGAAAACAGTCTTAGCTGTTAGCCATTTAATATCCACTGAGCCCAGTGGTTCAAACGGCGGTCCTTGGAGAGCCCTCAGGACCACAGCCAAATCCCAAGGCGCCACAGGTGGAACAAAGGGCGGCTGAATACGGAGAACACCTTGCATAAAGGTGCGCACATCCGGGATTGTAGCAATCCTACGGTGAAACCAGACAGATAGGGCCGAAACCTGTACCTTCAAAGAAGCAAGGCGAAGCCCATGACCTAGTCCCGCTTGCAGGAAGGCGAGAATCCGAGACAGACGAAACTCCCGCGGTGCATAACCTCTCGGTCGACACCACTGGAAGAACGTATGCCACACGCGATGGTATATCCTCGCGGAAGACGGTTTCCGAGCTCGTAACATGGTACGCACCACAGAGCTGGAAAACCCCCGGGACCTCAGCATGGCCGTCTCAACAGCCACGCCGCCAAAGACAGCCGAGTCAGGTCCGGGTGAAGACAAGGACCCTGAGACAGAAGGTCCGGTCGTAGCGGCAACCGCAGAGGACTGTCCACGGACAGACCCTGAAGGTCTGAGAACCAGTGCCGTCTGGGCCACGCGGGAGCTATCAACAGGAGCGTCCCTCCTTCCTGTTTGAATTTCCGGATTACCCGTGGAAGGGAGACCGGAGGGAACAGGTATGCGAACCTGAACGTCCACCGGACGGACAGAGCATCCACCAGAGACGCCCCTTCGTCTCTTGTGCGAGACCCGTACACCGGCAACTTGTTGTTGTGCCGGGACGCCATGAGGTCGATTTCTGGAAGACCCCACCTGTCCACCAGTAGTTGAAAAACGTCTGGGTGCAGGGACCATTCCCCTGGATGAATGTCCTGGCGACTTAGAAAGTCCGCCTCCCAATTTAGCACTCCCGGGATGAAGACCGCTGATATGGCCGGAAGATTGCGCTCCGCCCAAACCAGGATCCGAGAGACCTCTACGAGAGCCGCCCGACTGCGAGTTCCTCCTTGCCTGTTTATGTAGGCCACGGTGGTAGCATTGTCCGACTGGACCTGCACCGGGTGACCCTGGAGAAACCGCTGTGCCTGCAGGAGAGCATTGAAGACCGCACGGAGTTCCAAGATATTTATTGGAAGCTCCGCTTCTGTCGGCGTCCACCTGCCCTGGAACAAGTGTGGACCCGAAACTGCTCCCCAGCCCCGAAGACTGGCGTCCGTTGTCAACAGGACCCAATTTGGAACCCAGAACGGACGTCCCTTGTTGAGGTGGGTCGTCTTTAACCACCACGCAAGGGACAGGTGAACCTCCGGGGTGAGCACAATCATCTGGAACTTCAGAGACTGAGGCAGCCCGTTCCACTTGGACAGGATCAGGTGCTGCAGAGGTCTGGAGTGAAACAGGGCGTATTCCACCATGTCGAACACCGACACCATGGAGCCCAGTAACCTCATCGCCGAGTGTAAGGACACCCGGCGGCTGTGCAGACAACTGCGCACCCTTGACTGTAAAGCAGAGATCTTGTCCTCCGTCACGAAGATCCTTTGCTGTCCCGAGTCCAATAAGGGTCCAAGATGCAGAATCCTCCGAGACGGGATTAGAGTGGACTTCTGCCAGTTGATTAGCCAGCCGTGCCGTTGCAGCAGTGCAATGGTCAGGTCCAAGTGGTGTAACAGGAGCTCTGGAGATCCTGCCACCAATAACAGGTCATCCAAGTACGGCAACATGCGGACTCCTTGCAGCCGCAGAGAAGCCGCCATGACCGCCATCACCTTGGTGAAAACACGTGGTGCTGTCGCCAGGCCAAAAGGTAACGCCCGAAACTGGAAGTGGTCGCTGCGGATTGCAAACCGAAGGAACTCTTGATGGCGCAAAAGAATAGGGACATGCAGGTAAGCGTCCTGTATGTCCAATGACACCATGTAGTCCCCAGGTTCCAGCGCCAGAATGATGGACCGTAGGGTCTCCATCCGAAACTTCGGGACCCGCAAAGACTTGTTGAGTGCTTTGAGGTTGAGAATCGGACGATATGACCCATTGGGTTTCTGTACCAAAAATAGATTTGAATAGAAACCCTGGCCCCTCTGGGAGAATGGAACAGGCACTATAACTCCAGCCTGGAGCATAGTGTGCAATACCTTCCGCAGCTCCGTAGCCTTGTTCCGGTCTGATGGTAGACCCGTGGTGAAGAATCGAGCCGGGGGTCTGTGCCGGAAGGAGAGGGCATACCCGTGGGAGACCACCTCCAGAACCCAAGTGTCTGTCGTAGTGGTCGACCAACACTGGGCAAACTGTAGCAGGCGGCCTCCCACCCTGGGATCCCCCAAAGAGAGGCCCGGACCGTCAGGCCGCAGGCTTGTCATCTGGCTTGGGGGCCGGACGTCTGGTACTCCATGCCTGCTTCCGGGGCTTGACCGATTTCTTAGGGCCAGCCTGTCGAGGAAACGACTGTGGTTTTGGCCTGCCCTGGGCCCTAGATGACCGAAAGGACGATGGTCCCGAACCAGAAGGAGCAGCGGCCGACGGGAGACAAGCAGATTTGGCTGCCGCCAGCATGGCCACAATCTTATCCAGATCCGGACCGAAGAGAACTTCTCCGGTAAACGGCAACGCTTCCAGACATTTCTTGGAATCTGCGTCCGCCTTCCAGGAAATTCTAGACACCAGAGTACTAATGTCTAGAGCCGCCTCGTTGATGTAGGTGGCCGAATCACGGAGATTGCCAATCAACTCCGCCTGTTCGGCCGGACAGTCGGATTCAAAAGAAGCCTCTAATGAATCCGCCCAGCGCTCCATCGCTCTGGCAACCCAGCAAATGGCCATAGCCGGCCGTGCTGCCCCCCCTGCAAGGGAATAACCGGACTTCAGGCAGATTTCTACCTTGCGGTCCGTAGCATCCTTAAGGGAGGACATGGATGGCATCGGCAATGTGGCACTACGGACAAGACGGGTCACGTGAGAATCCACCTGTGGAGGGGATTCCCACTTAGCAAAATAATTATCCGCGAACGGATAAGCCACCGCCAGGCGTCTCTGCGGCTGGTATATTTAGCCGCTGGGGGAACTTCGTCCTCAATCACCAAGGCTGTGCGGACCGCCTGAATAAGTCCAGGAATATATACTTTGGACTTAGCATCAGCGTCCTTAGTATGGAGAGGTTCCTGATCGTAAGGATCCAGAATCTCCCCATCATCAGACGTCCCTTCGTCATCCTCATAAGGAGCGGACAGAGACGCCACCGGCCTTTTATGAGGCCGCATCACAGACTCCCCTTGCAACACATCCGACAAGTGCTGTACAGAACTCGTCAGGGAGTTAACCCACGCTGGCTCCTGAGAACCCGGGAGCGGGGAAATAGGGAGACTGTGGGGTACCACTAATTGTCGTGGGAACCCCTGCATGGGTGACGACACCACAGACTGCTGGGACAAACCCATCGGAGTAAACGCGGGCTGCGGAGCTAACTGGCCCACTAAAGCTGTTAACGCCTGAGCGAAACAAGCCCAGGGCGGCTCCTGTACCGGTGCTGTAACCGTAATAGGCCGCGCCATGGACAAACACTGCCGGCAAAGGCCCTCCGCGCTACCCTCCCCCTCCGCTAACGGTACTTTGCACGTGGTACACTGTAGCCGGAGGGGAAAATCACTTTCAGACATGATGGCACCACGTATGTGACCTCTCTCACCAATTAAGTATTAAATAGGCGAGAGACCACCCTGCAGCACCGCACCGCAAGGGCTTTAGCAGAAGAACAGGGACAGTAATAAAGCTGACAGTTTAGAGAAGAAAAGTTACAGGCAGCGCTAGCACAGTCACATACAATGCAGAGAAATAACAATTCCTGCACTAACAGCGCTGATCACTCAACTACACAGACACAGGGCCTGGTAGGACACAGCGCTGCATACACAAACCTGAGCCACAGCGGAGGAGAGGTATGCGGGGGGACCCAGACCACGATGCTTCCTTCCAGACTTCCAGCAGCGTTCACCAGGCGTTGCAGAGAAGATGGCCGCCGAGGAGCAGAGAGAAGCTGGCCTGGGGGAGGAGCGCTGACACAGGACCAGTCAGCACAGTGCAGAGAGGGCTGTGTGCAGCGGGGGAGGCGCCGGCTGTGAGACAGGGAAGGCGCGCTCCCCTGGCATGCATTTAACCCCTGGGACGCCGCAGCGCTACCGCTCTGCTGCGGTCCGCTGTCCCAGGGGGTAGTGGAAGCGCAGGTTGGTCGCCTGGCTCCACGCTGCAGCCAGTCCCCAGGGAGCCCCCTGCCTGGGGACTTAGGACCATGTGACCAGCGGGGACCCACCGCGGGACCCCGCTGCTTACCTCTGTCCCCCTTGAATCCGGCCATGGTCCGGAGCATCTGGGGTCACCGCTAGCTGTGACCCCAGACGCCCACCAGCATCCCCGGATCAGTACCGGCGTTCTGGTACCGGCGGGGTGTAGGGAAGACAGCACTGACTGTCCATGCTGTTCATCCAGATGTGCAGCCACAGCTGCATGAAGAAAAAGCTTCAGGGGCTCTTCTAGCCCCCACTCCAACAGGTGCACCCGACTCCGGCCGGGCACCAAACTAAACTGAGGTGCCTTGGCCCGGGGGCGGGGTATAGGAGGGGGACCTAGTGCATCCTGGGAGGCTGAAAGCTTAACTCTTTGGTGCCCTGCGACTGACGTCACACCTATACCCCAAGGTATCCTGTGGAACCCTATGGACCCTGAAGTAGAAATATATATATATCAAATATCACACTTGCCTACATTCAGTTCCCTCCTTCCGGGAGAGAGCTGAATGCCTGCATACAGTGAGGGGCGTGGCCGGGCACTGACTACACGATGACGTGATTGCGCAGCCACGCCCCTGGCCCCACCCCCTCTGAATGATGAAAATGAAGGCATTGTGAAGCAGGGGGCGGAGCCACGATGACGTGATTCAGCGTGAATTGCGTCATCAGGCCCCCTCGCTGTGTGGGTTTCTAGTACTAGTCGTGGGGGGCAGGAGGCAGCCGGAGGCTTGCCTGCCTTTCCGGGGGTCGGGAGCGGTGCCTGTTATTCGGGATACTCCCAACCAAATCATAAGGGTAGGCAAGTCTGATATATATATATATATATATATATATATATATATATTCGTCCGGGACCTGGTGTATGAGGACACATCTGTATAATCAAACAAGAGCTCTTTATTTATGTATAAGCAGAATCAAAGACATGCTGCAATCTTAACATGCTGCTTTCAGCAATTGAGAAAAGAAAAGTGATTCAGCAATGGCCGGAATTGCAAATCTGCACGCAAGCAGACTGCAATTCTGTCCTTGCAATTAGGTTAATGCAGCAGGAGGAGTTATGCCTCCTGCATGCATTAATAATCTGAGCTGCGTCCACGGACGCAGCATCAGATCATCTGCGTGATCCTTGGCCAGGCTGAGTGACCATGGGGTCACGCAGGCCCGCTATTGCACATAAAGAGGTCAGGAAATCTCCGTCGGCTGACTGAGTTCCTGGCCTCTTCCCTCCCCCCAACGGCAGAGACACGCCTCCGTTTTGGAAAACAGAGACAATCGCTGCTCGCCCCTCACCTGCAAAAAGGCAGCAGCTTGTCAGTCACTTAGAGTCTGCTGCTGCCCCGCGTCCGATGACACAGGACCCGTTCTGCACATGCGCAAAACGGGTTCTGCGCACATGTAGATTCCTGACAATCGGGAATCTGCATTCAGCAGCACACTACCATGCACTGCTGATTGAGGTCCCCATTCTTCTATAGCAGTCTGGATAAACACACTCCTTTGCGACCTTTTTTTTATCTAACTTCAGCAACTGACCACTAGCAACTTCTGCATGTATAATAAGCACAGTTGAGAACAGTGGTTGCAGTATAAAAATGACACATCCAACAATTGAACTATTTAGTTCTGGAAAACAAAAAATATTATTTTTGCAGAATAATCAAATAGTGAGGCAAACCATAATACTTCATAATTTAGGCTCATCATCTGTAAATATCCCTCTATGATTATTATTATTATTATCATCATTTATTTATTCAGCTCCAGCATGTTCCATGGCACTTTACAATTGGAAACAAATGCAGTAATGGAAACTCACACAGGCAGTAGTGAATTTGCCATTAGGCACGTGCCTAGGGGTGCCACTAGTTGGGAGATGGCACATAAACACTTGTTTTAGTACTGTCAATTTACAATTTACTAGTAACTACAAAATATTTCCACTCTATCATACCTTACTCCTCTGCTTTGGAGTGTGGATGGGTAGGACATGCGCAGCCATAGCTCATGGCTTGTTTTATTATTATATTAAACCACCAATTGTCAAATGAGGGCTTATAATCAAACAACAAAAATAATAATGGCACCCTGAGGTTGTGCTATAAAAGATAGACAGCTAAAAGGTTGACAATGTCTAGATAGACACCAGATGTTAGGCAATAGGTCGACAGGTGCAAAGGTCGACAGCGACAAAAAGTCGACACATAAAAGGTCGACATGGAAGAAAGTTGACAGGTATAAATGGCCAACAGGATCAAAAGGTCAACACAAAAATTATGGACACACAAAAATGGTCGACATGTGTTTTTATTGTTTTGTAACCCTAATCTTCACCGCAACCCTAACCCTTCACTTGGTGCTTGACCCCAACCCTCCTGGTGCCTAACCCTAACTGTCGGGGTAGGTGCCTGACCCTAACCATCCCTTCTAGTGCCTAACCCTCCAATAAGTGCCTAACCCTAACCCACCCTCCTGGTGCCTAACCATCATGGTAAGTGTCTAACCATAACCAGTGGGGTAAGTGCCTAACCCTAACCCTCCGGTAAGTGCCTAAGCCCAACCCTAAAAATTTTTTAATAAATGTGTTGATCATTTGTGTTTCGACCATTTTTGTGTCGACCTATTGACCTTTTGTACCTGTCAACCTTCTTCCATGTTGACCTTTGCTGTGTCAGCCTTCTGTCCCTGTCAACCTATTGTAACATCTGATGTCTATCTAGACATTGTCGGCCTTTTAACTGTCTATCTATAGTTCGCATACCGCGTCCTGACCCCTAAATCCAACCCTGCACTTAGGGGCCTATTCATCATCCTTAATGAGCCTATTACACATGCAATGTGATCACTTAGTATTTGATTTATGCAAAGTGTCTTTGCCTATTTTGGACTTCCATTCAAACCAGTAAGCTGTTGACTTTGGCTGTATTTTTTGCGGAAATACCGTGATAAGGGGATTCGCCGGGACAGAGCTTTATCGGAAGCTCTGTCCCTGCAAGGTATTTGTAGTAAATCCCTATTATATTACCTGAATTCGCAATGCGAATTCAGTCTGTAATATCACACTACAATCTGCATTACAAATATCTTTTTGTTGGTTTTCCAATATTTGTTCTTGCAAAAGTTATTTTCTGGTTGAATGGCCATGCTGGTGGCTTCTGGTTCAGATAGGTCTCCAGCTGCTGGCACATCCAGTGACATGCTGTACATATATGTGTTTCAGTTTCCAGCTTTTCTTTAGTTTATACTATTTCTTTAAATATGACATCTCCTGACTTGACAAGATTCCTGAGTCTGTACCACTTGCTTCCATGGCAATAAACTAGCTTGATACTGACACCACATAGGTAATTGTTTTAATAAAATAAAAATTAGTAGGTAATACTAGGATTAAAGGGAAATTGTTTTAAATAAAATATCATTAATGATTAAATGGAAATTTAACCACAGTGATTAGTATATACAATACTGTACAAAAGTTTTAGGCAGATTTGGAAAAAAATGCTGCAAAGTAAAAATGTCGTCAAAAATAGAAGTGCTAATAGATTATTTTTAGCAATTAACAAAATGCAACATGAATGAACAGAAGAGAAATCTAAATCAAATCAATATTTGGTGTGACCACCCTTTGCCTTCAAAACAGCATTAATTATTCTAGGTAAACGTGCACACAGTTTTTGAAGGAAGGGAGGTTGTTCCAAACATCTTGGAGAACTAACCACAGATCTTCTGTATATGTAGGCTTGCTCAAATCCTTCAGTCTCTTCATGTAATCCCAAACAGACTTGTTGATGTCTCTTCATGTAATAGGAGGAGCGGCTGAGGCTGGGCATTTAATGGGAGGAGGAGCTGCTAAGGCTGGCCATGCGCAGCAGTCTTCCATTGGCCATTTTAATTGCTGCCTACTCTCTGCTGCCTGATACCACTGCTGGCTGCCCACCTGCCACATCTTGAGCTCCCCAATCGGAGCTGAGCAGCCAGAGCCGCACCGTCGTCTGCCAAGTGCCCCAAACAGCGCCACAGGCCCTAGGCTTGGGATGC
The DNA here is from genome assembly GCA_031769625.1 of Taudactylus pleione. Taxonomy (NCBI): domain Eukaryota; kingdom Metazoa; phylum Chordata; class Amphibia; order Anura; family Myobatrachidae; genus Taudactylus; species Taudactylus pleione. Next base: position 13,583,908 of record JAUIMM010000137.1, on the reverse strand, counting down.
CCCTAGGCATTTGCCTAGTTTGTTTATGCCTAGGGCCAGCTCTGAGTTGTGCAGTAGTGCTCTCCTAACTTCAACATAATTATCAGGGGCCACCTTGGTATTAAAATACAAACAAATCACTAAGAGGATTGCTTGCCGTTCCACAGAAACACACAAATGATTGGCAAAATTAAAGATATCATGTAGACACTTAAGTGGCACTGGCAGTGCATAGCTGGCTCATATACACACAATGAAGTGCCAAAAGTAATGGGATAGATGCCTAGTATTGTGTAGGACTCCCTCTAGCCCGGCAAAGTGCAGCAACAAGACATGGCATCGATTCCACAAGTGGAGAGATGTTGACCTATGCCATCTAGATAGCTTCCCACAGCTCCCTGATATTTGTAAGTGCAAGATCTTGGGTGTAAATGGACCTCTCCACCACATCCCATAAATGCTCAACTGGGTTCATGTTTGGCGAATGTGGTGGCAACACCATTTGTCGGCACTCTCATCTGGACAACTTGGGACCGATGACACAGTGCATATCCTGATGCATATTCCATTATTGTGGGGGCACATGAAAACAATGAAGGACTGCAAATGGTCATCAAGCATTACAACGTAGAAGTTCCCGGTCAATGTTGTATTCAGATGGACCAGTGGACCCAACCCATGCCACTTGAACTCACCCCACACCATTATGGAACCACCACCAGCCTTCACAGTACCTTGTTGACAACTTGGGTCCATAGCCTTATGGGGTCTTCGCCACACCCGAACCCTACAATCAGCCGAAAACAACTGGAACTGTGACTCATTGGACCACGCTACATGTTGCTAGTCTTCAAAGGTTCAATTAGCGTTGTCATTGTCATAAGCCAAGGTAAGGTGATGTGTCCAGATTTAACAGAGGCATTCTGGTGGGTCTTCTGCTCCCATGTTCCATTGAAGCTAAAGAACGCTGCACTGACTTGCTGGATATGCTTCTGTACCTCTTGCATTGAATGTGTTGCTTGTCTGTTACCAGATACTGCTGGTAATGATCATTAAGCACCCATAGTTACCACAGTGCTGTCCGCAGTGGGTGGTAATGCTTTCCATGAGATATTCCCAGTACACATGTGACACCGTAGATCGAGGAATGTTGAATGTCTGCACAACTTCGGAAATGGAATGTCCCATCCATTGGGAACCACTATCATGCCCCGTTTGAACTCTGATAATTCATGCAGCCTTGCCATGAGCAGCCTAGCCACTGCTCAAACTGACAAAAGTGTGTTTGCATCACAACTGATTTCCAAGTCATCACAGTATGGTGATGCCACCTACCATTACCTTTATATACTGCTATCCCATGGCTTTTGCACTTAAGCATGTTTATTTTCCCTTTACAATGTTGGGTTTGGTATTATATTCTACTGCTATATATATTTGGTCACCGAACTGTTAACTGAATTGTTAATGAAGTCGAGCAAATTATTAATATCATTATTAATTATTAATATTCCATATAAATAACTTACGTAAAACACATTCTGCAGTAGTAAGAGTACCATCATTTAACATCACAGAATTCTAATGCATATTACTGTATATAAATAGCACAATACTTTCTATTTAAGCATATCCTCTGTACACTCATACATTTATAGCTATTTACATGCAGAAAAAAACAGAAGGTGCTGAAAATCCCTTGGCAATGAAGGGACTAATATACTTTTTTTGTGTGAAAAATAGGGCTCCAGCTAATGATGTTGAGAGGTTTTACAGCTGCCGTTAACACGTTTCCCCTGTATAAAGACATTGGGTATTTTGCACCAGACAATGACCTGAGCTGTCTCAGCTGGTGCCAGCTTTTTTATAACGTGTGGATGGCGAAATTTATAGAAGCTTTGTGGTGGTCTCTGGATCGCCAGCTTGTGAGTAAACATTTACAGTGCAGTGTGGTCTGTAGACAGACACATTTTATAGCAAGAGGACCGTGCCCCATTCATTTATTAGCAGAGACCCCAGCAGCACAGCTCGATTAGACATGTACATGGCTAAAAACAGTCTGTTACATTTTAAACATATGATATTCTCTCACAGGGTTGTAGTAGAGAAATGGTTACACAGATTCATAATAGAGTGCTAAACTCTGCTGTTTACTACAAACATAAATGTTTCCCAAAGTTTTACTCATATTTATTAACCTCATAAATTTATGGAAAAACTTTCCAACTTAGAATTAAAATAAGCACCCAAATCATTGTATATACTGTATATGCACCCAGCATGTATTTAGTAACAACTTTCTAGTCCAATGTGCACATTTTTCATTTCTTGAGTAGCTACTATGCTTGAGAAACACACAATAAAAAATTCCCACATACTGCTGCCATGTTATAAATCCAAACAGTTGGAAGAGGACACCTGTCAAACCATAATGCAGGTGTCCTAAGCCGTGCTCTGGGAGGGGATGTAGTTAATAGACCAGGGGACGCAATGCCGCCGGTCTAAATCCCGACTGGACCTGCCCGACAAGGGACATAAGATAGGCGTCAAAATGCAGACGCCTATCTTACTCCCGACGCCGGAGGACTGACCCCCGCCATCCCAATCGTCTGCTGACGGGTAAGTATAACACTTAGCCCGGGGAGGGGGTGGTTAGGTTTAGGGACCCCCAGGGGGACTTAGGGTTAGGCACCCCCCCAGGGAAGGTTAGGATTAGACTAGGGGAAGGGGGGGTTAGAATTAGGCACTAGGGGGGAGGATAGGGTTAGGTAGCCCCCTTGAGAGGGTTAGGTTTAGGGTGTCGGGGAGGGGGGGTTAGGTTTTGGCACCCCTGGGGGGAGGTTAGGCACTAGGAGGGGAGGTTAGGGCTAGGCACCCCTAAAGGAGGGTACTTACCAATGCCCGCCGGGATCTCTCACTGTCGGGATTTGTACCGGCAGCTGTTGAGCCACCGGTATTTCAATCCCATTCCCTCTGGGAAGACAGAAACCTCCATTGGAGCAGGAGGGTGTTTTTCACAGTCTTGCACAATTCAGATGTAGCAGTAAACTAAAAATAACAGAAACAGAAGTTTGCTGATATCCCCACAAGTCCTGCCCTATCCTCACACCCAAATGAGTGGGACTTATTGTCAACCATGTAATACTGTAGAGGCTGTCATGAAACAGCCTTTACAACAGAATGGAGTCAGGATAGGATAATAAAATGAATGGGGAAGCTATACGGCAGTTGTTCATCAGAAAGAGGTACTTATTAAACAGTGACCTGCGGTGAGGCAAATGGCTGGGTAGGCACTGTCTAGTATAAGAGCCAGATTTACAGATACATATATGAACCCCAAGGGTTCTTGTGGGCATTATACAAAGGTGCAGCAGTATATAGTGTTGGAAATTTGGTGTGTTTTGATCAGGGATGTGCGGAAAGGGTATACAGGGGAGGCAGTGCCTTACCTGCCATACACTTTTACTCCAGAGTTTTAACTATAAAAATGATTAGAATAATACAAATAAGTTATTTATATTTTCTTTACATTTTCTTATCATTTTTATAATCAAAACTTTGGAGTATACTTAAGTATGACAGGAAAGGCTAGGCTAGCCTGCCTAACCTGACCACACATCACAGTTATTAAATATTATTTATATAAGATCTATATATTATTTTTTATGTATAATGCCACAAAGGATAATATAATGCTAACATTTGGTGTCATCTTACATATATAATATAATGCTAACCTCGGTGCCACCCTACTAGTGGTGTAACCAGCATTTCACAGGAGATAGAGCGGAGATGGAAAAATAGGCAGCCCAGGCCCTAAGGTTACAACCTTTTTATTTTTAGATTCCCAGACAGGGGGAGTGGCCTAGTGAGTGATCAGTGGCATGTCCAAAACCACGACCATTTCATTTCTCAAATTCCATGCCATTTTCTAATAAACCACTCTAATAAATACAGAAAAATACAGATTTAATCCACTTGCCCCTTTATATACCATTATTTACCCAGGCCGAGGCTTGTTGGAAGGGCCCGGGTCAGCTGCTTAAGGGGACACATGAACAGCAGGAGGCGCCATGAACGCATAGTATGGTATGGTGAGGCAGCGCAGCTCGACCCCTCCCCCAGGGACCTGATTGATTGAAGTTTGCTACGCCAGGATCATGTGACTGAAAGGGAGAGAGTGCTGTGGCAGATCCAATGGGGACTACGGGGAGGGGAGGTTTCAGGGGCAGCCACTCAAACAGGTACCCACCTCTGTACTTGCTACACACCGCCCCCTGCAAGTCCTTGCAGCAACCCCTGCACCACTTTGTATATTTTATTATTATCACATATCACCAGTTACTGCACCAATAATTCAAAAGGGTCACACAGTAAGGGGTAATAGCAGGGGCACCTCAACGTTTATTAGATTTGGGGGCCAAGACATAATTCAATTTGACATCCCTAAATTGCTGAATGTCCCTCAGGGGCAGCTGGAGTAACCCACCACATAGGAGGTGTCAATAGTATATATTGTGAGTTGGCAAATATGGCAAAAACTAAACAAATATGCAAACTAATTTTCCCTAAACTTTATCCTCTAATAAGTCAGACAGGTTACATGCAGGTGTGAATGTGTATCCAGCATAGTAACTGCTTATGTCCATTCTTCCTCAGCATTCAGCAAACACGTGCAGGATCAGCTGCCCAGTAGCGTAACTGGGGGGGGGGGGGGGGGGTCGAGCATGGCACATGTCCTGGGCACCGTAGCAGGCCAAGGAAAGGGAGGCGCCGAATCCTGAAGTTATACAGCAAATGTCTCTCGGCAATGGAGCTTCCTGATCTGTGAGTGCTGGGCTGGAATCTCCTCTCTGCATCTGGTCACATCTGCTCCCCTTCAGTCATATTCACAGCTGGGAATTGAACGTGCACACTTTATGCTTTGTAGTCAGACAGCTTACCATTGAGCTATCTGCTGTTACAAGGGAAACCTAACATTCTCCTTAATTTAAAATACTGTCATAGTTGGGAATTGAACCTGCTACCTGTACTTCATGCTTTGCAGCCAGACAGCTTACCAATTAACAGTCGCGTCCCTCCTCGAAATGTCTCCCGGAGTGGGAAGGGATGCTGTGCCGCCGAAAAGGGGCGTGGCTGTGAGGTCAGGGGGCTGGCCGGCTCCCTCAGTGTCAGGAGCCGAGTACTGCACTTAATGCTACAGAGCAGCACCCGGCTCCTGTCAGTGAGGGGGAGTCTGCACCTTGGTGTCACCCCTCAGTGGGTGATACTTGGGTGCGGACCACAACCCCCTTGTGATGCCACTGATAATGAAGCCATCTGCTAGTACAGATAAATACTGTGAATTCTAACTATATCAAGCTACTACACATTCTTATTAATCTAAAATACAGTCAGGTACCAGGTGGCAATGCCCATTTTTGATGCATGCGCCGACGAGGGGAGCACATTTTTTCATCTTGACCTGGGCGCTAAATACCCTAGTTACGCCTCTGCTGCTGCCTTGCTCTGATGAATCCTTCCCATGAGGCTGCTGCTGATCTCCTCCACAGGTTTTGAGAAGCATGTGATGAGATCCACCAATCAGAGCTCAGCACATGCCTCTCTAACATATTGTGGTGTCTCATGGGCAGGGGCGTTTCTAGAGAGGAAGGGGCCCATGTGCAGTCTCTGACACGGGCCCCCTCCTCTCCGCCTGGCAGCGCACTGAGTTATAGACTCTGGGCACTAGAGTGCGCCCAGAGTCTATAGTGTATGCACAGATCACCGGGAAAATGGCCGTGGCGGCCATTCTCCCTGTACTGCGCACGCACAAATGACGGGAAAATGGCCGCAGCGTCCATTTTCCAGTCGTTTTGCAGCGCCAGACCCCGCGCCGACGTGGGACTCTGGAGAGGTAAGTAACATTATGGGTGCAGGGTGTGCGGTGCGGGGCCCCCCTGGACCGAGGGACCTGTGTTCCCCGCAAACCCTGCACCTATTATAGATACGCCCCTGCTCATGGGACTTAGGGCCTGACTCAGAGTTGGGAACAGAGAGAGAGATAACACTTAACTGTGTACCTGGACAAACCATGTTGCAATGCAAGGGGTGTAAATACATCATTTTGTTTTTTCCCACAAATACTGCACAGCTTTATTATTACTATACAATTTAGATGTCAGTTTGGAAACACTCCTCCCAAATCTACATCTCTCTGCACATTTAAATCTGCCCCACCTGCAGTGCAGCATGGTTTCACCAAGATGATCAGTTGAGAGAGATATCTCTCTCAGGGCCTGATTCAGACCCGATCGCGCATGCGCGAGACCCAAATAGCGACGGCCAAGCCGTCGCTATGGGTCTCGCACCAAAGGGGGCATGCTGTCGATGGTGAGTGACAGCACGCCCCCTTTGGTGGGCGTGCCGGGGGCGTTGCTGCCCAGATGGAGGCGTTCCCATGGGAACGCCTACCGTCTGGGGCCAGCCCCACTGACCTCTAGTGATGTCAGTGGGAGTGCTTTTGGCTCTGATAGAACCAAAAGCACTCCTGGGCTTGCGGCAGCGAGACCCTACTGCAGGGTCTCATCGCAAGCCCGATGGTAGCGATGGTCTTGACCATCACGACCATCTTTTTGGCCGCACGCATAAGCTGTGGGTGGTCACCCACAGCTATGCGAGCGGCCAGGAGGCCGCTCCAATTTTAGGTAGGAGGGCCCTGATTCAGAGCGAGCGCTCTTGTCAGGGCATCCGGCCCTGAATCAGGCCCTCTATTCCAAACTCTGAATCAGGCCCTTAGTCAGCTCCCAGTAATGCAGTGCACTCAGTGTGCCTGTCTCAAATGTTGGGGGGGGGCAAGTTGATCCCTCACCCCGCTTGTTCCGGCACCTATGGGTAAGAGGATATGCTGAACAGTGCCAGAGTCACTGCTAGTAATAAAGAAGGCACCTCTCTCAAACACAAATATTAGATCATATCTCCAGGCAAGGTGCATATGTGGTACCCGGGTGTTGGTGTCGGCACAGATAAATTAGGTGTAGATGGTACCTTACAGCTGAGATGGGAGCTCCAGCGGATCTTCCTTCTACTTTGGCAATGACTACAAAAGCTTTACCCACCTCTAGTCTAGCCCCATAAATACAGTAAAATTACATAATGTGCCAGTCTTAAAAAAATATAACAATTAAGTAGGAGGACATTGATCTAGGTTAGGTCACTGTAAAGATTGGAGATTGCAGCACAAAAGACAGGTAGCAATTTCAACACAGTAGTTTGCAATAGAATAGTGAATAAGCAATGGGCAATAACTCTTTTGGATAGTAAAATGGGCTTCTTTAACTTAACAGCTGCAGCACCTCTTTGGCTCTGTCTAGGTGTAGCACCCCAGACCCTAGGTGTGTCTACCGATGCTGGGACCTATGTGAGATATATATAGATTTATATAGTGTCAATATTCATATTGTTGTTGTTTATTTACTATGTTAGAGCTCTAGACCCCATGGGGTAACCCAGAGCCAACGGAGAAGAGAGTAAGAATGAGTAATGTAGTGGTGGGCCAGCAGCAGGTCACATGACATAAACCCGGCTGGAACCAGCAGCAGGTGGCCGAGATGGACAGTTAAGGCACTTATGGGGAGTCTGGTGAGTGACTGCCAGTGAGCTGTAGGTTACCTGAGGGTGAGTCCCTCTGGCTGTTGGTGAAGTAGACAGCAGAGTGACAGCCTCGGGACACAGACAAAGGCAGTGGGGGATGTAGATGATCCTCCCGAAGGCTGGCAGGGAGGCGGAACAGGCGGCTCAGCACTAGATCTCCATAAAAGGCAAACTGAAGCAGATCCTCTCCCTCTCAAAGGCCGAATAGGAGGTGGCTCCCTTAATCTGACGGGTGGGCAGTGAAGCAATGTACAGTACAGCATCTCTGAGCGAGAAAGGTGGGGAGAAAATTCCTTCAGAGACTACCCTCTCCAGGACAGCTGGATGGATATATCTGGATCAGGTCTGTGATAAATTATCACACACATCCTGCATTACATTTCTACTTACCAGCTGCAGTTTCCAGAGATAGCAGAAATGTAATGGACAGGAAGCAGCATAGCTAGTCAGTGCACCTATGCATAGTTAGATAATAGTGCTGAATAGCAGTGATGACTCACTGTATAAAACTACCATCAGCCACAGAAAACACTAGGCAGCCCAAAGGCTGGCCGTTCACTCAAGAGAGTCACTCACACCTTAAGTCTAAACATATCTCAGCTGTGCATGAGCTATTTAACCATCATATATTAACACAGGTAGAGAAATTTCAGACAGCCAGTGTAAATTGCAGAAGGCAGAACTTAGGGAGACACAACCTGAATGTTGGCTTGCGCTCGCTCTGAATCAGGGCGGCAATTTTTTTTTTGAGCCAGTCTCCTGGCCGCACGCTAAGTTGTGGGTGACCACCGACAGCTTTTGCAAGCGGCCAGGTGATCGTCACGATGGTCACTACTATCGCGACCATTGAGCTTGAGACGAGACCCTTGTGGAAGGGTCTCGTCCATCGCAAGCCCCTAATAGAGCTGGAAGGTCACTACTGAGGCCGTCCCCAAACGGCAGGCGTTCCTTCGGGAATGCCTCCACTTGGCCAGCCACCTCTCCTTCACATCTCCAAAACGGGGCAAGCTGTCAATAAAAAATCGACAGCCGCCCCGTTTTGGTGCGAGACCCGTAGCGACGGAGCGCCCGTCGCTGGCCGGGTCTCGCGCATGCACAGTGAGGGACCATCGACCCGCTTGCGAGCGCTGTGCGCTCGCGAGCGGGTCTGAATCAGGCCCTAAGTTGGATGAGTAACCAACTAGCTTAATTTACACAACCTGGGCAACAAACTGCAACACCATCTAGGTCAACGCTGACACAACTCTGATCATTAATGATATCAGCAAGTGCATCACCTTTACAGAAAACACCGGATCGTATTATAGACAATAACTTGCATGCATGCAGCAAGTATTTTGAGGGAGTGAAGGAAACTGAATTCAGTTCATACAGTACCTAATGGGGAAAATTATTTCGTAGATTTGTAACATATTGTGGTTATATTTATTTTGCTGACTTTAAAGCCCGGTCAGGTGAAACCAGGTTTATTGTGAACTGTTTTATGATATTGTTCAACTGGTTGTGTTAACTGAACTAACCTATTAATACGCAGCTTCCCAAGGCTACTGTTATCGCTGTAGTAAAGGATATATAGCCTTTCCAGCGATTCAGAGTAATAAAACATTCCTTTTGTTAAAGTGTGTTTTACTACCCAAAGAGTGAAGATATATTGTATTTTGACCTGTAGATGTATGCCATTTGCAAAAACTTATTTATTGTGAGAAGATTACTTTTAATAAATTCAAACCCTTATTTGGAACTAAGCTGGTGATCATCTTTGCCTGCATCTACCTCCCTACCTCTCCCACACATCTAACAGGACAAAGAGATCTGTTTAGCCCTGGTAAGACAGAACACCATTGCACCACAACAGGAATGATCTTTCGCGGGGTGTTACATAGGGAACATGCAATTTCTCTGTTGTCTCAATATACTATATTTTAAACACACAATAACCTTTGCAAAACACACACATATATATAGTAATAGCAACTCAGCAGAATTAGCAAAAACCTCAAAACTGATCAGTATTTTACTCTAAAGTGCACCAAGTTCTGTCATTACTGGACGATCACTGACCTATAATATGCATTTATAATCCACAATAGGCAAATCATAGGTTTAGCATCTAATCCTGTTTCTTCCATGTTTCCCAGTCTCAACTGCGCATGTGCAACCACAAACTCCTGATTCTGTAGCTGGCTTGTCTCTGCTTTGGCACTTAATGGCTCCACCTAGTGGCAGCCTCCTAAATGTTATCATCCATTGGCTCCTTGGGGCCAGGGATATCACACCTACATTGTTATGTTATCAACATTTTAGGAAAATCATTGAAATGAAAATCATTGAATTGTTATTTTAGTATCACTATCTTATTTATACATTTCAACAATAAGTTACATTTGTCAATATGCAGCAACATATTAAAGTGAGATGACAGGATAGGTTAATTGGGATACAGAAAATACAGTAGTGTTGTGACATTGCTGCCTCCTGACTGAGACAGCAGGGACTTGGAGAATGAGCGATTGAATAAGTAAGTGACAGTATTTTGGGCAGATACACAGTCGAGCATGAAACTCTCTTAAAGGTGCTGATCACAGATGCGTAGAGACAGTAGACAGGAAATTCTACTGTGTTACAGGGAAGACTCATTTAGCCATCAAACATGAGGACAAAAGGAACTGAGAACACTTTCACTGAGGAATAATCCCAGATAATTACTGCACTGCACAGGACCAGCATTGCTCAAACTCTCCTCTCCAGTCCCTGGTGAAGATAAGTAAAGCAAGCAGAAGGTGGGAAGCAGATGGGAACAGGCAGGAGAGGAGCAGGCCATTGACGTGAACAGACAGGAGGCAGGATGTGGGCAGAAACAGGCAGGAGGCGGATCACAGGCAGGAGGCAGGTCACGGGTCGGAATAGGGAGATCCAATGCTCTCGCAACATTGCAAGCATGACCTTGCAGTCAGAGCTGCCAAGAGAAATCCAGGGCCTTGGTACAGAAACTTCCTGGAGCCCCCCTGGGGGAAGGGTGTGGCCACAGCATGTTGGGGAGGGTCTCTAGCATGTAAGAAGCACCCACTCTCAGGAGCATGACATAGCTCCCAACATCTGGGCCAAAAGTATTTACTATTACTCTGGATACACATCTGCCCAATATCGGCCTGATTTCACCCAATCAGAATGACAAATAGGGCATATCATGCAGTGTGTATGCCCAATTTGCGCACTCCCACTGTTGCATGCAAAATCCTCTGGTTGGCCATGCTGCACGATCAATGATATCATGTACAACAATGCCATGCTGCCGAAATATATACATATATAGACACACATATACATATTTATACACACACACACACATATATATATATAAAATATATATATATATATATATATATATATATTATAGACATATTTAAATAGATATCCCTATCTATATCTATATATGAGATATATATATATATATATATACATATACATACATTAGAAATGTATATGCATTTATATATATATATATATATATATATATATAAAATATACTAATGGTGATCGATGCATTTATAAATTAATTATATAGAAATTATAAATGTACAGCTTTCAGCAGCACCAGTGTCAAAGTCAACCAAGTCACTGACACAGACTCACAGTTACAGAAGTCAGTGGTGCGCTCGGCTCTTCCTTCAGTCATACATACAGTCCCACACTGACTCCCTTATTCTCACTGACTCAGTGTACATGCCCACGGTCACCCAGCCTGCCTGTCTGTAGTCCCTTTCAGTCCCCTACCCATTGCTTGGTAAAGAGAGAGAGCCTCGCAAGGTGATGTCATCTCGTGAGACCATTAGCTCTGCAGCGGCTGCAGTCTGCAACATGCTGACACTGTCATCTCAATTTGGTGACCGAGACCCCAAACTGCTGCCAGCCACCTACGGAGGTGTAGTAAATGTTAATGGTAAAAAAAAAAGGTTGAAAAAACAAAAGAAATGCAGTAAAATGGCTACTGGTGTGCTACAGCCCGGACCCCTGTAATCAGTATCTGCACCCCCCCCCCCCCTCGGTACCCCTGCTTGCAGTGACGATTTCTGGACACTACCCATCAGGGATTACCTGTACTCCGGACTCCAGACAGAGCGTCTGTTTTTGGGAGTGTTCAGAGTAATCCCGTATGGGTAATAAGCCTCCTCCTGGATCTGCCACTGGGTTGATCAGGTTCTGCTTTTGGCTGAACTACCCGTGAAGCTGCTTTCAATACTTCTTAATAAAAATATATATGTTGTGGCTCTGTGACCACTGTAGACATTTTTAAGCTAATTGGCTCACCTGTATACATTCTATATAGATATCTTTGTACCACTGGACTAGAATGGGGGGTGTTCTCATAATGGTCTAACTACAAGTTTAATTTTATTATACAATAAATCTTGACACCTTTGATCTATTGCAAAAAGTTTTGGAGCTTTTTTCATTTGAGTACTCTTCCTTGCCATATTACTATTGTAATCCCCCTATGGCAGTAAAGATGTACTTCCCATAGGCAGTAGCAGTGGGATGCAGGGCCGCCATCAGGGGGGGACTGCAGGGTCTGGAGTCCCAGACCAGGGCAGAGAGGGGGGCCTGCACAGGAACGGACCTACCTGTGATGCAGCAGGTGCCCCTTGGGAGTAATGGCTTGCAGGTATCCCGGCACACAGCAGATCCTAATCACTGAGGATCCGCACCACAGCGCCGGGCACCTGTCAGTGACAGGGATGAATGATCATAGCTTCCTTTACTTCCTGGTGGCTGGCCCCTCCCCCAGACTAGCCACCTGAAAATGAGCTCAGAGCAGCTCAGCATATGCCTGACAGAGCAGTGTGACTCACCAGTCTGCCCACTCGGAAAACAGTACTCTTGGACAGTCTGACTCCTCCCCCTTGCAACAGTTGGCAGAGCCTCTCAGCACACTGACACAGAGGTAAGTTAACTGTGGAGTAGAGGAGGGAGAGCTCCACTGAGAGACAGCAGGGTGGGGCACTCATACAGAGGGGAATGTCTGGGGGGGGCACTGACAGATAGAGGGGAATGTGTGTGGGGGGAGGAGTCACTGACAGACAGAGGGGAGTCTGTGTGTGTCGCTGAGAGAGGGGAATGTGGGGGGACATTGCTGAGAGAGAGAGGGGAATGTGTGGGGAGGCATTGCTGGGAGATAGATGGGATTATGAGTCGGATCACTGACACAGAGGGGAGAAATCACTGAGAGGTGAATGTGTATGTGGGGATCACAGAGAGATAGTGGAATATGCAGGGGATTACTAACACATAGAGGGGTATGTGCAGGGATCGCTGAGAGAGAAAGGGGGAATGTGGAGAGGATCGCTGAGAGAGGGACCGGAATGTGGAAGAGATCTCTGAGAGTGAGGGGAATGTAGAGAGGATCACTGAGAGGGGAAGATGGAAGGGATCGCTGAGAGAGAGAGAGAGAGAGGGGGGGGATGTAGAGGGGATCACTGAAAGAGAGGGGAATGTAGAGGGGATTGCTGAGAGAGAAGGGAATGTGTAGGGGATTTTGGGAGAAAGAGGGGAATGTGGGGGGATTGCTGAAAGAGAGGGGAATGTAGGGGGAATCGCTGGGAGAGAGGGCAATGGGGAGGGGATACTTGAAAGAGAGGGGAAAGTAGGGGGCGTCACTGAGACAGGGGGGAATGTGGGTGGGGATCTCTGAGATAGGGAAATGGGGGGATCGCTAAGAGAAAGTGAAATGTGGGGGAGATTGCAACTGCCTGGTGCAATAAAGTTTTTATTTTTTTTATTGAGGCAAGGCACGCATGACACCATTACATCATGCACGTCACACCACTGACAGAGGACCCGGCCGCAGCGCGAAGAGGAGCAGCCAGAAAATACTGGAGAAGGTAAATGTTTGTGGGCTGTAGGGGACAGATTAGAGACAGAGGGGTGCTGACTAGGGCGACACTGCGGGGCTGGAGTTACAGAAACACAGGGAGGGTCTTGCCTATTTTGTGAGTCCCGGGCCCCACGATTTATGATGGCAACCCTGGTGGGATGTTTATTGGAATGATTTGTAATCCAGGATATGCACAAATTACAGTACTCACATCTGAAGCTGAAAAAGCCCTACATAGTTTACCTGCCTCCTTTGTTTAACAATCATGGTCCCAGATGCCAAACAGCCTGTGCATTAGGTTGGGGTTAAGCTGTACTGCAGAACATTCCTGTATAGTGTTGTGTCAAATGTGTACACTCCCTCTCTCACACTAACACAGATACACACTGACACAGATTCACATGTTTCTCACAGATACACGCACACACACTTATCTTTTCTTGTTTTGCTGCTTCTTCTGAGCCTTTCTGTGTAGATTGGGTTGGGATGGCAATTGACCATCAATTGTTAGTGATTATTAATGGTTTGCAACCAATGGTTTTTGCTATTGATGGTGGAGATCCTATGGTTCTCCGCCATCGATGGCAGAGAGTGCAGTGAATTTTCCCTAATTCCTTCTACCTACTAGTCAGTTAGAGCCACTGATTGATGGCAGTTGATGGTGTAAACTGTAAATGGTTTCCTGCCATCGATATAAACAAGCAATGGCACCATTGATGGAGACCATCAGTGGTAGAACCATTAATGACCATTGCTAACATAGGGTAATGCCTGTGTTCTGCTTAGGTGAGTGACTGTGTGATCTGTGACTTCCAGTCAGCCAATCAGAGCACAGCAGAGACTTCTGAGGAGTTCCCGATTTTTCAGGACAGTCCTCGGTATTACAGACTTGCCTCTGCTTTCCTGTAATATGCGTGACAAGAGCGAAGGGATAGGTCTCCTCGGCAGTTGGCAAGTATGCGTGTTTTGATAGGCACTATATTTATAGAATTCAGCTACCCCTATCTCTATTACTGTTTACAACTCGACAATCAACCCCACCCCACAAGCTCGCTGCCTAGGTGTGATCCTTGACTCTGAACTGTCTTTTGTTCCCCACATTCAATCTGTCTCTAAATCCTGTTACATACATCTAAGAAACATAGCCAAAATTCGACCATATCTTACGCAAGACACTGCAAAAACTCTAATACACGTACTCATAATTTCCCGCATTGACTATTGCAATAGTCTCCTTATTGGTCTTCCCAAAAACAGGCTCTCCCCACTACAATCCATTTTGAATGCAGCTGCGAGGTTGATCTTTCTCACCAAACGTTCAGTGTCTGCTGATCCACTCTGTCAGTCCCTCCATTGGCTACCGGTCTTCTACCGTATTCAATTTAAAATACTTACACATAAAGCTATTAACCAAACCACACCAACATACATCTCTTCACTTATCTCAAAATATCTTCCAACCCGACATCTCCGTTCTGCACAAGATCTGCATCTCTCATCCCCACGCATTACTTGTTCCCATGCATGGTTACAGGACTTTTTCGGGCTGCACCCACCCTGTGGAATGCCCTCCCATGCACAAAAAGACTTTGCACTAGTTTCCAAACATTCAAGCGTTTTCTGAAGACTCACCTCTTTAGACAAGCTTATCAGATTCCAGGACCGCCCACCTAACCTTTTATAGCTCCCTATCTAACTCTCTTTTTATAGTAAACACCTATCACATCTTCTCTTTCTTCAATTTAACATCCTCCTAACCCTAGGCCAACTTTCCAGTGTGATTGGATTATACAGCCCACCAAGAATATCTGCAATTTTGCTGGACCAATTTGCAATATGTAGCACCTCTTCTTGTGTATCAATTAGGGATGTGCAGGCTCGGATAGGTTCGAGTTTGCACGTTGAGTTCGGATTTTTCCCTCCAAAAAAACGGAACTCAGAAAGAGGCTAAACGTCATCTTACATGGACGAACATCATCATTCCTGGACTTTTGTCCCTAGTATCAATACCTATTTCCCTATAGATTGTAATCTTGGGAGCAGGGCCCTCTTACCCTTATGTATGTCATGTATGTATGTCTTTTACAACCCAGTATAATGTTAATGTTGATTCAAATTGTAAAGCACAACGGAATTTGCTGCACTACATAAGAAACTGTTAATAAATAAATAACCCCTGCACAACCCTGACTATGCCACTGCACCTACATATATAATATAATGCTTCCACCCATCACATAAAATATAATGATGAGCACTGTGCTATCTTACATATATAATATAATGCTAACCATGACGCTACCCTACATATACAATACTAGTAATAAGTAGACACCTAAGCCTGTCCCCAGTCTGCCCTATTTCACCCCATCTCTGCCCAATCCTTCCTCATTATACTTAGTCGCTATTCCCAGTGCAATGGTTCTCCATACTGGGTAGTTTTTCCTGTCGCTGTGATGGAAGCCATTTTGGGTAGGCTCACAGACCTGCGGCAGCTCCCACTGCACATGTTGGAGATGGGACAGGCCTTCACCAATTATTATATAGATTATAATGCTAATCATTGTGCCTCACTATATACAGTATACAAAAGTGTCCTGGCTCATCTAGCCTCAATACGCCATGCAACGTGAGATGCCTGGTGTGAGTGAGCCGTCAGGTCCTGTGCAACTCTGCTAGCGGCGGGCGTCGACTGTGACGATTAATTTGATATGTGACACATGTATATCTGAGTGCAACTGAGACTGTAAATGGAACCAAAAAGCTGTGGCTGCTGCATTGCAGCACTTTGCAGAGTGAGAGACTTAGGGGCTTGGGGCCTGATTCAGAGCCGGACGCTCTGACCAGAGTGCTCGCTCTGAATCAGGGCCCTCCTCCATGAAAATGGAGCGGCCTCCTGGCCGCTCGCATTGCTGTGGGTGACCACCCACAGCATATGCGAGCGGCCAAAAAGATGGTCACGATGGTCTTTGACCATCGCGACCATCGGGCTTGCGACGAGACCCTGCGGTAGGGTCTCGCTGCCGCAAGCCCAGGAGTGATTTTGGTTCTATCAGAGCGAAAATCACTCCCAATGACATCATTACTGATGTCAGTGGGGGCCGGACTCAGACGGTAGGTGTTCCCATGGGAACGCCTCCATCTGGCCGCCACGCCCCCGGCACGCCCACCAAAGGGGGCGTGCTGTCACTCACCATCGACAGCACGCCCCCTTTGGTGCGAGACCTCTGTCGTGCGCATGCGGCAAACATCGACCCGCTTGCGAGCGTCATTTGCTCGCGAGCGGGTCTGAATGACCCCCCTATTCATCATCACTTAATTTTTACAAAAACCAGTGAAAATGCACATTTTCAACTGCAATTATCGGACCATTCATCAAGAAGGTGAAGCAGGAGATATCACAGATATCTCTTACTTAGCTTCCTTTTACGGAATGGCCCGCTGTCCTTATACACTAGTATGGGGACAGAATTCATCAAGCTCCAAAAATATAATATTTTTGGAGCTTGACTGCAGGAGCATTCGCCATCTTCAGATGGCGAATGCTGCTGCTCCGAGCTTGCAACCCGCTCCCTCCCTATGGGAAGGAGGTCCGGATCGGATCCTTCCGCCCTGTTCGGCTCCTTCCGCCGGACGTTGGGGTTCTTGTGCGCATGCGTTACCTGTAGGTCGCGCATGCACAGTCCCGTCACTGCTCTGAAAGGAACAGTGAAAAGATTCACTGCTCCAAAAAGGAGCAATGAAGCTGCTCGCGGGGACAGCTGATTTCGTATCAGCTGTCACTGCGCCGGAGCAATGATGAATTGCTCCGGCTGCCGCGGCGAGTTAGAATGTTAATTATATATATATAATGCTAGCCACATTGTCACTCTTCTATATAATGTAATGCTGACCACTGTACTAACTTATATATTGTGTAATGCTAATTACTATGCTACCATATACAAATATATCATATAATGCAAACAACTGTGCTATTTTATCTATAATATAATTCTAACTACTGTGCTACCATACCACACTATTATGTGATTAATTGCTGCAAGAGACAAGAGATCTAATTTTAATGATGTAGTTTAGTGCATGGCCACCCTCCCCTTACTAGGTCATTCAAGCCTTAGTGTGGCCAGTACAATGGAACTATTATTAAGATAAATGATTTGGGTACATGTATACAGCTGTAAATAAGTGAGATATGGACAACCTTAAATACTAAATTGGATCCTGAAGTACACTTGAAAAGATGCTTGACAGGAAGATTTAACACCATAAGAACAATGGTTATTTCTTTCTTTCTTTATATAGTTTTGCACTCAAAACAGGCTTGCACCCTAAAAAACAAGGAAATAGCATTATGTGAATAAAACATAAGTTCCTTTTTTCCTGGTCTCAAAGAGGAATTTATAAATGTGTTTAAAAAAATATAGATTGTTTTGAAGGTAGAGACAATAAGAGTCTTAGCTGAAGAAGTCATTGACACTTTAATTAATGACTGAGGGATTATGTTGGAGCTGTGGGAACGGACTAGGACAGCATAAGAGGCATCGAGATGGTGAGTTGGCCAGAGAGAAGTGTTCTGAGCCCATGACAACCCCTCCAAATAAACTACAAATCTGTGTGAGAGGACAGATTGTGTTCATAGCTTCATACCTGCCCTTGACCATGGAAAGTCAATGTATAGATTCATACTCATGTGTAAGTTAAATCACAATAAGACACTGTTAATATTTGACAAGGAGCCAGTGGCCTTTTGTTCACAACCTGAGTGACTAAATGAAAGGGTGAAATAAATGACTTTACAGGAACATCCATCAGTGAAAGTAGCTATTTGCTTTCCCTTGTCCTTAAGCAACCCCAACTGCAAGAATCTGATTGAATTAAGACAGAGAGTGAAATGCGCGGGTCATAGGCATATAACATGCTTTGTCAGTCTCATTCAGAGGAATCTCTGTTCTGCCTTTACATAGGACAGGATGGTAATGTGTGAATGGAAATTAAGAAGGGGAAATTTAACACAATAACAACTTGACAGACAATAATGTCACCTTCCATGTAATAAATACCTAAAATAAAAAGGAGCCAAAGCAAGCTTTTTTAAAGTTTCTTTGTAAATTAAAATAGAACAACTGGTATGGATATCACAAAGGTATAAAACAGCTGACATCATAAACAGTATCAATTAATAGCAAGATTCACTAACATAAGGCCAAACCTGAACTCAAGTTTCTAAAGCTATTATCAGTAAAGCATAGTTACCAATTACAAATAGACTACAAGTAGGCTTGCAAACGAAAACATGGTGAACATTTAAATATCTGTTCTCATATACAAGTATAGTATGTGTACATAATATACTATAAAAGAGACTCACAATTCTCGCAAATATGTATACATCTGTGAAACAATAACGAGTGCATTTTATGGGCTGGTCCTTTATTCATAGGAATGTACAGTAGCTCATGACTCCGTGGGGTCACTGCTTCCTTGCACAAATGGCTGTATTCTGATTAGGGGTGTGCACCGGCCACTTTTCGTGTTTTGTGTTTTGGTTTTGGATCTGGATCTTTCTTCGTGTTTTGGATCTGGATTGGTTTTGCCAAAACCACCCTTCCGTGTTTTGGGTTCTGGGTTTTGTGTTTTGGATCTGTATTTTTTTGAAAAAAAGCATAAAAACAGCTAAAATCACAGAATTTGTAGGTTTTTCTGCTCCTATGCTATTATTAACCTCAATAACCTTAATTTCCACTCATTTCCAGTCTATTCTGAACACCTCACACCTCACAATAGTGTTTTTATGTCCAAAAGGTTGCACCGAGGTAGCTGGATGACTATGCTAAGCGACACGAGTGGGCGGCAGAAAACACGTGACCCATCTAGGCGTGATACTGCAGTGGCAGACAGGATGGCAGTTTGAAAAACTAAGCCCCAAACTATACATAATGCAAAGAAAAAAAAGAGGTGCAAGATGGAATTGTCCTTGGGCCCTCCCACCCACCCTTATGTTGTATAAACAGGACATGCACACTTTAACAAACCAATCATTTCAGCGCCAGGGTCTGCCACACAACTGTGGCTGAAATGATTGGTTCGTTTGGGCCCCCACAAAACAAGCTGGCAATTAATCTGTCCCTGCACAAACTGGCTCTACGGAGGCAAGATGTCATCCTCATCCTCCTCATCCACCGATTCCTCACCCTCTTCAGTGTGTACATCCTCATCCTCACAAAGTATTAACTCGTCCCCACTTGAATCCACCACCACAGGTCCCTCTGTATGTTCTGGAGGCTGGTCTCCCTGGAAGAGCTGATAATTCATTTTGATGAACATCATCTTCTCCACATTCTGTGGAAGCAACCTCCTACGCATTTCGCTGACAAGGTTCCCGGCTGCACTAAACACTCTTTCGGAGTACACACTGGAGGGGGGGCAACTCAGGTAAAATAGAGCCAGTTTGTACAGGGGCCTCCAAATTGCCTCTTTTTCCTGCCAGTACAGGTATGGACTGTCTGACATGCCTACTTGGATGCTGTCACCGATGTAATCCTCCACCATTCTGTCAATGGTGACAGTATCATATGCAGTGACAGTAGACATGTCAGAAATTGTTGCCAGGTCCTTCAGTCCGGACCAGATGTCCAAACTTGGTCCTGCCTGCCCTGCATCACCGCCAGCGGGTTGCTTAGGATACCTAAGTTTTTTCCTGGCAGCCCCAGTTGCGGGAGAAAATGAAGAAGGAGCTGTTGACGTGTCACGTTCCGCTTCAGCTGACAGTGTGTTCACCAGCAGGTCTTTGCACCTCTGCAGGCTTGTGTCGGCCGGAAAGAGAGACACCACATAGGCTTTAAACCTAGGATCGAGCATGGTGGCCAAAATGTAGTGGTCTGATTTCAACAGATTGACCACCCTGGAATCCTGGCAAAGCGAATGAAGGGCTTCATCCACAAGTCCCACATGCCGAGCGGAATCGCTCCGTCTTAGCTCCTCCTTCACTTTCTCCAGCTGCTTCTGCAAAAGCCTGATGAGGGGAATGACCTGACTCAAGCTGGCAGTGTCTGAACTGACTTCACGTGTGGCAAGTTTGAAGGGCTGGAGAACCTTGCACAACACGGAAATCATTCTCCACTGCACTTGAGTCAGGTGCATACCCCCTCCTTTGCCTATGTCATAGGTGGATGTATAGTTCCACCGCGTCACAACCTCTTGCTTCAGGTGATGGCGGGGCAGGTTCAAGAGTGTTTGCTGGCACTCCAGTCTTTGGCACGCAGTCGCTGAATGGCGAAAGTGGCCAGAAATTTTTGGGGCCACCCAAAGCGTCTCCTGCACGCCCCTGTCGCTTTTCAGAAAATTCTGCACCACCAAGTTTATTGTGTGAGCAAAACATGGGATGTGCTGGAATTTGTCCAGATGTAATGCACGCACAATATTGGTGGCGTTGTCAGATATCACAAATCCCCAGGAGAGTCTAAGTGGGGTAAGCCACTGGGCGATGATTTCCCTCAGTTTCTCTAAGAGGTTGTCGGCGGTGTGCCTCTTACTGAAAACGGTGATACACAGCGTAGCCTGCCTTGGAACGAGCTGGCGTTTCTGAGATGCTGCGACTGGTGACGCTGCTGCTGTTGCTGCGTAAGGTGATACATCTACCCAGTGGGCTGTCACAGTCATATAGTCCTTAGTCTGACCTGTTCCACTTGTCCGTGGTTAAGTGGACATTGGGTACAACGGCATTTTTCAGGACACTGAGGACACTTTTTCTGACGTTTCTGTACAGTCTCGGTATCGCCTGCCTAGTAAAGTGGAATCTAGACGGGATTTGGAACCAGGGACACACTACCTCCATCAATTGTCTAAATCCCACTGCACTAATGGCGGATACCGGACGCACGTCTAACACCAATATAGCAGTCAAGGCCTCAGTTATACGTTTTGCTTCAGGATGACTGCTGTCGTACTTCATCCTCCTCGCTAAGGACTGTTGGAGGGTCAATTGTTTAGTAAAAGTAGTGGTGTTCCTACTTCCTCTCTGGGATGATGAACGACTCCCAGTAGCAGCAACAGCAGCAGCGGCAGCAGGAGGCGTAGCAATGCAGGATCCTCCGGAGGAATCCGGGATAGGAGAGTCAGTCATGCCAGTGACATGGCCTGCAGGACTACTTCCGATCCTGACTAAGGAGGAAATTGACGAGGAGGGAGTTGACGGTGTGGTTTGCAGGCGCTTGGATACAACAGGACAACGGGATTTAGGTGTCCCTGGACTGCTTACGATCTTAGCCAAAGTTTCTGAACTTGACAGTAACTTATTATGAACGCGCTGCAGGTGCCGTATAAGGGAGGATGTTCCTAGGTGGTTAACGTCCCTACCCCTACTTATTCCACCTTTACATAAGGTACATATGGCAAGACAGTTCTTGTCCGGATTTGGATAGAAATATTGCCAGACCAAAGAGGTGGAATGTTTGGTCTTCTGCCCAGGCATGACCGTGATGGGCTTTTTCATCCCACGGACAACAACTGTCTCCATAGGAGCCTGATTTAAACAAACCACATCACCATCAGAATCCTCCTCGCCAACTTCCTCCTCAGCGCCAGCTACACAAGTATCCTCATCCTGTTGTACTTCAACAGTGACATCTTCAATTTGCATATCAGCAAGTGGACTGTGGGTGCTCCTTTCAGCACTTGCAGGGGGCGTGCAAATGGTGGAAAGAGCCACCTCTTCCCGTCCAGTGCTGGGAAGGTCAGGCATCGCAACCGCCACCACACTTGGACTCTCCTTGGGGATTTGTGATATCTTCTTAGAACGCACAGTTCTTCGCTGTGCTTTTGCCAGCTTAACTCGTTTGATTTTTTTAGTGGGAGGAGGGCTTCCATCGTCATGTGAAGCTGAAGCACTAGTCATGAACATAGGGAAAGACCTTAGCCGTTCCTTGCCACTCCGTGTCATAAATGGCATATTGGCAAGTTTACGTTTCTCTTCAGATGATTTAAATGTTTTTTTTAAGGTCATTTTCCTGAACTTTGTCATTTGGGATTGTATGTGGCTTCTACTATGACATTGGGCATCGGCCTTGGCAGACGACGTTGATGGCATGTTATCGTCTATGTCATGACTAGTGGCAGCAGCTTCAGCACTAAGAGGAAGTGGTTCTTGATCTTTCTCTATTTTATTTTTATCAGAGAAAGTTTGGTCCTCCATTTATGTTATATCGATTTGATATATACGTGCGGCTAAGGCGCACACAAACACAGAAAATATTTTTTTATTTTTGCTGGAGAGTAGTGCACTTTGTGGGTTACACCACCCTTTAAGAAATGAGCCAGCCGGCTCTTTACTTATGGGACACAGGCGCACGCTTGGCGCTGCTCCTTTGTTGATGCACGTGCGGCTACTGCGCACACAATTCACAAACACAGAAAAAATATTTTGTTATTTGGTTTGGAGTGTACTTTGGGGGTTACAGCACCCTTTAACGGTCAAGCCAGCCGGCCCTTTACTTATGACACAGGCGCACGCTTGGCACTACTTTGTTGATGCACGTGCGGCTACTGCGCACACAATTCACAAACACACAAAAAATATAATTTTTTTAGCACTTGGGGGGAGCACCCCTGATGGACAGAGCACCCCCTGGACAACACTACAGCACCCCTTTAGGACTGGGACACTGCACAGGACTTTGGAGTGGACACAGCCCCTATGGAGAACTGACTGCACAACACAGTCCAGCCAGCCCCTATGGACTTTGAAGTAGTGGACACAGCCCCTATTAACAACAGCAGCACAGCACAACACAGCCAGCCCCTATGGACTTTGAAGTAGTGGACAACAGCAGCACAGCGCAGCACAGCACAGCACAACACTACTCTGCACTACACTACACTACACAGCCCAGCCAGCCCTAACTCCCACCCTCCCTCTTCACTGTCCACAGCTGAGTGAGAAAATGGCGCCGACGCAGGTACCTTATACAGGATCCAAAACCCGCGAGACCCGGAAGGCGGGATGATGACATTTTGCCTCGATTTCAGATCCGAGTCAGGTGGGAAAAGTCGAGCCTGACTCGGATCTGACTCGGATCGGGGGGGCTCGGATTTCAGAAATCCGAACCCGCTCACCCCTAATTCTGATGAATATTGGTTCAGGCCAAACATTTCTGCCTTTTCTAAGAGTGCCTTATGGGGCCACTTTAAACTGTTATTAAGGACAGAAACAAGTCAGATTAAAGCAATCTAGCATTTCTGTTGTCTAAAATTCAAGTGAGTTAATAACATTAGTCTCCATAAAGCCTTCTAGTACCTGTGTATATAATTAGAGCAAGGAAAGCTGAATCTGATTGGTTGCAATTTTAGAAATGTGCTTCATGATTTCAACGCCTGTTGATTAATAATAGTTTGCTGCTATCATAAACTAAGTAGATATCAATTACATTATTATAAGCAAATTTAGTTTTGGTTAAACTTTTTTTTGTAGAACCACATTCATTAATAAACTAAGAATAGCCTAATTTATTCATGCTCTTAATTTGGCAGAACAAAAAAAACTCTTGACGGTCATTGTCTTTCTCCTTCCATTTAAACAGAAACCCTGGCACAGGTTGGACCTTGAATATATTATATCTACAAATAAGTGGTAGCATTCCCTGGATCTATCCTGTAATACATTGGTTAAACTGACATTCAGTGGTGCACTAAGACCAACTCAAACTATGCACAAAGTTGGATTCAATTGCACCCAAAAATATATTGTAATAAAGTTGTTTACAGCAGATTTTGTACTCACTAACAAATTATTGATGCAAATTGTGACTCTTCTATATATAAAGTTACATTAATGACAAATATTGCAACAAACTTTTTACCTGTTGAAGAGCCGAGGTACAGCAAAACAAAAAAAAAAAACTATTCAAAAATAATAACATTACAGTATCTTAATTCAAACTGTACTCAGTGAATAGAGAGTATACTATCAAAACAAGATAATACAGTTAGCAGATATATTTTACATATTACTTTTGCATATTTTTCTTTTGCTTACAAATTTTGCATGAAAGTTTTTTTTCCCCTGATCATTTTTGCCACTTTCCATACTTACTTTTGGATTCTTTTTAAATACAGGCTAGATTCAGTTTTCATATCATAAAATTCTTCTAATATTTCATCTGTATTACATTTTATTATTTTTAGAGAGGATGTCAAGCAGTGGAAAGCGTGGAGAAGTGAACCAGTGGAGAAGTTGCCCATAGTAACCAATCAACTCCTACCTATTATTTTATAGACTCTACTTGATAAATGCTACTTCAAAGCTGATTGGTTGCTATGGGCAACTTCTCCACTGGTCAACTTCTCCTCACTTTTCACTGCTTGATAAATAAACCCCATTGTTATACAAGAATGGAAGGTATACCGACCTGCTGAAAATTTCAGTGCAAAATACTACTGTAGAAATATAAATAAAGTACTGGTGCAATAAAGTAGTGCAAACAACCATATAAATATATAAAAAAGAGGGGTACAATTTATTAAAAGACACAGTATGCAAGTAATATACAAAATAAATGAAACAAATAATGAGTAAAAGTACACAATGAATAGTCCATGCGCTGCTAAAGTGCTAAATATGTGATGTATTTTTTGAAAGCAGCAAAATTAGAGAATAGCAAAAAAATATGGTAGTTGCTCAAATCAGCTTAATTGCATAATACAGGTGCTTGTAAAGGGCAGGGTTTACACTGAACACAGAAAAAAGAGATTTGCCCCCCAGCACACTGCAGCAAAAACAATACTTAAATCCTACATGATAATAGCGATTCAGAGGTATTAGTTACATACATTTGCAAATATATGAATAAGCGCCAGGCCAATCGTCAAGGCTCCTCTATACTGGCGTCCCTAACATTAAGGGGTTCACGTCCGAGAAGCAAGGCACCCCAAAACAATTCCAGCCAAGGGCCATCCCCAGGACATCACACGAAAAAGGAAATAGTGAAGTGTAAAGAAAAGATGTGTAAGAATAAATCAATAAGTGTTATGGAAATGAGAAAGAATTAAAATGACATAAATAATATACAAACAAATAGGAAAGTGATAAAAGTATTCTATGTGAATTAAGTGGTGATGCCATGAGAAAGGTCCAGTCAGAACCCCCCCGGGGGCCCCACTCCCAAACGCTCAAACCAAAATAATTATTGCTACATAATGGTAGCACCCACTCTGGGTCATATAATTACAATTGGTGTACTGCATGGTAACAGTACATATATAAGCTGAGAGCTCTTACCTTGGAGGTACCCCAAAAAACCTCCACATGGCACTACAAGGATCAGCACATCCTCCTAATGCTGACTCCATTCATGCCTCTCCAAACTGCAAAAAAATATGGTAGTTGCTCAAATCAGCTTAATTGCATAACACAGGTGCTTGTAAAGGGCAGGGTTTACACTGAACACAGAAAAAACATAAGGCCAAACCTGAACTCAAGTTTCTAAAGCTATTATCAGTAAAGCATAGTTACCTATTACAAATAGACTACAAGTAGGCTTGCAAACGAAAACATGGTGAACATTGAAATATCTGTTCTCATATACAAGTATAGTATGTGTACATAATATACTATAATTTTGCTGCTTTTAAAATAACATCACATATTTAGCACTTTAGCAGCGCATGGACTATTCATTGTGTACTTTTACCCATTATTTATTTATTTAATTTATTTTGTACATTACTTGCATACTGTGTCTTTTAATAAATTGTACCCCCCTTTTTTATACATTTATATGGTTGTTTGCACTACTTTATTGCACCAGCACTTTATTTATATTTCTACAGTAGTATTTTGCACTGAAATTTTCAGCAGGTCGCTATACCTTCCATTTTTGTATAATTTGTTTTAAGTACTATACCCGTGCTATTTTTGGTATCAAGCTGACGCCTTTTTATTAGGTATTGCTGTTTGTTGATCAGAGTGGTGCTAGGGAATATTCCCAATTTTGCTGGATATATTTATTTGGCGCTTTTCCACACATATCTTCTTTCAAACCCCAAAGTTATCAAATTGTTATAGAGGTAACTGTGTAAAAAGCTACCAAAATATATACATTTAGGAATCAATTCAATTCCCTGCTCAGTGATGGCGCTCCCGAGATTAGTGCTTGAAGCTATTCTGTTGTCCACATCTTGTCTGGCACTTAAGTCAGGAGATGCAGTTTAACGCGACTAATGGCGGGGGCTTAAAAGCGGTAAACTGCATGTTCTGACTTAAGTGCCGGGTCTGCTGCTGTTAGCAAACACAGTAATCCTGAAATAAGCATCACAGCACTAGTTAAGTTGGATTTCTGCTCGCACCTCACCAGGGTATGAACAGAAATCCTCTAGTCGTGGATTTACAGCTCTGTCAATTGAATAGCTCCGGGCACTCATTCCCACAGCTAAACAAACTCGCATTCAATTTAATTTCCCCATAATCAGAAATGTAATCAAACAATTAAATTTTTTTTATATATTTTTTTTTATAGAAAGCTGCTTCTAATTTTGCAGAAGTTTATTTTGTACTTTCACAGGATTCAGTTGTTGCAGATTGATCAATGTGTCACAATGTTGCATCATTGTATTATCCAGCTTTACCTACTGACCTTCATGGGGGTATTTTTAATTGTTGTCCTTGTTGAACTGTATTGCAGTCAGTCTGAAAAGAGCAAAGAGATCATGTTGTCTAGACTTCAGCTGAGCTTTAATTAAACCCAAAAGATTTTACATAAGTAAATGGTCGAGTGTTTCTATACACCTGTATGAATTCCTACCATTTATAAGTAGATCGTTCTAACTGTGTGTTGCATTAACGTCAATAGGATTGTTTGACAAACTTCATTATTTTGGAGGTAACAAGGTTAGCACTCTCACTCTCACTGTATTGATATTGTGTCTGGTTTGCGAAAGAAGATTGCAGTAGAAATCTGTAAATTGAAAAACATATTTCTTGGCAGCAGTTTCTGTTTTGACTGGTTTCAGATATTATTTACTAGTGAAGAACAAAGCCCCACTATCCAAGCACCTAAAATATTAGTTTGTCCCAGGGCCACTTATATTGAGCTACATTATGTTCCTTGAAAAACCTTGCCCTATCTGGCAAAAACACTGCTGTCTATGTATGCATTGGGATGTTACATGTCCATTGAATAATCATGTTTACAGGCAAGGCAGAATGATGGCTATTTCTTGGTGTATGCTAATTGGTCCACAGTGGCCAAAAAGTCTCTTACACCACCAAAAAACAAATCTACTTACTGCAGTAACATAGAAAATGAGAGTTATGGTAAAACTTACCTTTGTTAACTCTTTCTGAAGTCCATAGGGTCCACAGGGAAACATTGGGGTGTAGATGGGACCGGGAGAACTGGTCACCAACAGCAAAGCTTTTCAATCCCAGGATGCTTCGGTCCTTCCCCCTATACCCCACCCACACCTGAGGGCACTTCAGTTTTGCTAACAAGCCCAAGGCAGGAGCAGGACAGGAGAGAAGGAAGAGTGGTACACTGAAGAATCACACAGAGAAGGAAACAAGTGACCAAGAGAAGAAACCCATAGAAGCCAGGTGCGTCAGGGCAGGGTGCCCTGTGGACCCTATGGACTTTGAAGAAAGAGAGTTAACAATGTAAGTTATACCATAACCGTTTTCTTCTTCAGGGTCCATAGGGCTCCACAGGGAGACATTGGGGATGTCCCAAAGCAGTGTTTCAAGGCCGGGAATGCTTCTATGCTGATAGGGGAACCCTACGCCCGAGAGAAGCATCCTGAGAGACAATTGTATCAAACGCATAAAACCTAAGAAACATGTGGACAGAAGACCAGGTGGCCGCCTTGCATAGCTGAACAGCTGAGGTGCCACGCCAGGCTGCCCACGAGGGACCCACAGAGTGAGTAGAATGAGCAGAGACTATAGTCTGCACAGGAAGGCCAGTCTGTGAGTAAGCCTGAGAGATAGTCTTGCAAATCCATCTGGCCAGAGTCTGTTTGTTGACTGTTCTTCCCTTGTGGAATCCATATAGGACAAAGAGGGAGTCCGATTTCTTGATGGAAGTAGTATGGTCCACATAGATCTTTAAAGCACGGACCACATCCAAAGATACCTCACCAAGAGGTCTGGTGAATTAAAGGCCGGAACCACAATTTCCGCATTCAGGTGGAAGCGAGAAACCACTTTGGGTAGGAAGCCTGGGCATGTTTGAAGAACAGTCCTATCCTGATGAAATATCAAGAAGAGGGAGTGGCATGAAAGCGCCCCTAAATCCGATACCCTACGGGCAGATGCTATAGCCAGAAGAAACAGAGTCTTTGCAGTGATTCATTTGTAATCCACCAATTCCAGAGGTTCAAATGGAGGTTCCTGAAATGCTTTGAGCACCACTGACAAATCCCATGGAGCCACAGGAGGGACAAAGGGAGGTTGTATCCGTAGAACACCTTGCATGAAGGTGTTAACATTCTGTATAGAAGCAATCTTGCATTGAAACCAGATAGACAAAGCAGAAATTTGCACTGTGAGAGATGCTAGGTGGCCTAGATCCAGTCCAGCCTGAAGAAAGGCAAAATTTTGAGAAACTTTAAAGACCTGAGGGTCATAGTTTCATGGAGAACACTAGTGAAAATATGAATGCCAAATTCTGTGATAAATCCTGGCTGAGGCTGGTTTAGGTGCTTTTAGAATGGTCTTTACCACAGAGCTGGAGAATCCTTTAGCCGTTGGGAGGGATGTCTAAAGACCCAAGCCATTAAAGACAGATGGGCTAGGTCCGGATGTAGACATGGACCCTGAGACAACAGGTCTACTCATAGGGAAAGTTGAAGAGGAACATCTATACAGAATCTTAGAAGAACCGAGTACCAATGACGTCTGGAGCCAAACCGGAGCTATTAACAGGACTGATCCTCCCTCCTGTCTGAAGCAGGGATATTGGAGGAAAGAGATATGCCAACTAGAAGGTCTATGTCACTGACAAGGTGTCTGTGAAGGCTGCGTCGGTGTCCTTTGTTCTTGCTCCATAAACTGGAAGTTTGTTGTTGTGTCTTGAAGCCATGAGATCCACTTCTGGAAAACCCCATTTGTCCACCAGAAGCTGAAAGACTTCTGGATGTAGAGACCATTCTCCTGCATGCATGTCATGATGGCTGAGGAAATCCGCTTCCCAATTCAGAACCCCCAGGATGAACACTGCGGAGATGGCTGGGAGATTGCATTTAGCCCACGTGAGGACACTTCTGTCTTTGCTGATTGACTTCGAGTTCCCCCTTGATCATTGAGGTAGGCCACAGCTGTGGTGTTATTGGAATGCACTTGTACTGGCCTGTTTTTCAGAATATTCTGAGCCAGAGTGAGAGCTCTGTAGATAGCTCAAAGTTCCAGGATGCTGATTGGCAACATTGCCTTGACTGGGGACCATCGGCCCTGGAAGGAGTGTTGGCCGGTTACTGTGCCCCACCCTCAGAGGCTTGCATACGTGAGGAGAGCCTAGTCCGGGATCCAAAAGGGATGACCCTGGTTCAAATGGGGAGTCTGTAGCCACCAGGCTAGGGAAAGGCAAACCTCTGGGGGGAGGCTTATTATCTGGGATTTGTGCAGATGGAGTAGCCCGTTCCACCTGGAGAGGATCAGGAGTTGTAGGGGCCTGGAGTGAAACTGGGCATACTCCACCATGTGGAAGGTGGACACCATTGAACCCAAGGGCTGCATTGCAGAGTATATCAACACTCTGTGATTGTGAAGCAGTCTGCATAGTCTGTACTGTAGTGCTGATTCTCTGTACTTGAGAGTCCAGGAGGGCTCCCAAATGTACCATCCTTTGAGAGGGTGTCAGGGAAGACTTTTTCCAGTTGATCAGCCAACCGTGCATTTGTAGAAAGGTAATTGGTACCTGCAGATGGCATTGAAGAGTCTCTGGGGAGTTTGCCGACAGCAAAAGATCATCCAAGTATGGGAGCAGTCTGATCCCTTGAGGATGAAGAGAGGCCATCATAACTGCCATGATCTTGGTAAAGACCCAAGGGACCATTGAGAGGCCAAACTGCAGAGCCTGAAATTGGTAATGTTGCAGTAGTATAGCAAACCAGAAATATTGTTAATGAATAGGCACTATAGGACCTAGGTACATGTAGGTAAGCATCCTGAATGTCCAGGAATACCATAAAATCTCCAGGATTCATAGCTAGGATAATAGAACGGAGTTTCCATACAAAACTTGGGCACACTGATAAACTTGTTCAGAGATTTGAGATTGAGGATAGGCCGATGAGACCCAATGGGCTTTTGAACTAAGAAAAGGGTAGAATAATAGCCCTTGCCCCATTGTGAGGAGGGGACCCACATTTTTACTCCTGAATTCAGTAAGGACTGAATGGCTTTGTTGAGCAGCAAGGCCTTAGTTGAGTCCAATGGAGGTTCTGTGCAAAAGAACTGTTGGGGGGGTTGCCTCAGGAAGGAGAGGGCATATCCGTGGGAGACCACTTCTCTTACCCAGGTATCTGACGTGGTTTGATGCCAAACCTGGGCAAATTGAATAAGTCGGCCTCCCACCCTGGAAGCCCCATCAGGCTGCAGGCTTGTCCGCAGACTTGGCAGGTGGATGTCTAATAGCCCAGGCCTGTTTGGCCCTAGGCTTGGAGGCCTTGGCTGATGTCTCTTGCCGTGGAAAGGCCTGGCCCTTGGCTTTGCTTTGACGGCGAAAGGAATGAAAAGATGACGTCCTAGGTTTTGTATTATAGGTAGGGGGCAGGAACTCCGTTTTGGAAGCTGCCAAAGTAGTCACAATTTTATCTAGCTCTGGGCCAAATAGGATGTCTCCCGAATAAAGGAGAGACTCCATAGCCCGTTTTGAGTCTGAATCTGCTTTACCGGAATGAAGCCAAATGATACGGCAGTCCACTACCGAAGTGGCAGATATACTGGAGGCCAGGAGAGCCGTATTCATAGCTGCCTATGTAGAATGTAGGCGGCTGTATCCCTAATGTGAGATACTGTACATAGGAGAGTTGCTCCCTTGAAGCATCAGGGGGAAGTGTTTCTTCTAGGGCCTTTGCCCAACAATCAATGGCTTTCGCCACCCAGGCCATAGCCCTAGCAGGACAAGTAATAGCTGCTGTCAGAGAGTGAATAGATTTATGACAAGCTTCTATACGTCTGTCTGTAGTCTCCTTCAAGGAGGTAGTAGTTTGAATGGGTAACGTGGTATTTTCAACCGCTTTGGAATTTGAAACCTTTTACCAGTTATATTCCATGCTTCACTCATGTGATCAGATAACTGGTCTATTTGAGGGAACTCTGGTAAAACTACCTTTTGTCGTTTAAAAAGTGCATTCTTTTTTTTAGGAGCAGGTTCATCCACTTCTATTTGTAAAGTGGATTTTGTAGGTCTGACAAGAGCAGGTATATCTAGTTTAGCTCCTCTTCTCCGGAGACAGAGTCAGAGTGAGAGAGGTCTACGTCTTTTGCCTCCCCTGATGGTATGTCAGACTCAGATAACTGAGTGGACTGGGAGAATAACAGAGCACGTTTAGTGGGTTTAGTAGGTAAAGGGTTTTCCCTTTGTAGCATTTGCTGCAAGGCTGTAGAGGTAGTAGCCAAATCCTGTAATGAGGTAGACAGCATGCCTACCCATGGGGGAGGCAAAGGAATTACATGGAGTACCTGCTGTGGCCATCCCACCGGAGGAGCCACTATGGGGACTGCTCTCTGTTCCGTATTTGTTGCCAGCATCTGTGAAAAGGCCGTCTAGAGTGTGCAACAGCGCTACATATGACACCATCGAGCGTTCAACCGCGTTAGATATGGCACAATGTAGTGTGCAACACGGTAAGAAGTATGTGAGGTACAATGACCCTCTATACCTTCGTATGACAGGGTATAGCAGCAGTAAGGGAAAGTTATAACTGAAAGTATCAGCGCTAGCACAAGTCACATACAAATCAGAAAAGAACATTACATGTCTGCAATGGGAACTATTATCAACTACACAGACCTCAGTGGCTGGTAGGATATAGCGCTGTATAACCTGGCCTTTGGGAAAGGCATACAGGGAGACGGGACCCAGCGATTCCCAGAGACTGCTTGCCTAAAATGGCTGCCGCGCATCTCTGAGGGGGCAGAGGGTGAGGAAGGAGCAACCCAGGGAAAACCAGGACCGCAGTGGAATGGCACCCTGAGCTGGGAGAGAGGCTGCAGGGAGAGCGCGTTATTCCCCTGGCTGACATTAACCACCGGGTCTACTGGCCTTAATGAAATGCCTCTGCGCCAGTATGTTAATGCCCTGGTGGTCTAGTGGAGTAGCGGGCAAGCCAGTGTCCACATCAGTGCCTCCGGTCTGTCTTCTGAGACCAGAGTCAAAACTGCACTAATACGCAGGTCCCCGTGAACGGGGTTCCCCTTACCTGTTCCCTAGATTCTGGGCTGCAGTCTGGGGGTCCAGGGAGCATGCTAGCTAGTCCCCCTCGGATCCCCACCGGGGGTACTTATCACAGGCTTGGTGTCATGGTGCCGCGGAGGGGTGATGGCGTAGCAGCACAGATGTCCGGAGGACAGTCTGGTGCTGCTCACCCTTCTGGTAGAAATAAACATTTAATAAAATTTTAAAAATAAAAGCTTGGGCTGCATAAGGCAGCCCCTGTTATAATGGTGGTCTAGCTCCTTGCCGGACACCAATGAAACTGAAGTGCCCTCAGGCTGTGGGCAGGGTATAGGGGGAAGGACTGGAGCATCCTGGGATTGAAAAGCTTTGCTGTTGGTGTCCGGTTCTCCAGGTCCCACCTACACCCCAGTGTCTCCCTGTGGAGCCCTATGGACCCTGAAGAACAAATTTACATTATTTCCTCAATGGAAGGTGTGGCTTAGAATGTTCTGTCCTCTGGAGTCTTATTAACTCGGTGGCTGGGAATAGTAAATGTAAATGCATTTTAAAATAACATACTGGCACTAGTACAATACATAGGGGGTATCCAACTAGTCTCGAACATTGTTCGGGCGCTAATGGATTCCTCAGGGCTATCAATTTCGCCCCGAAGTCAGCCTGATGCCGTCACTTATCTGAGCTTTTTTGACGGGACCTGATGTGTCACAAATATAATCAACGATAAGTACCATTTTGTCACCTTAAAAATGGTGAAAACACATAGGTCTGCGAGCTTATTGCGGACCCTATGTGTTTTCGTGAGATATATCCTATTATTTAGTTCGAAATAATAGGTTAGGGTGAAAAACAAACATTGGCAGAAAACGGGGATCGCGGGGATCAATTAGCATGCTAACAATGTTCGGGGCTAATTGAATACTGCTCTTAGTACTTAGCCCACAGGAAGTGTTACTAGTAAATAATTCACTTGCACATTTTCCATGGAAAGGTATACATCCCATTCAGTATTTGTACCTGGAAGTGACATGGAGTGAGGGCAGAAGTGCGGCTCCATGCCCATAAAGGCCACCAAAAGAAGAAATTTGTCCCCTCACTGGCTCGCTTCACTTACCATGCTTAAAAAAATGCCCCCTGCCCAAGTGGATATATAGTGGTCCAGAGTTCACTTCAGGTCTTCTATGAATGTTAGTTGGTGTCTATAGCTAGAAGCTTTAATAACTTCCATGTTATTTTCTGTTCCAGGAGGTCTTGTAAGTGCAGGCAGAGTACGCCAAATTGTGTATTAAAAGGGAATGACTTAATTTTACTCCTATGATCAGACTTATAATAAACAGGATTAGGAAATGGAAGGCCCCAGCTTTGAAATCATCAATCAATTAATGGGTTCATTTTCTATTAACTTTAAGAACTCTAGATTTGAGATAAGAGCTGACATTCCACTTCCTCTAGCATTATAGTTCACCGTCCTTGACCAGTGCATGTATTAATCTGTGTGGGGTCTTTTTACAAAACAGATCCTGTATGACTTAGAATACAATCCTTCTCTCTTTTGCTTCTAAAGTCCTTTTAAACGTTCCGTACAATGCTCTAATCACAATTCTCAGACTTCCCAACTTAGCAGGGAGAAATAAAGAAGGAAAAAAAAAAAAGAAAAGAACATCGTTTGATAATGACCAGTGACTGCTGGCTACTGTAGGGTGTGTTTTGTTCCACCAATGACAGACTGGCACTGTGCCTGCTGGATTCAGACCCACTCTGCCCTGGGTACATCTTTTCATTGGGAAATGCGTTGATCGGCTTCAAATGGCAGCACAGCACAGCTATGAATAGTGGAAATAAATTAGACTACTGTGCTAAAGCAAGCAAAGGGTTTTGTCACCCTGTCCTGCTAAGAACATTGAGGGCGGGGGGGATTTCCAGTCATTCAAACATGCCTGAAGGTTCCCTGAGGTAAAACCGTGTGTGGCTACAGTAGGAATAAATTCTTTCTATGGAAGGTGCTGTGAAGTTTGTTTATCTTTTTTCTTTCCAGCTAGTATTAGTTATCTACATACATTGCCATTCCACAAGCCTCCAGTTGCCTCCAGCAGGGCATGTTTTCCAGATCTACTCACAGAATTACAGCTGCCAAAGTGACTGGCTTATTGTGTGGAAAGATTGTATGCTAGAATCGTAGGTGGGATTTTCTGATGCTGAGATTTACGCAGTATTAAATAAAGGCAGCCATTGTGGGGGTTGGGACTTACCATGACAGGTACTAAATTATTAAATACCTCTCCCAATAAACAGTGCCCCCTACTGGGTGCTGTTAATACACCAATGTTAATTGTTTTGTTGGGTAAGTATTGATGAAAATATTGTATGTGCATACAGGCTTGATGGTGTAGCAGAGTTCCTGGACACACCATTGGATGCCCTGAGACTACGAACAGCCCAGTTACTTGAGCAGTGTGTTATACAGCTCACCAGACAGTGAGTCGATGAAGCTAGCTGGTAGCAGTGCAGGATCACTGGAAGAGCTCTTGGGTCGCAGGTAATTTCATGTCTCACCGGAGTTAAATGGAAGACAACTGTCTCCCACTGTGGTGATCTAAAACATTGACAAGATGGCGCTGGTACTTAGGTTGCTTGGCCATCTCGGAATAGGGTATGAAGCCTCCCTGGAGGAGTAACTTGGAGTCTGCGGAGTAGAGTGCTTCACTTTCAACAAGTATAATGTCCTTTGCTAAGGAGAAAGGTACAGATAGATAAAGTGCTACTAAAAACATAATTAATAAAAGAAACACTTACATAAATGACACAGAATATTGGTGAACATGAGCATTAACAAAATAAAGTAATCCAATACCAGTGTTTCCTAATTATACATTTCAAGGGGATCTCCTTCTACTGTACATATAATTGTTATACAATGCATCCAGCAAGAAATTACAATATACATTAATGTTATTTTAAAGAAAAAATCATATGTTGCAAAGTTGTAAAATATATTACATAATGATAACATATGGTAATATATTACAATTAATAATTTAAAATTAATATAATACAATACATTCACAGTAAATTGCCATGAATTATACATATTAGGTTCACATTGATAACCAAATCCCATATGCATATATGCTTAGTATATACTCAATTTCCCATAGACAGGCTATTGCAGAGAACACTTCTGTACATACAGATGTGTCCTCTTACATACTTGCCGATCGCGCTACACACATGTACACGCATCACGCCATGTGAACAGCAGCAAAGGTATGCTATGGCGCGCACTGCGATCGCAACATGCAATACTAGGGGGTCGCGGATGTGAATGCAGTTTACGTATTCACTCACGGGCGCACACCTCGCGCCATGCGTGGGCGGCAGTTTGCAGCAAACATGCAAGAGGACGTTTCGGTACTCTCATGTTTTCAATGTACATAGACCCTAGGGAAATAGATGGTATGTACAGTAGTCGCAAATTCAGAATGTTGACACAAGAAGGCTGACATTGAGTATGTCGGCATGGTTAAAATGTCAACATCATTAATGTTGACACCTGCAAAATGTTAACATTCAGAATGTCAACATAGTAAATCTGAACATTGTTACAAGGTTGTCATTTCCGCTAGGCTTAGAGTAGGGTTAGGGTCACCCTTTAGCTAGGGTTAGAATAACACTAAAAATGGTTAATGTTGACATCATGAGCATGTCGATATGTTCAATGTCAACATTACAACTACGTCCACATTCTCACGTCGACCTAATGAATGTCGACATTTTGAATGTAAACATAATATACATACTGTACACACAAATAGATGTTTTTTTAAACTTTTTTTCTTTATTGAAGCATAAATACATATAACAAAAATAAAATTGACAAATATAACAAAAATAACATAAAACACAAAGAATATCAGCACAATATATAAATATATAACATGAGATCAACTATATTCACAGAATAGTAAATACAGAGAGAAACTATACTCAGAGCTGCGTATTACTGCCATCTCGAGTAAAAATGGTATGAATAGCAATTGAGGGATCTTGGGAACACATACACGTTTCATACCACAATGTACCTCGGAAACATCTCCAAAGTTTTTCCCTAAGTATTGGGGAGAGAGTGTCAGTATAACTCTCCCATGTATCAAAAATGTGTTCCGTAAATTTATCCTTTTTAAGTGAAGCTTCCAACCAACCCATCCTAAAAACATAAAATAATTTCTCTAGGAAAAGTGAGAATGGCGGGATGGTGGACTGTATCCACATCTGGAGGATACATTTCTTTGCCATCGCAGATATCACTGGTAGAATACCAACTATGGCCCATTAAGGTGTTAAAGATAGATAATTAACCAAATGGCGAGTGAAATAACTCCACATTTTAGCCCAATATCGGAGTATCACCCAGCACATCCAAAAACAATTAAATAAATCCATCCTCAAAGACCCACACCTGGGACAGGAGTGATCCTCTGCTAGTTGTATTAAATATCTACGGTGAGGAGAAAGGTACAGTATGTCCTATGGAAGACATTGAGAAAGAGTTCAACATATGTCCGTAACAGAATCTGAGTGGTCATAATTGGGAATTATGAGATATGTTTTTGAAAAAACTGATTTTCCTTTAGACAGTATGCGTGACACTGGTGGGCCTAATATCCATAATCAGAATTACTAAACTGATATCATCCAAGGTTGTTTAATATACATAAATGAAATTTAATGAATTATTTAAGAGGGAGTCTTTCCACTTACATTATTTGTAAAAGTGCTCGCTGTATTTAAGATAACCTGGTAACAAATGATATTAACCATGTAACTAGATTTTTTTCAAAAACTGCTTCCAAATGTAAAAAATATAATTAACTTGAGAACATATTTTTCAAAAGATATTTAAATATTTAATTGAAAAAGAAATAAGCCAAGGGGGTGTCTCATCTAACCACTGTGTCCTTATGCCGCGCTTGCAGAGATCAGTCTCATATTGCTGACAGGGGAGCTTAGTTCCCCTCCTTGCACTTTTAGTTATAGGTGCATGCGCCACAGATTGCATACAATCATGCCAGGTAGGTGGTTATGGGGCTTTTTCACTTAAAAAAAAAATTGAAGATGACTCATGCTACATGCTTCACTACCATCTATATGCTGATGACATTCCCTGGCCTCTGTCCTTCAGTCCTTTCTCACATCTCCAGCTACCTGTCTGCCATCTGCTCCTAGATGTTCCAGCACTTCTTGATGCACTTCAAGGCCAAACTAATTGGTTTTCCCACTACCTTCACTTCTTCCTGTTTCTTTTTCTGTTGATAACACAATCCTTACTTCTGTCCCCCATGTCTGCTGCCCCGATGTCGTCAACTCCACTCACTCCTTCACTCCCCAAATTAAGGAACTTTTCTCTCACTTACTGCTTCCACTTCATGAGCCTTCGCTAGTATCCGATACTTCCTGACCCCAGATGCCACCAAAATTATCATTAACTCTCTCATAATTTTATGGTTTACCTAAAGTAACCCACTTCTCTCTGCAGTGCCAGATAAGCCACAGAGCACGCCCAGGGGCCCCACACATGGAGGAACCCAACTTCTAGCTATGTCATTAGTGTGGTGGCAGGGTCGGATTAAGGCTTGTGGGGGCCCCCTCCAATAAATTGTCCCCTGACCATGTAACCCTCCAATATGGCCAAAGTGCCGCCCCTGGTGGCCCCCTCATAGACCCCTTCTGTCTCTCCAGCCCAGTGTTTCTCGAACCCCACAGTGTCTTCCCCAGCGCCCAGCCCCCACACTTACCTTCTATGTTTTCCTGCTGCCTGCTCTCTTTCACCAGGTGCAGTGCTGCGTGGCTTTATTGCACCGGTCACAGCTGGTGCAATAAAGTTACTGAGTGGCTCCCAGGACCATCCCCTTACAGGTACCTGTCTGCACCCTGCTGATCATGCAGCACTGCAGGCAGTAGAACACCTGTGTTTCTTAGTCCTCCCGTCGCCGAAGCTGTGTGTGGGGGCACATGTCGTCCAGTCCCCCCCTTTATCCGGCCCGGTTGGGGGGCTCATATGTTAACTGGGTTTTAGTGTTACATATGGACTGAGGGTACTACAGTGTGTTTAACACAGTTGTGATGCTGGAGTATTTACACTTAATACTTTTTAATAACATCGCTCGCATATCATATTAGCAATTTTATTGGCAGGGGCCCCCAGAAGTTAGTTGTCCTGGAGCCCCCACATACCTTCATCTGACCTTCGCTTTACCTTCCTTCTCTCTCACCTCTCCAATCTATTCTTAACGTTTGTCTCATTTTCATTTCCGTGTACATCACCTATCTTCATAAAAAACATCATGCTGGTTACGCAACTGGGCTGTCTGTAGTGATAAGGCATCCACTGACGTGTACATAACTCTGCCATACCACCGCACCTGTACACATGCATTTCCAACAAAACATACTGCGAGTAAAGCTGTGAGCGACTATGGTAATGTACTTTGAGGTGTGCGCAAATGCGCAAATTGCCAATTATCGCTGAACTGCAAAAACATCTGTATAGCGAGCAATTCTGAATCAGGCCCACTGTACGGCACTGTATGCACTTTGCAGCACCTTATAAATAAATGTTAATAATAATAATTTGTACATACTGTATATATACACTCTCTCCTGTCTGTGTTTAGATTTATGTGTATGCCTTTGTTAACGGTGGGCTTGGACTGTTCACACTGAGTTATTTTCTGTATGCTTGTAAATCCAATAAAAAGAGATTGTACACAAAAAATATATTTGTTTTTCCCTCCCACAGGGAGCATATGCAGAGTTGGGAATAAACTGACAGTATGTTACTCAAAAGAAACGTGCATTAAAAAACTATTGTGTGTCCGCACATGTCCGCCTCTACGTATGTAGCAGGTTTACAACAAGTTTTTATCATCAGTGAGTGCTTCCATCTGCACTATAGTAGATGCATAAGCTATGGGCTGGTGTATCAACTCCAGGAGGCAGGCACTCTAGTTAGAGGACTTCCATACTATGGAGAGAGATCAGCAGCACCAGTATTATGTAAGTTCTAAACATTGAAGGTTCTGGGAGAGAGACCCCCACCAAAGAGAAAGGTTTTTTTTAAGTGTAATAATCCTTTGACATCTCACTGTGACAATGGATATTCAATGGTTAAGAGACTCTTCTTTATTCTGATTCACACGATTCTCTGGAGCATAATTAGTAACGCAGCACAATCTGGAGACCACTCTGATAAAGTCTCAGGACTGAGAACCAGAGAGAATGACCTTCGACTTATCTTGTGTACATGTGAAAATGGCAGAATAGCACCATGGCCTTGCTGCCTCTCAGTTCAGATCCTGTTTCATGATGCTTCCTATATGCTATCAGCAAATGCTGAAAGGCAACTGTTACATCACACCTGGCCTTTACCTTGTACCATAAATATATGCCCAATAAAACATATGTAAATTTGTACATAATAAAAACTCTGAATGATAGTACAGCACTGCAGAATATGCTGGTACTATATAAACAAGGAATAATAATATACTGTATGGCCAGTATGGCTGTGCAAGCTAGAGAAACTAGCAGTACAGTAAGACAATAATATTCTTACAAACAACTAATTGGCATTTTACAATAACAAAATGCTGCATTTGTGGAATACTGGATTCCACATTTCCATTGTGATAAAATACAAAATATGGAGACAGGGAATAAACAGAGATGTTTATTTATTGACATTTATTTAGATAGCGCACACATATTCCGCAGTGCTTTACAGAGAATATTTGTCCATTCACATAAGTCCCTGCCCCAGTGGAGCTTACACTCTATGTTCCCTAGCACATGTACACTAATTAATTCCTGTTGAGAGCCAACTAACCCACCAGTATATTTTTTATGCAGTGGTATCACAAGGAGGGTGCGGGATGCACCCAGGTGTCACCCGCCAAGGGATGACACCAAGGTGCCGACTCCCCCTCAGTGACAGGAGCCAGAGTCTGCACCTCACACAGAGGGAGCAGTACTGCACACAGGGCAGTCCACACCTTAGGCCACACCCCCTTCCCATGAGCCCACTGCCAGACTCCAGCCCTCCCCGCACCGGGTGTCGGCAGTGGTGTGGGAGGAGGCACAGGGAGAATATACCAACTCCACACAGTTAGGGCCGTAGTGGGAATCGTGAGGCAGTGCTGTGAGGCAGTAAGGCTAACCACTACACCGTCTGTACTGCCCAATCTGCCCAACGCTTCACACCATCTGTGTTTACTGCACAATCTTTTCACAAAATAAAGTATATATTTTCTATTTATTCACACTACTGTATATGCAGCTTATAAAGGCATGTTTTACCACAAACCAGCGTGGGAGACCTTGCAGAGCCCTGTAGGCTTACTGATATGAATGATGTACTATATATGAGGAAAGCCATTCCTATGGTGCCCATAATGCTATTATAAAGTTAATCTAGAGGTCATGGACATTTCACATGAAACAGTCTTTTGTGGGTCACCTCTCTGTGAGTGGAGTTTAGACAGGTCAGATTTGGGTTGGGGGATGTGAAGGTGGCCATCTCAGCAGAACAATAGAATAATATTTGCTGAAAATTTAACGCTTGCTGAGATCAAACACACACTGAGAGATATTAAGAATAACTGACAGATCAAGTAACCACCAAGCCCAACTTTACTGTACTAATTACTCCAGATTATTACGTACATAGGAAAACAGTGTTTGCACCATGCCTGCTTTATAGTTCCACGCTATGCTGCACTCCATGTTGCTATATAAATCATGTAGAACATATGTATAAGGACGAGTTCATCCTTATTAAACATGTTGGGAGTCCATGGAGATGGGATAATCATAAGATACATACAATATATCTATATAACACACAAGTTATGCTAATATATTTATGAATTCCTGTAAATTAGTGCATACATTCTGTTTAAATGGGGAGTCCTTATGTCGTCATTTCAGTGTTTCTCAGGAAAACTTTTGTACTATAATAATGCACCCACTACTGTGAATGATCGCAGATATTGCAAATCACTTTGAATTCTGTGACCTATATAAGAGCACTCAACCAGCAGCCTTATGTTATTGATCTCACTTATAATTTCACTTATCACCAGTCACATCTCACCTCTTATACCCTTTAACCCCTGCACCTTTTTTTTGTTAGCTTAAAATAAAAACTAAAGAGATTCAGTCTGGATGGGTCATTATTTAAAGAGTCCATCCCAAGGGGACAAAAGTGTAGGTAATAAATCAGCCTCTGTATGTAGAGACTACAGGAGACCTGCATTTATTGCCAGTATGTATTATACTTAATATTGAATTCATGGGAAATTGATGAATATGGCTCCGACTGTCCATGCTTGCTAGGACCTCTGGCTTTCACGCCACCTCTGCCCCTGTCCTAACCGGTGGGCTGGGTAGTGACGGCCAGGGAAGGACAGTGAAATGGAATGCGGGGGTCAGCAGGGCACTTGTCTCACATTCCCTTTGTCAGAGAAGTTACAAAGTAGCAGCATATGATTAAGTTACAGGAGCCTATTTTTATTTGGACGTGGACTTGAATCCATTTTGCACAAGAACAAAGGGAGGAATGTAACATATTGTATCTGTAATACAAGGGGAGGGCTAGGTT
Source organism: Taudactylus pleione (assembly GCA_031769625.1). Lineage (NCBI taxonomy): Eukaryota > Metazoa > Chordata > Amphibia > Anura > Myobatrachidae > Taudactylus > Taudactylus pleione. The sequence continues at coordinate 13,541,382 of JAUIMM010000137.1, read as the reverse complement.
TGTGCAGCCTGGTATGTGACCTTCACAATGGTGCAGGTGCTATTAACGTACCCTCATTTGCCTGCTGATATTGATACTATATCTGGGAAGACAATAAGTTTGCTTTTGTCCTTAGCACTACGGGAGTGTGGGTACAGCTTCATTCCATACACTCTGTTCCTATGGGAGAATATTTGCAACTCTCAGTGCAAGGTCAGATGGGGGCATTTTTATTTGGGCAACCATTGTGTGAGAGTCAATGAGAGGGACAGGCTGCTGTACTTCTCACAATATCCCATTTCACCAGTCCTGAATAATTTAATAACTAACAAGAAATCAAGGTGAGTTAGGCGATGCCTGGATACAACAAGCACACCAGATTTCTCTTCACCTAGGGAAATCTCAATGGTAATTCCTATTTATGTGTCTGATATTAAGGGTATATATTGATTACTGATACCCAAGACCCTTAATTACACACAAATGGGTTGATGCAAAGTAAGTCCTCCTACGCCAGTTTGACTGTGAAACACATGACCAGAAAATAGTCTGCACGCAGGTGTGTGCTCACAGCTGTGAAACTTAATGGCCACATGCACCTGATGAAGAGTGACATGGGAGGGAAGGGGGATAAAACTAATGCTGGGTACACACTAGACAATACAGTATATCATTGTACAGCCGGGGAATGATATATCATGCTGACCATCTGCAAGTGTGTACACACAGTATATCTGTGAACGACTTCTTTCACGGAAACATTGAATATGACATCACAACTGGGTGGGAATATTTAAATGGCTTCTTCTGATTAGACATATTGGAGCTCATTCAGACCCGCTCGCTAAGATGCATAGTCTCGCTGCTGCCGATGGTATGCATTGTGCGCATACATATGCATCGCAGTACGCATGCACACACGTTAGCGAAAGTTCACAATGCATTCGCACGCTGCGCATAGACAGCCCAGCAGAATGAGTGACTGGGGAAGCCGTTTGTAGGTGGTAACGGGCTGGCCATTAAAAATGGGGGAGTGGAGGTGCAAACGCAGGCGTGCCTGAGCATCTCAACAGCGTTTTAGAGGTGTGCATAATTATAAGACAGCATCATAGTACACGTCACCTGGCTTGTTTTTACACTGAAGTGCTTGCAGTGCTTGCGGCAGAGTATGGTCAGCCTCAAGTGCTGCGATCACATAAGATGTACTGATGGTTGCATACACTTCCTGGACATGACGTGCACAAGTGGGCGTCTTAAAATAGGCTGGGGAGTGTCTCCATACACTATGTGATCGCTCTCTATGAAATACTGGGCGTGCTAATGCATTGCTGGGCGATAGCACTGCCTACGCAATTTGCATACACGTCGTGCGAGCGATCGCATCTATCGACGGGCTCTGAATCAGGCCTGTTGTGTGGCCGATTGGTGTGTATGCAGAATATTCTTTTGTGCATCCGTGACAAAATCGTAACATCGTTCGGCCGTTAGACCCATCGTTCACATGTGTACCCCACATTAGGTCATGTATAGGTATGTTCGGATAATTGCAAACATATGCAGGGCAGCAAAGAGACGCATATATATATTATTAAGTGTGAGTGTGTAAGGGCTGGTGCAAAAACACAATGATGATGATGGTCACTCACCAGCACCAGTGAACTGCTTGTGATTGGCTGATTGCGAATGCTCAGCTGACTCTGAAAGGTGCTTTCGCCATTGTTCGTGCATATAGTTTGTTTTAGTGGTTGTGATTTGTCTTTTTTTCCATATAAGAAATGGATCGATGTACCTGAGATATTTATGTCAGAGATAAGTCTTAAATTCCAAGCAAAATAAATGGTTAAAATATGGTAAAATATGGATGTATGTTTATGTGCTGGATGCCGACCTGCATGTAACATGAGATAATTGCCACTTTGTCAATGCTTGCAATTGCAGCTTTTTAGTGATATGCCTGCAATTTGGGACCAGTTGTGTTCATACTTTGCATCAACCCCAAAATGTGACATTTCTGTTACTGTCTCCGTGTCTCAGGTCATTTTAGATTGGCCCAGAGTACTTGTTTCTTTAATTCCCAAACTCAGAAAAACATTACTTCTTATTATTATATGCCAAAGCTATCACAAGACAATTTATAGGAGCACATAGAGGACATATTGATTCTACTGTCCAGAGACTAAATCTATGGGACCTGTTCACCATAACTAAAATTTCTCTGGAGGTAAATAGGTTTAGAAGTTGCATGGAGTTCTACCTAATTACCGGAGGAATTCATCATTCCTCCTCTCCATAACTATCTATTTTGAAAAACTGTCATTTTTGCGATGACAGCTTTTCTGGTAATAGATAGTTTTCCCTCTCTACACTAACTTACCGCAGCTGTAATCAGTGCTGCGCATGCGCTGTTACATCTGTAAAAGCAGCACATGTGCAGCACTGCCTACAGCTGCGGTAATTCTGTGTGCCCCCCCCAACCCTCCCCTCCCCCCTCAGCTCACCTCCCCCCAGTCCCTGACTTACCTGCCTGATGTAGCCACCTCCGTCTGCTGTTCTGACACTGTGTTCTCCCGGCAGAGCACAGTAAACTTTACTGTGTTCTGCCTGGAGAACGCAGTGTCAGAACAGACAAAGGAGAGACCAGGGAGCGCCGGAGGGAACGGACGAGGACCTACCCACGCTGGCACAGGTAAGTGTCACCTACTATACGCCAATTCACAGTGGCGGATAGTAACTCCATCAAATTTCCTGAAAATACATAATTTTCGGAATTTGATAAACAGCATAATTTCCATATCCCCATACTAATGTACTAATGTATGGGGAGTGTGGAAATTAACACAGGTAGACTTAACCAGGAAATATCAGTGATATCTCTTGTGTTAAGTGTCTTCATGAATACTAAAATAACGGTAATTAAGGAAAATGTCCTTAAAAACGTTATTTTAGTGTTGATGAATAGGCCCCTATGAGTGATAAATACAGCACTATAGGTGCAGGACTATAAATGTGTGTGTCTAATAACATCAAGAGTATACTGGCAAGACCACAAACATTTGTCCATGTTGCAGCAGTGACCTGTACATTATTTCAGCACGCATAGAAATGAGTCTACAGTACAGCGCTCCACACATTTTCCCACTTGAGATGTTGAATCATACTTGCCTTCTTTTGAAAAAGCATTTCAGGGAGATTGTGAAGGTAACACCTATGAGCAAGGCGGTAAAGTGGGCGTGTCCTGCTACATCTGAGAGGTGTGTCATAAAATTTCCTTACATCCAAATGTAAATGAGCCTCAAAGCAGTTAGCAAGATCTACTTGTTGATGGAAACACACTTTTAGAAAATACAGGTAGCCATAGGGATCATTGTGCCTTATAACCAAGGCAGAGACACGATACTAATGATCCCATTTGTGTACTGTATATAACTCTATATTTTCTTTCATATAACAGCTTCATAATGAAGGTAAGGTGCAATCAGGGAGATCGACAGACAATTCAGGGAGTCAGAGAGATTGCAACTATTTCAGGGAGTCTCCCTGACAATAAGAGAGGGTTGGCAAGTATGTGTTGAACACATCTAACCAGTTGTGGTGTTCAGCACACTTATTCAACTGTGGTGTGTCACAGTTGCCCACATGTAGTGTCCAACACAGTTACTCATCTGTGATATCCAGCATATGTATCCACATGTAATGTCCTGGCCAGTTTCAGTACCCACCAGTGGTGTCCAGCACAGTTACCCACCCGTGATGTCCAGCAGTTACCCATCCATGGTGTACAGCACAGTTACTTTCACATGTTAAGCAGTTACCCACTTGTGGTGCCCAGCACATTTACCCACCAGTGATGTCCAGCACAGTTACCAACTCGTGGTGCCCAGCACATTTACCCACCTGTGATGTCTAGCACAGTTACCCACCTGTGGTGTCCGACACATTTACCCACCCATGGTGTCCAGCACAGTTATCCACCCGTGGTATCCAGCACAGTTACCCACCCATGTTGTCCAGCACAGTTACCCACCTGTGGTGTCCCACAGTTACCCCCCTGTGATGTCCTGGACAGTCACCCACCTGTGGTGTAGAGTTACACACTTGTGGTATCCAGCACAGTTAGGGGTCTATTTACTAAGCAGTGTTAGGAGACAGAGTAGAAAGTGATAAGGTGCCAGCCAATCAGCTCCCAACTGTCATTTTTCAAACACAGCCTGTGAGATGGCAGTTAGGAGCTGATTGGCTGGCACCTTATCACTCTGTCTCCTAACACTGCTTAGTAAATAGACCCCTTAATCACATGTAGCGTCCAGTACCAGGCTTAGACTGAGCTGCCGAGGAATCGGGTAATTACCCGGTGGGACCCACTGCTTTGTGGCCATGCCCCTTTCTGTGAGGAGGCGGAGCTTAGTGGGCCGCAAACGGGGCGGTACATTGCCATCAGGGCCTGATTAACAATGGGCGAGTGACGCTCCAGACCACTGCCCATTCAGATACAGCCCATGTTCGTCCGATGCCCCACCCATGGCAAATGAAGCTCCGCCCACCCATGAACAGCAGAAACTCCGCCCACTCCTGGGTAAACTAGGTTCCGATTATTTACCACCTCAAGTCTCTGATAGAAGTACGGACGCAAAGCCACTGCAGTGTGCAGACGTTTCCCCTTTACCAGGCCGTCAGAGCAGAAGCTCCCCTGTTCACTGACCCGGCTGGCGGCTGGGGGGTTTGCGGCGGGGAGAGGCGAGCACTGGCTTATATTTTTTATTGTGGCAGTCTGTGTATTTTATAAAAGCAGCAGCTACCTGCTGATTCCTGCGGTGATGTCACACACAACCAGCAGGGGGAGGAGCCCAGGCTGCTGCAGAGTAGAGGAGCCAGATCCATCCATCACTAAGAGACATTTCCTCCCTCTGGGCAGGTAAGTGTAACTGGTGGTGAGAAAAATGTTTTAGTGTTATCTAAGGGGGTGCTGTGTTTTAATATTGCCTGTGGTGATGTATTAATGTTGTATGTGTGTGTCGGGGTGGGGTGTATTATTAGTGTGTGTGTAAAGGGTGTATTCATATTTGTGTTATATGTGGGTAACTGATGCTCTCTGTATTTTATTGCGTCCACTGTGACACTCTGTATTATACAAAGAGCACTGCAACTCTCTGTATTATATGGCAGTCACTGTGGCACTCTCTGTAAATATATGGCAGTCACTACGGCACTCTCTGTATTATAAGGCGGTCACTGCGACACTCTCTGTATTACATGGTGGTCTCTGCGGCACTCTGCATTATATGGTGAGCACTGTGACACTATTGCATATATTGCAGGCACTGCGACACTCTGCATTATATAGTGAGCAATGCGACTACTCTCTGCAATATATGTCAGGCACTGCGACACTCTTTGCATTATATGTTGGGCACTGCGATACTCTTTGCGTTATATGGCAGGCATTGTGACACTCTATATTACGTATATGGTGGGCACTGCAACACTCCGCATTATATGGCAGGCACTGCGACACTCTCTGCATTATATTTTGGGCACTGCGGCACTCTGTATTATATGGCGGCATTACAACATTCTCTGCATTATATGGTAGTCAGGGCGATGTTCTCTGCCATATATAGTGGTCACTGCGATGTTCTCTGTATTATTTGGTGATAATGCAAAGTTCTCTGTATTAGATGGCAGTCACTGTGATGCTCTCTGTATAGTATGGTGGTAACTGTAATGCTCTGTGATGGGTGAGGTAGTATAGTACAGGCAGCAATACTTAGCCATTGAGTAGTGTGACAATTGAGCCTGCATGCTCCATTGAAAAGTGTAGATACCCTCCTATGCTTTGTGGAGAGTGGATGTAAAAATGATTGGTTTTAAACTGTAACTAGAATACCAGATTCAGCATTATTGTTGTTATTTTCTTTGTTTTTAATTTGAGTCTGGGCTTGGGCAATTGTTTTACATTATACTTATGCTCCTCTGCTAGCTAGCCACACCCCTGACTGGCTACACCCCTTCAGATTTGCACCCCCCCCTCCCTATAGGTGAGTAAAATCAATGGACTTCCAGAGCTAAAAGTCACCACGGGACATTGATGCTATGAACCAGATATTCAAAATGAATGTGAACCCCTGGTCTAATGCTATAACGAATTCAAATTCTTCCAAATACAAGTGATCATGGATCAATAAGAGATCACATTAGAGATACAATTATAGAGACGCAATCATCATATACTATTTTAAAACTATTTTAAAACTTCACCCTGGGGTTCGTTTATCAAAACACAAAAAAATTCACATTATTAAATAACAAATCTGTTTTTGTTTTATTTATTTCAGTTGTTTATCAAATAGGACAGTCATTATAATCAAAGTCAGTAACTGACAATCAGCATTGGAAAGTAAGCTATAAATCAGCTTATTAGGTTTACCAAAGTGCAGGTCCAAGATTATTAACAGCACCAGCACAATAAAAAAAAAAAATATATATATATATTAATATTTTGGGGAGGTTTTAAGTGCAGCACCCTAACATATTAGACAACCACAACAAAGCTACCCAACTTCACTTTAACAGGAACTCATGAGCACAGAGTCTCCGTCTCAGTTATAACTAACCAAGCTGGTCGATGAAGGACTTTTGCATCTATTAGAAAGGAAAGAGGGCCAAAGAAACCCCCATTCCTATAGGTAACTAGTCACATCCTGTGGATGTTAAGAGCTTCTCTTCGGGATTGGGACTCTGGGTAATGAGTAAAGTTGAGACCAGTGTTGGAATCTCTGTCATCCCTTAGGGTCATATGTAGTAGTCAAATGATCTACTGGACACCTGACCATTATGCATAAAACATGCAAATTACTTAAACACAAACATTTTACAAAGGGGAGAAAAATAACCCTCAACCTGACACACTCTGGGTATCAAGTTAAAATGCTTCTTTTTGTTCCCAAACCATTTTTGTGTTAACTATGAAAAAAAACTTAATTACATTATTATATTTCATACAACTAGGGCAGAACTAAAAAACTGTACACCACGGCACTCTAGGGTGCAGCAGGACACTTACAGGTGTGCCGCAGCCCAGCGGTCCAGGCCGATCACCCAATGAATTTCATTGACACTTTGGTGATCGGTGCCTGCATGTGGAGGCATGGTGTGGGCAGAGCAGGAGCTGCAATTGCTGATGGAGAGTGGGGGCAGGCTCTGGCAGTGATGGATTGCCCTGACCGCCCCTCAACTTTCCCCCCAAAGCAGCTGCCTATCAGGATGCGGAGCAACAAAAAAAATTATGGGCAGTGTCAATGAAAGTGCCCCCACTCAGGACCCACAACTGGCTGTATTCTGTACCCTGGTCTCTGTTTCCATATGGGAGCTTCTCCTCCACTGGGTGTTCAGTTACTAACTCTGCAATGCTGCTCTGGTTTCCTATAGTACATCACTGTACACTGTCTCCCTTTCCCCCCACAGGCTTAAGTATGTGTGTCATCATGCCCCCCCAGGCCCAAGTGTGTATCATCATGATCCCCCTACCAGGACCCAGTATGTGTGTCAATATGAGCCCACCTCCCATAGCCTTAGGGAGTGTGTCACTATGTCCATCCCCAGAACCCAGTGTGTGTGCCACCATGCCGCCCAAAGGCATCAGTATGTGTGTCACTGTGTCCTCCCCCAGGCCCCAGTATGTGTGTCACCATGTTGTGTCCCCCCAGGAACCAGTTTCTGTATATTTGTCACCATGCCCCCACCACAGGCCCCAGTATGTTGTGTCCACCCAGGAACCAGTGTGTGTATGTGTGTCACCATGTCCCTCTCTCCCAAGCCCCAGTATGTATTGTTTATATGTCCGTCCATCCATCCCCTGTATGTATATCACCATACCCATCCAGCCCCCAATATATGTATCCCTGTCCTTCTACACCCGTGTGTGTCTCTTGTCATCCTTATGTGTGTCTGGCCAATCTTCTTGTGTTTTAAATGCCATACATGCAAAGCTGGCCCTAACAAATTTGATGTCCTAGGCAAGATTTTGGTTGGTGCCCCCTAGCACTGCCACTAGTTCCGCCTCTGACCCAGCGCCCCTCTCCCAGCAGCACAGGTCATAGCAGCAGCCAGCAACACCCATCACCCCTCACCCACAGCATTCCTCATCCAGCACAGCTCCCCCCCACCCAGTAGCACAGATCACAGCAGTAGCACACCTCACCCGGCCAGCATGCAGTACCCCTCACAGCAGTAAGCTCAGCACCCCTCACACATACATGCTAAGCTGACTTAGTCAAAAACTCACTCTTAAGAGCTGCCAGATGTGAGGGGGGAGTCTCCCTCCTCCAGCCGGACTGTCTGCCTTCTTCTCCCTGTTCATTATGACCCGCGGCTGCCAGCGTACTGAAATGAGTCACTCTGACTCATTATTAGTACCTGGCTGGAGCGGCCATCTGTGGGCCCCTTCATAGCAGCGGACCCAATGCAATGCACCAGCTGTACCACCGCTAGTTCCACCGGACCAGCAGTCATTTTAGTTGCTGCCCACTGCCAGCTGCATGCTAGCATGGTAACCAGAGCTGCCATCCAGGTGCCCCAAACCTCTGTCGGCCCTAGGCTTGGAATGATCCTAGGCATTTGCCTAGGGTCCCTTTGTATAGGGCCGGTTCTGCATACATGAGTGACAGCTTAAAGATTTTGATTCAGTTTCAGGGGCCTATGTACGTATCAGGCTTTTTTTTTTATATAAAATTATGTAGAAACAGAAGTTTATACATAATTTTATGAATTGTTGCTACGTGCTAACAGCTTAATGCAATACATTTCTGTGAAATCTCCCGCCAAATAGTGCTGCAAACCACAGTTTCCATTATTATCAAACTGATGATTGAGAGCCACGCGGCTCACAGCCAATCAGCGGCCACTTACTCTAGAGTGGCCTCTGACTGCCTGGTGGCCCAGCAAATTCCGTAAACCACAAGGTCTCCGTCATTTGCCAGGGAAGTGATATATGTGGAAACACATACACCTCTTCAATGTCCGTGGCCCAGGTAACTCGGTTTTCTTTTTGTATGGCCGGGACTCTACTGGAGAAGAGGACCGACCTGCACCAGGAAATAGGTGAGTATTTAATTTTTTTTTAGGGATAACCATGAGAAGGGGACCGACCACCGGGGATAAGGTAAGTATGTATGTGTGTGTGTTTAGTGTGCAATTCAATTATACTATCTATGCTGTGTGTGTACTGTTATTTTTTTACTATTTTTTTACAGTGGGGGTACCGGTGCCGTCCTCCTGCAGTTGCCAAAGCGCAGGCATGCTTGCACCTGTAGTCCCACTGTAAAAAACAATAGTACACATCTATTATTAACACTATTAGCTCTGCACCCATCTGCCAGGGGTGCAGGGAAGAGACCCAGGCTTCAGCCTAGGCCGGGGGTGCTCAGGAGAGGATGGACCCCTTTATTAGGGGGATCCCCACCTCTTCTGGGATCCCCAACCTGGACTGACTAGTTTGGGGTGTTAATGCTTTGGCCGGGGTGACCCGGTGAATGGTCCCCTGGCTGTGGCATTAGACTCCGGCTAGTTTGAGTCCGGTGCTGGTTTTAAAAATACGGGGAACCCCACGCTAGTTTTTCCCCGTATTTTTAGAACCAGGACTGGCTCCTGGAGCCCGCGGCTGATAATCATTTTTTTTTAATTAACCCTTTATTTCTGTAATTACAGGCAGAAACATACACGGATCACACTGATTAGTGTATGTTTCCGCAAGACGCGCTGCTCAGGAGGGGGTCTATTTCAAACTTCTTTTTGTGAACCGAGTTTGCTTAGAGTACACCTGTGATTCCCGTGTTGTATTCCTGTCTATGGAAAGTACTGCCGCGTTCAGATGATGGTGTATTCATTTCTAGTTGTAATTACGGGTGCATTTTAACTTCTGATTCGACCGTTTTCACCTCTGAAAATAAAGAAAATTCACCAGTTTTTGGCATTGTAAATTCCCGTGCTTGTAAAAATGGCAAAATACTCCTGTGACTGCACTCTCGGACAAACACGATGCTTAGTATATTTAACCCTAATGGTGCCTACACACTTGGCAATTTTTTACACGATCCGATTACAATGCATTGGAATGACAGATCGTGTAAAAAATGCCCAAATCGTGAGTACCCACTCACGATCACGATGCGATGCGCGTCCCCACTGGTCGCATATCGCATCTTCAGATCTGCCGTGCTGTAGGGCAGATTTGTCAATCTGGGACACAATGCAGTGGATGCACGATAGATCTTAAGTCAGATTGGAAATTTTTTTACTCCAAATCGTGTGTAGGACTGCCGGGGGAGAGTTCAAGGGAAATCGTACATCGTGAGCACATCGTCTAGTGTGTAGGCTCCTTTAGGGTGCCATGATCCAAGAAAGATTGGGAACCACAGCCATAGGCCATTTCTCAGGTTTATACTTTATCCTAACAAATAACCAGATATCACATTGTGCCTCTCACACCTGCAGTGATCCTTGTGCCCCTACCGCAGCTTTGATATTTTTCCATTGTTATACTAACATAGGGGACCTATTTTTACCTCTTAAAAAGTAATGAGGCGCAACATGTGTTAACTTCAAAATCTTACGCTGGGATTTTATATTTCAGCGCTTTAATTATTCCTTCCATTCTTTAGCCCAGAAACAACCTTAGAATCAAAGGCTTGTACCACAGGCATCATATGATTTACCTCTGTGTTTGTTTATTGTACTGAACATCTTCAAAGCCATTCTCTGAGGCATATATTTGTCTTTAGATTATCAACTGCCTTCATGTAAGATCCATAGAGAATTAACTGTTTCACTGCTATAGGGAATATAGCTTCTGCTGCTGGTCAGAAGTTCAGGTGTGAAGCACAGCGACACCAGGCTCCAAAGCAAAATTTGGGGGAGGGCAAGCTGATTCTAGTCCAGCCCTGCTGAAACCGTCACTTTGCCTCTATGAGCATGGTTAGGGCTTCACTGCACATGCAACACATACTTGCCTACTTTTGAAAAAGCATTTCAGGGAGATTGTGAAAGCAGCACCTATGAGCCCGTGTTGCAGTGGGCGTGTCCTGATAAATCTGAGAGGCGTGTCCTAAACCTGACTTACATCCAAATGTAAACCAGCCCAAAAGCAGTTAGTAAGATCTGTTTGTTGATGAAAACACACTAATACTTTTCAGAAATTCACAGGGATCATTGTGCCTTATAATAACCAATGCAAGGAAATGACACTAATGATCCCATTTGAATGTATATATCTCTGTTTTTTAATATAACAGCTTCATAATGGGGGTAAGGATGAAATGAGGGAGATTGCTAGACTCTTCAGGGAGACAGGGAGATTGCTACTATTTCAGGGAGTCTCCCTGACAATGAGGGAGAGTTGGCAAGTATGATGCAACAGCTTCCACACATGGACAGAAGAATTAATCAGTGGTCCTCAGCCAGGCTCTATATCACTCTGGACCCCTGCAGTGGAAGAAATTTCACCACTGACACAGGTGATATCATCACATCTGGTTTCACCAAACTGACTCAGATATTTATTCTGCACATAGATTTAAGATTCTGATATTCAAAAAGACCATTGGGCAGATACCAGTGACATATTGGGGAAACCTGTCTAACAAATATTTGAGAAAACTGTAAGAAAACACTTTTGTACTAGGTTTAAACAATGTAGGTAAACCATGCAACAATGACCCTATTTTACATGGGAAATGGGTTTTTGTTCCTCAGCGTAAAGAGGTCTCTGAAGTGGTTAGTGAATTTCTAATTGTATGTGTGGATAATAAATTAAGGGAGCTAATATGTATGATGTTACTAAAGGTTTGCTTATGCTGGGTGCACACTTGGGAATATATTGCTCGTTCTATTGACAAGCGATATATTGCGAGTGCATTGGCGGTTGTGTATACCCGATATATCTGTGAACCTTGTCATTCACAGACATATCAGGTCAGCCCTGCAGCACAGCCGATGCCGATATATCGAAAGATATATCGGTGCATCTAGGTGTGTGTACTGACGACCCTCTGACCGACTGTACACTGACTGCAGGGACTACCGACACTGACATCTCAACTGGATGGGCAAATTGAAATGCCCGCCCAGTTGTGATTTCAGCCCAGACACATCGAGCGGCCAATTGGTAAGTGTGAATACCTTACCAATTGGCCAGTAGAAGGGCTGATCGGTCTGCTGACTGATCTGTCATCAAAGTGTCTATCCAGCCTTAAATAAGAGATAGAGTAGTAACAATTGTTATATGAGGAATGGCAGTCCTCAATACAGCCTGAAGTACATTAATACATACAGATGTGTCCTCTTGTATCTTTGCAGATCGCGCAAAACAAATGTGTGCATGTATCGCGCCATGCGAATAGCTATGGCTGCATGCTCTACTATACGGCATGCCGTGCACTGCGTTCACAACATGCAATCCTATGAAGTCGCGGGTGTGAACGCAGCTGTAATCAGTTCTGTGCATGCGCTGTTACATTTGTAAAAGCTGAACATGCGCAGCACTGCCTACAACTGCGGTAATTCTGTGTGCCCCCCCCAACCATCCTCTCCCCCCTCTGCTCACCTCCCCCCGTCCCCGACTTACCTGCCTGCTGCAGCCGCCTCCAGCTCTGTCTGCTGTTCTGACACTGTGTTCTCCAGGCAGAACACAGTAAAGTTTAGGAAACAAAAAAAAACTTTTGTTTTTTTTCTAAACTTGTATGTGTTCTGCCTGGAGAACATGTGTCAGAACAGCCATCTTAGCCAGAAGAGAGACCAGGGAGGGCTGGAGGGAGCGGAGGAGGACCTGCCCACACTGACGCAGGTAAGTGTCACCTACTATACACCACTTCACAGTGGCAGATAGTAACTCCATCAAATTCCGAAAATAAATAATTTTCGGAATTTGATAAACAGCATAATTTCCATATCCCCATACTAATGTACTAATGTATGGGGAGTGTGGAAATTAACGCAGGCAGACTTAACCAGCAAATATCAGTGATATCTCTTGTGTTAAGTGTCTTCATGATTACTTAAATAACGGTACAGCGCTCCACACATTTTCCCGCTTGAGATGTTGAATCATACTTGCCTACTTTTGAAAAAGCATTTCAGGGAGATTGTGAAAGCTATGAGCGTGCGTTAAAGTGGGTGTGTACTGCTACATCTGAGAGGTGTGTCATAAAATTTATTTACATCCAAATGTAAACGAGTCCCAAAGGAGTTAGTAAGATCTACTTGTTGCACACTGATACTTTTTAGAAAATGCATGTAGCCATAGGGATCATTGTGCCTTATACCCAATGCAGGGAAATTATACTAAAGATCCCATTTGAATGTATATATCTCTGTTTTTTTCTAATATACAATAACAGCTTCATAACGGATGTAAGGTGCAATCAGGGATATTGTTAGACTCTTCAGGGAGACAGGGAGATTGCTACTATTTCAGGGAGTTTCCCTGACAATCATGGAGAGTTGGCAAATATGGCAACTTGCGCCATGTGTGGCGTGATTTGCTGCAAAAGCGGCAAAGATGCAAGAGGACACATCTGTAATACACTTAAAAGATCTCTGAAATTTGTCATAACAACTTATACTGTTTTACACTTAATATCACCCTTGATTGATTATACACACAATAAGATAATCACTAGCCACTTGGAGGACCTCTTTGCGCCAAGGGACACAAATCAATTTCCCACACTGCAAGTTCTAGGTGGCTCGTCTGTGGCAGAAGAGCCCCTACAGCTCCCCCCACTCAGGAACCGCAGCTCCAGAAAATCACCCTGCTTTGCATGCTTATGATAACATGGGATTACTTCTCATGACTCAATAGCTATGTTCCCTCTGGGATAATCATACTATTGTTTTGTGTTGATCAGAGAAAGAATTGTCAGATCTGCTTTTGTAGGAATTGGTAACTTGTGCTTAGAATGAGGATGAATAGTCGCAGGTCGTATAGGTGTTATTCTAGGCGCATCTTCCAGTGTACAAAATAATAGCATATAGGTATTCTACATTATACATCATCAGACATGTCTGGCATAAAGAGATAGCCACAAACAGCTCATAACCGAGGGCTCCCTCTTCATGAGCCAGCAAAATGAAAAGGTTGGGGGGAAACCATTTTATTGATTTTGTTTTAGCTTACCAAAGTAAGGACAGCGTAAGGCAAGTGCAATCTGACTGAGCCAGTTTAAACCCCGTGGTTGTGGGAGCAATATACCTTTAAGAATTATGATGTTGGTGTCAGTCATTAGTGTTAGCCTATAGGGTTCCTTGGGGGTTTGGCCTTGCTGGTATATTAGGTCCATACCTCCCAACTGTCCCGCATTTAGCGGGACAGTCCGGTTTTTCTGGGACTGTACCGCTGTCCTGCCCCCGGGCCGCATTGTCCCACAGTGGGGGAGGGGGAAGTTGGGGGGAAGCATACATGCTGCTCTGCTATGCAGAGCAGCGTGTATGCAGAGCTAGAATAGACGTTGTGCGCATGCGCACAGCATCTATTCAGAGTACGGGGGGAAGCCCGGGGGCTGCCCAGCATATCGGAGATGCTGGGCACGCACCATTAGTGATGTAAACGGGGGCGTGTCTTCAGACCACGCCCCCTTTAAGATTAGGTGATGCCCCCTTTTCGGGTCAAAAAATGTTGGGAGGTATGTAGGTCTGTTATCCAAAGACTCCTCCTCTTTGTTTCTGGAAATTTCCAGCTGAGGTATCAGGGAAGTGCTCTGTGCTTTAGTATGTATAAAGCTGTGCATTGTCTGTCTTTTCTTGTTTTTTTTTCTTTTCTTTCTATGCTTAAATCTATTCTTTCCTTCTTCCTTTATATCCCAGTCTATGCTGCTGTCCCTCATTTTATTTTCTTTCTACTTTCCTAAATGACCTCCTGCTGCGCGCGCGCCTCCTCCCCCCCTTTGCTATGTTCCGCCACCCAGTAATGCTTTCAGCCCTTGAAGTGCAATTCTACAGTGATAATGGGGAAGATTTATGAAGCCCAGAAGCGGTATCAGCGCACGTTATGTGCGCTGATACGCTTCTCCCCGATGTATGATCGGGGGTCTGGGCGGTAAATGACAGGGGCACTATGCGCCAACGGTCATTATCGGCGCTGCTATCTACAAGATAGCAGCGCCGATAGCCTGGGCCATGTACGAACGGTCATACCGCATGACCGTTCGGCCGGCTGTAGCTCTCGTTATCGACAGCTACAGCCTGGTGCTAGCCTATCCCCACAGCAGGGTCAGCGCTGTCCCTGCTGGGGCTGCTGCCGACTCCAGGGCTGCACGTGGGGATCTCGCGATACTTGCGAGATCCCGCACATGCTCAGTGGAGCCGGCCGGGACAGAGACACAGCGCGTCAGCACTAGCCTGATGCGCTGCTGTCTCTAGCGGGTAGCGCTGGAGGAAGGAGTTAACGCTCCCCCTCTCTGGTCGATGAGATGCTCTTACATCTCATCGGTAGTGCTTCCTGCTTCGCCTCGGTAAAGAGGCGAAGCAGGAAGCGGTATAGCGGCACGTTAAGCGCCGCTATAATACATCTACCCAATTAGGTGATAAATGCTGGATGTCACTGAAGCAGTTAACTACACGGGGTACCAGTAATAGTGAAAGACAAACAAACACTCAATACATATGACATATACAAAATGTAAATAGCGCTCTCCGTGAAAATGTTATATGATGGATCTCCCCATGACTGCCAAGGCAATAGGAGCAATGAATAACTGGCCCTACCTTTCCCTGTTAGAATCTCGCTCTGTGTGAACGTGGCTGTTGCTGGATCAGCTGTGCTGTGTCTCCGTCTGCTGTATTGCAGCGCTGACAGCCCGCCAGAACAGCGTCCTTCTAATCACCCTCGTTGATGCCGCTCTCATGAAAGGAAGCAGAGACCCTCACGCTCACCAGGTGGTGACGTCAGTGGGGGTCCGTACACCAATGCGTTTCGTGATGTACTCGCTCTCCTTTTGACTCTGTGTGCCTTTTCTGATTGGCTGAATTGTTATATCAGTCAAAACGTGACTGAGTTCCATATTGTTCAATAGCCAGATTTCAGGATGGAGGCTGAATACTCTACCAAATTATAGGGCTATTCAATATGGAAGCGAAAACTCAGTTTTTGCGTTAATATCGCACCTATGACGTCATTATCGCAGGTTTTAGTCTTACACCGTATTCAATTTCAAAGACTTTTCGCAGGTTCGAAAAGTCTTTGATAAAAAACGGGGATAACTTTTCACCATTGAATAGGTGTCGAAAAAAAGTGCAGAATTGGGGTTTAGTGGTGCAGGCTTAAAAAAAATAGCCTGCACCCCTGGGAATGACATTTAAAAAAGAACTGTGTCAAAAAAAGTTTTAAAAAAAAAATAGGGACACCCCAAAAAATTAATTAAAAAATTGGGGTGGAAAAAAAAATGGGAAAAAATTGTTTAACAATAGGGAAATAGGTTCAGGGCTATTCTGCAAGTATGCGGCGGGTGTTTTCTAGAATAGAATTATAGCGGCAGGTGCACAATTGAAGAATTTTTAGAAACTTACTTTAGGGACATCAAAATATGCTAGTACCCATTTTCATGTACCCCAAATTTGATGGGACCACTTAAAAAAACAAAAAAAATAACCTAAGTGCTCTTCTGCAACACTTCTTCAATGTCGGGAAAAAACACCTGCTGCGGCTATTTAAATCCCCGACTTTCATTTACAGGCTAAAACGGGGGTACCCATAGTGATCACCCATGTTTTTACAACTTTAGGGGGGTCCTACAATTTTTTTAAGGAAAATTTCATAACTTTACGCAAATCCCACTTCGCAGGCTCCCATTTTCGTTAGTTTCATATTGAATACGGGGAAAAGCGGGCGCGCGCCCGATACTTTATCCCAGGTAAAAGCTCCGATATGAAACGTAAACTTCGACAGCAAAGTTTACGTTTCATTTATGGTGCATACACACGATCAGATTTTTCCTTCAGATATGAATGATAACGATTTAAAAATCGTTCAGTCGTTCATATCTGAAGGAAAATCGTTCATATCTGACATGCCTGAACGATGGACGATCAACGATGCGCGTTCCCGTTTGTCAGATAACGATATCTGACATCTGATGGGTTTGCAGTCAGACTTGGACGATTCCATTCATTTTAATGCAGTCAAAAATCGTTCAAATCGTTCAAAACTTTGGTAAAAATCGTTCAAATCGTTCAGATCGTTTAATCGTTCAATCGTTCATCTGACAAATCTGGCAAGTCTGACAAATCTGACCGTGTGTACGCTCCATTAGTGTCCATGTGTTGTAATGGTTAAAATCTTTTTAATAAACAAATATATGTGTGTCAAATAAAATGAAAAAAGTATTAAATAACAAATGTACAAAAACTAAATAAATAACAAAAAATATTAAAATAAAATAATTATTAAAATAAAAACAAAAACAGATTGCTACATAGAAATATTTGCATTAAATCATCAGTAGAAAGCATTGTTGTATTACATTTATTACTGGATGAAGGATAAAGTGTGAAATGGATGGGAAATTTCATATATAGAGCTTATGGAAGATAAATGGTTGTATCCAGTCCATCTATTGAGACCTTTAAAATCAGGTCCATATGCACGGAGTGACAGGTCCAGCATCAGGTCCATATGACGCCCTACCACAGCCAGAGGGCTTACACCGCCCCGCTTTACAGTGAGGTGGTGTCGGTGGGTAGAGCTGCTTTTAGTGGGCATAGGCAAGCGCGGGGGTTTCCGTCTGCCATGTGATATCTTAATCCCTGAATACAGTAGAATAGTAATATAATGGAATTTTTCTGGTGCTGCATGTTCTTATTAGTGTCACACATGAAATATATAGCGCCTCCTATTACCATGTATCAGCCAGTAATATCCTGTGCACCAGCTAGGAGATCTAGAAACCATGCACTGTTTAGAAATTTGCTGCTATAGAGCCCACTATGTCCATCCATGTACAGGGCAGTGCTAGGTTCTTCTGCTGTTTCCCCAGACTGCTCCAATGAACTGGAATGGTCCCCACGTCCGAAATATGGACATTTAGTTCAGGCAGGATGACCCTACTGCCAAATCTAGTGGCTTATTGTGATTAATGGTCCTGTATATGCTGGAATTAATGGACACTCACAATATATTGTATGACACATATTAAAGCTGGATAAGTGCTAGTTATTCTCTCTTCAGCGACTGGCCACACTCACTCTAAAATCAAGCATTGGGAGACCCTCCCCTTTAAAAATCCTTCGTTTGCCATTGGTGGGGTCACTTAACGCTGGGTTACACTTACACCCCTCCATTAGCACGTGTGCGGCGGGCGCACTTATGCAATTCATGTGTTTTTTCCCCGCCCGCGTTCGCTAGGTGATACTGCACCTGTGGTGCAACAAGTTCCATTGCCTCACTAATATAGAAAATAAGAGCGCTTGTGAACAGCTGCCGGTTTGAGTAATTTTATAATTATTGCACATTTCACAATTAAAAACTACGAATTTATTTAAACTACACAGATGAAAACTAATTCATAGGAACTATTGCCACAATATATCTGTACAGCGTGGATACGGCTCTGAGTACACATAAACATTCAGAATGCCGGTCTTATTAGAAAGGAGTATAATCAGCAGAGATGTGGCATAACTATTCCATCACAGCCAGTAACATGCGAATGTAACAGTTAGTAATAATATTCAGTCACAGCCGGTTAGCGTGCAGATGTAAAGGTTAGTAATAATATTCAATCACAGCCAGTTAGCATACAGATGTAGAAGTTGGTAGTGTGTAGGTTGATGATATTGTCACTACAAATTATGTTAGTATTAATACTTGGTACATTACCATTCAGCCACATCTTTGTAGTGTTTAATGACCTTTGCCCTCAAAATGGGGGGAGGATACTCCGTACTGCTAGCTGCGCAAGTAAGACAATTGCTGGGTACTTAGTATTAATGTGCATGCTTATGCATAAAGCTGTCCAAGGGTGCTAAGGCCTCAGGCAGAGGGGCCTCTAATGTTGTTCCATTACCTTCCTCCCACCCCTTATTCACGGGTTCCGCGCCTATGTTTGCTCCTCCCAGTTCGCAGCCTTCCTTACCTGCGGCAAACATGTATCCTGCAGCAGCCACTAATGCATTAGTGGCTTTGGCAGATGTTTTGGCACCTTTGTTGGCAGTGCAGGCCTCTCCAGCGTCGGCACAGTCATCTGCACACTTGCAGAAAACTTTGCCACCCCCCCGTCTGGTCAATTTTTTGTGCGTTTAACATTTGCTAGGGGTGTTAAGTCCTGGTACTGCGCCTTTGGTTTCTCATTCTACGTCTGCGAATGTGGTTATGGATTTGTGCCTGTTCTCCCGTCTCCCTCCTGCAGGTGTTGCTGCGGCTGTGACCTCTGCTGGCCAGATTGATGACGCGGTGGTTTGCTGGATAGCTTGATTGCGTTGCTTAAATGGGTAACTTTAGCTGGGTGGAAATGATAGCCAATAGCTCTTGATCTATTGACGGCAGTCAAAGGTGTGTGCTTATAGCAATTTTAATTTAATTTGCTCAAATTGGCATTTGCAATGCAGTGGCAAACGCAGGATTTCTAGAGGGGGGTTTCCAAATGCTTGATTTTAGAGCGAGTGTGGCCAGTCCATAAAGAGGGCAGAATTAGTACTTATCCAGCTTTATTATTGATGACGCGGTGGTTTGCTGGATAGCTTGATTGCGTTGCTTAAATGGGTAACTTTAGCTGGGTGGAAATGATAGCCAATAGCTCTTGATCTATTGACGGCAGTCAAAGGTGTGTGCTTATAGCAATTTTAATTTAATTTGCTCAAATTGGCATTTGCAATGCAGTGGCAAACGCAGGATTTCTAGAGGGGGGTTTCCAAATGCTTGATTTTAGAGCGAGTGTGGCCAGTCCATAAAGAGGGCAGAATTAGTACTTATCCAGCTTTATTATGTTACATACAAAGTATATTATGTTGCATAATTCCAGCATATACTGGACCAGCGATCACAGTATGCCATTAGATGTGGCAGTAGTTCCATCCTGTCTGAGCAGAATGTTTTTTTTCAGATGTGGGCACCATTCCTGAGTATTGGAGCAAGTCCGGGAGTCTGAGGGAGCAGCAGAAGAACCTAGCACTGCCCTGGACATATATGTACATATCGTTCTCCTTATGTACTGGATAGTGTATTAATACAGTACTACAGAATTAATTATTAACTCTCTTGATGGTCTACAGCAGTGCACCCCTAACAGTGCATGTTTACCACATCTAGTTGGTGCACAGGTATATTTATTACTGGCTGACACATTTTAAAAGATCCACAGTTGGTGCTAATCATTTCATTTGTGATATTGAGAAGAACATGCAGCACTAATAACATTCTATTATATTACTATTTCTATTGTGGCCATGGTGTGTGTTGGGGAGGGGGGTTTCCAGGCAGACGGAAACCCCCCCTGCGTATGCCTATGATCCTGGTGCTGGCATCCCGACCACTGGCATCCCGACGGTAAGTAATGAGGTTAGGGGGAGGGTTAGGGTTAGACACTAGCAGGAGGGTTAGGGTTAGCCACTGGGGGGGGAGTTAGGGTTAGGCACTATAGGCGGAAGGTTAGGTTTAGGCATTGGGGAGGATAAGGTTTAGGGTGCGGGGAGGTAGGGTTAGGGGTAGGGTTAGGATAATTAGCAACAGGTGTTGTATTCTAACCCTGTCGTGATACCAGCATTAGCATATAGTCACATACATTTTGTTTATTCTACAAGACATAGGGGGAGATGTATCAAACATTCAAGAGAGGTCAAAGGGGACAGTTGCCCATAACAACCAATCGGCTTACGTCATTTTATAGACGGTGTTAGATAAGTGACAGAAGCTGGCATATACAACCCCCTACACTATCACACCCATATGGCACTAAGGGCTCTATTTATTAACATTATTTTGACTAAAATAAAGTGAAAAAGGGTGTTTTCACACCCTTTTCACATTATTTTAGTATCACCTATAGTTATTACAGGGCAGTTGGAGTAGAATTCGTAAAATTCTACTCCAACCAGCACCAGGGGCGGGGCTTTGCGCCGGGGGTAGCAGCGGCGACCGGTCGGCGCATGCGCGGGCACTTAATCACGGTATTTTTTGCGAAAATACCGTGATAAGGCTCCGAAGGGGATTTGCAGCTACAGAGCTTTATCGCAAGCTCTGTCCCTGTAAGGGATTTGTAGTAAATCCCTGTGATATTGCCTGAATTCGCAATGCAAATTCACTCGGTAATATCACACTACAATCTGCATTCAATATGCGGATTGTAGTAAATTGAGCCCTAAATAATGTAAAATTGAAAAATGGTTAATTTAGAGAGGAAAACAGAAATGCAATTAGAATACTTATCATAATAATAATTATAGTACTATGATTTATAACAAACTGTGTGTCATAATGTTGTAATGATGGGTCTACGTTTATGTGGAGGCGTGGAGCTGTAGTCCCATCCACCCATTTTTAATCTAGCCCAGGTGTGCATCCAGTGACATTAATGGGTGCATTTAAATAAAAGATGGGGTAACGGTATGGGGTTTTCCTATAACTGTTTTTTCTTCGAAATTACTGTGTTTTCAAAGCATGAATAAGTGACACGTCACAATATTCTTAATTTTGGCCTTTCTCAACAATAATTTACATTGCAGAGCTAAACATGTCACTACTACTTTGCTGTATAAGTGATTGCTTTTAAATAATACAAGATCAGACATATTAAACATATCTGATCATTTGAACAGGACTCATCTAGTAGAAATGCTGTACTGTATGTGTAATAGAGTCGTTCCGTTTCCTATCACTTCTATTGGCAGTGTATCAGAGCCAGTGATGCCATGTCCTAAATAACTGAATTTTTGAACTACTCTTTTGAGTGAACTAGATCATAATGACCTAATCATCAAAATGAACTAGATCGCTCTAACACTTATCAGATTGGGCAGGGTCGCTGGCTAGCTTTGCAGAACTGTCAGGACGCCGGGACCTGCCCGGTGTGTTTTTTAGCGCGTGAATATTTGCGGCTGCGCTCAGAGTGTGGAGAAGTGTGGTGGTGCATCAGGATGGGGGTTTCAGTTGGTAAATAACAATTTGGTCAGTTTTTGCAGCGGTGTATGGCGGATCTTGGTCTACCTTAGCGCGAATATGGCGCTCATTCGTTCCGAATGGGGACTGCTACGTCTGCTGCCGCTTCCGGTTTTTCAACGTCAGAGATTCATTCTCTGGGTAGGTGGAACTCCGGAGCATTCCGTCAGTTTCTGCGTATGTGCAGGGTGCTTGTTAGTGCTATTCGGCATGCTAACCAGGGGTTTAGACTACTCGCTTTCAGAGGTTTGGAGGGATTTCTATTTTTCCTACGGAGGCAACAAATATTCCCCATATAAGTAGAAAAGATCCTAGTAGGTTTTGTTTTTACCTCCAGCCTGGTTGGCATGCTTGTGTTTGTCACTAACATCGTTATTGTTGTTTTATGTTGTCCTGTTTGCAGGTGCGTGGTGTGGTTCGAGTGTTGTGTTTTCAATACCTTTCTAAAATAACTATGTTATTGTATTACTGGTTTTACGATGACAGGCCAGTCTGGATTATTGACAAGTCATTCCTTTTATTGGGCCGCTAAGTCGGCCTCTTTGCATGGCTTAAGCTCTTTTGTTTCGGCCTATGGTGTTAAGTGGTTGGGTTTTTAGAGGAATGCTGTGGCGTGAATGATGGGATGTCTTTCTACGGTGCGACTGTTTGGTTGGCTTATGGTTTTTGATCGTGCACTTAAGTGGAGATGATGGCGGAGTTGTGGTTCAGAGTGCACTCAGATTCATAATGTGCATTTGTTGGTCTGAAGGGGACCATTTGTGAGGGTGGCGAGTATTAAAAGGACGTCTATGTCTACAGTGCGACTGTTTGGTCGGCCTATGGTGTGATCGTGCACTTAAGTGGAGATGATGGCGGAATGTGGTTTCAGAGTGCACTCAGATTCATAGACGAGCATTTGTTGGTCTGACGGGGACCATCTGTCGGAGGTCGATTTGCTTATGTTGCTGGAGGCTTTGTTTAAGGTGAGAGTAAAGTTGGTTTAGTTTCTTTGGTGGCAGGCTGCGCCTCGCTTTGGCGGAAAGA
Organism: Taudactylus pleione; assembly: GCA_031769625.1. Classification (NCBI taxonomy): domain Eukaryota; kingdom Metazoa; phylum Chordata; class Amphibia; order Anura; family Myobatrachidae; genus Taudactylus; species Taudactylus pleione. The sequence goes on along the minus strand of JAUIMM010000137.1, from coordinate 13,518,242 downwards.
ACGGTAATGTGCTTCTAGTTATGCAAATTAGATGGGTGCACTCTCCTTGATCACTGATAGGCCAAAACCGTCCCGACCGGGAAATGACACAGCCCGCCCGGGCGTGCTTTTTGCTGGAGAGTTGAACACCAACGGTGATGTGTTTGGTCTGCGTGTGTTTGGGGGAGTGTCCGTTCTTTGTTGTCTGCCACCATACTAACTTTAAGCTCACAATCAATTTCAATTGGCAACTTCTAATTATATAGCCCAAATTCAATATTATGTTAATTATTAATTAATTATGAATAATCTAATGTCAAATAAATTTGACCTTTAATTTTAAATCCAACTCCTGTTGTCCGTGTGTTTATTTTTAGATAAGTTTTTAGTTGTGTTAAGTCTGAAAGGTATAGTGTATATATCAACCATAGGGAGTTTAGGACAGTGTAAGGCAGGTGCAAACTGACTGAGCCAGTTTAAACCCCGTGGTTGTGGTAGCAATATAACTGTAAGAATTATGATGTTGGTGTCAGTCATTAATGTTAGCCTATAGGGTTCCTTGGGGGTTTGGCCTTGCTGGTATATTAGGTCTGTTATCCAAAGACTCCTCCTCGTTGTTTCTAGAAATCCAACCCTCCCTCCTTGTTTGTTGTGTGTTGTGGCGGAAAGAATGGTAATGTGCTTCTAGTTATAGAAATTAGATGGGTGCGCTCTCCTTAATCAATGATAGGCCCAAACCGTCCCGACCGGGAAATGACACAGCCCGTCCGGGCGTGCTTTTTGCTGGAGAGTTGAACACCAACGGTGATGTGTTTGGCCTGCATGTGTTTGGGGGAGTGTCCGTTCTTTGTTGTCCGCCACCATACTAACTTTAAGCTTACAATCAATTTCAATTGGCAACTACTAATTATCTAATTATATAGCCCAGGTTCAATAATATATTAATTATTAATTAATAATCTAATTTCAAATACATTTAACGTTTAATTTTAAATCCAACTCCTGTTGTCCGTGTGTTTATTTTTAGATACGTTTTTAGTTGTGTTAAGTCTGAAAGGTATAGTGTACATATTAACCATAGGGAGTTTATTGTTATTATGTTTACTCAGGAGAGATAGGGTTTTCCCTTGTAAACATACAGTATTGGAATACATATAAATATTTGAATCCTTATGAGAGAACACAGACAAACATATGGCATAAGAATAAAATAATACAAATGTTGTGTTCTGTTAGTTGCACCCAATAGGTCAAACTCTGTTTAATTGTGCACCAAACTATGGGAAGTCTGTATGTGTAGTGTACTGAAGATCAGAAGCACTGAGGGGTTGGGGCGGCTACAGAGGCAGAACTATGGGAGACAATGAAGGCGCCTGATGCTGGGCGCTAGCACTGAAGGGGCACCTCCTCCATCGCCCACAATATATTCACCCCACTTAGGGCTGTATATAAGTACCCGGAGTGTACCGTCACAGCCGCCATGTCACAGGCACCTCTTCCCGGCACCTGAAAAGCTACCATAACCATATACTTGTGGAGGGCTCTATGTCAAATCATCAGCTGCCGCCTCCATCTACAGTATCTATAGCCTGTCCCTGCTCTATAGTGTCACTGGCCCTCAGCAGCTTCTTATGCCAGTGTGCCATGTACGGTGCCCCCCGTACATACAACTCCCCTTCCCACTCCTTCCTAGCGGAAGCTCTAGCCGTGGATCCATGCAGCCGTCCCGGTGCCCCCCCTCACCCACTCCTCCCTTGTGGCAGCTCTAGCCGTGGGCCTGTGCGGTGGGTCCAAGCATAAGCCTGGCTGTAGATCTTCCAGAAGCTGGATATCAACAAGGTTGCACAAGATGGAGCTGTGGGTAAGATGGCATGGGAGGCAGGGGCCTGGGGCACCAGCGACTGAGTCTGGGGGCAGATCTTTGGTGGAGCAACTTCCTGGCATGTGAAGCAATCTGCAGTAGACTGTGTATTTTGAGATTTGTAGTCCCACCACAGTGGCAATCTTCCAGTATCTTGACTCAAAGTCAGTCCTCAAATCCCCCACATCAGGTGGTTTTCCTCTCCATCAGGAGTATCAGGAGGGCTCCCCACCCCACATCAGTTGGCTTTCGCCTCCATCATAAGGACTCTGAGTCTCACAGTAATTGCACTATACAGGTCACTATCTTAACTGTGACTAACGCATAGCTGTATAAACTCATCATTAACCCTAGGGCTGTAGCTGAGGTCGCTCTTCATACAAACATACATGACATTCCTCAGTGCACTCCCCATCTTTCTAATAGACAATGTTGCAATTTTATCCATTATTTCTTGTCTCTGGTATACGATGGGAGAGATGTATACCTTTGCATGTGTTCCAGGCACATTAACTGGAGGGGATCTATACACAACCCTAATTCACTTCTCCTTCAGCACCACTGTGCATGTGTGGTCTGAGTATAGAGTGTCAAGGAGGGATGCTAGGGATCCCTCTCCTGGTACCTTTTGAGATCTGTAGCTCATAGGCAACAGCAGCTAACGCCACCTTGAGATAGTATTAGCTATCGGGGCCAGTCTCCGGAATGCAAATACATTCGGGGGTGGAGGATATCCTGCAAATATACTTTAGTAAATAGGCCTAATAGACACAAAATCACATATTCTATATTAGTGTTTTTGTGCGTGTAAATAGATAGATAGATAGATAGATAGATAGATAGATAGATATGAGATAGCTAGATAGATAAATAGGTAGATATGAGAAAGATAGACAGACAGACAGTGCACATGGCAATTCAGGGTTTTATTTGTAGGGGGGTAGCCTAGTGTCTCTCACACACTGGGTGAGATGTATCAAGCGTCACCACCACCACTCATTGCATGCATACATCCCAGTGTAAAGTACACAGAGCAGTGCAGTGACAGTCACAAATAAACAAAGCAAGTTCCAAGTGGGAGATTAGCAGGAGCCATGAGGTGCTACAGAGACTTTGGGGTGAATTCAATTGTTTGCATCCACGGCTGCTACTAATGGGTGCCCAACAGAGCAATTCAATTGTTGCTCTGTTTGGGTGCGAATGTCATGGGTGCACAGATTTCTGCACATACCCTTCTGGGGTGGCAAGCAGAAATTGTCGAAAAGTTCTGGTTTTGGGCACCCAAGCTACTGTTTGGGAGCGCTTACCAGGACTATAGATGGGTTTAGCCACTTTACTCTGCTAAACAGGGTCTTCTTGGGCAGGACATGCGCGAAAAGGCATGGACACCCAAAACTATTGAATATCACACCCTTTGGAATCGACCCCATTGAGTACATTTATGCGCATGCTAGGAGCTATAGGTTGCCAAGCCTAAAACTGTTGAGTCAGCCGAGTAGTGAGTAAGAATGTGAAGCTCAGAAGCACAAGTATAATACCCCCTTCTGTTGTATGTGTTGTGAAGTGAGGATGTAGTCGGCATCCCGGCGTGCGAGATGCTGACGGAATAAAAACCAGCGCCGAAAATCCTGATAGGTCGGGATCCTGGCACCAAGATCCCGACCGTCGGCATCCCAAATGGTAAGTATCAGGGTGCACAGGGAGGGTAATGTTAGGTAGCGGGGTTAAGTATATGGCATTAGGGGGAGGGTTAGGGTTAGGCACCAGGAGGGAGGATTAGGGTGCGGTGAGGGGGTAGGTTAAGTTTAGGCACTAGGGGGGGAGGTTAGGTTTAGGCACCGGGGAGGGGATCTTAGGTTTAGGGTGCAAGGACGGTGAGGGTGAGGATACTTTTCGGCACTAGGAGGGGGGGTTAGGTTTAGGCACCGGGGAGGGAGGGTTAGGGTAGGGAAAAAACACCTTGCGTTCCAATGGGTGTCTGTATTCTGGCTGTTGGAATGCCGCTGTCGGTATTCTGAACAGCGGCATCCTGACACCTGTGATATCATACCCAACCCGTGAAGTGTATTTATGTTAAATAATGTAACTGCTTCTCACCTCTCTACTTGGTCTCCAGTGCTTTTAACCAAATCACAGCTTTCTCTTCTGGAGAATGTTCTGCAAATACACCAGGGGGAGATTCGGGAAATCAATGCAAGTACAAACATGCTGTGACACACTGTGTGCCTCAGAAGAAAATCTGGCACATTTATTGAATTGTAACAACTAAATGCAGCTTTTCTGATTTTATAGAAGAATACACCGTGGCATAGTAGGCAATAACAGTGTGAGCAATACAGTAATAAGGCAGAGTGGATGAAAGTAGCTTGGAAGCTCCATGACTCATAATATGAGCATCAGGTTAACGTGATAACTCTCAATAAATCAGTAGTATCAACAGCATATGGCATAAACATTGATTGTCACAACCTTATACACTGGATCAATATATGAGATGCTAACCTTAATGTCTCCTGATACTAGGAATTATCTCTCTCTCTCTCTCTCTCTCTCTCTCTCTCTCTCTATATATATATATGTATATATATACACACACACACATACATATATATATATATATATATATATATATTTGGGATGAGCGGGTTCGGATTTCTGAAATCCGAACCCCCCGAGCCCCCCTGATCCGAGCCGGGAACCGAGTCAGGCTCGGATTTTCCCGCCTGACTCGGATCTGAAATCGAGGCAAAACGTCATCATCCCACTGTCGGATCTCGAGGGTTTTGGATTCTATAAAAGATCCCCGCGTCGGCGCCATTTTTCACTCCGGCTGTGGACAGTGAAGAGGGAGTGTGAGAGTTGTGCTGCTGTTGTCCATAAGGGCTGTGTCCACTCCAAAGTCTATAGGGGCTGGCTGGGCTGTGTTGTGCAGTGTCCAATAAAGGCTGTAGTCCTAAAGGCGTGCTGTAGTGTTGTCCAGGGGGTGCTCTGTCCATCAGGGGTGCTCCCCCCAAGTGCAAATAAAAAATTCTATTTTTTCTGTTTGTGTGCGCTGTAGCCGCATGTGCATCAACAAAGTAGCAGCGCCAAGTGTGCGCCTGTGTCATAAGTCAAGGGCCAGCTGGCTCGTCTGTTGAAGGGTGGTGTAACCCCAAAGTGCTCCAAAAAATAAAAAATGTTTTTTTTTCTGTGTTTGTGACTTGTGTGCGCATTAGCCGCATGTGCATCAACAAAGTAGCAGAGCCAAACGTGCGCCTGTGTCATAAGTCAAGAGCGAGCTGGCTCGTCTGTTGAAGGGTGGTGTAACCCCCAAAGTGCTCAAAAAAAAATATTTTTTTTTTTTCTGTGTTTGTGACTTGTGTGTGCATTAGTGGCATGCTTGCCAAGGATGTAAGTCAGGTTTAGGACACGCCTCTCAGATTTATCAGTACACGCCCACTGTAACACACGCTCATAGGTGCTGCTTTCACAATCTCCCTGAAATGCTTTTTCAAAAGTAGGTAAGTATGATTAGTGGGGAACCTCCTGCCCGGGGGCCTTACAAGGCCCTTGGAATCATTTGATCTGGCCCGCTGAGCTTTTTTCTGCTAGCCTCATTTGACTAGAAGGGTGCCTAGAATGGCACCGTATCTTCCTTCTACTATTTCTGTCTCTTTATTACTGTGTTTTAATGATGCTCACATTCTACTTTTACGGTCTTCACCTACAGTAGATTACCTTATTGTTTTGTCTATGTATTTATTTTCTATGTTGGTGAAGGCACGGTTTGTCTTATGTGTTTATTCTGGTCTCCATAGTGACGGACACGTCAGACGTCGCGCCCGCTGCATAGTGCGGGGTGATGACGTCAGATGGTGATCCTGATGGACGCGATCAGCTGCACTCGTGGTGTGTATTGTGCATATAGGTAAGTGTTGTATGTGGTTTCTGTACTTCCTGATGAAAATCTTGACGATTGAAACGTTGAAGTGAATACAGAGGTTTATGTAACCCTTCTTTATTGTGCTTGTTATTGCTGAGTGCCGCCGCTCCCTCATGACTTTATTTTGATACCATTGCGGAGGGCACCTTCTTTATATTTGGAATTTGAGTGCCGGGCCTGTGCTACTCTATATATATATATATATATATATATATATATATATATATATATATATACACACTCAATCCAAGTTACCGGCACTCCTATAATATGAGCAAACAATTCCTTGCTGCGGTGCTCACCCTGAGGATGGACGTCCCTGTATGTAAGAATTTCCAGAAAGGAGGCACTCACAGGCTGAATAGACTTGGAAAAAAACTAATGCTTTATTGCATTAGCGCATCTACGTTTCGGGGTGTCCTGATGACGGGGAATGTACCCCGAAACGTAGATGCGCTAATGCAATAAAGCATTAGTTTTTTTCCAAGTCTATTCAGCCTGTGAGTGCCTCCTTTCTGGAAATTCTTATATATATAAAATATATGAAATAAATAAATAAAATGAAATAAAAGAGTAAGCACATCCAGTGTGTAGCGCCCGACAGCCATATCAGTGTCAATCCAACACCTTCATCATGGGCATATGAAGGTGTTGGATTGACACCGAAACAGCTGTCGGGCGCTACACACTGGAGGGTTTGCTTGTGATGAGTATTTTTTCTTATGTTGCCATGTTGCTGCTATATATCTCATTTGTTTACAAGCCTCTCTGAACCTTGACATTTTTTGGATATGCACTTTATATGGATTTTCTTCGACCAATATATCTTTTTCTATGGATTATATGGATGTGCTGACTCTTATTTCTAATAAGTAACATATTATGTGCCTGCACTCCTCAATGTTGCACTTTCATAGTGTGCGCTGCTGGTCCCATGTGAACTGATTATATATATATATATATATATATATATATATATTGTGATAGGAACACTGGTAAAGTGGTCAGTGGTAGATACATTTGTCCTAGGTTTTTGACCTATGTGTTCTAAAAACCCCCAGGAGAAAAGTCTCCAGTGAAACAGATTTGAGTGTCGGCTTTTTGAATAGCTGGTTTGGGTCTTGGGGGTGTGGATGTGCAGAGTGGGAGGGCTCCATCCAAAGGCCATGCCAGGTTTTGGCCTTTTTGGCCTGTTAGCAGGCTCATTAGGGTCTGCACCTGGAACTGGCTAATATAGGCTGTGTGTGATTGTAAGCTAGTGTCTCATACCTGGGAGAGCAAGCAGACTGGCTGGCTCAGAGACACTTGGTGAAAACTACCTGTAAGTCTTGTGCATATGCTGGTGTTGATGGTGGAGGCAGTAGGCCCCACTATTTCTTTAGAGAGGGAACCTCTTGTCTAGTTAGCGCCCAGACGGGCTAGCATTTACTTTTATGTTTTGTTTTCCTTTTATCTTGCACAATAAAGACTGGTACCGACCAGCTAGTACGAGACCCCAGACTGATGTACTATTTTTCTGGCTGCTGTGTGTATAGAGGGAGTCCATCTACCCCAGGAGAGGGACCCCTAATCCAGTCGTGTTACAATTGGTGGAGAATGCGGGCACGCACACACTGAAAAGTGCAGCAGGGAAAATTTGTCCTTTAATATTTAAAGGGGCAGACACGTGATTATTGAATCCTTGAAGGTGGCATCAGCCAATGCTCAGAGAGGCAAGGTTCAGCTTCCAACCAGCACGTGGAGGTAAAACGGAAAAGCTCTGCTTCAGGCTACGGCAGCTGGGCAGGAGATTAATAAAATACAGCAGGAAGCTATCCTGGCTCAGCAGGAAGCTACCAATGTACAACTGATGGCCTTGGAGGCAGCCCAGAGGCAGCAACAAGTCACCCTTGAGGAAACCCGCCAGGCTATTATGGAGGTGGTACAGCACCTGGTCGCCCAGCCTGGAGATGCTACTACTGTTCCTCCCACCACCACTCACTCCATACGAGCCAGTCACTTCCTACAAAAGATGACTTCGGGCGATGATGTGGAGGCATATCTCACCGCATTTGAGAGAACATCCGAAAGGGAGAGTTGGCCCAAGGTGCAATGGGCAAGTCTGGTGGCACCTTTCCTGTCTGGGGAGCCACAAAAGGCCTATTACGATTTATGCCAGGCCGATGCTAAGGACTATGTGAAATTAAAATGGGAGATCCTAACTCGCTTGGGAGTCACCACCTTTGTTCGTGCCCAACGAGTCCACCGCTGGGAGTTCCAAATGGACAGACCTCCATGCTCACAGATGGACGACCTCGTCCATCTATCCACCAAGTGGCTACAGCCCGAGATGCTGACAGGACCACAAAACGTCGAACGAGTCATGATGGACCGGTATCTGCAATCCCTACCTGCATCCTTGCGCAAGTGGGTGAGCCATGCCGACCCTAAGTCCGCAGATCAGTTAGTCGAACTGGTGGAGAGGTACGTGGCAGCTGAGGAGCTGATGAGTCTGCCCCATCGAGCCCCGATGGTGCACCGGCGAACTCCCATCAACAATGGTAAGACTGTTCCTGGGGAGAAGGGTGCTGGGCGGTGGAATGTGCCTAAGACTGAGGATGGGGAACCTGAAGACAGGCCTGCCAGGCCAGGAAGGTTACTACCCCGCAAAAGACTAGACATAAATGTGAATCAATGTTTCCGATGTGGTGGCTTCAGCCATATAGCAGCTAATTGTTCACTTACCTCTGAGCCCATGCAATGTGATACTGCTTCTGTCAACCGCAGGGGGTCTTTCTTTGCACAGCCAGCCTGTACTGCTGACCGGCAGGCTGAGACAGATAAACACATGTGTGTACTCACTGTGGAAGGCAACCGAGTAAAGGCTATGTTAGACTCTGGTAGCCTGGTTACACTTTTGAGAACTAAGCTGGTGAACCTTTTGAAGCATAAGGGAAAAACTGTGGTGTGACATGCATACATGGGGATACTCGGTATTATATTACTGCCGAAGTGAACATCGAGACGCCATGTGGTTCCATGGTAGTCTCTGTGGGTTTGGTACAGGGCTTAATGTATGATGTGATATTGGGAAGATACTTTGCTCACTTCTGGAAGTTGTGGGAAAGCCGGTTTTGCACAGTGGTAAATCACACTGCCTTGTCTGAATGGGTGACTGATGTAGTGGCAGAGTCAGAGGTGTTCCCACTTTCTAGTATGATTGGTGAACTAGAGAATGCGGAGAGTGATGGTGGCACGCCAAGCATTGTAGAGCCCGTTGATCGTTAGAGGTCAGAAGAGAGGTCTTTGCCGTAGAGCAGTTAAATGACCCTACTCTGGTGAAAGCCAGGGAGAATGTCAAGGTGGTCAATTGTAAACCTGTAGATCCCAATAGTCCCTTGACATATCCTCACATGGTAATATGTCAGGATCTATTGTATCAGATAACTAAGAAAGGGGAGGAGATTGTGGAACAATTAATAGTCCCCAAAGCTTACAGGAGACCGATGTTAGAGCTGGCCCATGGTCATATAATGGCAAGCCACCTATGGGTGGAGAAAACCACTGAGCGAATCGTGCAGAGGTTTTTTTGGCCCGGTGTCCATAAAGACGTATATCTGACTTTTGCGCCTCCTGCCCTGAATACCAATATTAAGCTCCCAGACCACATTTCAAAAGTCCTCTAGTCCCACTACCAATTATAGAGGTACCATTTGAAAGAATAGCTATGGACTTGGTGGGACCCTTGTTGAAGTCTGCCCGGGGACATAAATATATATCTAGTAATTCTGGACTACGCTACCAGATACCCAGAAGCGATATCACTACGCAATACGTCATCCAAGTCCATTGCTAGAGAGCTGGTCCATGGTTTTAGCAGGTTGGGAATACCTTAGGAGATACTCACTGACCAGGGTACCCCGTTCATGTTAAAAGTTATGAAGGAGTTGCGCCGCCTGTTTAAGATTAACCAGTTAAGGACCTCGGTTTATCACCCCCAAACCAATGGTTTGGTCGAGAGGTTTAACAAGACCTTAAAACATATGTTAAGGAAAACAGTCGATAAAGATGGTAAAGATTGGGATTATTTGTTGCCTTATCTGCTGTTGACCATAAGAGAGGTTCCCCAATCCTCCACCGGGTTTTCGACTTGTTATATGGGAGACATCCAAGAGGGTTACTAGACGTTGCCAAGGAGACGTGGGAAGGGCAGTCCAGTCCTTATAAAACAGTGATTGAACATGTTTCCCAGATGCAAGACAGAATTGCGGCTGTAGTGCCAATAGTTGAGGAGCACTTGGAACAGGCCCAACTAGCACAGCAGAGGGTATATAACAGCAATGCATGGTTAAGAAACTTTGCTCCTGGGGACAGAGTGTTGGTGTTGGTTCCCACGGTAGAAGGTAAACTGTTGGCTAAGTGGCTAGGGCCCTTTGAGATCTTAGAAAAAGTGGGACAAGTCAACTATAAAGTTTACCAGCTGGGGAAAAGAAAACCAGAACAGATATATCATGCGAACCTGATAAGACCCTGGAAGGATAGAGCAGCACTGTCAGCTGTCCAAGCCCCACCAGTAAACCCAGGTCCCGTGGTACCCGAAGTGACAGTAGCAAACACCCTGTCAGTCAGTCAACAGCAGGAGGTCAAGGAATTTTTGATCAGAAATAGGGTACTGTTTTCTGACCTGACAGAAAAAAACCACGGTCATCAAACATGACATAGTCACTGACCCGGGGGTTAAAGTTAAACTAAAGCCCTGTAGGTTGCCCGAAGCCCAAAGAGAGTCTGTGTCAAAGGAAATGTTAGGATTGGGGGTAATTGAAGAATCACATAGTGAGTGGTCCAGTCCCATTGTGCTGATTCCAAAGCCCGATGGGAGTGTGTGTTTTTGTAATGACTTCCAAAAGCTGAACAGTGTTTCAAAATTTGATGCCTATCCGATGCCAAGGGTGGATGAACTAATTGAAAGGCTGGGGACAGCAAGATATTTAACCACTCTGGACCTAACCAAAGGGTATTGGCAAGTGGCATTAACCGAAAACGCCAAAGAAAAAACAGCTTTTTCTGCACCAGAAGGGTTATTTCATTACAAGACGTTACCCTTTGGGCTACATGGGGCGCCTGCTACCTTTCAAAGAATGATGGATAGGATTCTAAGACCCCATAGACAATATGCTGTGGCTTATCTGGATGACGTGGTCATACATAGTCCTGATTGGCAGTCTCACTTACCCAGAGTACAAGCAGTGTTAGACCCCATCTTTAAGGCAGGTTTGACAGCCAACCCGTAAAAGTGTTGTCTAGGGATGGAGAAAGTAAAATATCTGGGATGCACTGTTGGCAGAGGTTTGATAAAATCACAGCTCAATAAGATTGAGGCAATGCAGAACTGGCCACGACCCCTCAATAAGAAGCAGGTGAGAGCCTTCTTAGGGATCACTGGATACTATAGGAGGTTCATACCCAGTTTTGCCACCATTGCGGTCCCACTTACTGACCTTACCAAGGGCAAATAAAAAATCATGGTGGAATGGGGTCCTGAAGCAGAGAAAGCTTTCCAAGAATTAAAAATGGCTTTATATACCCAACCTGTTCAGGTGACCCCTGATTTTGACAAAGTTTGTGGTACAACCGATGCGTCCGGTGTAGGTATCGGAGCGATCTTGTCCCAAAGCAAAGAGGGTGAGGAACACCCTATTTTTTACCTAAGCAGGAAATTGAATATACATGAGAGAAACTATGCCACAGTGGAGAAGGAAGCTTTGGCCATAAAATGGGCGTTAGAAGCTCTCAGGTACTATTTGGTGGGCAGGAAGTTCAAACTGATTACTGACCATGCCCGTCTGAAATGGATGTCAGAAAACAAGAACAGTAACGCAAGAATAACAAGATGGTTCTTGGCTCTACAAACTTTTAAATTTTTGCTAGAACACAGGCCAGGAAGCCAGCTGGCCAATGCAGACGCATTGTCACACGGTCATTGCTTGGGGGCTTCAGTTGTTCTGCCCCACAGGTCGAAACAAAGCGGGGATATGTGATAGGAACACTGGTAAAGTGGTCAGTGGTATATACATTTGTCCTAGGTTTTTGACATATGTGTTCTAAAAAACCCCAGGAGAAAAGTCTGCAGTGAAGCAGATTTGAGTGTCGGCTTTTTGAAAAGCCGGTTTGGGTCTTGGGGGTGTGGATGTGCGGAGTGGAAGGGCTCCATCCAAAGGCCACGCCAGGTTTTGTCCTTTTTGACCTGTTAGCAGGCTCATTAGGGTCTGCACCTGGAACTGGCTAATATAGGCTGTGTGTGATTGTAAGCTAGTGTCTCATACCTGGGAGAGCAAGCAGATTGGCTGGCTCAGAGACCAGAGATATGGTCTGCTAAATAGATAAAGTTGATCTCACTGCACGGTAACACAAAGTATCCTGAAGTATTTCTAGGAGAGTTGAGAAAGTTATTCCTTGAGCAGTAGATTAGTTACCTGCCATAAACTTTTCCAGGAAAGTGACAGACAATAAGCAGAAAGCAGGGAGGAATTTAGGGATTTCTGACTATTTTAAATTAGTCAACCAAGGGATCCCCAACTTATAGTGCGCACTACTAACTGTGACTTTGCTTCAACCCGGGCAGCAATCAGTATACTGTTCTCTTTCTTTAAAAGTTACTTCTTTGGGACTTAATTAGAATAACATGCTATTCTAGACTAAACGTTTGAAAACTGTATTAGTCAAGAGTCGGATACTACCAAGTTCCTGAAAATAAAAATAAATAATATTGTTGTGGTTTCATAGAAAAGTGTTTTCTGAACAAATTTTATTGTATTAAAGAAATTGTACTGTATAATCCTTGTACTATCTGACTTGTGGAATAAATCTTAAAATAAAAACATATTGTATAATAGCTACACTCCAAACCTTTCCTAATACTATCTAACTGTGTTACAATTAAATTTGGCATCCACAAACAGGATCTCGGATCCACAAGATGTCACAGTCGGAACACCTTGAAACAACGGCGGGACAGGGAGACGGCCCTAGTCAAGGTACCTCCTCCATGGCGACCGCTTCATCAATAGACAGTCTTAGTCAAAGAACCTCTGCAATGGCGACAGCTTCGCCAATAACTATGCCTTAGTTCTTTGGGGCCCCCTGGTTACCAACTTATTCAGGTGATGCCCATAAATCTGGTACCAGAATGAATTCAAATATAATAAATTCAAATATAAATTGCATTCAATGTTCAGGTTATATCCTTTATGAGATGCTCAAAAAGTGGAGATCCTTATTGGACAATTGAAGGGTCCGACCTTGAGGGATGTGAAAGCATGGCCGGAAAGACAACAAAGGACGGTAGAGGATATTTTTGATAAATTGGCATGCATCTTTGACTCCAGGACCGTGTCTGAGCTTAAAAGATGATTTTATGCGAGAAAGCAACAACCACATGAGACTTTAAGGGACTTTGTGTTGGGCTTACAAGAAGCCTTGCAGACTATACAAAATTTAGATCCTAGAGAAATACAACAGGAAGATGAGACGTCAATTAACTTATTCATAGAGGGAGCCATAGGAGAAGGAGTATGTGGAAATTCAGAAACCCTGGTCTTTAATTTCTGGAATTTAAAGAAACAGTTATGAAGATCCTGGGGTTAAACCAAAGTGTTGAGGATGAAATTCCCACTCTGGTAGAAGGTGCAGAAAGTAGGGCGTTACAGGAAAGTAATTATATTAGTGGGCATAAATAAGCAATATCAAAAGAAGCTATAAGACAACTTGTTCAAATTCCATCTCACCCTGATTCAATGAAGGAGCAAATTGAAGAACTGGCAGAAACTCTTTCTGAGGTATGTCAGGACTTGAAAGAGCTCAAACAAGGACAGCGACAAATCCCCAGCCAACATAGAGAGTGGAACAGTGAAATCAACCCCGATGGGCTGTTCCCCGGAGAATGGGAAGACGTCCGACCAATCAGTTTGATAGTCAAGGAAGGCCCATTTGTCGACGCTGTAAAAAAATTGGACATGTAGAAAGAAATTATCAAGATTCAGAGAATTTAAACAAAGAAATCCCGAGGCCAGGGACCGATCCTCGGGAAGTACGTCATCAATAGGTCCATCTTTGCCAGGCTGTTGGTCTTGATATGTGGGGTAATGTCCTTCTATAATGGTCCAGGTAAATGGAGTGGCGATCCGTGCACTTTTACATACTGGTTCTCAAGTCACTATTCAAATAAATGAGTTTCTACAACACTGGGAAGAACAAGAAATTGCTTTAACCCCCACTAACTGGTTCAATTTAGTAGCCAGTAATGGTCAACCAATCTCGTGTTGTGGGTACTGAAAGGCGACCCTAGAAATAGGAAAGGGTGAACTCCCAAAACAAGGTTGCCTGGTGACGACCTACCGAAATTATTACATACCTCTTGTTATGAATGTTAGGCATGAATGTGCGTAAAAATTCCCCCGACAAAATCATTGACGCTTTGAAAGTAAAGCTGTGAGAGGCAATACCTGCAGAACAAAGAATGATACACCAGGCTATGCAACTCATCCGGGGACATAAGAGTTTCGTCAACACTCGGGGAGAAGTGGGGCAGGCGCGAATCGCAGCTCGCAAACCAGTTATCTTGGAACTGAATTTGGAAAACATCATATGGTGTAAGTGAAGAATCGGGCCAATTGGACAAAACTATGAGGCCATAATTGAGTCCTGTGAGGAAGATGGACAAAGCCCGTTTGTCGTGGCTTGAACATTAGTTAAAAGTGGAGCAAGGAAAGTTGCCAATTAAGATTTTAAACCCCCATGACTATCCAATACGATTGTATCGCAATTGTCCGGTGGCAAACATTATACATACTAATTTCCAGAGTGTGGTGGTGGAGGAGGTGATTGTAAGCCAGCAAATCACAATGGATGTAGAGCATAAAGAAGAACGAGGAACACCCTTGGTTGGAGGTAATTCATATCAGAGGTTGGTAAACACCGGGAGAAGAAAAGATGAGGGCTTTGCAAGTGATTCAAAGAAATTAAGCTTTCAGTAAGCACCCATCTGACTTTGGGAGAGCATAGGGCGTCTATCATTACATTCCCACTGGAAACCATCCTCCAATCAAAGAAAGGCATCAACCTCTACCCCCAGCTTTATATCAACCAGTGAAGAGTATGGTTTAGGAAATGAAGGCTGGAGTTGTCTGAGAAAGTTATGGACCCTGGGCTGCCCCTCTGGTAATTGTTCAAAAGAAGGATGGGAGTCTTAGATTCTGTGTGGATTACAGAAAATTAAACGCAGTCACTCATAAAGATGCTTATCCGCTGCCAAGGATCGAAGAATCACTGCCTTAAAAATGGCTAATTACATTTCTACTTTGGATCTGACTAGTGGGTATTGGAAGATTCCCATGGCCCCAGAAGATTGGGAAAAGACAGCGTTTACTACCCCAATGGGACTTTTCAAATTCAACAGAATGCCTTTTGGACTATACAATGCTCCTGCAATGTTTCAGCAAGTCATGGAACATTGTTTGAGACACCAAAACTATGATATGGTTCTGTTGTATTTAGATGATACGATAATTTTTTTCTTGGAACTATGAAGACTACTTACAGCATCTAGAGGAGGTGTTCCAGCAATTGATAAAAAATGGGTTGAAGTTGAAACTGTCCAAGTGTCATCTCTTGAAGCCAGAAGTCCAGTATCTGGGACATATAGTTAGCTCACATGCGGTTTGACCAGATCCCGAGAAAATCTGTGTGGTCCGAGAGTGGCCCTTTCCTAAGACTGTAAAGGAAGTGAGGAGTTTCCTGGGATTTTCTGGTTGCTATCGCAGATTCATGATGAACTTCACTAAGCTTGCCACACCTTTACATGAACTTCTTCATGGAACCGGCAGCAAGGAGAGATGTAGTAATACCCCTGTTGTCTGGATGGAATGACACCAAGATTCTGTTAGAGCATTAAAGACATTCTTGATCGAGGCTCCTCTGTTATCATATCCCAATTATGAGCAACCTTTTCGTGTATACAGATGCCAGTCATCATGGACTCGGGGATGTTTTTTCCCAAATGCAGGATGGGCAGGAACGAGTTATAGCCTATGCCAGTAGAGGTCTACGAAAAACTGAACGTAACAGCAAAAACTACAGTGCCTTCTGACTGGAATTACTTGCAGTAATTTGGGCAGTAACGGAAAAGTTTAAGAATTATTTGGCAGCTACACCGATAATAATCCCCTGGCTCATTTACAAACTGCTCATCTCGGTGCCATGGAACAGAGATGGATGTCTCATCTAGCCAATTTTAATTATACCATCTCTTACTGTAGTAGCAAGTTCAATGGAAACGCTGATGCCCTTTCATGTCTACCTGTCACAGATGTTGCTGAAGAAAAAAACAACTACACAAAAGATATTGAACTCCCTAAATTTCATCCCTCAGCAATTAAATAGCGCATCATTACCTTTTAAGCTATTGAACCTCCTTCAAGTCATCATCAAGAGCAAGAATTACAAGGATTTAACTGGCAAATAATACAAAAGGAAAGTAAGGTTCTCCAAGAGTTGATGAACATCATTCATAAAAGCAAACGGCTGAATAAGACAGAAAGGGAAAAGGCAGACCTTGAATTAGTGGAACTGCTGCGACATCAGGATCAAATTAGAATCCAGAAAGGACTCATCATTCATAACAGTATCGATCTGAACACCCACCAGTGGATTTCTCAAATCATTGTCCCCCGACAGAAAGCAAGTCTCCTGTTGACGGCTTATCATGACCAGTCGGGGTACTTTGGGAGTCAGAAGACGGAAACAGTTCTAAGACAGCGGTACTTCTGGATTCGGATGCAAACTGACATTGAAATTTGGTGTAAGGGTTGCGTTCCCTGCTCGCTCAAAAGAAAAGGAGGATCAGGAGTAAATATCCTTTGGAGATGGTGGCACTTGATCACGTCAAGTTAGATCATAGTCCGCAAGGATATCAGTATGCACTCACGATATTAGACCATTACAGCAAATTTGTCATGGCCGTGCGAGTGCAAAAACCACTGCAGAGGCCATTCTCAAGACTTTTGTTCGCCCTTACGGATATCTGGATAAGATCTTAATTGATCATGGCTCCGCCTTTGAATCCCAACTATTTGAAGAACTGTGTACCTTGTATGGGTGTAAAAAACTGAGAATAAACCCTTATAAGGAAATGGGTTCTGCGAGAGAGTGAATCTGACCTTGATTGAAATGCTGCGAATCCTACCCTTTGAACAAAGAGGGCAATGGCCTAAATTGTTAGTGTAGTTCACAGAACTCAATTGAAACTCTGCACTTCTGAAATGGAAGTATTGAGTAAAGAAAAAACACATGCTATTAGGAGAAACAAACTGTCAGTACTTGACCCATTGAACAACCCAATGGACTTGTTGACTTTTATGTGGGGTCCGTCAGTAACATTGGCAGTAAGGGAGATAATCTCTGAACCAACCTTGGCCGTGAAAGAAAAGGACAGGGATATTTCTGTTCATATTGATGATTCCTTTGAGGCGGTGGCAATGGAATTGATGGTCTGAAAGAAGTAACAAGGGTGTAATACTTATACGCTTTAGAGAATAAGTTGACTTGTAGTAAGTAAAGTAGAATCTTGGTTCAAACGACCTTCTTAGATGAGCTATGGAAATATGGTATCATGCGTGAGGACACGCATAAATCTAGAGCGTAAAGATGTAATATCCCAGAAGCAAATTATAGTCATTATAGAGGAACTGTGTATTAGAACTGGGATTTTAATATATTTATATATATATAGGAGGAATTTAGGAATTTCTGACTGTCTTAAATTAATCAACCAAGGGATCCCCAACTAATAGTGAGCACTACTAACTGTGACTTTGCTTCAACCCAGGCAATTATCAGTATACTGTTCTCTTTCTTTAAAAGTTACTACTTTGGGACTTAATTAGAATAACATGTTATTCTAGACTAAACGTTTGAAAACTAGTAGTTAACAGGGTAATTGAGGGGTTACATTGTATCAAAGATATATGTATAAATAGGAGATGTTTGTTTACTAACCTTTAGAAGTCCACGGGTACCCCTTAGAGTGAGGTGCAGTCAGATACCACCAAGTTCCTGAAAAATAAAAATAAATAATATTGTTGTTGTTGCATAGAAAAGTGTTTTCTGAACAAATTGTATTTTATTAAAGAAATTGTACTGTATAATCCTTGTACTATCTGACTTGTTGTGGAATAAATCTTTCAAAAAAATTTATTGTATAATGGCTACACTCCAAACCTTTCCTAATACAATCTAAGCGGGAGTGTTACACCTGGATTCCAGACTCTTACCACCTACAGCTACCTGGACTTAGGGATGGACATCAGAAGCCCACCATCAAATGATGGCTGGGCTTCCACCATTGAAACTTCTGATGTGATGGTAACTAACCATCACATCAAAAGAAATCAATAGTTAAAACTATTTAAATGACTAGTGACAGGGGGCAGAGCCTCTGTGAACGGGAGCGGGGCCTCGCGGCACCCCCGTTCACATCACTGTAGGGGCATGTCCAGCACTCTCTGAGATGCTGGGCAGCCCCCATGCTCCCCCTACACATGACTAGTGACAGGGGCAGAGCCTCTGTGGATGGGGGCGGAGCCTCGCTGAACCCCCGTTCTTGTCACTGTGGGGGCGTGCACAGCACTCTCCGAGATACTGGGCTTCCCCCAGGCTCCCCCTACACTGAGAATAGATGCTGTGTACATGGGCACAGCATCTATTCTCCCACTGCTCATCCACTGCAGCGGTGTGTGCTTTACCTCGCAGCCAGCCATCGGATGGAGACTGCCGCCCACTGCCCACCACACACACATGCTGCTGGGCCAGTCAATGCCCGGCGAGCAGATGCTACACAATAAGAACAGCCGACGGTGACCTGTGCCTTCCTGTGATAGAGGGTGTAACTATGAAGCAGCAGGGGCCACCAGTTCCAGCAGGGTCCACCAGGGTTTCCCCTGAATCCCCAGTGGCCCAGTCTGAGCCTGTGGGTAGGTCCAAATTTTGTAAAAATTAGATTGGTGCACCAATCTACAACTAATACACGAGATATAGGCTGAACTCGAATATTGTATTGCTGGGATTTTGCACTTCTGTGAAAATGCATTGTTCTGCCACAAAACTGAATTTAGGGGGAATTTTGCTCATCTCATCTTGTCTGATATATGTATATGTATTAGCAGAGTAGTAGTAGCGGAATTGTTTAGCAGGATAACACTGGATGGAAATGGTGTTAAATGTGTGGCGCCGTCATCTGGGGCTGGTGGCAGTTAGTCCACATGTGATATCTTAACCAGGTTCTAGGTTTCTTGAACCAGGTAGAATTAATTGCATATGACACAGGGTGTGTAACAGATAGGGGATGTAGTTTTGAGACTGGCAGTCGCGATGCCCAGGTCTCAATACCGACATCCAAATACCGACAAGGGACTTAGGATATGCATCAAAATATCGACGCCTATCTTAATCCTGACGCCGGAATGCCGAAGGATGCCAGCCTGAGCGAGGTAAGTCTTGGGGCACCCTTAGCATTAGCCACGGGGGTGGGGTTACTTTTAGGGAGCGTAGCAGGGTTAGAGTTAGGTTTTGGGGGGAGGTTAGGGTTAGGCACCCCTAGGGGGGAGGGTTAGGGTTGGGCACCCCCTGGGGGAGGTTAGGGCTAGGCACCCCTGGAAGGGTTAGGTTTAGAGTGTGGTAAGGGGGTTTAGGGTTAGACACCCCCAGGGGGGAGGTTATGGTTAGGCACAAGGTGGGAGGTTAGGGTTAGGCACCACTAAGGAGTGAGAGGGGTAGGGATAGAGTAATTACCTGCCATGTCGGGATCTCCCTTTGGTCTTCTGACGTTGGGATATGAACCAGGAACTGATAATGCACACTTCCCAGATTGCTAGAGAAGCTCTTACATTTGCAGGAGTTCTCCTGCACTGCAGGATAGTGGATCAGCCTCCCAGATGCTGGCAAATGCACTAGTTTTGGAGGCTTGATGATGCAATTTCCAGCAAATTGCATAATCATTCACTACCTTCAACACACGCCTTATTTCCATTGAGTCCTGTGGAGTTATGGGACTGTGGGATATTTCTGAATGAATCATTGAAAGCATGGTACACTTAGCCACCAAGTAAGACATTGCAAATGGTGCATAATAGGCAGCATAGTCTGTTGAAAGAGGAGTGTGCTACTGTGCAGACTCCAGTCTTCCTGTATCACCAGGGAGACTTCATGCCCTGTTTCTAGATGACTGCCAAACTTACTACTAGGCATGGCATGTGCATCTTGTTTGTACTGTGAAGAGTGACACAGAGGAAGACAGAAGTCTCCTGCTTAGCTCCTATGAGAGATTTGGGCAATACCTACATTTAATGTTGTTCTTTCATCCTACACCGCTACTTGCAAGCAGCATACACTTACCGACTGGTGAGCTTTATGAAACCATGCTCAGCTCAAGCTCTGCTCCATCACCAGTGTGCATGTAACAGTGAGTACTGCTGTAACTTCTATACTTCAATAAACCAACACCACTGGTTAAGTAAGTAATTAGGCTGTTCATAGTTTGAGTCGTCAGCTGGTGTGTGCCTAATAATATAAACACCTGTACCACACACCCCAGTACCCATTATACATACGCCTTTGCTGGGCAGAGAGAAGAAAGAGATAGGCAAGCTATGCATAGAGATAGAGGAAATATAGGAAGAAGCTGTGAAGAGCAAACAGAGTAACAAGATAAATATATAATCATTTGTGCATATCACAACACAGAAAAAGTAACTTGTATTAGGAGCTGCATGAAATTAATTACTGAAAGAGGATGTGTAGAGCATGCTCTCAACATTTGGTAGTATGGAAAAGGGGCCGTGGTTTCTATCACTCTTGGGGTGTCCAGCTTTCCCTGAGCAGCTGGGCTGCCTCCAGGCTCTCCCCTGCACTGTGGCCTGCAGGGTGGGATGGCCGGACAGTTCTCCAAAAACAGTACTGGCCTGCCAAAAGTGGCATGGTATGGAATATAGAGAGACAGAAAGAAATGTGCAGAAGTGGGAGTGAGATAAATGTGAAAGGGGAGAGAGACAGAGGTCCTGACTCAGACCCGGTTGCAAGCGCTGAGCACTCGCAACCGGGTCGATGGTGGCCCACAGCGCATGCGCACGACGGAGCTGGCTCCGTCTTGCGCATGCGCAAGACCCGGCTAGTGACGGGCAATCCGTCGCTCTGGGTCTCGCACCAAAGGGTGTGAGCTGTCGATGTTGAGTGACAGCTCGCCCCCTTTGGTGGGCGGGCCGAGGGGGATGGCTGCCCAAACGGAGGTGTTCCCATGAAAACGCCTGCCATTTGGGGGCGGCGCCACTGACATCACGAGTGATGTCAGTGGAGAGATTTCGGCTCTGTTAGAGCCGAAATCTCTCTGGGGCTTGAGGCCATGAGACCCTACCACAAGGCCATGAGACCCTACCCGATGGTCGCGATGGTCTTGACCATCGCGACCATCATCATGGCCGCTCGCAATAGCTGTGGGTGGTCCGGCTCTGAATCAGGGCCAGAAACTGTACATGCGGGAAATGTACTGAGAGGGCGGTGAGACAGGATAAGTGGGTGGAGCTGTGGATATAGAGGAGACAGAAGGGTGGATTTAGGGGTCTGGGTGATTTAGGCCCCTAGGTGCCCCTTGGTCAACCTTAACCGTCCAATTTTATTATTTTCATTGTTTGATTATAAGCCCTCATTTGACAATTGCCAGTTTAATATAATAATAAAACAAGCTATGAGCTATGACTGCGCATGTCCTACCCATCCACACTCCACAATAGATGGAGTAAATATTTTGTAATTACTGGTACATTTCACATTGACAGTACTAATACATTTAAATGCCTCACATGCCTAATGGAAATTCACAACTAGGAGGCAGAAAATTTATAGGGCCGGGTCATACAAGGAGAATGTAATCTATCTATACTAGGGTTGGCCATTCATCAATGGTAAAAGGTAGTTTCCCACCATTGATGGTAGTTGTTGGCCCGATGGTTTCATTTTCACACTTGCACTGCAGCACAGAGCTACTCGGCTGTCAGCCAACAGCCCTATGCTGCTTCACCGCCACTGTCTCGAGTCAGTCAGTGTTAGTGATGGGTAGTTCACGAATGATCAGTTCAAAATGAACTGATCTTCAAAATAAACTAGTTCACTCAATAGCTGATTCAGACCCTCTCGTTAGGATGCGAACACTCTTAGCTGGCTGATAGTTGCAATCTGCTCATGCGTATGCATCGCAATGCACATGCACGATCAATGCGAACGCACGGGAAGCAATTTCTCGCTGCGCATGGACAGCCCAGCACAGTGAGTGACAGGAGAAGCCGTTTGTGGGTGGTGACAGGGGTAGTCCACTAGAAATGGGGGAGTGGAGGTGCAAACGCAGGCGTGCCTGAGTGTTTCAATGCCGTTACATAGGCATGCATAATTAAAGGGCAGCGTCACAGTACACGTCCCCATCAGCTCAAGACACAGTGATGAGTGCTAAGACATAGGGGGAGATGTATCAAACCTTCAAGAGTGTCACGCTCGGCTCCGAGGAATCCCCTACTGAGCGGTTGAAAACTGGGGTCCTGGGTTGAGGAAAGAATCGGAGGCGAGGGGCCTGAATGTACGTTTTCTTTATCCACAAGTATTGGATGTTGACGAGGCCTGACCAAAGGCATAGAGTCTAACCTGCCAGAAGGTGTTCACCAGTGACCCCTCCAAGTGGGATATGGGTTTAGCTGCCCCCGACAAGCAGGTCGCAGCCCTTTGGTCAGGTATCCAATACAAATGGGAAATGGAGAGAAATACACCATTATGGCCCAGAGAAGTACTTTGGAGAAGTACTCAATGGTGTGTACTGTGGGCCTGATTCAGACCTTCTCGTGAGTGCACAGCGCTCGCAAGCGGGTCGATGGTCCCCCACTGCGCATGCCGGAGCCGGCTCCGGCGTGTGCATGCGCGAGACCCAGCCAGCAACAGGTGCTCTGTCACTACGGGTCTCACACCAAAACGGGGCGGCTGTTGATTGTGATTGACAGCTCGCCCCATTTCGGAGGTGGGCAGGGGGGGTGGCTGGCCAAACGCAGGCATTCCCAAAGGAATGCCTGCCATTTGGGGGTGGCCTCAGTAGTGAGCTTCTGGCTCTATTAGAGCCGGAAGATCACTGGAGCTTGCGATGGACGAGACCCTACCACAAGGATCTCGTCGCAAGCCCGATCCTCGCAATGGTCGCGGCCATCACCTGGCCGCTCGCAAAAGATGTGGGTGGTCACCCACAGCTTAGCGAGCGGCCAGGAGGCCGGCTCTCAAAAACAAAATGCTGCCCTGATTCAGAGCGAGCGCTCTGAAAGAGCGTCCGGCTCTGAATCAGGCCCAGTGTACACAATGTGCGAATCCAGATACACCGGGAGATGGGTGCAAAGTGATGTGTACTTTGTATACTAAGTGCGACTCCAGATGCACCGGAAGATGGTTGGGTAATTTATACACAATGGTGTGTATTTTGTACACAAGGTGCGACTCCAGACGCACCGGCGGATGACAAGTAATTTGTACACAGTGGTGTGTGCTTTGTACACTGTGTGCGACTCCAGACGCACCGAAAGATGGTTTTGTAATTTGTACACAATGGTGTGTATTTTGTACACAATGTGCAACTCCAGCCACACTGGCAGATGACTCAGAATAGTACACAGAGATGTATACAGTGTACACCATGTGCGACTCCAGAAGCACCAGAAGATAGTAGCGGGATGCTACAGGAATAACTAGAGAACAAGGAACAGGAACCTGGAACAGAATAACTAACAGCAAACACTGGAAGTGACGACATTGCACAGGCAACTTCCTTGTGTCAAGAGCCCAGTTATATACCCTACAGTAGCAGATCATTGGAGGTCAGTGTCAGCTGACAGAGACTACGCTACCATTGGTTAAGGGAACAGTCAGGTGAGAAAGACTAACATGCCAGTGCCCATGAGGGCAACCTCGGAAACCAAGACATGGAGCCACACATGGAATCCAGAAAGCACCTAAGGCAGAATCCTCAGCGTGTCACCCGCCTCTGCACCTGACGTCTGACCACACGAGAAGTCAAGGGAAGCCGGTGCTGAGGTGAGTAACGGCCGATCCTAGGCTGAACCCTGACAAAGAGAGATCAAATAGACAGTTGCACATAGCAAACAATCAGCTTCTGTCATTTTATAGACAGTGCTAGATGCTGTAAATGACAGAAGCTGGCATATACAACCCCTACACTATCAGACCCATTATCTCCCTAAATACTGAAAAATAGAAACATTTTATATTTTTGAGACGAAAACAGAAATGCAATTAGAATACTTATGATTTATAGCAAACTGTGTACCAGCGAGGCAGCTGGGTATCATAATGCTGTAATGATGGACCTATGTTTATGTGGAGGCCTGGAGCTGTAGTCCCATCCACCCCATTTTTAATCTAGCCCAGGTGTGCATTCAGTGACATTAATGGGTCCAATTATAAAATAAGATGGGGTAAAGGTCTGGTTTTTACAATTACTGTTTTTTCTTCCCAATTACTGTGTTTTGAAAGCAAGAAAAAGTGACAAGTCACTATATTCTTAATTTGGGTCTTTCTCAAAAATAATTAACATTGCAGAGCTAAACATGTCACTACTACTTTGTTGCATAAGTGATTGCTTTTTTAAAATAGTAAAAGATCAGACATATTAACCACTTAACTGACAAATTATTTTTCCAAAAACCGCTCAGAAATTGTCGGGTTTTTTTATGATTGAATTAGGTCAAGAGGATCTTTTTTAAAACGTATCCAAAACAATTTTATATATATATTTTTTTTAACACAGTATACCATAAAATAGCAAATTTTATGGTATACTGTAATGGTAGCTATTGACAAGTGTAACCAGGGGCTGGTTGGCGAATTTTAGCCTGGGGGCAAGCACACAGTACCAGCCCATAAGCAGTGACTCAACCTTACCCCTCTCCCTACCCTAACTCTAATCCTCCCTCCCCGGTGCCTAAACCTATCATCCCCACCCTAAACCTAAACCCCACCCCTTACTGCCTAACCCTAATCCCCCCTAGACCCTAACCATAACCCTTAACCCTCCCCCTACTTATGTTTGGGATTCCGGCGGTCGGGATGAACACGCTGGGATTTTGACAGGTGTCACACATTACAGACACATACCATACACACTAGACATGCAAATACAAACACCACATCACCCACACACCACATTACACTGCACCACACACATGACACATACACACCATCATACACCACAACACACCACACATACTGTACACATCACAGAGGCACATACATGCCCATCACATACGCATATGCACACACAATTAAACAGGGCCGGACTGGGACTAAAAATAGGCCCTGGCAGTTACAGAATACACAGGCCCACCTTGCGTCAGCACCTGACTCCTGGCATAGACTCCTCCCCCTAATATTCCTGACTCCTCCTACTTCTTAGTCTATGCTTTTACACATATAATTAATATCAGAACAACCTACAAGTATACATCATTATCTGTATTAAAATACATACAACAGATAACATTCTGCAGGGGATTCAAACATGTGCCATAGTCAGATATTTGGTCATTGGTTGGTTCTGTTAGGTAAAGCTGGCACTTCATTGGTGTAGGTCACACACAAAGAAAATGGAAGGCATTTTCCCAATTGATGAAGCCCTAGCTTAGCAGTTGTAGAGGATTAAATAGAGATCACTGTAGAGCTATTACTACACTTTTGGTGCCCTGTGTACATGAAAAGCATTGGTGCCAACATTCATAGGTGTAGAAAATAGAGTGCGCGCCGAAGGCATGCACGAAAAAAACAGGTGTCGTCTCGCTGGGAAGGGGCATGATCATACAATAGTACCCCCAATTAAATTTATGCCACACTGTAGTGCCCCTTAGTTACATTACACTGCACAGTACTGCCCCTTCGTCACATTACACAGCACAGTAGTGCACCTTAGTCACATTATATTGCACAGTATTTTCCCTTCGTCACATTACACCAAACAGTAGTGTCCCTTAGTCACCTTACACCACAAGTAGTGCCCCTTAGTCACATTACATCGCACAGTATTTTCGTTACGCCACACTGCTCCGTTATCCCGACTGCCGACATCCTGAAGGTAAAGCCGGTAATGTTGGGGGTTAGGGAAGGGTAAAGGTGCCTACACACTTGGCGATATTTTACACGATTTTCCCAATTCCGACGCATCGTGATGACGAATTGTGTAAAATATGCCCAAATCATGAGTGTCCACTCACAATCACGATGCCGATGCGCGTCCCCACAGGTCCTCCATCGCATCTTCAGATCTGCCGTGCTGTAGGCCAGATTTGCCGATCACAGACACAATGCATTGGATAGTTAGGATGCACGATAGATCGCGTGTCAATCTGGACAGTTTTTTTAACACCTGATCGTGCCCACGACTGCCGGGCAGCTGCTGGGGAGAGTTCAGGGGGAAATCGGACACAATGTCGGATCGTGAGCACATCGCCAAGTGTGTAGGCACCTCTAATGTTAGAGGTTAGGCACTAGGGGAAGGGTTAGGCACCAAGGGGGGAGGGTTAGGTTTAGGGTGTGGGAAGCATGGGTTTAGAGTGCGGGAAGGGTGGGTTAGGGTTAGGCACTATTGGGGAGGTTAAGTTTAGGCATGGAGAGAGAGGGTTAGGGGAAATGGTTAGAGCTAGGCAGCATACCTTGTAGTGTCGGTATTTTGACTGTCGGGATACCGCTGTTGGGATTCTGACTGGCGGCTTCCCGACTGCTGGGATCCCATACCCAACTGCAAGGGAACAGGTCTAGCAGCACCCTGTGCAGTAATTTTTTGGAGCGCACCCCACCTCATCACTTGGCACACTGTGTGAGTGTGGTATATATATATATATATAAAATGTGTGTGTGTGTGTGTGTAAAACTGTTGTAGGGTCAGCACTCCTGCGCTAGTTGAATTTTTAGTGCAATTGAATTTGCCTTGTCAGAAAAGGCACACCACATCTGCTCGTTGCACACACGAGTGCCGCCTGTTCCTTGTATTATATATATATATGTGAGAGAGAATGTAAAAAGATATGGTGGCATTCAGTCTTAAGCAAAATCACACAGGACTGGTCCGAAAACGTTGGTATCCTAAACTAATAATGTACTGACCTTGCTTAAAGCTGGATACACACTACACAATATTGTTAACAATTTGGCAGATTCCAAAGCAATATTGTGCAGTGTGTATGCACTACATTGTGTAGTGTGCGCTCCCATGGGGATATCAGCCGCATCTCCTGATCTTTTGTACTTGCAGTAAAACCTGGCGATGCAGCTGACGATCCCATGCAGCGCTTTGCATGGGGGCCGACATATCAGGCGGTCGTGCACCGGATCGCCCAGTGTGTCTGGACCGCCCGATATGTCGGCCAGTCAGCGCTGGGGTCGTGGAACGAATCGCTAGGTACATAGTTGTTTAGTGTGTACCCAGCTTAGGATTCCTAGTGCCGCCATATATTTCTCCATTATCTGTATTATATGAGAGAAGGGCACCGGAGCAGCGCAGTATGCATAAAAGTGTGAGTGCTGAACTGCTATCACAGACTCGTGTGTGTATACATATATATTTTATAGGGAGAGAGAAAGAGCATAATTTGGAAGTTTGACCTACCCATGTACCCATGAAGACTGGAGACTGGGGTGTAGCTGTCTCATCATTGTCTTCACTGTTCTTAATTCTTTATAGTGCAGGCAGCAGGGAGAAGAGGGATTTTGGACTGCAGGAGGAAGGGGGCTTTCTGTCTTCAGGGGAAAGGGAGGATTTGAGCTGCACTGCAGGGGATGGGGGGGATCGGGCTGTATTGTAGAGGGAAGGGAGGCTTCTAGCTGCAGGGGGAAGGGGGGGGATCGGGCTGTATTGTAGAGGGAAGGGAGGCTTCTAGCTGCAGGGGGAAGGGGGGGGATCGGGCTGTATTGTAGAGGGAAGGGAGGCTTCTAGCTGCAGGGGGAAGGGGGGGGATCGGGCTGTATTGTAGAGGGAAGGGAGGCTTCTAGCTGCAGGGGGAAGGGGGGGATCGGGCTGTATTGTAGAGGGAAGGGAGGCTTCTAGCTGCAGGGGGAAGGGGGGGATCAGGCTGTATTGTAGAGGGAAGGGAGGCTTCTAGCTGCAGGGGGAAGGGGGGGATCGGGCTGCACTTCAGGGGAAGGTGGGTTTCTGTCTGTAAGGGGAAGGGGGGGATTGGGCTGTATTGTAGAGGGGAGGAAGGCTTCTAGCTGCAGGGGGAAGGGGGGGGATCGGGCTGTATTGTAGAGGGAAGGGAGGCTTCTAACTGCAGGGGGAAAGGGGGGGATTGGCTGTATTGTAGAGGGAAGGGAGGCTTCTAGCTGCAGGGGGTAGAGGGGGGATCGGGCTGCACTTCAGGGGAAGGTGGGTTTCTGTCTGTAGGG
Organism: Taudactylus pleione; assembly: GCA_031769625.1. Lineage (NCBI taxonomy): Eukaryota > Metazoa > Chordata > Amphibia > Anura > Myobatrachidae > Taudactylus > Taudactylus pleione. Next base: position 13,489,983 of record JAUIMM010000137.1, on the reverse strand, counting down.
GGAAGGGGGGGATCGGGCTGTATTGTAGATGGAAGGAAGGCTTCTAGCTGCAGGGGAAAGGGGGGCGATCAGGCTGTATTGTAGAGGGAAGGGAGGCTTCTAGCAGGGCCGCAACTAGGGGGGGGCTAGAGGTGCACGTGCACCGGGTGGGGATTGCAGGGAGGGTGAAAAAAGTTGACTCAGCCATCCGGCGGCCATCCGAAAATGGCCGCCGCCAAAGAGGAGACAAATGCTAGAGGTCCTTACTGGACCTCTAGTGTCTGTCTCCTCATTGGCGGCGCCCATTTTTGGATGGCCGTTTTCAGCAGATTCCATGCGGACTACCCGCCCGCATGGACTCTGCTGAAAACAGCCATCCAAAAATGGCCGCCACCAAGGGAGAGACAGATGCTAGAGGTCCTACTGGATCTCTAGTGTCTGTTAGCAGAGCGCAATGCACACAGCATTCCCGGAAGTGCAGGGAATGCTAGGGCTGCCGGGAGAAGATGCTGAAAGCTGCATCTTCTCCCGTGAAATCCCCTGGCAACGAGCATAAACCCCCCTGGAAACGAGCATAAACCCCATTGGAAACAAGCATGGCACCCCTGGCAATGAGCATGGCACCCCTGGTAATGAGCATAAAACCCCTGGCAACGAGCATGAAAACCCCTGGCAACGAGCATAAAACCCCATGGCAACGAGCATTTAACCCCCTGGCAATGACCATTTAACCCCCTGGCAACGAGCATGTAACCCCTAGCAACGAGCATGGTACCCCTGGCAACGAGCATAAATCCCCTGACAACGAGCATGAAACCCCCATGGCAAAGAGCATGAAACTCCATGGCAACGAGCATGTAACTCCTGGCAACGAGCATAAACCCCCTGGCAATGAGCAGGTAATTTTATAGAAGCCTTACTGTGGGATATAAAATGGTGTCGGGCAAAGATGTAAGTGGCACTTTGGTAACAGACATTACAGTGTGTGGCTTAATGTGTAATGGGCATTATGGTGTGTGGAATAATGTAAGTCACTATACCAGGGACGTCTGAGTAGTGCAGTGCCTTATGGAGGAGCAAGGACAAAATCCAGGTACAGGAAGGGAGGGGGCACAAAATTGCTGCCTTGCACCAGGTGACGGATATCCTAGTCTCGGCCCTGCTTCTAGCTGCAGGGGGAAGGGGGGGATCGGGCTGTATTGTAGAGGGAAGGGAGGGTTCTAGCTGCAGGGGGAAAGGGGGAGATCGGGCTGCACTTCATGGGAAGGTGGGTTTCTGTCTGTAGGGGAAAGGGGGGGATCAGGCTGTATTGTAGAGGGAAGGGAGGCTTCTAGCTGCAGGGGGAAGGGGGGGATCGGGCTGTATTGTAGAGGGAAGGGAGACTTCTAGCTGCAGGGGGAAGGGGGGGATCAGGCTGTATTGTAGAGGGAAGGGAGGCATCTAGCTGCAGGGGGAAGGGGGGGGGATCAGGCTGTATTGAGAGGAGGGCACAGGAGCAGCGCAGTATGCATAAATGTGTGAGTGCTGAACTGCTATCACAGACTCGTGTGTGTGTGTATATATATATATATATATATATATATATATTAGGGGTGAGCGGGTTCGAATTTCTGAAATCCGAACCCCCCCAAGCCCCCACGATCCGAGGCCGATCCGAGTGAGGCTCGACTTTTCCCGCCTGACTCGGATCTGAAATCAAGGCAAAACGTCATCATCCCGCCTTCCGAGTCTCGTGGGTTTTGGATCCTATATAAGGTACCTGCGTCTGCGCCATTTTCTCACTCGGCTGTGGACAGTGAAGAGGGAGGGTGGGAGTTAGGGCTGGCTGGGCTGTGTAGTGTAGTGCAGAGTAGTGTTGTGCTGTGCTGCGCTGTGCTGCTGTTGTCCACTACTTCAAAGTCCATAGGGGCTGGCTGTGTTGTGCTGTGCTGCTGTTGTTAATAGGGGCTGTGTCCACTACTTCAAAGTCCATAGGGGCTGGCTGGACTGTGTTGTAAGTCAGTTCTCCATAGGGGCTGTGTCCACTCCAAAGTCCTGTGCAGTGTCCCAGTCCTAAAGGGGTGCTGTAGTGTTGTCCAGGGGGTGCTCTGTCCATTAGGGGTGCTCCCCCCAAGTGCTAAAAAAATAATATTTTTTGTGTGTTTGTGAATTGTGTGCGCAGTAGCCGCACGTGCATCAACAAAGTAGTGCCAAGCGTGCGCCTGTGTCATAAGTAAAGGGCCGGCTGGCTTGACCGTTAAAGGGTGCTGTAACCCCCAAAGTACACTCCAGTCCAAACCAAAAAAAAAATTATTTTCTGTGTTTGTGAATTGTGTGCGCAGTAGCCGCACGTGCATCAACAAAGTAGTGCCAAGCGTGCGCCTGTGTCATAAGTAAAGGGCCGGCTGGCTTGACCGTTAAAGGGTGCTGTAACCCCCAAAGTACACTCCAGTCCAAACAAAAAAAAAATAATTATTTTCTGTGTTTGTGAATTGTGTGCGCAGTAGCCGCACGTGCATCAACAAAGTAGTGCCAAGCGTGCGCCTGTGTCATAAGTAAAGGGCCGGCTGGCTTGACCGTTAAAGGGTGCTATAACCCCCAAAGTACACTCCAGTCCAAACCCAAAAAATATATATTTTCTGTGTTTGTGAATTGTGTGCGCAGTAGCCGCACGTGCATCAACAAAGTAGTGCCAAGCGTGCACCTGTGTCATAAGTAAAGGGCCGGCTGGCTTGACCGTTAAAGGGTGCTGTAACCCCCAAAGTACACTCCAGTCCAAACCAAAAAAAAAATTATTTTCTGTGTTTGTGAATTGTGTGCACTGTGGCTGCACGTGCATCAACAAAGGAGCAGCGCCAAGCGTGCGCCTGTGTCCCATAAGTAAAGAGCCGGCTGGCTCATTTCTTAAAGGGTGGTGTAACCCACAAAGTGCACTACTCTCCAGCAAAAATAAAAAAATATTTTCTGTGTTTGTGTGCGCTTTAGCCGCACGTATATATCAATATAACATAAATGGAGGACCAAACTTTCTCCGATAAAAATAAAATAGGGAAAGATCAAGAACCACTTCCTCCTAGTGCTGTTGCTGCTGCTGGGAGTTGTTCATCATCCCAGAGAGGAAGTAGGAACATCACTACTTTTACTAAACAATTGACCCTCCAACAGTCCCTAGTGATGAGGATGAAGTACGACAGCAGTCATCCTGAAGCAAAACGTATAACTGAGGCCTTGACTGCTATGTTGGTGTTAGACGTGCGTCCGGTATCCGCCATTAATGCAGTGGGATTTAGACAATTGATGGAGGTAGTGTGTCCCCGGTTCCAAATCCCGTCTAGATTCCATCTGCATCCTCAAAGCAGCAGCGACAAGCGTGCGTCTGTCTGTTAAAGGGTGGTGACACCCTCAAAGTGTGCTACACAAACAATAAAAATATTCTTCTTTTTTTTCTGTCTTTGTGAATTGTGTGGGCTGTAGCTGCACTTGCATCCTCAAAGCAGCAGCGACAAGCGTGCGTCTGTCTGTTAAAGGGTGGTGACACCCTCAAAGTGTGCTACACAAACAATAAAAATATTTTTCTTTTTTTTTCTGTCATTGTGAAATGTATGGGCTGTAGCCGCACCTGCATCCTTAAAGCAGCAGCGACAAGCGTGCGTGTGTCTGTTGAAGGGTGGTAACACCCTCAAAGTGTGCTACACAAACAATAAAAATATTGTTCTTTTTTTTCTGTCTTTGTGAATTGTGTGGGCTGTAGCCGCACTTGCATCCTCAAAGCAGCAGCGACAAGCGTGCATCTGTCTGTTAAAGGGTGGTGTAACCCTCAAAGTGTGCTACACAAACAATAAAAATATTGTTCTTTTTTTTTCTGTCTTTGTGAAATGTGTGGGCTGTAGCCGCACCTGCATCCTTAAAGCAGCAGCGACAAGCGTGCGTCTGTCTGTTAAAGGGTGGTGACACCCTCAAAGTGTGCTACACAAACAATAAAAATATTGTTCTTTTTTTTTCTGTCTTTGTGAATTGTGTGGGCTGTAGCTGCATTTGCATCCTCAAAGCAGCAGCGACAAGCATGCGTCTGTCTGTTAAAGGGTGGTGACACCCTCAAAGTGTGCTACACAAACAATAAAAATATTGTTCTTTTTTTTCTGTCTTTGTGAATTGTGTGGGCTGTAGCCGCACTTGCATCCTCAAAGCAGCAGCGACAAGCGTGCGTCTGTCTGTTAAAGGATTACATCAGTGACAGCATCCAAGTAGGCATGTCAGACAGTCCGTACCTGTACTGGCAGGAAAAAGAAGCAATTTGGAGGTCCCTGTACAAACTGGCTCTATTTTACCTGAGTTGCCCTCCCTTCAGTGTGTACTCCGAAAGAGTGTTTAGTGCAGCCGGGAACCTTGTCAGCGAAAGGCGTAGGAGGTTGCTTCCACAAAATGTGGAGAAGATGATGTTCATAAAATGAATTATCAACTCTTCCAGGGAGACCAGCCTCCAGAACGTACAGAGGGACCTGTGGTTGTGGATTCCAGCGGGGACGAATTAATACTCTGTGAGGATGAGGATGTACACAACACTGAAGAGGGTGAGGAATCGGTGGATGAGGAGGATGAGGACGACATCTTGCCTCCGTAGAGCCAGTTTGTGCAGGGACAGATTAATTGCCAGCTTGTTTTGTGGGGGCCCAAATGAACCAATCATTTCAGCCACAGTCGTGTGGCAGACCCTGGCGCTGAAATGTTTGGTTTGTTAAAGTGTGCATGTCCTGTTTATACAACATAATGGTGGGTGGGAGGGCCCATGGACAATTCCATCTTGCACCTCTTTTTTTTCTTTGCATTATGTATAGTTTGGGGCCTAGTTTTTCAAACTGCCATCCTGTCTGCCACTGCAGTGCCACTCCTAGATGGACCACGTGCTTGTGCCGCCCACTCGTATCTCTTAGCATAGTCATCTAGCTACCTCGATGCAACCTTTTGGACATAAAAACACTATTGTGAGGTGTGAGGTGTTCAGAATAGACTGGAAATGAGTGGAAATTAAGGTTATTGAGGTTAATAATAGCATAGGAGCAGAAAAACCCACAAATTCTGGGATTTTGCTGTTTTTATGCTTTTTTCCCAAAAAATACAGATCCAAAACACAAAACCCAGAACCCAAAACACGGAAGGGTGGTTTTGGCAAAACCAATCCAGATCCAAAACACGAAGAAAGATCCAGATCCAAAACCAAAACACAAAACACGAAAAGTGGCCGGTGCACACCCCTAATATATATACACACACACAATATATATCTATATATATACACACACACTATATATATATATACACACACACACACACATATATATATATATATATATATGTATGTATATATATAATATATATATATTTTATAGGGAGAGAGAAAGAGCATAATTTGGAAGCTTGACCTACCCATGTACCCATGAAGACTGGAGACTGGGGTGTAGCTGTCTCATCATTGTCTTCACTGTTCTTAATTCTTTATAGTGCAGGCAGCAGGGAGAAGAGGGATTTCGGACTGCAGGGGGAAGGGGGCTTTCTGTCTCCAGGGGAAAGGGAGGATTTGAGCTGCACTGCAGGGGATGGTAAGTTTATGTCTGCAGGGGGGAAGGGGGGGGATCGGGCTGTATTGTAGAAGGAATGGAGGCTTCTAGCTGCAGGGGGAAGGGGGGAGATCAGGCTGCACTTCATGGTAAGGTGGGTTTCTGTCTGTAGGGGAAAGGGGGGGATCAGGCTGTATTGTAGAGGGAAGGGAGGCTTCTAGCTGCAGGGGGAAGGGGGGGGGGTCGGGCTGTATTGTAGAGGGAAGAGAGACTTCTAGCTGCAGGGGGAAGGGGGGGATCAGGCTGTATTGTAGAGGATAGGGAGGCTTCTAGCTGCAGGGGGAAGGGGGGGATCAGGCTGTATTATAGAGGGAAGGAAAGCTTCTAGCTGCATGGGGAAGGGGGGATTGGGCTGTATTGTAGAGGGAAAGGAGGCTTCTAGCTGCAGGGGGAAAGGGGGAGATCGGGCTCCACTTCATGGGAAGGTGGGTCTCTGTCTGTAGGGGAAAGGGGGGGATCGGGCTGTATTGTAGAGGGAAGGGAGGCTTCTAGCTGCAGGGGGAAGGGGGGGATCGGGCTGTATTATAGAGAGAAGAGAGGCTTCTAGCTGCAGGGGGAAGGGGGGATCAGGCTGTATTGTAGAGGGAAGGAAGGCTTCTAGCTGCAGGGGAAAGGGGGGCGATCAGGCTGTATTGTAGAGGGAAAGGAGGCTTCTAGCTGCAGGGGGAAGGGGGGTATCGGGCTGTATTGTAGAGGGAAGGGAGGCTTCTAGCTGCAGGGGGAAGGGGGGAGATCGGGCTGCACTTCATGGGAAGGTGGGTTTCTGACTGTAGGGGAAAGGGGGGATCAGGCTGTATTGTAGAGGGAAGGGAGGCTTCTAGCTGCAGGGGGAAGGGGGGGATCAAGCTGTATTGTAGAGGGAAGGGAGGCTTCTAGCTGCAGGGGGAAGGGGGGGATCAGGCTGTATTGTAGAGGGAAGGAAGGCTTCTCGCTGCAGGGGAAAGGGGGGCGATCATGCTGTATTGTAGAGGGAAGGGAGGCTTCTAGCTGCATGGGGAAGGGGGGGATCGGGCTGTATCGTAGAGGGAAGTGAGGCTTCTAGCTGCAGGGGGAAGGGGGGAGATCGGGCTGCACTTCATGGGAAGGTGGGTTTCTGTCTGTAGGGGAAAGGGGGGGATCAGGCTGTATTGTAGAGGGAAGGGAGGCTTCTAGCTGCAGGGGGAAGGGGGGGGATCAGGCTGTATTGTATAGGAAAGGGAGGCTTCTAGCTGCAGGGGGAAGGTGGGGGGATCACGCTGTATTGTAGAGGGAAGGAATGCTTCTAGCTGCAGGGGGAAGGGGGGATCTGGCTGTATTGTAGAGGGAAGGGAGGCTTCTAGCTGCAGGGGGAAGGAGGGAGATCGGACTGCACTTCATGGGAAGGTGGGTTTCTGTCTGTAGTGGAAAGGGGGGGATCGGGCTGTATTGTAGGGAGGCTTCTAGCTGCAGGGGGAAGGGGGGATCGGGCTGTATTGTAGAGGGAAGGGAGGCTTCTAGTTGCAGGGGGAAGGGGGGATCAGGCTGTATTGTAGAGGGAAGGGAGGCTTCTAGCTGCAGGGGGAAGGGGGGGGTTCAGTTTGCAGGGGAAGGTGGGTACAAGCTGTGCTACAGGCAGGGGTGTCTGGCTGCAGGAGGAAAGTGGGTGTCTGTCTGCAGTGAGGATTATTTTGTGCTGAACAGCAGAGGGGAGGGGGGCTTCTGGGTGCAGGGGAGGTGCGTTTTTGTCTGCAGGATGAAGGGGGGGAATCAGGCTGCACTTCAGGGGAAGGTGTGAATCAGTATGAAGGGGGATTAGGGCTGCACTTCAGGAGAAAGGTGGGTTCTGTCTGCAGTGGGAAGGAGGGGGTTATCAGGCTGTAGTGTAAAGGGAACAGGAAGGGAGGCTTTTAGCTGCAGGTGGAAGGGGGGAGGGTTCAGTTTGCCGGGGGAAGGGGCTTACAATCTGCACTACAGGTGGAAGGGGGCGGCTGGCTGCAGGGGGAAAGTGGGTTCAGCCTGTAGTGGCAGTGGAGATTATTTTGTTCTGCACTGCAGGGGAAGAATGGCTTCTAGTTGCAGGGGGAAGGTGGGGTTTATTGAAGGGAAGGAGGAGGTATTCGGGCTGCAGGGAGGAGGTATTCGGGGAGGGAAGGTTGCAGTGCTGATTGAAAGCAAGTCTCGTGAGATGTTGGTGCAGCATCCCACGAGACCTATGCTGTAGCTCCGCAGTGGATAAACGGTCAATTGAGCAGGCTTGAGGACAGACCAGAGAGGCGATATAAGACGCTGCCCTCCCCTCCGGCTCTTCAGACCATGTAACTGGCAGTATTCTATCACTCTTAAGAGCAAGAGAAATACTTCCAGTTTGTGGTAATCTGGCTCTGCGTGGTCTGTAGAGCCGGAGGGGAGGGCAGCCGGGAGTAGCAGGTCCTGCTAAATTGGAAGGAATCTAGACATGACCTACCTAAGCTTTTAAACAGGTGAGGGCACCAGAAGGACATCAGCCAGGGTTCCGAAGGGGACACCTAATAGTCGAGGAGCTGCAGTGCACTGCAGAAGCTACGGGACTGAGTCTGTCCACCAGGGGTCGCTCTCACTTCCGGGCCTGGCAGGAAGGTTGCTCTGGCCGCACATTAAACTAGTCTGTCTGTGATATGTTGCCTCACTGCCGTCACTGGGACCCCCCTCGAGGCACTGCTGGACCGGCCCATCTGCCCATCGGCCCTTCTGGCATTTGCCAGAACTGCCCGATGCCAGTTAAATATCACACATATACACGGCTTAATAACTGAAAATTGTGACTACCTGGCCTCCTTAGGTGCAATCATGTGGTGTTGAACGTGGTGGGCCTCCGTCAGTCATGTCTCTTCTGATCGGCAGCCAACAGCCATTGGGTGAAGAAGCAGGATCACAAATGCAAAGAGGCACACGGGAAAAGGGGACAAGGGCATGGATAGGAAGGGTTGTGTTCTTTTTAGCCCATCAATGTTTTGCAAAACATCGATGGTCAGCGGCCATCTCTAGTGTGTATGTGTAAATGTATATTTATATTACACACACACACACACATATATATATATATATATATATACCTATAATATCATCATGTGATGAAAGGAAGACACTCTCCAGGCTTGGCTTGCAGTTTGCAATATTAATCAGTTTATTACGACTAGGGGCCACTTTTCGTGTTTTGGTTTTGGATCTGGATCTTTCTTTGTGTTTTGGATCTGGATTGGTTTTGCCAAAACCACCCTTCCGTGTTTTGGGTTCTGGGTTTTGTGTTTTGGATCTGTATTTTTTTTAAAAAAAGCATAAAAACAGCTAAAATCACAGAATTTGTGGGTTTTTCTGCTCCTATGCTATTATTGACCTCAATAAGCTTAATTTCCACTCATTTCCAGTCTATTCTGGACACCTCACACCTCACAATAGTGTTTTTATGTCCAATAGGTTGCACCGAGGTAGCTGGATGACTAGGCTAAGCGACACAAGTGGGCAGCACAAACACATGGCCCATCTAGGAGTGACACTGCAGTGGCAGACAGGATGGGATGGCAGTTTGAAAAACTAGGCCCCAAACAGTACATAATGCAAAGAAAAAAAAAGAGGTGCAAGATGGAATTGTCCTTGGGCCCTCCCACCCACCCTTATGTTGTAAAAACAGCACATGCACACTTTAGCAAACCAATCATTTCAGTGCCAGGGTCTGCCACACGACTGTGGCTGAAATGATTGGTTCATTTGGGCCCCCACAAAACAAGCTGGCAATTAATCTGTCCCTGCACAAACTGGCTCTATGCAGGCAAGATGTCGTCCGCATCCTCCGAGTCCTCACCCTCTTCAGTGTTCTGTACATCCTCATCCTCACAGAGTATTAATTCGTCCCCGCTGGAATTCACCACCCAGGTCCCTCTGTACGTTCTGGAGGCTGGTCTCCCTGGAAGAGTTGATAATTCATTTTTATGAACATCATCTTCTCCACATTTTGTGGAAGCAACCTCCTACGCCTTTCGCTGACAAGGTTCCCGGCTGCACTAAACACTCTTTCGGAGTACACACTGGAGGGGGGGGCAACTCAGGTAAAATAGAGCCAGTTTGTAAAGGGGCCTCCAAATTGGCTCTTTTTCCAGCCAGTACAGGTACGGACTGTCTGACATGCCAACTTGGATGCTGTCACCGATGTAATCCTGTAACAGACAGACCCATGCTTGTCGCTGCTGCTTTGAGGATGCAGGTGCGGCTACAGCCCACACATTTCACAAAGACAGAAAAAAAAGAAGAATTTGTAATTTTTTGTGGACCGCACTTCGGGGTTACACCACCCTTTAACAGACAGACGCACACTTGTCGCTGCTGCTCTGAGGATGCAGGTGCGGCTACAGCCCACACAATTCACAAAGACAGAAAAAAAAAAAGAAGAATTTTTTATTTTTTTTGGAGCGCACTTGAGGGTTACACCACCCTTTAACAGACAGACGCACGCTTCTCGCTGCTGCTTTGAGGATGCAGGTGCGGCTACAGCCCACACAATTCACAAGGACAGAAAAAAAAAGAAGAATTTTTTATTTTTTGTGTGTGTTACCCTTTAACGGACAAGCCATCCGGCCCTTTACTTATGACACAGGCGTACGCTTGGCGCTGCTCCTTTGTTGATGCATGTGCTGCCACAGTGCACACAATTCACAAACACATTAAATAATTCCTCCACCATTCTGTCAGTGGTGACAGTATCATATGCAGTGACAGTAGACATGTCAGAAATTGACATTGTTGGCACGTCCTTTAGTCCAGACCAGCTGTCCAAACCGGCCCTTGACTTATGACATAGGCGCACGCTTGGAGCTGCTGCTGTGTTGATGCACGTGCGGCTACTGCGCATACATTTCGCACACAAAGACAGAAAAAATAAATAAACCCAGTTTATTTATTGTGGAGTGCACTTTGGGGTTACACCACCCTTTAACAGACTTATGGGACACAGGCGCACGCTTGGCGCTGCTCCTTTGTTGATGCACGTGCAGCCACAGTGCACACAATTCACAAACACAGAAAATAATTTTTTATTTTGTTTGGAGTGCACTTTGGGGGTTACAGCACACTTTAACAGTCAAGGCAGCCGGCCCTTTACTTATGACACAGGCGCATGCTTGACGCTACGTTGTTGATGCACGTGCAGCTACTGTGCACACAATTCACAAACACAAAAAAAATATATTGTTTTCTTTTTTTGGAGTGCACTTTGGGTGTTACAGCACCCTTTAACAGACAAGCCAGCCGGCCCTTTACTTATGGGACACAGGCACATGCTTGGCGCTGCTCCTTTGTTGATGCACGTGCGGCCACAGTGCACACAATTCACAAACACAGAAAATAATTTTTTTTTGTTTGGAGTGCACTTTGGGGGCTACAGCACCCTTTAATGGTCAAGCCAGCCGGCCCTTGACTTATGACACAGGCGCACGCTTGGAGCTGCTGCTGTGTTGATGCACGTGCGGCTACTGCGCATACATTTCGCACACAAACACAGAAAAAATAAATAAACCCAGTTTTTATTTTTTGTGGAGTGCACCTTGGGGGTTACACCACCCTTTAACAGACTTATGGGACACAGGCGCATGCTTGGCGCTACTCCTTTGTTGATGCACGTGCAGCCACAGTGCACACAATTCACAAACACAGAAAATTATTTTTTATTTTGTTTGGAGTGCACTTTGGGGGTTACAGCACCCTTTAATGGACAAGCCAGCCGGCCCTTTACTTAGGGGACACAGGCGCACGCTTGGCGCTGCTCCTTTGTTTATGCACGTGCGGCCACAGTGCACACAATTCACAAACACAGAAAATAATTTTTTATTTTGTTTGGAGTGCACTTTGGGGGTTACAGCACCCTTTAACGGTCAAGCCAGCCGGCCCTTTACTTATGACACAGGCGCATGCTTGACGATACTTTGTTGATGCACGTGCGGCTACTGTGCACACAATTCACAAACACAGAAAAAAAATATTTTTTTTGGAGTGCACTTTGGGGGAGCACCCCTGATGCACAGATCACCCCCTGGACAACACTACAGCACCCCTCTAGGACTACAGCCTTTATGGGACACTGCACAACACAGTCCACCCAGCCCCTATAGACTTTGGAGTGGACACAGCCCCTATGACTGCAACTGACTGCACAACACAGCCCAGCCAGCCCCTATGACAGCAACACATCCCAGCCAGCCCCTATGGACAACAGCAGCACAACACAGCCCAGTCAGCCCCTATGTACTGAGTGGTCACAGCCCCTATGGACAACAGCAGCACAACCAGCCAGCCCTAGCTCCCACCCTCCCTCTTCACTGTCCACAGCCGGAGTGAGAAATGGTGCCGATGCGGGGACCTTTTATAGAATCCAAAACCGCGAGATCCGGAAGGCGAGATGATGACGTTTTGCCTCGATTTCAGATCCGAGTCAGGCGGGAAAAGTCGAGCCTGCCATGGTGTATTATCATCATATGTATACAACAGTAGTCCCAAGTCGCTGGGTATAATCATATTGTGCTATGGAGATATACCTTGTCTATGTGCTTGTAATACATGTAGTATAATAGTGTAGTACATGAGCTAGAGTGTGGCTTTCCTGCAGTCACATTTAGGTGGATGCCTGGGTGGTGTATGCATGTGCCTGTGCATGGCCATCTCAGGGTGTGGGGAGGATAGTGGTTTCTTACCCGCATCAGCCATAAGTCAGGTGTGGTATGTCTTTCAGTAGGCATTCTGAGTGTACTGTACCGCTGTCTAAGTAGCGCCAAACCGGAAGTGCGCCATGCGCATACCCGGAAGTGCTGGCGCGATCACACATGTTACTGGGGTTTTGATCTATCGTCTCAGCGCTGCGGGTTGCGTACACTGCACCCGCTGTCTGGCCAGCCTCCTCCCTGGTGGCCAGGAACCACAGGCTGAGTCCGCAGGCTGCCAGACATTGACCGGAAGTGGGGCATATGGTCGCTATACCCAGAAGTGGGGCAGAGAACTATGGAAGCTGGAAGTGGGGCATGCAGTAGTGTCCACCGGGCATAATGGCATACTCGTGAGATCTGGGTGTGCCAGAGAAGATCTACAGTATAGGTGGCTATTGTTATAGGGTTGATCTATGATTACCAGTAGGGTAGCTCTATGTATAGATTGGTAAGTGAGCTAATATACTAATGTATAGTTATATTTAGACAGGGTATATAGTTATGTTTACACAGAGATATGTATATGCATACATAAACAAACCAATATAGATATTAACATACTGTATAGACATATAAACATATAGACATGTAAATATATAGACACATAGATATATAGACATGTACATGTGTTTTAATTGTGATTTCATGACATAAGGCATGTGTGCATACATGTATGTGCTAAGCATGTTGGAATGAGGGATTTTAATATAAAATTATAGAGAAATGGAGTAGTGCCTATGGCCATATCTGGCTCTGGAGGTGTACCACCCTGTACGTCAGGTTTGACAGCGCATGTATGTAACATGTTATAATGGTATACAGACAGCGTTTACAGGAAAATGTTCAGGGGCAATATTCTTTCAGTCCACGGGGTGCAACAGTGTCAAGTTTATGAATGGCTTTTGCATTTCTTTAAAGTTAGATAATCTGTGTCCTCCTAGTTTGGGTTGGGATACCCAATCCACCAGTTTGCATTTAAGGCTTGCTACCTGGTGTCCTTTCTCAGCAAAGTGTCTTGCCACTGGTTTGTCTGACTCTGATTGAGGCTCTATGGTTAGCCATCCTCTCCCTAAACTTCCTGGATGTAAGACCCACATAATACAGGCCACAGGGGCACATTAATACATAGATTACATAGTCCATTCTGCAGTGTAGTTTCCATTTGATTTTTATTATTTTTCCTGTATGTGGGTGAGCCAGAGTTGGACCGGTGATCATGGAAATGCACGTGATGCATCCACCACATTTATAGCTACCTGGTTTTTTTTTTGCATTGTTCTGGTAATGGTGTCATTTGCTTCTGGGTTAAGTGTTGGTTGTAGTAGGAGCTGTTTGAGGTTTGATCCTCATTTATAGGCCATCATGAGTGCTTGTATGTTCCTGAAGGGTAGTGTTTGATCTGTTGCGATGATTGGCCAATGGCGTTTAACAGCTTTTTCTACTTGTTGTGATATATTGTTATATTCAGTGACATAAAGGAGTCATTCCACATTCTTCTGTTGCTGTGTAGGGTTGGTAAGTTGCTCACTCATTCTATCTTTGTTTGAGTTATTGCATAGAACTCTAAGGTATTGAGAGATAAGTAGACTATTTATTAGTGCTGGTGGTTGATGACTTGAGGGCATTAGGAAGAGGTTTCTATCCGTAAGTTTCTGAAGAGAGTTGTGCCCAATTTGTTAACCCGAAATATTGATATGTCCAGGAAATCTACTGTGTTCTTGTCAACATGATATGTGAATCTAACAGGATGCTCAAGTTGATTAAGCTGTGTGACCATTTCTGTAAAGGCAGCTTCTGGCCCATCTCATAGTAGGAAGATGTCATCAATGAATCTCATGAATAGTTTAATATTTCTACCATATTTTGGCATTATTACATCATTTTCATATTGAGCCATGTACAGGTTGGCATAGGCTGGGGCCAAATTGGACCCCATAGCTGTGCCTGAGGATTGAAGATAGTATTCATTTTTGTATTTAAAATGATTATTGCGGAGGACCAATTCAGCCTGATCAACTATAAATTTAGTCGGAACTTGGTGGGTAGGTGCTGTTTGTAATGCTTGTTCCATGATTCTGAGTCCTTCTGTATGCTGGATGATGGTGTACAGGGAACATACATCCATCTTTGCCAGTAGTACATCATCTTCAATTTGAATCTCACTGATTTTTGATAAGGGTCACCTGTACCTTTAATGTAACTTGCTGTACTCTGCACTAGTGGTTGCAGATGGTGGTCTATATAGATCGCCAGCGGTTGTAGTATAGATCCTTTGGCCAATATGATGGGCCTGCCTGGTGGTTTGTTAAGAGTTTTGTGAATCTTGGGGGTAGTGTATATGATGGGACATCTGGGGTTGTTGGGTGCCAGGAATGTATATGTATCTTCATCCAACCATCTGGCTGTTAGCGCCTGATTTGGTGTAGACTCAACCTTAGCTTGTATTTCTGCCATTGGATTATATCCCAATTTTTGGTAGGTACTTGTGTCGCTCAGTTGTTTCATGATTTCATCATTGTAGTCTTTTCAATTTTGGACTACCACTGCTCCCCCTTTATCTGCTGGCCTTATTACTATATGATTGTTCTTATGCAGGCTGTTCAGGGCTTGTTTTTCACTGCTGGTCAGGTTGTCATAATATTTTGATGTTTTTTTCACGCTGATATCTTGGCTGACTAGGCTTAGATATGTTTTGATGCTTGCATTGGTGGAGGTGGAGTCAAATTTGGATGTTTTTTTGAAGGGATTTAGGTTTATGTCCATCTTTGCGTCCTTAAAATGTTCTTTTAAGCTGAGTTTTCTGCCAAATTTATATTGGTCTACTGTCCATTTGAAGGTGTCATGCTTATTTGTTGGCATGAAGGTTAGGCCTTTAGAGAGAAGTGTATACTCCGTTTCGGTTAGATGGTAATCGGATAGGTTAAAGACTGAATTTATTGCCTCTTCCTCTTCTCCTTGCGGGCATAGCTGCCCTTCCTCGGATGGGGTCTGTGTTTAATGAGGTCATGGGGTCTTCGTCTCTCATAAGGCCTTTCTCTAAAAAACCAAGAGGTGGTTTAGACTCAATGTTATCAGTATCCGAGGTTGTATCTGAAGATCCTGTGTCAAGTGGATAGATATACCTCTGCCATCTAGGTGTTGGTCGGCTAGGTCTTTGGTTTCTTCCTGTTCCTGAGGTGTCTCCCAGTAGCCACCTGTATACCGTATGTTTTTTATAATCCGTGGCTACTGTGGTGTTTTTTCCTCTTGAATGCTATGAGGTCTCTCTTGTAGCTGTCTATCTGGGTGTGTAATTTTTGCAACCAGTTGGTTGTTTTGTCCTCTTTTAAGATGTTGAGACTGTCCGTTGGGAACTGGTCTAATTCGCTTTTAACTTTATTTAGTTCTAGTCCCACTTCTTCTACTACAGTGAGGTCTATGGAACATTTGTTCAGAATACTGCACCATTTACTGCAGAACACTGGGTCCAGCACTTCTGGGTATGCACTAGGGGTGTGCACCGGACACTTTTCGTGTTTTGGTTTTGGATCTGGATCTTTCTTCGTGTTTTGGATCTGGATTGGTTTTGCCAAAACCACCCTTCCGTGTTTTGGGTTCTGGGTTTTGTGTTTTGGATCTGGATTTTTTCTTAAAAAATAAAAAAAAAACGCTAAAATCACATAAATGGGCCTTTTTTTGTTCCTACGCTATTAATAACCCCAATAACATTAATTTCCACTCATTTCCACTCTATTCTGAACACCTCACACCTCACAATATTGTTTTTAGGCCAAAAGGTTGTACCGAGGAAGCTGGATGACTATGCTAAGCGACACAAGGGGGCGGCACAAACACGTGGCCCATCTAGGAGTGGCACTGCAGTGGCAGACAGGAAGCCAATCAGCGTTATGGTGCCCATTTGCATGTAGCACGAACCCGGGAGATCCGTGCTACATGCATCTGTGTGATTGGCACAGAGCAATGACAGGTCCGTGAGACCCGTCTGTGCTGCTGTGGTAAAAAAAAAAAAAAAAAACCTGTGTAAAAAAAGAAAAAAATGGCGTGCACCCCCCCAAAAAAGAGCAACCAGCCCCGGGCATTAGTAACCCAGTGCTGGGTGTGCTTAAATACAGGGGACAAATGACGTAGGGGTCCCCTGTACTTAAGCACAACCAGCACCGGGCTAGTCAGAACCAGCGCTGGTTGCCAAAATACGGGGGACAAACGACGTAGGGGTCCCCTGTATTCTGCGCAACCAGCTCTGGGCTCTGATCCGGTCCTGGTTCTGGAAATATAGGGGACAAAAAATGAGTAGGGTTCCCCTGTATGTTCCAGAACCAGCACTGGACTTTTTCTAGCGGGGGGCTGATGCCACAGCCAGGGGAGCCCTTTCACCGGGCCCCCCAGCCGCAGCATCAACCCTGACCGCTAGTCAGCCCAGGCCGGGGATCCCTGGAGAGCTGGGGACCCCCCCAATAAAGGGGTCACCCTCTCCAGGGCACCCCAGGCCCAGGCTGATAGCCCGGGGCTATCCCCGCCACCCCTGGTGGCGGTGGGTGGCGGGTTGATTGTGTGGTGTGGTGTAAATAAAGAATATCAAACATTGTCTTTACAAGTAGAACTGCAAGTCCCAGCTAGCCTGCCCCGCATGCTGGTACTTGGAGAACCACAAGTACCAGCATGCAGGGCATTAAGGGCCCACTAGTACCTGTAGTTCACCTGTAAAAAAAATGTTTAAAAAAACACAGGACACACACACCGTGACAGTATAAGTTTATTAAACATACATACACACACACACATGTACACATACTCACCTATGTAACCTGTAGCATCGGTCCACTTGTCCGGTAAAGTATCCCTAGGGGACCTGTGAAAAAAAACATACTCACCATCTCCTATGCGAGGTTCTGTCCTCTTCGTTCCAAAGTAGGCATCCCCGGACTTGGCAAAAAAAAAAAACGAAAACGCGATCCACGAACTTAGTACCGTTCTATAGAACGGTACTTCCCGAATGAGAGCTTAGCGGCGGGGTATCACCATGGAAACCCCGCTGCTAAGCGTTCATTGGCTGAGAGAGGTCATCTCCCGTCTCTCAGCCAATGAACGGCTCCCTCCATTGTAGTCAATGGTGGGAACCGCAGGGTAAACTTTAATAACCTTGCGGCTCCCAGCATTGACTACAATGGAGGGAGCCGTTCATTGGCTGAGAGAGACGGGAGATGGCCTCTCTCAGCCAATGAACGCTTAGCAGCGGGGTTTCCATGGTGATACCCCGCCGCTAAGCTCTCATTCGGGAAGTACCGTTCTATAGAACGGTACTAAGTTCGTGGATCGCGTTTTCGTTTTTTTTTTTTGCCAAGTCCGGGGATGCCTACTTTGGAACGAAGAGGACAGAACCTCGCATAGGAGATGGTGAGTATGTTTTTTTTCACAGGTCCCCTATGGATACTTTACCGGACAAGTGGACCGATGCTACAGGGTTACATAGGTGAGTATGTGTACATGTGTGTGTGTGTGTGTGTGTGTGTATGTATGTTTAATAAACTTATACTGTCACGGTGTGTGTGTCCTGTGTTTTTTTTAAACATTTTTTTACAGGTGAACTACAGGTACTAGTGGGCCCTTAATGCCCTGCATGCTGGTACTTGTGGTTCTCCAAGTACCAGCATGCGGGGCAGGCTTGCTGGGACTTGCAGTTCTACTTGTAAAGACAATGTTTGATATTCTTTATTTACACCACACCACACAATCAACCCGCCACCCACCGCCACCAGGGGTGGCGGGGATAGCCCCGGGCTATCAGCCTGGGCCTGGGGTGCCCTGGAGAGGGTGACCCCTTTATTGGGGGGGTCCCCAGCTCTCCAGGGATCCCCGGCCTGGGCTGACTAGCGGTCAGGGCTGATGCTGCGGCTGGGGGGCCCGGTGAAAGGGCTCCCCTGGCTGTGGCATCAGCCCCCCGCTAGAAAAAGTCCAGTGCTGGTTCTGGAACATACAGGGGAACCCTACTCATTTTTTTCCCCTGTATTTCCAGAACCAGGACCGGATCAGAGCCCAGAGCTGGTTGCGCAGAATACGGGGGACCCCTACGTCGTTTGTCCCCCGTATTTTGGCAACCAGCTCTGGTTCTGACTAGCCCGGTGCTGGTTGTGTTTAAGTACAGGGGACCCCTATGTCGTTTGTCCCCTGTATTTAAGCACACCCAGCACTGGGTCACTAATGCCCGGGGCTGGTTGCTCTTTTTTTGGGGGGGGGGCACGCCATTTTTTTCTCTTTTTACACAGGTTTTTTTTTTTTTATTTACCACAGCAGCACAGACGGGTCTCACGGACCCGTTAGTGCTCTGTGTCAATGACACAGATGCAAGTAGCACGGATCTCCTGGTCCGTGCGTGCATCTGTGTCATTGAAATACACAGCAGCACAGACGGGTCTCACTGACCCATCTGTGCTCTGTGTCACTGTCAATCACACAGATGCATGTAGCACGGATCTCACGAGTCCGTGCTACATGCAAATGAGCACCATAATGCTGATTGGCTGAGAGCCGTGACAGACGGCTCTGTCAGCCAATCAGCACTTTGCCCATTAAAGGCAAAGGCATTTTTTTTTAAATGGCCGCTCGAGGCAAAACCTCGAGATCCGACAGCAGATCTCGAGGTTTTGCCTCGGGAGAGGGATCCGGGGCAGACAGGGAGATCCGAGCTTGGGCTCGGATCGCCCCGGATCCCCGAAGTTCGGGTGGGTTCGGTTCTCAGGGAACCGAACCCGCTCATCCCTAGTATGCACATGACGCACTTCCGGTTTGGCGCTACTTAAACAGTGGCACAGTACACTCAGAATGCCTAATGAAAGACATACCACACCTGACTTATGGCTGATCCGGGTAAGAAACCACTATCCTACCCACACCCTGAGATGGCCATGCAGAGGCACATGCATACACCACCCAGGCATCCACCTGAATGTGACTGCAGGAAAGCCACACTCTAGCTCATGTACTACACTATTATACTACATGTATTACAAGTACATAGACAAGGTATATCTCCATAGCACAATATGATTATACCCAGTGACTTGGGACTACTGTTGTATACAGTATATATGATAATAATACACCATGGCAGCATAATCTAAATATGTATATGTATTATCTGTTTATATGTCTATATACAGGTGTACTCACATGTACAGTATATATATATCTATGTACCAGTCTGTATATGAGTGAATTTATACGCATGCATAAGTATTTATTATTACTAATAAGACCCATATTGAGTATCAAACAGAGGGCCTGATAGACCATATGCTGATGCTGTCATTATGTACCCTAACTCTAGTTAAAACTTGCTGATGTTAAGAAATACTGAGATGCCGTGACAAAGGTTCTTAATGAACCGAAACATTGGCAAATTAATTTGGTATGTCCTAATAAACTGATTAATATTGCAAACTTCAAGCCAAGCCTGGAGAGTGTCTTCCTTCCATCACATGATGATATTATAAGTATATCTATGGGTAACCACCAAGGCTACCCTGAAAAGCACCTCAGCAATCGATACACACCTAATTGAGAGTGCCGGACCACATCTCTCTCTTATATATATATATATATATATATATATATATATATATATATATATATAATGAAATACAAAAAGTGGGGAAAAGCGCCAAATAGTGTAGTATTTAGATATAATTTATAGTTCCACACACATATATGGCTCAAAGGAATGAACATGTAGAAGCAGATCTTTATCTGATGAGTCCCCTTTGGTCGTTCTCAATATTCTGATTTGGGTTGGACTTAGGGCTCAGACATCTTGGTATTGCAGGCAGGAAGATCCCAATGAAAATGAAAAAGACAGACTGAACTGGACCACAGACTAAATGAAATACAAGTCAAACAGACAAAGACCAGCCTGTATATATATATATATATATATATATATATAGTGTCACAGTCAGGATAGGGGTCCCTCTCCTGGGATAGATGGACTCCCTCCTTACACACACATCAGCCGTAAAAACAGGATACAAGTCAGGGGTTCTCGTACAAACTGGTTGGTGCCAGTCTTTATTGTGCCAAATGAATATAAACATAAACAAAACCTAAACATAAGTCCTAGCCCAGCTGTTCACTAGCTACACAGCAGATTCCCTCTCTATAATAATTGTAGGGCCTATTGCCCTCACCATCAACAAAACACATGCACAATACTTACAAGGATTATCACCAAGTGTCTCTGAACAGGCTAGTCTGCCTGCTCTCTCAGGTGTGAGACACTCAGCCACAAACAAGCCCAGCCATTAGCCATTTCCAGCTGCAAGCCCTAATGAGCCTGTTACCAGGCTGAAAGGCCCAAAACCTGGAGTGGCCTGTGGATGGAGCCCTCCCTCTCCTCACATCCACACCCCCAGGACCCAAACCAGGTTTTCCAAAAGCCGACACTCTGGTCTGCTTACAAAAACAGACTTCTCCTGGGGTTTTTTAAAACACATAGGCCAAAAACCTAGGACAAATGTACCTGCCATTGACCACTTTACCAGTGCTTCTATCACAATATATACACACACATATACACTGCATATATATGTATATATATACACTGTGTGACTCTTTACTCTTACTGCCCGATCAGTGAAGTATGCAGTTTCTTGAAGACTGCCCATCCCAAAGTTCCTGTCCTATATTGTATTCCCAAAATATACAAGGATGCAGCAAAACCACCTGGGAGGCCCACAGTTCTGGCCCGTAAGTCATTATACAGCAACACAGCCACATTTTTGGACTACTTCTTACAGCCTTGTGTGCAGTCTGAAGCAGCTCACCTTAAAGACACCACTGCATTGCTGAACAAACTAAGCTTGCTGGATGAACTACCAGATGGTATATGGCTGTGTACGCTGGATATCACCAGCTTATACACATGCATACCGCATCAAGCTGGAGTGGACCTGAACTCACTTTTTTCTTGAAACTACTTGAGCTTACACTCACCAGAAATTTCTTCTTGTTCAATGGGGAATTCTTCCTACAGCGTACAGGGTGTGCGATGGGTTCGAACGTCGCACCCTCATACGCTAATGCATTTGTACTGCATATGGAAAATAAACTATTTTTTACCTCTGCTAACTCCCAATCTATAGTCTTCTATACCAGATATATTGACAATGTTCTCCTTTTCTGGACTGGTACAGAAAACAATTTCAGAAAGTGGATTGATGAAATCAATGGGTTTGACTGTCCCATTAAGTTCACATATCACATGAATCAAGATAATGTTCAATTTCTGGATGTAAACATCACAAAAACAGCTGGCATTTTATTTACATCTATTTATCAGAAACCCACGGACAGAAGCAACTTATTATTGGCACAAAGCCATCATCCTGAACCTCTCAAACAGGGACTGCCATTTTCGCAATTGGTGAGAGTTAAAAGGATCACCAGCAATGAGACTTTGTTGCAAGGCAGCATTGATCGCATGAAGGATCTATTTACACAAAGGGGATACTCAAAAGCCTTACTAGATAATGCAGCAGCTAAAGTGAATGATACCCCATGATCCAGTACTCTCATCATGAGGGCACCCCAAATCCAACAAGATTGCATACATTGGGTGCGCAGATACAATACCAGAGACAGGGGGATCCGCAGAATGGTCAACAAGCTATGGCCCATGATCCAACAAGACAAGGACCTGAAGAACCTCAAACATAGCAAAATTATGACATGCTACAAGAAGGGTAAGAACCTACGAGACTGGCTGGAATGCACGGACATCTTACACTTGGGAACCCTCAAAACTAGAACCAGACTGGGTGGCTGCTACAGGTGCCTGGGATGCACAACTTGCAGCTACATGATCAATTCCAATATTTTTTTTCATCCCCACTCAGGTCAACATTATGATATCAGGGTCCCAGTGACATGCACCAGCACCCATGTTGTATACATGATCAAGTGCAACTGTGGATTGTGTTATATAGGGAAGACCATCAGACCCTTCAGGGACAGAATGGCACTCCATTGCTCTGCCATCAGGGGGGCACTCAGCGGCAAGAATATTGATCAACCCATTGCCAAACACTTCGTGGAAGCTAAACACAATCTTGCCGCATTGCGATATATCATCATTGATCAGGTATTGGAAGATGTGAGAGGAGGCGATCGGGACAAGAAATTGTTGCAAAGGGAGATGCAATGGATCCACCATTTGGACATTGTGAAACCAAGGGGACTCAACGAGCAAATTTCCTAAACAGTATTCATATAATCAGCATTGACGGTGTTCCACTATTCCCACTGACTCATACACACATGATTTGTGTGTTATTTCGTATCAGGTTGTTTCCAGACCATGCCGCTTAGATCTGTGTCAGCAGCAGCTTATTCAATATATTAATGTTTCATTACCATCAGCAATCTTATATGTTCTAACTGCGATATGCCAGGAGGTCCCCCTGATATAGGCGGCTTTGGGAAGATTAGCTTCCCGCAGCCGCCCAGTGGGCATTTCTGACTGGTCGTACCAGGTACAACCATGTTAGGTAAAGCCCAATCAGGTATGGTCGTATCTGATATGACCGTGCCAGGCAAGTGGTTAAACATATCTGATCATTTGAACAAGATTCATCTAGTAGAAATGCTGTACTGTGTGTGTAATAGACTAGTTATATTTCCAATCACTTCTATCAGCAGTGTATCAGAACCAGTGATGCAATGACCTAAATGAACTGATCTTTTGAACTAATATTTTGAGTGAACTATATCATAATGACCTAATCACCAAAATGAACTAGATTTCCAAACACTAGTCAGTGTGTGTGATGTGGTCTGGCCCGCCTTCTTGAATTGACACTGGCTGAGCTCAATTGTCAGTCAGCAGTCCAGCCCCGCCCCTGGGTCCCTCACAGACTCCTAACTGAAGCTGCAACATACATAGTTTCATACCATCAATGGTGCCTTCTGTGTTTTTCATCGATGGCAACCATCTCTAACGTACAGTATTATCTTCACTGTGCTGAGCTTCTCCAATCAGGGACTCCTCTAAATCAACATGTGCTAAATTCCTCCAGTGAGGGCTCATTACATGCTCTTCTGACCTCTGTCACTAGAGAGGAGCATGTAAGACCAGATGCTTAGAGCACCAAGTAGATGGTGATCTACGCATCTGTCAGCCAGATGGAAGCTCCATGAGCCAAACAGAGAGCTGCTGCCACTGCTGGGTGTCCTTTAGGCTATAGCTGCTGGCTGACAATATTTTCCAACCCTCAAAATCCAGACTTCGCTTGCCTCCAAGGTCATTTTCATTTTGAATTTTTTTCTAAATAAAAAATATAAAAGGTTAAGTGTCAGGAGGGCCCACAGGTCCTAGGAGACTAGCCAGATTGCCTGACCATTAATCTGACCCTTCTCTCTACTCAGGGCCATAACTAGGGTAGTTTGACCTGTGCCATGGCACAGGGCACAGCAGGGGAGGGGGCGCTGTTTGTGCCTGTCAATTTCCCTGTTTATTTTCATTCTTACTTGTAGCTTCCTCTTCTTTTATCACCAGCATCTCCTGGCTGCCCTATCTCTTCTCTGGCCCTTCCCCATGAAGCCATGACCCTTTTTCAGGTGCACTATCTTATGTCCTTATTTAAAAAAAATGGGGGAGGGGGGTGCCATTGCTCTCTCTGGCACATGGCACCAAAAAGTCTAGTTATGGCTCTGTATCTACCTTCCTTCTAAGGTCTCCATTGTATAAGTGGTTGACTAGAAAAGTATTTTTTGCTGTTATCTCTATGTACTGTAACTTTATTTGTAACAGTGTAGCAATCTTATATGTGCACAATTTCCTGTTGCATTTTTGGCTTGAATCAGCTGCCTAGAGATGGAGCAACACCTTTCTACTGTATTTCGCAACACATATTCCAGTATACCAGGGGACCATAGAAATAAGGAAGAGACTAGTGTGTAAACATATATATTTGTAATATGCAAGTAATACTAATATATGTATAATGTCAGATAATATATTTATAAAGAGTGAGTTAACTTCAATGGTCATTAGAAACACTTGTGTATTATAAGGAATAACACATTCCCTACTGTAAATTATTCTGGAGATTTGAAATCGCCTTGGATTTCTTTAACCTGTATATAAGTACTTGCCCTATAGCATTGTGCTTTATATGGTTACAGAACTGCAAATTACAGTAGGTATCAGATTATCCCATATATATATTCTGCACACTGTAATGTCAGAAGGTGACAGAAATATTTGTATCTCATACTGTAAAGTCACTGAGGAGTTCCATTACATTATAAAGGCACAGGTCACAGAACTTAGAGGTAGCTTCTAATATCTGTAATACTTTTGAAGAGAGCACAGAAATAAATTAAACATTATTTAACACAGGGTTTTAAAAAAAATATATGATTATATCTACTAACATTATACACCAAAATACACACACAATATAATAAATAAATAAACAATGCCAAAACATTTACATTCTCTGTTCCACACCTCAACAAATGTACCCTGCTGTAGTCTTTGTTATCAGTTATGTAACCCCTACTTTATGCACCAGAGCTCCACCACTTTTTGTGAGCTCCATAGTGAAAGGCTCATTGGAAAACAAGAGAGCTCTTGAGCATCAACTCACAGAGGGGAGGCCACATTATCAGCAATAATATAGTAGTATAGTATTATTATTATTATTATTATTATTATTATTATTATTATAAGACCGGATGTGAGGTACAGCCAGGGTTACCTTACCAGCAGCAGCTAGAGGTACAGTGCAGTGCCAGTGACATTATCTACACTTAAAAAAGGGGTGGGTTTAGCAGCCATTGTGGCATCCGAGCTGGATAAGGTAGAGGGGCCAGCAGCTCCAGGCCCACCCTTGAAAATAGGCCCACATGGTCCCCTGCAGTGCAGAGAATGTTGACAGGAAAAAAATATTACCTGTCAAGACTGTCTGCACTGCACTTGAAGGATCCGAAGCTCCAGCCATTCATCCCACCCCCCCTCCCCACATTGGCCTCCCGAAGCTCCACCCCGGACTGTCTGAAGCTCCACCCCTGGGTCAGCCAAATATTCTCTTCTTGCAGTCCGAAGTCCTGCCCCCATGTCACCAGAAGCTCCGTCCCCATGCTGCTCAAAGCTCCGCTCCCATATAGTGCCAAGGCAACCCTGGGATGTTCACAGTTGTGTTCCTCGGGTAACAAGGAGCTCCGGTCCCCAGGTCATCTCAAACCCTGCAGCAGATGACCCGCCCATCCACGGCCCGCCGATGCTTCGACCACCTGAGACCATCTGAAGCTCCGCCTATCCGCAGGCAGCCAAAGCCCCACCCATTTACCCACTGCTGCTCCTTCAGCAACTGAGTTGGCTGCAAGAGGCTGGACACTGGAGTGGTGCAGTTGCCACTGAAATTATGAGAAAAGTGGAAGCCGCATAGGAAATACAGGTCAGTGTAATGCCTGGTACTGCTCTGCTCTGTTTGAGTGTGATTTTACCATGGGGCTGTTTGTGTATGTGTGTGTGTATATATTTATACATACACACATATATACATACACACACAATCTCCATACACACACATACAGGGCTATTCAATTGTTTTGTGGGCTGCGATAATTAATGGGTGCCCAGTGCTATAAATCAGTAGTTCTGGGTGCCCATTAGTTATCACGTTCATCGTGCTCTATTAGACCGGGTTTAGCTGTGTTAAATGGTCCTGGTTAGAGTATGGGTTTATTGCAGATTTTTGCCCACACCCTCCTGAGGTGCCGGTGCTGGCGGCTGTTGTGTCTGAAAGGAGCAACAATTGATCTGTAGGGCACCCTAAAAAATAGCTGCCTTATAACCAATTAAATTGCCCCCACAGGGTTGGACTTGCACAGTGGGGGGCTGGTGTGATCCCTGTTGAGACCTGTTGTTTCAGAGCCCAGGTTACCGACACTGACCAC
Source organism: Taudactylus pleione (assembly GCA_031769625.1). Lineage (NCBI taxonomy): Eukaryota > Metazoa > Chordata > Amphibia > Anura > Myobatrachidae > Taudactylus > Taudactylus pleione. The sequence continues at coordinate 13,463,774 of JAUIMM010000137.1, read as the reverse complement.
TCACCAGCTGCCCACAAAGTATGAATTTGTGTACAAAAATCCATGCCCTTGTCTCTCTACCCATCTTTACCCCTTCCCCTGTCTCTCCCATTCCTTTCTCTTGTCTCTTTCTCCCTCTTGATCTCTCCCCCACTTTTTTCTCTATCCCGATTACTAGTGGATTCAGAGACAATTTCAAATTTGTTAGAACATACCTGTTTGTATGTAGCTCAGACTAGTCAGTCTTTTTCCTTGTAAGATTACAGTAAGGTGTTCGTATATCTAACTGATTTCAGGTCACGGATGGACTCACATAAAAATTTGGAAATAATCAGTGAACAATTTTAGATGTTTTTGTTTTTTATTAATCTAAACTATTCTAGCATTCAAGGAAAGTAAGACTATACAGTAACAACCCTTTGACAAAAAAAACAATATTTTTTGTTATAGTATCACTATCCTGCAGCTAAAGCTCAGTACTGAGCCATTCAATTCAATTAAGGGTTGCTACCCTGCACACTAGGCCCCAGAGGGTGCACTAAATGTAATTTTTTCCTAGGAGCCTCATGAGCTGCGAGGGAAAAAAAAATCAGAATTTAATGAACCCTTTAAGGCTTAATGCATGGGGTAACCCATAAATTCCAGACACTTAATTGAATCTGCCCGTATAAATTAAAGTGGTTAAAGGTAGGCACTAGCTATGCCCTCCAAGGAACTAGCCACACCCCATGGCACAGGCCACATACTGTACCCTGTGGTGACCAAACCGACATAGCACTAGACATGCTCCCACATTAGTTCACATCGCCACAGCATTGGTCACACCCCTGCAGTGGCACAAGATAGGCCCTTCATAAATTCAGCTCCAGGCCCATGTGGACCTTAGTCTGGTATTGAGGGGGGCAGGGGGCACAGGCTAGACCCAGTGACACATCAGCACTCACCCCTCTCATGCACATTAAAAGGACGGCATGAAGGCTGGGGCTGTGCTTTTCTATTGCTGATGTATATGGTCCCTACATTCTCTATGCTGGCCCCTCACACATGGCAGCTGAACCTACCTCCCCTGCACTATGGCTGAGCAGTATTGGAAAGGCACACACTGGAATACTGGATCAGCAACAGTGGTAGTGGATGGAAAATTGGATTATAATGAGAGTGACAGAGTGATGTTTTTAATGGCACTACTGGGAGAAGTAATTAGAGGTTAATGCAGAGGTTCCCAAACTCCACCATTACAGTCCAAGTTTTAAGGATATCCATGCTTAAGTCCAGGTACCGTATGGTGGTTATTAGGATACTCTATGTATTGTATGGCAGTCACTAGGTGCTCTCTGTACTGCATGGTGGTCATTGGGATGCTTTTTACTGTACGACACTCAGGGAGATGCTCTGTGTGTTATAATGCAGTTATGGGGATGCTCTAAGAACTGTATGGTGGTCACTAGAATGCTGAATGTGTATTGTATGGCAGCCACACGGAAACTCTGTGTAGTATAAGGCAGTTATTGGGATATTCTGTGTACTGTATGGCAGTCACTAGGTTACTCTGTGATTTGTATGGTGGTGACTGGGATGAACTGTGTATTATCTGTGTATTGTATGTCCGTCACTGTGATATTCTCTGTACTCTGTGTCATGCTCACTGATATGCCCCATGTGATTTTAGGTCACTGGGATGCTCACTTTATTATTATTTTATATATTAAATAAACATTCCATTTCTGATGGCATTTACAGTATCTGACTAACCTCTAATATTTGCCACCTACTTTAAAACTCTCTCTTGCATGATGACTGGAACAGCACCCATGTTTTAAGTTGAGAGTTAGAGGATACACAATATCATGGCACACATGCTCTCTTTTTAACTGGTTCCAATACACAATACCATAGGGGGTACGTCTGCCCTGGGTACCATAACCAATCAAGCTAAGTGCATGTGCCGTGCATGAATTGTGCATGCACACATTTAACATTGTCCCTAATGGACAGTAAGGAGTGGTCATTCTTTTGTTTCTAAGACCAGCTGGACAGATAACCACCACCCAGGTCCTGGCAAGTCTGGAATAAGAGGATATTTCCCTCCAAAACATTACATCCAGGATTCTGCTGGGGGACCTTATCACCTTCTCTGGGCGAATATAGGCTCCAGAGGCAAGAACTCCAGGTAGCAGTCTCCTGACCACTGAGTGTGAGCTCTTTGGAGCTCCAAGAAAACTGTTAGCTGGCTGTTGTAGCCAGCTCTCTCTGCACCTCCTCATGCCACTCTGAGGCATGAGGTTGCAGATGAAGACATTCTCATTCCTTTGGAGGGGGACAGGGGGAATCAGCAGCCCACAGAGGGCTTTAGATCCTCCTAGACTACCAGGGAAAGGGTAAGTGCATTTTTGTTACTTTAAATATATTCATAAATTTGTATATATTCTTTTAACCATTTTAAATATACAGATGTGTCCTGCTAAATCTTTGTTCCAAATGCCATGCTAGTTGCGCCCTGCCGCTGCTTTTTGATGTATATCGCAGCATGCTACAGTAAGGCACAACCTGATGTACTGAAGCGTTGGAAAAGCCAGAGTGAGTAATACAACTTTCTGTCCACCAGATGTCACTTTTGCTAAACTGCACAGCGCATGTGTCAAATAGCCAACTAAGCTTTTGTAGCGTTGTCTGCTGATTGACGGAGAGAACCTGTCATTCATTACACTATACAGTAGTACTGGACTGCATTTTGTCATGAATACAGGAATAAAAAAAGTTCAATATTCTTAAGGAACTTTGCTGAACTCAATAAATTGCTACCAACTTCCCACTACCTGTCATTTCTATGCTACTGTATGCCTCCCAGCTGCATTTTACGCCAAACTGCTATTGACATTGTATTGTCCACTTTACCTGCTGTAAAGTTGCACACTTAGCAACACATACACAACAAAAGTGCCTCTTCATATGGCTGGTGTGCATGGGTGAGTGGTTAAGGTGAGTGCCTTACAGAGTGGAAGCCTCAGGTGTGAGGCCTGGAAAGTGTCAACTCATTTTGTACATCAGTATTTTTTTATTTAATCTTCACTACAGGATTAAATAGAAGTGAATGATGGTGGGGGGAGATGGTGAGCCATATAGTGAGCTCAGTGGGATTGAATAGTAATGAGTGATGGTGAGGGGATGTGGTGAAGGGACTTGGGTGGCCTAACACAGAGAGGAAGGGAGGGATAAATGCAGAGTATTTTAAAATTATTGAACCTGAAATGATCTCTCTTTATGAAAAACTTTCTGTGTATCATACGGACGGCCCTGTAATGTGTACAATACAAAGTTTACTGTATAGCGGAAATGCCAGGTGATGGTAATTTGAGAGCAATCTATTGATTTCAGCAGAGTTCCCTAAGAATATTGAACTTGAATTGCTCTGTCTTTATTTAATGCTAGGTGTGCATCTTCTGGCCAACACAGATATGTATTTTTATAAATGACAGTACTCACATACCAAATTATTATTTATTTAATCCTGTAGTGTACAAAAAAAACAAAAAACACATGTCCAAAATGACATTTTCCTTTCCAGGCCTCAAACCCGAGGGGCTCACTCTGTAAGGTGCTCACCTCAACCAAAAGCGGTTTATAGTCTAATGAAGCTGGATGTCATAACATAGAGTTGAAGGGATGAGGAAAGTGCATAAAGTTGAACAGAGTACTTTAAAAGTATTGAACCTGAAAAGATCTCTCTTTATGAAAAACTGCCTGTGTGTCTTTAGTAGCAACAGTATACAGTACGGACAGCCCGTAATGAGTATAATTTTTATAGCAGTTTATTCTTGACACAAAGTGACAATTTCAAGCGCCTGAGGAGTGACTGTTTACACTGCCTGAACATGATTGGCCAGCCTCTCACGGATTACCACCCACTGCTACAGTTTTGTCTTCAGTACTGTAGCCATCGCTCGGGGTTTCGCACCAAAGGGGGCGTGCTGTTGATGGTGATTGACCCACAGCTATGCTAGCGACCAGGAGGCCGCACCAATTTTAGGTAGGCCGGCCCTGATTCAGAGCGAGTGCTCTGGTCAGAGCATCCGGCTCTGAATCAGGCCCTCAGTCCAGACTGTGGCACTGAGCTGCTGGTAGTCACAGTTTACGGTCCCCCAACATGCACCACTTGTAACACTGCCTCCCGAGACAATTGTGCCAGCTGCAGCGGCTCCATGCACGCGGTTAACCACTGTCTAGCCACAGGTCTGTGGCTCATACAATAAAATAAAGGTAATTTCTGCATGAGTCGGTGAGGCGCATACAATAAAATAAGTAATTTCTACATGAGTCAGTGAGGTGCCGGGACTTTAACAATTATCTAGCCACAGCTGCTGGAGGGAGTCACACATTAATTCTATACATGGTGCCAGCATTACATTTAAAACTGGTGCTGGTTGGTTCATTCAAAAATGCCATGGTAACACAGCATGAGGGTTAACCACATTGGTGTCACGGCCGCCATCTTGGCCAAGTGGACCCAGTCTCTGGCCACACCCTCATATACCTGAAAATGTTATTCCAAGGAAATACATGCCAAGGTTTCTTTGCTACAAAATAGGTTAATTCTGGTAGTAATAAACGAAGGACAATGAGGCTGATTTATCAATGGGAGAGTCTCACTAATGTTGTTTGTCGCCAAAGATGCTTGGCATGGGTGGCCAGCTCAGACCCAGCCTTTTTGCACAAAAGCTCAAGTAGTTATATCCTTCCAGACTTCACTGGGGCCTGTTAATGCAATCTGACTTATGGTGGAGAAGTAGATCTACTAAGCTTGTATGGGAGCTTCCCATGCTGCCATACGTGGGGAATTGTTTGATGCTAGCTTATAACTTTCCAGAAACAAATATATCCTATTTTCCAGAGTATATTGGTTTTTGCTTTAAGTATTAAAACATGGAGATTATTACTTTCATTATCAAAAACATGTATTTCTTCTTTGAGAATATGCTGGGAAGTATGACCACTTTATTAGTGGTATGGAATAACCAAATTGTGTTAAAAAAATTATTATTGAGGAAAAGTAACTCTACGTGCAGAGTTTATGGAGCAGCTGGTTATTTTCCCTTTTTATCTGTGTCTTTACCTGTCTTTATACCTACTTCTATCATTAACATGGATGGATAATCCTTACAACCTGGCCTACGATGTCAATTACATCATTGCAGAAAATAGTGGGTTAAACTGTTGACCAAAGATAGTTCTTGTTGATGTCTTCAAATATTTCTTCTTTGCCAACAACATCACAGCTGCCGCCTGTTGAGAAATTAATCTTTGTGCAACAATTAAGCTACTTTAAAATTAGACTGTGTGCTTTGGAGTATTAAGCATTATTCTTGTGTTGTTTGGCTCTGAGTTTGTGCAGTGTTTACATATACAAGTCAGTAGTAAATATAAAAAAAGCTATTAGATCTTTAGATGACAGTAAGTTAATTACTAAGGATCATGCAGTATAGGTTATTTTACACATTGCACATAGGATACCTGGACAAGTGGTAGAAATAATTGAGGAGTGGGTTTGCAGGTCTAATTTCTGCCACTTTACAAAAATTCACCCCACAGCTGGATGGGTTGCAGCTTGTAACTTAAACACTTACATCTGCTGCCTGACTTTCTGGGGTACTTATTGTATGTACTGTATCAGTGGGTGCAGCCTCCCTGTGTTTCCAAGACTGTCTACCTCCCTGTCAAGTACTAAGAATAGAGGCTGGAGAAACACAAATATGTCTGAGTGTTTATATGCCAGCAATACAAATAATCAATTTAAACTGGGATTGGTCCTTGATGAGAACAGTGCACTGTTCACCGTACTGGGAAAAGATTTGAGAATTCATTTACTTCTACTAGACTATTTCATCAATGTAACAGGGTTTTCCCCTTGGATTGTGCTTTTCATTCCAGAGAAAATGAAACAAAGTATTTTGTAACAAGTATCTCTGTGAATAGCTGGTTAAGGAACGTGGTGTTTTTTCCTGTGTTCTGGAGGGGGGGTTTGTCTCTGGGTGTTTGGTGGTACAGAGCCAGCTGATTGTAAAGCGAGGTTCCTCACATCAGTTGCTATGTCTATAGAACAGAAAAGCACAGAATGCCATGAATTGAACAATCGTGAGACAGAGGGGAGGGACTGATGTAAAGCTGATACCCCAAAAGTTCAGCTGAGGACAAATCCGCCTGCATCTAGCAGGAGACAAACATTTACTTAGGATAAAGTATATTGCAACCTCACTGCACTGATAAATGTGATGGTTATGTACCTGGTACAGAAATGAGGAGCAGGAAACCACTTACAGTATAATCATGACCTACACATACTGTAGCGGAGGCTATTATCATATGCACTGATACAATACTCCCATGGAACTAATAACATCAGCTCAATTACACCATTCGTTCATCTAGTTTCATTGATGTCACCAGTTCCCTTTACTTTTGTGATGTCACTATTATTAGCATTTATAGGGTGTCACAAAAGTCCACTGTGCTGTACACACCAGTGAAACAAATAGGGTAGACATATTTGCAAAGTACAGGGAAACCAGAATATACAAGTGTACCAGGGCAGACTGGCCCTACTGGTGAGAGCTTTCATTCTAAAAGTGGTAATGGGGAGAGGCAAAAACGGACGGGGAAAGGGGGCGGGGGGGTCAGAGTACCGATCTAGTGATTCAGTGATGTCGGTGGTTCCTTTTACTTCTGTGATATCATTAGTTCCTTTGTTTTTATTACTTCAGTCTTGTCACTGGTTCTATTTGTTTCTAGTTAATACTTCAGTGGGGAAACAGTCGGGAAGCCGATGGGAGGAATCCCGACCGTCGGCTTCCAGACTGTATAATCCCGGCAAGGATTAAATGACAGGTGTCGAAATCCCGACTCCTGTCATTTTCCCTACACTGGAGCCCGACACCTGGCTTACCAATCGAAGGTAAGCCGGGGCGACGGGTGCGGACAGCCGCGGGAGGGGAGGGTTAGGTTTATGGTTCCCGGGGGGGGGAACTTAGGGTTAAGCACCCCCCCGGGAGGTTAGGGTTAGGCTAGGGGAAGGGGGGATTAGGGTTAGGCAACCCCAGGAGGAGGTAAGGGTTAGGCACCCCTCTGGGGGACTTAGGTTTAGGCGGCAGGGAAGGGGGGGTAGGTTTAGGCACTTAGAGGGGGATTAGGGTTAGGCACTTAGGGGGGAGGTTAGGGATAGGCACCCCTAAGGGAGGGTTAGGGGGTAGAATAGGTTAGAGAGTACTTACCTGGGGACGATCTGGATTTTCAGTGCTGCCGGGATGCAGTTGTCAGTATTTGAACCGTGCGGCCGATGGTAAATCATACTGAATCCCTTCAGTGATGCCACCACTACGTTTTCCTTCAGTGATGTCACAAGTTTCTTCTGCTTCAATAATGACATGTTCCTTTTCTTGAAGGTTGACACTAGTTCCATTTACTTCAGTCACTAGTTCATTCTGATTCAGTGATCTCACTTGTTCCTTTACATCAGTGATGTCACTAGCTCATTTTCTTTTAATTATATCACAAATTCTCTTTACTTCAATATTATTACTAGTCACTTTTACATCAGTGAAGTCATTACTTACTTTTACTTAAGTGATTTCACTAGTACCTTTTCCATCAGTAAGGTCACTAGTTCCTTTTACTTCAGTGATTTCACTAGTTTCTTTTGTGATATCACTATTTTTATTTTTCGTTTATTGATATTACGAGTTCCTTTAACTTCAGTTATGCCACTAGCTTCTTTTCTTTCAGTGATATCACTAATTCTCTTTACTTCAGTGTTATTACTAGTTACTTTTACATCAGTGATGCCATAATTCATTCATTCGATGTCATTACTGTAGCACCTTTTAATTCAGTGATGTCATTAGCTTATTTTGCTTCAGTGCTTTCACTAGTTCCTTTTGCTTCAGTAATTTCAGTAGTTTCATGGAACCAGCGGGAGACTCCCGATTTTCCGGATAGTTCATGTGATCCCAGAAGAGTGGATACATCTCCCTCATATGATGTTATAACGCTTTAATTAGAATCTTAATCATACATGCCTACTCTCTCGGAACCTGCGGGAGGCTGCTGATAATTGCATCATTTTGCTCTGCCCCCTATCTAAATGTCCGCGATTTGCTGCATTTTGTCGCAAAGGGGCAGTGCCTAATGATGCAATCATCCAGCCCCGCCCCATCACTGTCCACCTGCATCTAGATGAAGGCGTCTTCTCGCGGGAAGCTCCATTTAAATGTTGGCAAGTATGATCTTTTACAGGACATCACATTTTCAAGTAAAGTGCTGTCACATAAGTGGGAAATGTTTTTTCCCGAGGTCATACTGACAGATTAGATGAGCGCATTTAAGGCCAGACTCTGAGTTGAAGGTACAGTATGCCTGCTTGCGGAGCATATCTTGTGTGTTTTTATACTATGTACTGTATGCTTCAGAGCTGAGAATATGAAAGTATGGGCGATGTAGAAACATATGCATTTCCATAGCATATCCACTTACTATTGGGCTATAATGGGGCATTCTCACAGAGGCAAAGTGCAGTTAGGGTTTTTCCACAGAACTGTGAATTAAGCAATGTTAGTTGGAAGCATAATAATATGCCTGTCTCTAGGTATATCATATGCACAAAGTATATACTAGTGCAAGCCCACATTGATGATGACAACGAGTATTAAACACATAAAGGGGACAAGTGCATATAACACTGCATACAGGCAAATATATGCATTTACTTCTGTGCATGTAATGCGTGAACATGTAAAGCACATTTGTATTCAATTACAAAACCCCTTAGTGTTAAGCTAGGTACACACTGGAGCGATGTTGGGACAATTTGTCCTTTCATAATGAGCAGCAGCAACAACAACAACACAACGGTTTAAAGTATACTCTACTACTTTGGTATGTGCAATGTGTGGGCTGGCTTTTGCAATTTTTGGGGGGCTGTTGCCAGGGTGACATAAACCTTGCTGTGTTTATTATTATATGGGGGCTGGCTTTTGCAGTTTTTACACTGTACAGCCCATTATTCAAATTTCCAGGGGATCCTAGCGATGGTTGTTCAAGTGTGTACAGGAGGAACGATAAATCGCTAGCAACCAAACGATACAATATATGTTGTTCGGTTGTTCACAATTTGTAGTATGTGTACACTCAATATCACTTGTTATGGGCTCAGGGAAATCATCAGTAAAGTTGGAGCGATCACTGATCTCTCCAGTGTGAACCCAGCCTTACTTCCTGTAGGATAACTGTAGGGTCTCTTCATTGTCATTAGCTTCCTAATCATACTGTATAATCTGCACTTGGACATACCATGTTGTGATGCAAGGAAAATATTTGATATCTTTGTTTTTATATTGCATATAGAGGTAATCTATGACTCACCCTCCTCCCACCTATTAATCTGTCTGTACATTTTACAGTTCTCCCATAACACCGTTTTGCCAAGACGCAAAATTGCTCCTACAAACTGGATTTACTTCTAACTTTAAATGGAACCCATTATGTGCAGAATGTAAATGTTTCTAAAACACAGTTAATCATTTAAGTGATTATAGACTTACACTGATTATTTAATACATTTACAAATCTCATGTCCAAGTAAACCCTGTGTTATGGTTTCTTGTTTTGAATGTAATACATGGAATTTCCTTGTAATTTGTGCTGCACTGCATCCTAGTGGTGAGAATATAAAGAGCCTCAATAAATAAATCCACGTGGTTTCAAGAAAATAATAATATAAATGATAATTTCCATTAGGGAATTTCACAAACTACTACAAACTATTAGATCAAATTAATACAATAATAATAATAATAATAATAATAATAATTAATATTTATCTAACACTTTTCTCCCAATAGGACTCAAAGGGGTAAATTTACTAAGATTTGTGTTTGGCTGAGTTTTGCCATTTTTAAACGTGATTTGACTCGCAGAAGCTTGGGTGAGATTAGTCTTCCGAAACAGTCAAATTTACCAAGAAGCGTGTTTTGCTGAGAGTGTGTTTTCAGATGGTGTATCTGATCAAGTTATTCCCCCGAGTTGCAAGTTTAGAATGAGATTACTCACCCAAGGTTGCAGTGTCTTCTCTCTGCCAAACTCTCCCGAACAAGCAGCCGGCACATATCAGTGAGATATGTGAAGGCTGCTTGTGTGATATATCTTTTAAACAATTGTTTAATGTTTAAAAAAAATGATGTAGGGTCCCCCCGCCCCCAAAATCCCCAGCTGCTCACCTAGTCCTGGTTCCTAAAAATACAAGGGAAAAAGACGTGTAGGGTTCCCCAGAATTTTAAGAACCAGTACTGGGCTTCTGAGCCTGTCCTGGTTTTAAAAATAGGGAGAAAAAAATTGCATAGGGCTCCTCCAATTTTTAAAACCTGCACCAGGCTCAAATCCGGCCAGGGTGTAATGCCACAGCCAGAAGACCCTATCACCGGGTCACCCCCAGCCAAAGAATTATCAGTCAGCCCAAGCCGGGATCTCAGGGGAGGTGGGGACCACCCCAATAAAGGGATGCCCCCCTCTCCCGAGTATCCCAGGCTTAGTCTGAAGCCCGGGGCTTTTCCCTGCAACCCTGGAGTGGTGGGTGCAGGGGTAATAGTAGTATAAATAGTAAGACCTACTGTTTTTTTTACCGTGAAACCACAGGTACCAGCATGTCTGCCCTTTGGCACTTGTGGAACTACAAGTGCCAGCAGGCGGCCTGCACCCGTACCCCCGCTGTAAAAAATAGTTAAAATGCTATGACACGCACACCATAGAAAGTACAACTTTATTAAATTTATGTACCTGCTGCAAGCAATACAATTACTGTATTTTGCTGGGAGACCCATGTAGAGGACATTGCAGTAGTGATGATACAAATGTATGTATGACTTTAGGCAGATTCTCTGAGGGAATTAAGTGCTTGATTCTGAATATGTTCCTCAGACAAAAGAAAGAGGATTTGAATGTGGCTTTTAACTTATATTTAAGTGTCAAGCCACTATTCCAGACAACACCAAGCTTCCACACATGTTTAGTGTTTTGTAATTCTGAACCCCCAAATGCGAATTCAGTTGGTTGGCTATGCTGCAGTCTTGTCCTTTGACGATGAACTCCTATCATAAAGACCTCTGTTTTATCAGGATTCAGTCACAGCCAATTGCAGGGTCCAGATTACAGGTGGGATGCAACATTTGGATAATATCATTAATGTACTTTACATCAATTGGGTCAAAGCTGGTCCATGTAGACAGGTGGCTTACACATTAGCAGGCTTGGAAACTTGGCATTGCTTTGATGGCACTGTGGGGATTTCAGCCTGGATGGAGGATAGTTTATCTGCAAAGAAGTTTGCAAACTCAATGCATCTTGACTGGGAGAGGATTTCATCAGGCTGCAGTTTTACATGTAATTGGTGGTACATGCCCATTACTGTATTAACAGCATTTGGTCTGGGGAGCTCTGAAAACAGGGATATTCTATTTTGAGGTTTTTTAATATTGTAGATATCTTCATGACCAAACAGATGCTGCCCACATGGCATTCAACATTTCCCATCCTTATACACTCCACAAGCCATCAACACACCAGCTGGCAATTACTGTCTTCTATGTGTGATGAGTGGGTCAAAGTGAGAAGGTCTAATATTGGACTTTTATATGTTGCAGTTTTCTAGTTACAGTTTTTGCCACATGAAATGTTTTTCAACCAATTCACTTTTTAGAAAACCAAATAAGCTGTTTATGGGTTGATGGGAATAGACCACATATTTTATCAATTGAATAATCATGAATCAACTACTACTGTAGATAGCCGAAAATACATTGCAGACAATTAGCTGCGACCCAACAAACATACTATAAATGGCCGGGGTGTGGGGTACACCCCCAATCTGTCCTTCAAGGACACACCTTACTTTGAAGCGTAGGTACCAACAATCACCTCTTAAGTTGACTATGGCCTGTGAAGAGCAAAACAACTACAATGAAAAAGCTCAAACATCACTGAAATGGACCCCTTTTGGCCTGTACAAACTGACATCATTAGGACAAATTTGAGGTTGACGCACAGCACCACAAATTTAAGAATGACATAATTCACCTGAAACTGTAATATATCCAGAACAACAGCCCTCTGGGGACACCCCCATAAATGCGAGACACAATGAGACCACATAGACACCTATTCACTGGCGCTGGACCTCAGCTAGGTCAGACTTAATGTGCTGAATGAGGTCAATTACCTTATATTTTACCAAATTATTGCCTCCTGAATGAATTATGATCCATCCAAGGGTCCATTAATTATTGGAATTGGCCAAACCAATGAAACTATCTTAGTAAAAGCCCCAGTACGACGTCCTATGCAGTGAAACTCGGCCCAAAAAATAAGGGTGTCCAACAAACTAAACTTCTTCAAAGGCACCAGCACATCCTGCAAAACAAATGGCCTGTATATATGAAACTCTCAAAAACAGAACAATCCAATGGACAGAACAACAAGATATAATAACATGACAACAGAGCAAACCATAGGAAAGGGGAAAACAGGAAACTCAGATGAAGGTGGAAAGCACAAAAAAAACCCTGGACACCAAGAGCCAATAAGGTTGCCTTAGGAGGAAAAATTCAAGCTCCTTGGGCTCCCACAACACTGGTGGCAATCAGCTAAAATTCTTGCTAATCCCTCACAGGCAGTACAATTTACTGATGTAGTGCAGCAGTGTAATCACAGTCTGAAAGGTGCCTGGGTGGGGATGAAAGCCGGCTGCTGTGCAGGTATAATCAGCCACTTGCATCACTTCACCCTCTCTCAGGACACTGATGTGGTAACGGTCCTGGAACACAGGTTAGATGCGGATGGTGCAGGAGGGAAAATTCCAATCCCAGAATCTGCAAAGGAGAGACTAGCTAAATCAGGATGGCTCCCACTGAGTTCAGTGGAAGGTCACCATAGGCGCACTTCGACACAGACTTAGCAACATTCCAGTACCAAGCACCAGGATGCCACTACTCAAATTGTCTGTCAAAGGGTAGAGATAAGAAACAGAAAACATATTACGCTGACCGAGGGTACTCTTGATGTACAGTATGTCACAATCTCAGTACCTGCAAACAAAGAAACACCCACACAGCTGTACTACACTGACCTTTTCTCTAAGAGCACAACAGAACACACACAACACACAATACCACAACAGCCTGACTACAGAACAGATACCAGGGCCCTGTAATTCTAACTGGCCCAGCAAAACAATGGCAATTACAGGCAGGGTGTAGAGTATCTGGCCTGGCATTAATAATCTCCTACCACTATATAACCCACATTGGCAGTACAACAAAACATTAAAACGCAATCAATTTACAACCACTGGTTCTTATACTGCCTACCTTTAATGGGGGCTTGACTAGGAGAACCGTTGAATGATTATCAGCTGTCTGTGCATGTGTCTGAGTAACACTGCACATGCGTCAAGGTACATTACTGTGGTCACTCGCAGCAAGTATTTATTCGCAGTGCAATTGACAGTCAGGGAGCATTTTTGGTTAGTTAAGGGGAGTGCCTGTTAAAAACGTAGGCATGTCATGACCATTTCTGGGGCGTGTCACAGCTTGCGTCTGTGATCCTGTAAGCAAGATATATGGCTCCGGTGTCTTAGTTTCCACAGCTATTCTGCACGATTGTATCCCCAACTGCTAACATTGAATGATCTGGTTCTGGTTCCATGTGGTGTTCTCCTGTGGTGGGCCATTACCTTCCCCCTCAGGGCTTCAAGCAATGATCACCTGAGGTGGGCTACTCCTTGTCGCCTCATCGCTTCTGACATCCATGGTGCTGACTTTCACCTGGAGAGCAGTGGCCTACTTAAGCTCTTTTGCATAGGTCACTGATCCACCAGGACTTCTGTTTTCTTCACCAACCATTGGCAATCAGCTCTTCTATCATCACCTGGTGGGTACCTGGTTAAGCTCTTTTGCAATGGCCACCACTTCCCAGTGCTTCTAGCAACTTTGGAGTCTTCTATTATCTTTACTCTGGTTATTCTCTCTTCTGCAGCATATTATCTCTTCTTTAATCTTTAAGAGCTCTTCTTCACTTGTACTGACTCCCTTCGCCTTTTGCAGCCTAATATAACACAGTACCAGGAGCTGGCAGATGATGCGCCTCACTGTGGGCATCTTGGATTTGCTTGCTCACAGCACCATTGTGATTGGTGGGGCCTGAACATCTTCAGATTCAGGCCTGTCATTGTATTTGTGGGGCAGCGATGGGGCTCCGCTGCATTGGCTGGTGAGGACTGAATCCCACTGGATTCATTCCCAAAACCATGCCTCGCTGCATTGTTGAACAGGGCATGCCCATCTGTTAGCAGAGGTGCTAGTTACCAGATCAAATCCTTCTCTTCAATAAACTGTCAGTAGGCACACACTGGGAAGCTCTCTTCGTGGTAAAACTATTTATAATAAACTGGTTATAAGCATACAGACATGACGGGTATACATGAACAACATCATTACTTCATCTTTATATTGAACATTCCTGTAACAACAGAGTACAAGTACTATTTACTGAGTGATAACACACCAGCACTTAGTAACACAGCCACCTGCTGTCCCTTCAGTGTAATCTCTCAAAAAACAATAAGTCTCAGGGGCCTATTCATCAACACTAAAATAATGGTTTTAAGGACATTTTCCTTAATTACCGTCATTTTAGTATTTATTAATAAACTTAACACATTAGATATCACTGATATCTCCTGGTTAAGTCCATCTGTGTTAATTTCCACACTCCCCATACATTAGTATGGGGATGTAGAAATTAGGCTATTCATCAAATTCCTAAAATTATGTATTTTAGGAATTTGATGAATGGCGTATAGTGAGTTATACTTAGTTGCTTTCAGCATGAACAGGTTCTCCTCAGCTTCCTCCGTCGCTCCCTGGTCCCTCCTCCAGCTCTGGCTGCTGCTCTGTGTGTTCTCCCAGCCGAACACAGTATTTAAAAAAAAAAAAAAAATAATAATTATTCTCCTCTTCAGCGGGAGGTCAGATCCACGGCTGCAGCCTGTGACAGGCGGCCAGGTAGGTTGGGGAGGGGAGCAGAGAGGGGGGGATCAAAAATGATAGCTTTTCAGAATAGATACTTATGGAGCGGAGGAATAATGAACTCCTCCGGTAATTAGGTAGAACTCCATGTGAGTTCTAAACCTAATTACTATACCTCCATCGATTTTTTAGTTATGATGAATAGGCCCCTCAGTCTATTGAAATATTTCAACACCCCTTATCAACAGATGAGGCTTAATCCACAAGACCCTACCTTCTAGATGGTCTCTGATGTCTCTCTCCAGCCAATGGTTTCTCTACCTGCTTGCATTCCAGTCAGTGTCCATGTCTGGTTGTCATACCTGGATTTCATTCCTTACCTTGCTGTCTCTAACCATCAGCCTCCTCTTCTGGCAAGTCAGATACTTCCTCTCAGGACATGGGTTCATGCATCTTGACTGTGTTAGCTTTTTATAAGAGATGACCAGGTGCTTTACCTTTGTTTTCTGTGGTTAAACACCTTACTTCATCTGCCATTCACCCCTGTGTATCTTTGGTATCTGGTTTGCAGCTGATTTCAACCTCATGTGTAGTGGCTGTCTTGTGTTCTCTTTATCCAGATCTTCTGGAATCATCACATCATTTCACAGCTCCTCAACAAATGTCACACTACTGCTTATAGTTACCTTTTCTGTCTTTGGAATTAAGATTCCGTATCCTTTGGAACATATACTGCACCCAACAAGAATCCCTGCCACTGCCCGGTTCTGCAGTTTACTGCGTCTTTCTGCCGGAATGTAGTGAATTGCTTTACAGCCATAAACTCTAATATGTTTCATACTGGGTTTCTTGCCATTCCATAATTCATACTGAGTTTTTTTCAACTGTTCTGGAGAATAGTCTGTTCTGTAAATAAGTGGCTGTCATTGTGGCTTCACTCCAAAATTTTTCCCATAATCCTGAATCTGTCAACACGCATTTCATCATTTCAGTCATAGTCCTGTTATTTCTTTTGGCTACCCCATTATATTCTGGTCCGACAGTGTAGGGCACTGTCTTGTGGTTTTCTATGCTGAGTTGTCTTAGGAAGTGTTGTACTTTGCATCCTATGAATTCACTTCCATTGTTGCTACGAAATGCAAGTGGATTTCTTTTAAATATATTTCTAGCCATTGTTACATAATCCTGTAATTTGTCCAGTACTTCATCTTTGCTTTGAATCAGGTAAGTGACTGTGTATCTGAAAATAGTCATCAGTGATAGTTACTTTATATCTGTTACCTCCTGGTGTGCAAAGTTTAATTGGGCCACACATTTCTGTGTATGATATCAAGTGGTTTCAATGCTCTGCTCTCACTTTGTTTTGGGATTGTTATTATTGTGACTTTTGCTTCTATATACATTCACACCTCATGGTCTGTTACTGTGAGATCCTATGTTAGGTCTCTCTTTTGCAGTTCTTTAATGCTGTCTGGGTCTCAGTGTCCTAGTCGACTGTGCCACACATGAATACAGTCAGTTTGTCTGTGCATGCCTAATTTCACCTGATGTTTTGCTTTGGCTATGGCTAATACTTTTCTTCCATTCTGGATAATGTACAAGTTATGTTAGAATTTTACAGTAAGTCCTTTAGCTGCTAAGCACCTTACCGACAATACTCCACCTTCCAATATGGAACATATAATGTTATTGAGGTTAATAATAATACTCTAGGAGCAAATGAAGGGCCAAATCATGTGATTTTAGCAAGACAAAAAAAAAGAAAAAAGAAAACCGGCAGATGAATTATAACTAGGGTTGTGCGCCGAACCATTTTTGCTGGATTTGTATCTGACTCGTCGTCCGGATTTGGATTTGCCAAACCTGCCATGACTGGCTTTGGATTTGGATTTTTTACGAAAATGTACAGAAAAAGCTAAAATCACATAATTTGGGCTTTTTTGTTCCTAGAGTATTAATAACATTAATTTCCAGTAATTTATAGTCAATTTAGACACCTCACAGCTTATAATATTGTTTTCACCATTATTGGCCAAAGTTTGCAGTGAGCTGACTGGTTACTAAGCGACAGAGCAGCGGCGCAGCGGCACAGACACCACAGTTTAAAGCACATCTATGAAACATTGTCACACAGCAGTGCAGAAATGAACCCTTGTAATGCAGAGTATATTCTGGAGAGAAAATCAACATACAACCACCAGTTTAGTGTTCTAAGATTCATCTGACTATAATTACATGTCATACAATAATATAAAGCATAGTGTTCTCACATTGCAACATATAAGGTGTTTCTTAGCATATTTCAATATAATCATCCATTGTTAGTATTCATTATATTATTATCTATACACAAAGGAGTGAACTGTTAGAGAGTCAAGGGAGTGAGCATGGGAACAGACATACAATGTTATCTCCAATACATTCCAATCTTCCCTAAACTAGGAAGGTCATCAAAAACTGACTAAAGCTGAATTCAGAATTAACACTTATGAATAACTCTTCTTAAAGACACACCATCCTGTTACAGAATGGAGTCTATATGTGGATAGCTTAATATCAGATTTCTCACCATCCTCACACTCATCAGTGTGTACATCATGCTCACACAATATTAATTCATCCCTGCTGGAATCCACCATTACAGAAGACTCTGCACTGTGACGTAATTGCCGGGAAAGGTCTTCCTCATGGAATTTCCAGTTAACTTTGATGAACATCACCTTTTCCACATTTTGAGGAAGTAGCCTCCTACACCATTTGCTCACAAGGTTCCCAGCTGTGCTGGAAACTCTCTCTGAGTACACACTGGAGGGTGGGCAGCTTAAGTAATGTAAAGGGCCTCCAAATTGCCTTTTTTTTCCTTCTAGTACTTGAAGGGAATCTGTGACATGTCTATTTTTATGGTGTCATGAAAATAATCCTCCAAGATTCTTTGGATGGTGACCGTATCAGATGGAGTTACGGTAGAGGTGTCACTATTGATGGGCAATTCTTTTAGACCCAACCAGATGTCAAAATGTTTGGTTGACTTATCTGCATCACCACAGGGTCTTTTGGGAAAGCCAATTTTTTTTCTGGCTGCTGCTGAAGAAATTGAAGGAGGAGATGTCGTAGTGCTTGTGACACTTGCCAACTTGCTCACCAGTAGCTCTTTGCATCTTTTAAGATCTGGGTCAGTTGGAAAGAAAGACACAGCATGTGACTTATACCTAGAATCAAGCACGGTTGCTAAAATGTAGTGATCAGATTTCAAGATCATGGCCACCCGTGGATCCTGGCGAAGCGAATAAAGGACTTGATCTACAAATCTGGCATACTTTGCTGATTCGCTTTGTTTAATCTCCTCCTTCAATTTCTCCAGCTGATTTTCCAAAAGCCTAATTAGGGGAATCACCTTACTCAAGCTAGCAGTGTCAGCACTCACTTCACATGTGGCTACTTCAAATGGTTTCAGCACCTTGCACAAGACAGAAAGTACTCTCCACTGTGTTGGGCTAAGGTACATTCCCCCTCCTCTCCCAATGTCATGGCTTGTTGTATAGCTATGGATTGCTTTTTGCTGTTCCTCCCTCCGCTGAAGCATATAAAGGGTGGAGTTCCACCTTGTTACCACCTCTTGCTACAGTTGATGGCAGGGCAAATTAAACTGTTCTTGCAGGTGCTGCAATCTCCTACATTCTGTTGCTGAATGCTGAAAATGTCCCGGAATTTTTTCGGGCCACAGACAGCATCTCCTGCACCCCCCTGTCATTTTAAAAAAAAAACCTGCACCACTAAGTTGATTGTGTGAGCAAAACAGGGGATGTGTTGCAATTCACTAAGCTGTAATGCATTCACAATATTTGAGGTGTTATCAGAAATCATAAATCCTAAGGAGAGTCCAAGTGGGGTAAGCAATGTGTCTATGCAGCTCTTAGTTTTTCTAAGAGGTTGTCAGCTGTATGCCTTTTATCAAATCTGGTGATACACAGAGTAGACTGCCTCAGAATGAGCTGGCATTGTTTGTTATATACTGCTTCTGCTGCTGCTTAATGATAATGATGCATACCATTCCTTATGTTCTCCCTGATAATGTATATTTCATCTGTGGAAGAAAAGCATATAAATGGCTCTCCCCTAGTTCTGAAGGTTTGTGTTACCTGAGAAGAGTAGTCCCAGAAGTTATGACCCTCACACATGTTGAAATGCTGGGTATACATAAAAACACACCGTCACCATATCTTCACACACAATATGAACACAGAGGCAAAAGAAATATGGTACCTGGTGATATACATAAAGCCACTCAGTTAATCAGTGAGACAACTGGCTTTCAAGTTCTGGTCGCATTGGACCCCAACAGGATCGCTCAGGGTACATAAAATTTTAGATATATCCAGGAACTTGCTAAATTGATAGATAATATCACCGAGATGTACGATGACACATTCAGATATACAGGGAGAGAATTGCAAGCATACAAAAAAGAACTGGTGCAACACAGGCTAGTGTTGAATTATTTAACTGCTGTTACTGGAGGGTATTGCGTAACATTGGCCACCCAATTTGGAGTAAAATGTTGCAGCTATGTCACCAATGATACCAGCGACCCTAAGGAGGTGATAGACCGGAAGATGGATGAAATTCTGCAGCTAAAGTGGGAATTTCGCAAGAACCATAACGCTTCAGTGGCAGAAGTAGGGGAAAAGATAGAAGGATGGATGTCATGGCTGAACCCAGTGAAATGGTTCTCAGGTCTAGGGGAATGGGTCCAGGAAGTGATCGCCAGCATAGGCAAATTCTTAATCCTTATACTGATTGTCATCATAATAATTGGCAAATGCATCCGGTGTGTTCCTATTGTGTTGAAGTGTGGAAAATGTAAAAACAGAGTGAAACGAAAGAATGAAACTATGATGGTGGTCAGTAATGACAATATGTATACCGAGGTAAATATAGAACTGCATTACAACCCTGAACTAGGAAATACAATCGTTTGATGTATTATATTTAGACATGCATAGAATGTATTATTGAAATGTTATTCATAGAACACCTCAGATAATGGAAAGTCTCAATTCCCCTTCAAGACTGCTATTATAAGACTGGTGCATTCCCACACCTTTCACATGATCTTCCAAGATCCGCGGTGTGCGTATAATAGTAGTTTTATGTCCCCACCCAGAGACACATTATTGATGGATAAAGAACCACCTTGTGCCATCCCATAATAACACCGAATAATATGTAAATGTAAGCCTAAATTAAATTCTAATAGCAGATTGTGATAGCATGTTGTTTGCTATCAAAGGGTGGACTGTCGAAGCCGAATAATTGGCTGAGACAAGTTCAGTCTAAAATTTAATCGCGGCGATGCCATCTTGCGAATGGCCGCAAGACACCATCTTGAAAATGACATTGCAAGACGTCATTTTGCGAATGGCCGAATAAGCGCCATTTTAGATAAACTCACATTTTAGTACATGTGGCAATAATACTTTCACCATTTCTCATACACACATTAATACACACAATTGCGCTGTTAACTAGTCGCATATTAGCGAATGCATAGGACTTTGTATGAAACCGCTGTTTTATTAGCTTTATGCGCACACATCTGCCCCAAGTTAACTAGCGTCCTTATATCAAACCCTGAATACCCACACATTACATACTCACACATAAGGTTCAATACACTTAAAAGTGTATGATTTAAGTTGGTTCAGTTAGTTTAAATGCTGAGAAATAAAGATATTTGATAACTAAGGTATTATACATGCTAAACAAGTCGTGTTTGGAGTTGTACTGATGCGTACTCTTTTTACAGTATTCCGGTGTTATCGGTGGGGAGATCGCATCATGAATTCTCGAGTTATGGATCGCAGAGCCTACAAGCAGCAAAATGTATATTTTAGGAACAACTGTTAGGATGTTGCAGGGGGCGTGAAGAGGAAGATCCCCAGCTGTTAGAGGCAGGGAGAGTCTATTTGAACTAGCCTGTTAAATGTGCTGTAACAGATGCTTCTCCCCTGGGAACCAATGACACCAGCAACAAACTTCCCTATTGTCCTGTTTATTCTGGGGGGGTATAAATATGTGTGCATGAACACTGGTTCTCAGTCTTCGTGCTGAACGCTGTATGACTAGGGGTCTCTTGCTGATGCCTATCTCTGGGTCCGGAAGCGCCTGCATATGTATACTGTACTTGGGTCTGTATAATTTTCCTTTTGAACCTAAATTGTGTCTTGATCAATTGCATGTAACTGTCTGAACTTTTACCTGAATAACACTTGTGCTTTGGAACCACAGATTCCACGTCTAAGTCTTTATGTATGGTATGACTGCTTACGCAAATTAGCGTCATCCTTAGAGGTTTATAGGAAGGGTTTTAGAAGGTACAGGCAGAGGTATATAGAGGTTCTGATCCAGTATCGTTAACACAGAGGGCTTATGTCCAAGAAGTCACAGTGCTTGTATACAGTGGGCTAAGGCCCAATTAGCCACTGTGGTTTTATACACAGAGGGCTTATGTCCAAGAAGTCACAGTGCTTGTATACAGTGGGCTACGGCCAAATTAGTCACTGTGTTATTATACACAGAGGGCTTATGTCCAAGAAGTCACAGTGCTTGTATAGAGAGTTCTAAGGTCCACTTAATCACAGTGTTTTTATACACAGAGGGCTTATGCCCAAGAAGTCACGGTGCTTGTATACAGAGGGCTAAGGACCAATTTGTCACAGTGCTGTTATATACATGGGGCTTATGCCCAAGAAGTCACAGTGCTTGTATACAGTGGGCTAACGCTCAATTAGTCACGGTGCTTTTATACAGAGGGCTTATGCACAAGAAGTCACAGTCATTGTATACAGTGGGCTAAAGCCCAATTAGTCACGGTGCTTTTATACACAGAGTGCTTATGCCCAAGAAGTCACAGTGCTTGTATACAGAGTGCTAAGGCCCAAGCAGTCATGGAGCTACCTCCCCCCGAAGTCCTAACTAAGGAACATGCAGAGCTTAGCTCTGCGCAACGTGAAGCTTGAAATGGTGCCGAGTCCCGGGCGCCACACCTTTTATCGAGGCCGAACATCACCCAAGTCGCGCAAGAATCCAACGTCAGCCTGGTGACGTTCGGCCTCGAGGTGAAATCCAAGTCAGGCTGGAACATCCGAGCTTGAGCTTGGGTGTACTCAGATTCCACCTGCTCGGAGCAGTTCAGATTCCTCCGAATCCGAACCAAAACCAATCTCTACATATAATGCATCTATTACTGGTGTTGGTTAATTACTGCCATTTGCATTGAGCACATGAGCAGTTTGTATCTATGAGATACACTAGTTTGCAGGAATCTATGATCTGCAAACTCTTTGTTCTAGGGAATAGGATTACTACGTAGCTATAGCTGGAGGGTTAGTTGCAAGCCTCCCAACGATCACTGAGAAGGAAAGTGAAAAACTTCACTTACCTTCTCAATGGTCACATGTGTGCACATATATGTGTGCTGACCCCCGCCCCCTACCAGATTTTACGGAAGCTTACAGATGACAATCCTAAGTAGAACAAGAGAGCTAAGGAGATTCCAATATCATAGTTCCTCTAGAAAACAAAGAAGGGACTCAAGACATTTTGAAGCAGAAGAAACCGGTTTACTATAACATTTGTAAACATCATGAAACAGAATTGTGCCCACACCCCGACTGGGAATGGGAGACAACGGGCAAACACAGGTTGCTTAGGAACGGGCAACAAAGTATAATTGGTAGGATGTACTGAAGTTGTCAGTAGGCCTAAACTCAGGTGAATTTGCAGGTACTGAAGAAGGGTTTTCTCGACTCATTTCTGGTCTTTATGTTGTTGCACTTGCTGCTTCTTCTGAACTTTTGGAGCACCTAATAGCAAAGGGAAGATCAGATATTCCTGATAACTGACCTTAGAGTATACAACCAACAGACCTAGCAAGGTATAGGGTAGGTAGGGTGGGAGCTGTTGCTAGGTGGAAATCCTATTCCCTAGAACAGTGGTTCTCAAACTCTGTCCTCAGGACCCCACACAGGTCATGTTTTCCAGGTCACCCAGCAGGTGCACAGGTGTATTCATTACTCACTGACACATTTTAAAAGATCCACAGGTGGAGTTAATTATTTCACTTGTGATTCTGTGAGGAGACCTGGAAAACATGACCTGTTTGGGGTCCTGAGGACTGAGGCCCTGATTCAGAGCCAAATGCTCTGACAGAGCGCTCGCTCTGAATCAGGGCCGTCCTTCCTGATTTTAGAGCGGCCTCCTGGCTGAACGCTCGCGAGCGGGTCTGAATCAGGCCCAGAGTTTGAGAACCTGTGCCCTAGAACAAAGAGTTTGCAGATCATAGATTCCTGCAAACTAGTATTTGTTAGTTGTGAGGCTTGTCACCTACCAACAGCTGGTGGGCAGACTACCACATACAGGGCCTCATTCAGAGGCGGTCGGAGGATGCAAGCGGTCGCTCAGAAACTGGGCGGCCGCTTGCATCCTGACCACCCGCCTCTGTTGCGGTCGTTAGGCTGTGGGTTAACACCCACAGCTCTAACGACCGCTCCGTTGATGGTCGCGATGGTCAGTGACCATCGCGACCATCGGGGGTTACGACGAGACCCTAGGGTAGGGTCTCCCTTGTCGTAAGCCCCGGAGAGCTTCTGGCTCTGTCTGAGCCGGAAGCTCTCTACTGACATCACTAGTTCCCATGGGAACGCCTCAGTTTGGGCTGCCACCCCCCCGGCCCACCTTCCAAATGGGGCGAGCTGTCAATCAACATCGACAGCTCGCCCCCTTTGGATCGAGACCCGCTACGACTGCCGCCGTCGGTCGTAGCGGGTCTCACGCATGCGCACGACGGCGCCGGCGCCGTCGTGCGCATGCTCTGTGGGGGGCCACCGGCCCGGTCCGAGCGCATCGGCGCTAACGACCGGGTCTGAATGACCCCCACAGTACCTGGCGGTTGCTTTAATGAGCTCTGTGCCTGATTCAATACTGCACCCAACTGCGATCAGGCTCGCAATCGGCCTATTGTTGCATACTGCATATGTAATGCGCGTGCGTGAATGAGCTATTGCGATTGTGACTGGGATTGCAGTGACTACGCAGACCCATTGCAGTGTAATTGACAGGAAGTGCCGTTTGTGGGTGGTGATGAGGGGAGGGGTGAACGCAGGTGTGCCAGTGCATTTCAATGCCTTTCCAGGGGCATACATAAATTATCCACTGCGATGGCCTACGCAACCTGAGGCCTGATAGCATGCATGGTTGTCAGCATTTTCTGAGTAAGGTCAGGGCTTGTGTAAGTGTGTGTGAGGCTGCGATGGTACTTGATTGTACCGATGGTTTCACAGTCTTGCTAAACATTACCGATATGTGGTAAGTAAAGTGGGTGTTCTTGTGTAGTGCTGCGAGGGAATTGTGATCGCAATGAATTAGCATACTATCGCAGTTGAACTGCATGCGTAATCACTATTGTATACGCAGTTGCGTACGGTAGTGAATCAGGCCCTTTGAGTATCTGAAGGCCTCCAATAATGTTTAACAAATGTTTTCATGGATATACTGTAGAGGTAAGCCTCTAGCAGCTAAAGAAGTAACAGCTGCCCCATGGAGGGGGCAATTGGCTATGCCTGAATTTTTTTCATGGCCGAAACTATCCAGCCCCTAATCGTGGAAGGTCTGGCAGATCGAAAGGAATTATGACAGGTAATGAAAAGATTGGAGATTTCCCCTCTGAGGGGTGCTGTGAGTGCAAAGTACACTGACAAACAGTTGACTATACAGAGATCAGGGTCAGACTGGTCTCTGATTAGGTTGAATTCTATTAGTTTTTTTTTAAAAGAGCTGGTCTTTGTGTGGCCTTTGAGAACGACATGGAAACCTGCTGGGGTAGTAGTCATCCAGGCTTCAGATGAGTGAAAGCTCGACACCCCTGGCTGCAAAGGCCAGGGCCAGTAATTAAGCCAGTTTTTTCGTAAGATTAAAAATATCGGCAGTGTAAGGGGTGGTTGCAAGAAAATTTAGAAATGGGGTAAAATCGCATGTGGATGAGTAGTGTGTACCCAAAGGTCAGGACAGGAAGATACCCTTTAGCAACCTAAGGTAGAGTTTTCTTTCTATAAGACTGTAAGAGGGCTAGAGCGGAGCCATTGTGGCGGAAGATAGCCCACTTCAAATTTAGTGGTCAGCAAATCGATAGCTAAGTTGAGGTCTGAGAAGTGACTGGTGGGGGAAATTTGCCTGGCCTGCAAGGATGTGAATTCGCCTAGAATGGACTGGTATCTAGACCTTGTTCTAGGTCTTAGGGAAGCATTGATTGAAGAGGCCGA
Organism: Taudactylus pleione; assembly: GCA_031769625.1. Lineage (NCBI taxonomy): Eukaryota > Metazoa > Chordata > Amphibia > Anura > Myobatrachidae > Taudactylus > Taudactylus pleione. The sequence continues at coordinate 13,438,414 of JAUIMM010000137.1, read as the reverse complement.
AAAGGTTGGTATCGATCAACAGCCGAGTAATGTCACTATCCACATGCATTGTGGCAGCTTGTGTAGCAGATCTGGAGTTCCCTGGAAGCAGTCCTGGGATATCCCCAAAGGGAGCTTGGTTCCCTTGCGGAGTTGGGAGATCAAGAGAAACCAAACTCTGGAAGGCCAGACTGGGTAGACAAGAATGTGCTGGGGAACCCTTTCCATTTTGATGTTGTGAAGGACCTTTAAAAGTAACGCTGGAGGTGGGCAGGCATAAGAAAGGAGAAGGTCGACCCACAAAAATGAAATGGCACCTACATGAGATGCTCCCTGAGTCCAGATCTTGGACACAAAGTTTCAAATCTGTGCATTTGAAGGGGTTGCGAACATTGTGGCTGACAGAAGGTCTTTACTATTTTGAGACAGACCTTTGGATGTAGAGTTGCATGAACCACAGTGAGATTCTTTCTGGATAAGGAGTCCGCCAGCTCGTTCAGGTCCAATGGAATGTACATGCCCAATTCCAGATATCTAGTGCCTCCTGACAGAGGGTGAGAGAACGGGTGCCTCCCATTTTGTTGAGGTAAGAAACTGCCGTCCTGTTGTCAAGGCATAGTTGGATGGAAATTCCTTGGGCCTCTGGAGGCACTAAGGCAGACAGGGCTAGTGTGGCTGCCCTCAACTCCGAGAGGTTGATGTGTGCATGCAAGGCCAGGTGCAGGCATGCGTGGTCAAGCCATGCGCACATGGCTCTGCAGCCTCCCCTGCTCACCTGGCTGTTGTGAAGGTAAGTGAAGTTTTTCACTCAGTTGTTACTGGGTGGCAAGCATCCCAACGAACAAAGGCCCTGATTCAGACCCACTCGCAAGCGGCTGTCCGCTCGCAAGTGGGTCGATGGTCTGCACTGAGCATGCGCACGACGGAGAGAGCTCCGTCGTGCGCATGCGCCAGATGCGACGAGCGAAGGAAAGTCCTTCGCTCGTTGTGTCTGATCAAAGGGGGCGTGCTGTCGATGTTGATTGACAGCACGCCCCCTTTGGTGGGCATGCCTCCCTGATGGGGGCGTTCCCAAGGGAACGCCTACTGTCAGAAGCCGGCCCACTGACATCACTAGTGATGTCAGTGGGAGTGATTTTGGCTCTGATATAGCCAAAATCACTCCGGGCCTTGCGGTTGAAAACCTCAACCGCAGGCTCCGGCTCGCAGTTTCGATGGTCGCGATGGTCAAGACCATCGCGGCCATCAAACTGCACGCTCGTATAGGCTGTGGGTGGTGACCCACAGCTATACGAGCGTCCAGGAGGACGCTCCATTTTTATGGAGCGCGGCCCTCATTCAGAGCGTGCGCTCTGCTCAGAGCATACAGCTCTGAATGAGGGCAAAAGATTGCTTCTTTATAATTCAAGCTTAGTGAAGAAATCTGTCACTTGTCAAGTGACTTGTTCCTCCTGAATCTACAGTATATACCAACTATTGGTCAGATGAGTTACTGTTGCTTTGAAAGGTCCACACCACTTGTTTGGGTTTGTCTGTGAGTGTAGTTTTAACTCTCTAATTGGACCCTTTCACACATTGTTGTTGCTGTTCACCTTTCCATATGAACAGTTTTTCTTTAAATAACCAATTTTTTTACACCTTTTTGTTAGGGATGAGTGAGTTCGGTTCTCAGAGAACCGAACCCACCCGAATTTCGGGGATCCGGGGCGATCCGAGCTAGACTCAAATCTCCCTGCCTGCCCTGGATCCCTCTCCCGAGGCAAAACCTCGTGATCTGCTGTCGAATCTCGAGGTTTTGCTTTGAGTGGCCATTTTTGAAAATCCCTTTGCCTTCAATGGGCAAAGTGCTGGTTGGCTGACAGATTTCTCTGTCACAGCTCTCAGCCAATCAGCGTTAAGCCCATTGAATGCAAGGAAAAAACAACTAAAAGAAGATGGCGCTGGTTCCCGCAGCCGGCACCCCCCGCTGCCGACACACCTGCTACTGGCACCCCCTGCTGCCAACACACCAGCAGTCGGCACCCCCACTGCTGACACCACCGGCAGCCCCGCTGCTGACACCACTGGCTCCCCCATGCGGCCAACACCGCCGGCACCCTGCATTGAGAACCACCCCTGCACTGCCACCACAGTCAGCAAACCTGCACTGAGGACACCGCTGGCACCCCCACTCTGCCGACACCACTGGTATCCTGCACTGAGGACACTGCCAGCACTCCCACATTGCCATTCCATGTACTGAGGAAACCGTCATCAACCCCCACACTGCCGACACAGCCAGCAAACCTGCACTGAAGACACTGCTGGCACCCCCGCACTACCGACACAACCAGTACCCTTCACTGAGGACACTGCCAGCACTGCCATTCCATGTACTGAGGAAACCGTCAGCAACCCCCACACTGCCGACACAGCCAGCAAACCTGCACCGAAGACACCGCTGGCACCCCTGCACTGCCTATACCGTCGGTACCCTTCACCTAGGACACCGTCAGTACCACAGCACTGACATTCCATGTACTGAGGACACCGTCAGCAACCCCCACACTGCTGACATAGCCAGAAAACCTGCACTGAAGACACAGCTGGCACCCCTACATTGCCGACACCGCCGGTACCCTTCACTGAGGACACTGCCAGCAATGCAGGACTGCCATCCCATGTACTGAGGATGCCATCAGCAACCCCGCACTACGGACAGTGCTGTCACAGTAAGTTTACTTTTGGTGTATTCAACACAGTATGAACATCATCTTCTCCACATTTTGTGGAAGCAACCTCCTACGCCTTTCGCTGACAAGGATCCCGGCTGCACTAACCGTCTTTCGGAGTACACACTGGAGGGGGGGCAACTCAGGTAAAATAGAGCCAGTTTGTACAGGGGCCTCCAAATTGTCTCTTTTTCCTGCCAGTACAGGTACGGACTGTCTGACATGCCTACTTGGATGCTGTCACCAATGTAATCCTCCACCATTCTGTCAATGGTGACAGTATCATATGCAGTGACAGTAGACATGTCAGAAATTGTTGGCACGTCCTTCAGTCCGGACCAGATGTCCAAACTGGCCCTTGACTTGTGACACAGGCGCGCGCTTGGCACTACTAGTGTGCAGATGCACGTGCAGCTACAGCGCACACAAGTCACAAACACAGGAAAAAAATTGTTTTATTTTTTGGAGCACTTTGGGGATTACACCACCCTTTAACAGACTTATGGGCACAGGCACACGCTTGGTGCTGCTCCTTTGATGATGCATGTGAAGCTACAATGTACATAATTCACAAAGAGAAAAAAAATATTTTTTTATTTTTTGTGGAGCGCACTGTGGGGGTTATACCACCCTTTAACAGACTTATGGGACACAGGCGCACACTTGGAGCTGCTCCTTTGTTGATGCACGTGCAGCTACAGTGCACATAATTCACAAAGACAGAAAAAAAAGAATTTTTTATTTTTTGTGGAGTGCACTTTGGCGGTTACACCACCCTTTAACAGACAGATGCATGCTTGGTGCTGCTGCTTTGAGTATGCACGTACAGTGCACACAATTCACAAACACAGAAGAAAGTGTTTTATTTTTGTTGGAGTGCACTTTGGCGGTTACACCACCCTTTAACAGACAGACGCACGCTTGGTGCTGCTGCTTTAAGGATGCACGTACAGTGCACACAATTCACAAACACAGAAGAAAATGTTTTATTTATGTTGGAGTGCACTTTCGGGGTTACACCACCCTTTAACAGACAGACGCATGCTTCGCACTGCTGCTTTGAGGATGCACGCACAGTGCACACAATTCACAAACACAGAAGAAAATGTTTTATTTTTGGTGGAGTGCACTTTGGGGGTTACACCATCCTTTAACAGACAGACGCACACTTGGCGCTGCTGGTTTGAGGATGCACGTACAGTGCACACAATTCACAAACACAGAAGAAAATGTTTTATTTTTGGTGGAGTGCACTTTGGGGGTTACACCACCCTTTAACGGACAGATGCACGCTTGGCGCTGCTGCTTTGAGGATGCATGTACAGTGCACACAATTCACAAAAAAGAAAATAAGATTTTTTTTTGTGCACTTTGGGGGTTACAAAACCCTTTAATGGACAGACGCACGCTTGGCGCTGCTGCTTTGAGGATACACGTACAGTGCACACAATTCACAAACAGTAAAAAAATTTTGGAGTGCACTTTGGGGTTACAGCACCCTTTAACGGATGAGTCAACTGGCCCTTTACTTATGACACAGGCGCACGCTTGGCGTTACTTTGTTGATGCACGTGCGGCTACTGCGCACACAATTCACAAATACAGAAAATAATGTTTTATTTTTGTTGGAGTGCACTTTGGGGGTTACACCATCCTTTAAGTGATGAGCCAGCCAACCCTTTAACTTATGGTGCACAGGCGCACACTTGGCGCTGCTCCTTTGTTGATGGACGTGCGGCTACAGCGCACACAATTCACAAACACAGAAAATAATTTTTTATTTCTGTTGTAGTGCACTTTGGGGGCTTACACCACCCTTGAAGAGATGAGCCAGCCAGCCCTTTTCTTATGGGACACAGGCGCACGCTTAGCTCTGCTCCTTTGTTGATGCACGTGCAGCCACAGTGCACATGATTCACAAAGACAGAAAAAAAGAAGAATTTTTTATTTTTTGTGGAGCACACTGTGGGGGTTACACCACCCTTTAACAGACAGACGCATGCTTTGTGCTACTGCTTTGAGGATGCATGCACAGTGCACACAATTCACAAACACAGAAGAAAGTGTTTTATTTTTGTTGGAGTGCACTTTGGCATTTACACCACCCTTTAACAGACAGACACACGCTTGGCGCTGCTGCTTTGAGGATGCACGTACAGTGCACACAATTCACAAACACAGAAGAAAGTGTTATATTTTTTGTTGGAGTGCACTTTCGGGGTTACACCACCCTTTAACAGACAGATGCACGCTTGGCGCTGCTGCTTTGAGGATGCATGCACAGTGCACACAATTCACAAACACAGAAGAAAATGTTTTATTTTTGTAGGAGTGCACTTTGGGGGTTACACCACCCTTTAACAGACAGACGCACGCTTGGCGCTGCTGCTTTGAGGATGCACGTACAGTGCACACAATTCACAAGACAGAAAAGAAGACATTTTTATTTTTGTTGGAGTGCACTTTGGGGGTCACACCACCCTTTAACGGACAGACGCATGCTTGGCGCTGCTGCTTTGAGGATGCATGTACAGTGCACGCAATTCTCTACACAAAAAATAATTTTTTATTTTAGTGCACTTTGGGGGTTACAAAACCCTTTAACACACGCTTGGCACTGCTGCTTTGAAGATGCACGTACAGTGCACACAATTCACAAACATAGAAAAAAAAAATTTTTGGAGTGCACTTTGGGGGTTACAGCACCCTTTAACGGACGAGCCAACTGGCCCTTTACTTATGACACAGGCGCACGCTTGGCGCTACTTTGTTGATGCACTTGCGGCTACTGCGCACACAATTCACAAATACAGAAAATAATGTTTTATTTTTGTTGAAGTGGACTTTGGGGGTTACACCACCCTTTAAGAGATGAGCCAGCCGGCCATTTACTTATGGGACACAGGCGCACACTTGGCGCTGCTCCTTTGTTGATGGACGTGCGGCTACAGCGCACACAATTCACAAACACAGAAAATATTTTTTTATTTTTGTTGGAGTGCACTTTGGGGGCTTACACCACCCTTGAAGAGATGAGCCAGCCAGCCCTTTACTTATGGGACGCAGGCGCACGCTTAGCGTTGCACCTTTGTTGATGCACGTGCAGCCACAGTGCACACAATTCACAAACACAGAAAATAACTTTTTATTTTATTTGGAGTCCACTTTGGGGGTTACAGCACCCTTTAACGGTCAAGCAAGCCGGCCCTTTACTTATGACACAGGCGCACGCTTGACGTTACTTTGTTTATGCATGTGCGGCTACTATGCACACAATTCACAAACACAAAAAAATAATTTTTTACAATTTTTTTGGAGTGCACTTTGGCAGTTACAGCTCCCTTTAACGGACAAGCTAGCCCGTCCTTTACTTATAGGACATAGGCGCATGCTTGGCGCTGCTCCTTTGTTGATGCACGTGCAGCCACAGTGCACACTATTCACAAACACAGAAAATATTTTTTTATTTTGTTTGGAGTGCACTTTTGGGGTTACAGCACCCTTTAACGGATAAGCCAGCCGGCCCTTGATTTATGACACAGGCGCACGCTTGGCACTACTTTGTTGATGCACGTGCGGCTACTGCACACACAATTCACAAACAGAAAAAAAATTAAAAAATTTTGAGTGCATTTTGGGGGAGCACCCCAATGCACCGATCACCCCCTGGACAACACTACAGCACCCCTCTAGGACTACAGCCTTTATGGGACACTGCACAACACAGTCCAGCCAGCCCCTATAAACTTTGGAGTGGACACAGCCCCTATGGACAACTGACTGCACAACACAGCCCTGCTAGCCCCTATGACAGCAGCACAACACAGCCCAGCCAGCCCCTATGGACAACAGCAGCACAACACAGCCCAGTCAGCCCCTCTGGACTGAGGCCCTGGTTCAGACCAGTTTGCTCTGACAGAGCACTCGCTCTGAATCAGGGCCGGGTTTTTTCTTTTTAGAATGGCCTCCTGGCCGCTTGCAAAGCTGTGGGTGACCACCCACAGCTACAGCGAGCAGCCATGATGATGGTCGCGATGGTCAAGACCATCGCTGCCATCGGGCTTGCGACAAGACCCTTGTGGTAGGGTTTCGTGGCCGCAAGCCCCAGAGAGCATTCGGCTCTAACAGAGCCGGAAGCTCTCCACTGACATCACTTGTGATGTCAGTGGGGCCGCCCCCCAAATGACAGGCATTCTCATGGGGACGCCTCAGTATGGGCAACCACACACCCGGCCCGCCCACCAAAGGGGGCAAGCTGTCACTCAACATCGACAGCTCGCCCCCTTTGTTGCGAGACCCGGAGCGATGGAGTGCCTGTCGCTATCCGGGTCTCGCGCATGTGCACGATGGAGCCGGCTCCATCGTGCGCGTGCGCTCTGGGCCACCATCGACCCGGTTGCGAACGCTCATCGCTTGCGACCGGGTCTGAATCAGGCCCTGAGTGGACACAGCCCCTATGGACAACAGGAGCGCAACATAGCCAAGCCAGCCCTAGCTCCCACACTCCCTCTTCACTGTCCACAGTCGTAGTGAGAAACGGCGCCGACGCGGGGACCTTTTATAGAATCCAAAACCCGAGAGATCCGGAAGGTGGGATGATGACGTTTTGCCTCGATTTCAGATCCCAGTCAGGCGGGAAAAGTCGAGCCTGACTCGGATAAGACTCGGATCGGGGGGGCTCGGGGGGGTTTGGATTTCAGAAATCCGAACCCGCTCATCCCTAGTACGGAGCACTGTTTTATCAGGGAGATTTTGGGAAACAAATCAAGAAAAAGTCTGATTGATCGGGGCTTTACAAGGGTCAGTCATTGGTGGCCCAGCACCCCCTATGAGGAAAATACAGATTGAGCAGTGAGAATAGGCATATACTGGGGGCGACTAATTGTTTTGAGCAAGAATATTCCATGCACGATGTCAATTTTTAGCAAATTTCTGTGTTGCATTGTTTCTTTCTATTGAACGTACTTGTGAGTTGGTGTGGCCTATGCCTACAAAACCAAAACACCCGGGCGATTGTTGGTGAACAATATTGTGTGAGGTGGTCAAAATTGACTGGAAATAAATATTATTGAGGTTAATAATACTGTAGGGACAAAAAAAGGCCCACATTTTGAAAAAAAATCCAGATCCAAAACCAAAGCCGAAAAACAAAACACCAAGGAAAAAAATCCCAAACCAGATTCAGATCCAAAACCAGGGGAGATCAAAATCCAAAACCAAAACACGGGGGTCAGCGCACATCTTAACTTTTTGTGCAGTTGGGTATCTGTAACTTTAAGGGCTTTTTCAATGTCCATGTTATCCTGTGTAATTTCTGCGCTGATATTCATCTGAGTCTGTTTTTCACAAAATCCAGTGTGAGTTCTGTTTTAGACCTTGTACTCCGAGCATTTACCAGTGCACTGTGGGCCCAATTCAGCAAGGAATGCAAGTGTATGCACGTATGCACCCGGGCGCTGTGAGAATATGCTAATGAATGCATACGCATGGCAATCGCAGCAGAATTAGCGGACGCCCAGCACTACATAATACCACCCACTTCCCTTTACCTTTATCTATACCTGGCAAGACAGCGGAAACATTGTTAACATCGAGAACCATCGGACCCATACGCACAATAGTGGTTGACCTGACCCTCCCGCAGACTTTGCTACATCTTACATCTCCTGCACACAGTGAGAGCTCAGGCTGCGTAGAGTCTCGCAATGCCTAATTTATGCACGCCTCTGCAACAGTGTTGAAATGCACTTACACACCTGCGTTCTCACAACCACACCCCATCACCACACACAAACGGTACTTCCTGTCAATCACTGGGTGGTAGGTCTGCATGCTGTCTGTGACCACATTCTCCTTACAGTGCCTAGTTCGCACACGTGTACTGCGTCTTATACACATGCGCAGATTGCAAACATCGGCCGGCTGCGTGCGAACTCAGCATTGCCTTCCTTGCCGAATCACTATCGCCATAGGCATAGGAGACTGCTCTGGCTGCTGCTTTAGCAGCCGCGAGCAGTTACCCAGTGCAGCCCAGCACATGGCAGCGTGTGCTGAGCTGCTGTGACGTAAGAGGGTGGGGTAGCGGTGCTGGACCCGGGCCCCTACCGGGCCCCTCCAGCAAGCCCGGGTAATTTGTACCCGCTCCCCCCCATCTCGACACCGCTGCCCACAAATCTTCTTTAGACAACAGCATTTCAACTTTAAACTTCAATAGTTGATAGTTTTTATTAGACAGCTTGGCTAATGCTAGCCTCAGGCCTGTGCTGCTTGCCATCTCTTCCTGGTTTGTATATATTTATTCCCTTTGAGGTATAACATTGGGGTAGAGATGTACTAAACCTTGGAGAGTTATAAAGTGGAGAGAGATAAAGTACCAACCAATCAGCTCCTAACTGTCATTTATTCAAACACAGTGTAACATGGCAGTTAGGAGCTGATTGGTTGGTACTTTATCACTCTCCACTCTATCACTCTCCAAGGCTTAGTACATTTCCCCCTTGGTCACCTACTGCTGCTGTGGAGATTTTTATCTCAGATATATATATTTTGTCCCTGGGTCCTTGTAACTGGGTCTCTGGGGGCTCGATTCTGACCCGTTCGCTAGGCTGTGTTCGCTTGCAGCTGGGCGATTGTTGTAAACTGCGCATCCGTATAAGTCACAGTGTGCGTGCGCGAACCAGTCACTGCGATCGGGAGACGATCGCTCTCTGCATATTGCCACAGCGCTAGTTTGAGTGACAGAATGGGGCGGCTGTGGGTGGTGACTGGGGCAGGTCTGTGTAAAAGGGGTGTGCGTGGCTGGGCATTTTTACACCAACTTAAAGGTGTGAATAACTAAGACATAGCTTCAGCTGACGCATCATACAAGAGTAATAAAGGCAGCGGTGATCGCAGTGCTTGCGGTAGCCTAGAATCTACATTAAGTACTGCGTGGTGGTTCGATGTCGCCTGATGGTACCAATGTTTTCATACACTTCCTGGAGATGACATCTGAAAGTGGGCGTCTTTAGTGGGCATCTAACTTCACCCGGAGATCACACGTTCAGACATAGGAGGCGTCCTCATACCTTAGTGTGCGATCACATCATTTGCATATTTTCTTTCCTTAAGGCAGCGAACGAACGCAGATAAGCGAGTGGGTCTCTATGAGCTCCTGGGTTCCTTATGCTTTTGTCTGGGGGTGCCTGGGCCTGTGGGTGTCTGAGCCCTTAACCTGTTGGCAGAGGTGTTAGTTAACATATCAAATACTTCTCATCCATAGACTGTCAGTAGGCATACAGTACACTGGGAAGCTCTCTTTGTGGTAAAACTATTTATAATAAACTGGTTATAAGCATACAGGTATACATGAGCAACATCATTACTTCATCTTCATCTGGAACATTCCGGTAACAATAGAGTACAAGTACTATGGGTCTGATTCGGGTTGGTTCTCAATGATGCGTTCGCACACACCCACTCGCTGCAAAAATGTGCTAATGAATGCAATCACACGGCAACCGCAGCACTATACCAAGATGCCCTTCACTGTATAAAGCCTGCCCACTTCCCATGACATGCATCCGCAAGTCAGCGAAAACATCTGTAACATCAAGTAACATTGAACCCATACGCACAGTTGTGGTTGACCATGACCTGCCACACAAATTGCTAAACTTCCTGTCACGTATACAATCGTAGGGGCTTAATTATGCACGCCCCTGTAACTGCGTTCAAACGCACAGGCATGCATACGTTCACCCGACCACTCCCCCTCTCCATCCCCAAAAGGTCACTTCCTGTCAATCACTGTGTAATGGGACTGCGTGCTTACTGCGATCAAATCCCGATTGCAGCGGCTGAGTCGCGCACTGCGATCCATGCGCAGAATGCAAATGCAGTCTGGCTGTGTACAAATGCAGCCTTGTGAATCAACCTGAATCAGACCCAATTTACAGAGTGATAACACACCAACACTACATAACATCGCCATCTGCTGTCCATCCAGTGTAATCACTCAAACAACAATAAGGATCAGTCTGTCGTAATACTGAATATCATCACCATTATTATTATTATTATCGTTTATTTATATGGCACCACAAGTGTTCCGCAGCGCCTTACAAAGTACATAAATTAGATTTACAGTGACTTACAGTACAATACAATACAATACAGGGCATGGATAATATACACTGCTACATTCGCAACCATAACACCCATCATCATCTATTCATCTACAGCCTGAATATATGCCACAGAGCAGCCATCTTTTGCAAGAACCAAATTTGCAGAAGGATTTACCTGGAAGGAGGAAGGTGCTGGAGGCGAGACCTACAAAGGAAATAGGGATAGTAGCCATGTAGCTGTGGAACAATGGTGGAGGGGACCACCAAAGGAGGGACCGAAGCGTATAATGGCCAGGAAACACCCTGGGTGGGCCCAAACAGAGATAAAGAATGGGGGTGCAGTGATGGATAAGAGTCAGAAAAAGAATAAATATGAGGGAGTCTGCAATGAAAGGTACAGCCAGAGAAGAACCCAGGGCCTACAAGATCTGAACATAAGGGTCAAGGTAAAGGGAAAGGAGAGTAATGGGGTAGGGGGCTAAGGGGTCTATTATCTAAGCTTTGTTAGGAGATAAAGTGAACGGTGATAAGGTACCAGTCAATCAGCTTCTAACTTCCATGTCACAGGCTGTTTGAAAAATGACAGTTAGGAGCTGATTGGCTGGTACCTTATCACCGTTAACTTTAACAAAGTTTACTAAATAGACCCCTAAATACTCAGGGTTGGGCAACACCTCCCTGAAAAAGCACAGGAAGAGGAGGGGATACAAAGCCTATCTGGAAAAAAGGGATGGTGGAGGAGACAGAATGTATTGGGATGGGGAGGGCAGTATGACACTTATGCTTTGTTCCTGTGAACATGGTTGTCAAGAGGGAGAAAATTGCAGGGACTTGCTGCATTGAGACTAGAACAGGAGGCGCCATAGCACAATTGGCAGCATTAGGGGGTGGGGTTATCATGGAGCAGAGGGGATGAGACATGGTGAAAGAGGAATGGATGGGAATGCAGGACTGGAGGAAGGAAGAAGATGTGTCCTCGTACACCAAGCCTCAATATGCTATGTGGTGTAGCGTATCCATTTTTTCTTTAAAGTTGCATCTTATTCACACTATAGACACAACAAAACACCACTCAATCTGTACCGGAGACTGCAGGCTGCAACATTAACTACACAGGAATTATTTTTAAATATGTACAAAGTCGCAGATGAAACAACTTGGGAAAAAAATCAGTGGCTGCTGCATCAAAGCACTTCGGATAGATTCAGACTCATGTGCACACAGATGTACTGTACAGGTGTTGCATATCAAATTATTTAATGCAGGCTCATTAAGCGGTTTTGTTGCATCCAAATGTTTAAAATGTACATAGAGTGAAAAAGAAGCTCGGCGAAAGTTGAGTTACATAGGACCTGGAAAGCTGAGAAAGGCTGTTTGGCGCGACTAAGGCAATAGTGTATGAGGACACATCTGTAGGAGAGGAAAGGAAAATGAGATGGAACAGACCCAATATGGAGGGAATAGTGGAAAGAGACAAAGAGGCCTAATTATTATGTTAACTATTGATAATTAAAATTCTATCTTGATGCGAGCGCCAGTGCAATTCACCATTGCTCAGGCGTGGAGACAGCTGATCTGAATCATTCACTGCTACTTCCGTAGCAGTGAAAATTAGCAATGCTGAGTCTGACTCGGCAGTGCTAGTGCGCTTTTGTGAACTAGGGTTCACACAGGCGCACAAAGCCCTGGCATCCGGCATAAGGAGCCAGGCAGTGGCGGCAGGATCCGAATGGATCCCTCTTCTTATCCTTAGGAAATGAGCAGGGTGCTGGAACAAGCACCACCTGAAGATGGCAAATGTTTCTGCAGTCAAGCACTGAAAAGATTGTATTTTTAGGAGCTTGATGAATTAAGGCAGGGGTCTTCAAACTTGGCCCTCCAGATGCTGTGGAACTACACATCCCAGCATGCACTGCACATAGTTTTAGCATGCTGTTATATCAAAAAGGTGGCAGTGCATGCTGGGATGTGTAGTTCCACAGCAGCTGGAGGGCCAAGTTTGAAGACCCCTGAATTAAGGTCTACATACTAGTCTTTCAGGGTTGAAGGTAAGCAGGAGATATCAATGATATCTCCTGCATTACCTTTATGATGAATTGCCCCGATACTTAATTTATACAAAAGTAGGTGAAAATTTAAATTTTCACCTGTTTTTGTATAAAATAAGTGATGTTGAATAGACCCCAAAAGAGCTAGAATAAAGCAAGGGAGTAAGTCAAATGAAAGTCACTTATCTGGTCTAGTATTGCAGTTACAGCAAGTACATAAACAAACAAGAACAGAGGTATCTCCTCTAAGCTATCTCCTCTCTCCAGCCCTCCTTCCACTGCTACTTCCCTTAACTGATTTCCTGCCCTTTCTGCTTTCTCGCCCACTATCTCACCACTGGAGATGAAGTCTGCATCTTCCTCTCCTCCTCTTTCCACCTGCCCACTTGTCCCCATACACCCATGAACAGGGGTGCCGAGAGGGGGGGGCGCAGATACAAATTACCCGGGCCCTGGCTACCTGAAGGGGCCCAGCGGGGGCCTGGGTCCAATGCCACCCCCCCTCCCTCACAGCAACCCAGCACACAGTGTGTGCTGAGCTGCAGTGGGAGACTGCTCGTGGCTGCTGAGCAGCAGCCACAGCAGTCTCCTATGCCTGTGGGGGGGAGCAATCACACTGATCACACAACCTGGCTTTGCGCCAGGCCAGGGGTCTCAGAGCGCCCCCCTCGCCAGTGCGGTGCTGAAAATATATATTTATTTTTCCTGAAGGAGGCATGGCCACACCTCCCGTGATTAGGCCTCGCCCCCTGTTACCCAGGCCCGCCGCGGCTCTTGGCGGGCCTGCCCATGAATACAGTCTGCTCTGTTGTATCTTGATACATTGATATCCTGTTTTTTTTTTACCTGGCTGCTCCTTAATTGACTGAATCGTAAGCTGGGTACATATTAGACAATATGTCGCCTGATCCAGTGGATCAGGCTGATATATCGTCCATGTCAGCAAGTGTGTATGCACTATGACTGGCGATCTGCGCTCCCAAAGGGTCGTTCTTCGCATGAAAAGATCAAGCCTTCATGCTGCTCAATCTGTCAATTTGATGAATGGTATACGTACTATAGATAGACAGTTAAAAGGTTCACAATGTCTAGATAGACGCCAGATGTTGGACAGGCAATAGGTCTACATGGCAAAAGGTCATCGGGGACAAAAGGTCGACATGAAAAATGGTCACCATGCAAATGGTCAACACTTTTTTGTTAGGGTTAGGCACTTACAAGCTGGTTAGGGTTAGGCACTTTCCCCAATGGTTAGGGTTAGGCACTTACCCTGATGGTTAGGGTTAGGCACCCAGATGGAGGGTTATGGACTTACCGGATGGTTAGAGTCAGGCACCTACCTCGATTGTTATGGTTAGGCACCAGGAGGGAGGGTTAGGTTTAGGCACCAAGCGGAGGATTAAGGTTAGGGTGAAGAACAGGGTTAGAAAAAAACATATGTCAACCATTTGTGTGTTGACCATTTACACCCATCAACCTTCTTCCATGTTGACCTTTTCTGTGTTGACCTTTTATCCCTGTTGACTTTTGTCCCTGTCTACCTATTGCCTGTCTAACATCTGGTGTCTATCTACTCATTGTCAAGCTTTTAACTGTCTATCTTTTATCCACAACCTTGATGAATGACCCCATGCTTGTGGAGGTGGCTGGTGAACCACATATGTGTGGTCGTTCACCAAATCATGCAGTGTTAAACAACCGCATGATATGTCGACTGGGTACACACATTGTCTAGTGCGTACCCGCCATTACTGGTCTGCTCCTTACCTGACTGCTTCTTATCTGCCTGTTGCTCACCTGGCTGTTCCCTATCTGCCTACTTCTCACCTGGCTGCTACTTACATGCCTGCTCCTTAAGGATGGATGCTGCCTTACCTATAACTGAATTCTGGTTCCTTCCTTGTGACTTTTAAGTTTTGACCCATGACCCATAAGAGGTAAATTTACTAAGATTTGAGTTTGGTCGAGTTTGTTTTTTTTAAACTCAATTTGCCTTGCTAAATCTGAGGTGAGTTTACCATTTTTAAACTCTCAAATTTACAAAGAAGTGAGTTTAGCTGAGAGTGAGTTGGCTGATGGTGAAGCAGATTGAGATTTTTCCCCCGAGTAGCAAGTTTAGATGAGATTACTCCCCAGAGATTGCAGTGTCTTCTGTCTGCCAACCTCTCCCAAACAAGCAGCCTGCACATATCAGTGAGATATGTGAAGGCTGCTTGTGTGGTCTACCTATAAAAAAAGGGTTAAATGTATAAAAAATTATGTAGGGTCTCCCCCCCAAAACACATAAACAGCCTCGGACTGCACAGCCAGTACTGGTTCCTAAAATTATTGGGGAAAGAACATGTAGGGTTCCCCCATAATTTAGGAACCAGCACCTGGCTGCATGGCTAGTCCTGGTTTTAAATATAGGGGGAAAAAAATGTGAAGGGGTCTCCCTATAATTAAAACCAGCAGTGGACCCACACCGACTGGGGTGTAATGCCACACCCACTAGACCCTATCACTGGGTCAGCCCAGCCAAATCATTAACAACCCAAACCAGTCAGCCCAAGCTGGGGATCTCAGGGGAGGTGGGAACCTGGGTTGTGGGTACGGGGGTAATAATGTGGAAATAATTCTAAACTATTGTATTTTACAGTGGAACTACAGGTGCCAGCATGCCTGCCCTTTGGCACTTGTGGAACTATAAGAGCCAGCAGGTGGCCAGCACCCATAACTCCACTGTCGTTAAATAACAACAACACTCACACACCGTGTATAGTACAACTTTATTACATACCTACCTACCTCACTCACACATAGCTACCTGTTGACAGCTGGTCTGTCCCCTTGTCCCGTAGAATCCACTGGGAGTACCTGAAAAAATAAAAAATACTCACCTCCTTCCTGGCGCTGGTCTCCGTAGCATCCCCAGGTCTTGGCAAAAAAACAAAGTGGCACCCGGACCAGACACTTACATTAGCAGTGTATGTGTGTGACCACATACACAGCTAACCAGCTCCTGACTGCTCATTGTGAACTGTCAGGAGCCAGCAGTCAAACAGCAGCCACTCACTGCCGAGCGGCCGCTGATTGGCTCCGGGCCTAATAGTTCACACTTGGGCTGGTCAGTCAGTCAGGAGCCAGAGCCAATCAGCAGCCTCTCTACAGTTAGTGGCTATAGGTATGTAATAAAGTTATACTATGCACAGTGTGTGAGTGTTGTGGTTATTTATTTATTTTACAGTGGGGGTACGGGTGCCGGCTGCCTGCTGGCACTTGCAGTTCCACAAGTACCAAAGGGCAGGCATGCTGGCACCTCTAGTTCCACTGTAAAATACAATTTAGAACTATTTCCCAAAGTCTGATTAGGAGAATTACCTTACTCACGCTGGCAGTGTATGAACTAACTTCACATGTGGAAAGTTCAAAGGGTTTGAGAACCTTGCATAACACAAAATTATTCTCCACTTGGCTTGACTAGGCCATTGTGTAGCCTTGGATGTCCTTTTGCTGCTCCTCCTTCTGCTGAAGCATATAGAGGGCAGAATTCCACCTAGTTACTACCTCTTGTTCCAGCTGATGGGAGGGCAAATTCAACAGTACTAGCTAGTGCTGCAATCTTTGAAACACAGTTGCTGAATGTCGAAAATGTCCCGAAATCTTTCAGGCCACAAAGAGCATCTCCTGCATGCCCCTGACAGTTTTTTTTTAAAAATTGCACCACCAAATTAATTGTGTAAACAAAACATAGGACATGTTCTAATTCACCCACATGTAATGCTCTCACAATATTGGTGGCATTGTCAAAAGTCACAAATCCAGAGGAGAGTCCAAGCGGGCTAAGCCATTTTGCAATGATTTCCCTAAGTTTTTCTAAGAGGTTCTCAGCGGTATGCCTCTTAGTGAAACCTCTGATACACAGAGTAGCCTGCCTCTGAATGAGCTGGCATTTGTCAGATGCCGCTGCTGCTGTTGCTGTTTGCACTGTTGGAGGCAATACACCTACTCAGTAGGCTGTCACAGTCATGTAATCTTTAGTTTACTCTTTCAGTCTCTTAAACTCTGTATGTATTGTGGTGACAAGGGGCACACTGTGAATAACTGTCCGCTCAGACCAGTAAAAGTCAAGGCCTAAGTGTTTGGGAGGATTTACACGTAGGCCTGGAATCCATTTCCTTCAAGAATTCTGTTTTAGTCCCAGCAGTCATCCAGCTAATTGCACTTTGTCCACTTCAGCCTTCCTTGATAGCGGGGTGGCAGGCAATTTTATGGATTTTCTTTTCTTTTGCAATCTGGGAGTACCAGCTGTCCCTTTGGAATAATAAATTCCTATCTGTGGTCTGGATGGAGGTTTGATTTTATCAGGTCATGTGATGTTTAAGGCGCCTCCTCTCCATTTTTCGGTAGGTTTTTTATACTTGGAGACTCTGTCTTTTATCTCCTTCATTGTCCCTTGGCCCCAGTCGTTTTTGGTCTTCCATGGCTTAGGGATCACAAGCCTGTGATTAATTGGCAAACTGGTGAGATAATCAAATGGAGTCAGTCATGTCAGAATCGTTACTTGACCATGCCCATTCGGTCTACAGTTGCTGAGACATCTCCAGCCATTCCACTTCAGTACCGGGATTACGGTGATGTTTTATCCAAAAAACTTGTAGATGTTTTTCCTCCACATAGGTCTTACAACTGTGCTATCAATTTGATTCCAGATGCCAAATTACCAAAAGGCTGGTTGTATTCCCTTTCAGTACCGGAGGAAAAAGCTATGAGAGAGTACATCGAGGATGCCTTGGCTAAAGGATTCATCCGTTCCTCAAAATCACCACTGGGAGCTGGTTTTTCTCTTCATAGGAAAAAAGGATGGGTCTCTTTGTCCCTGTATTGATTACAGAGGACTCAACAACATTATGGTAAAAAAATCATACCCGTTACCTCTCATTCCGGTACTGCTTGACCAGCTGCATCAGGCTAATGTCTTCTCCAAGATTGATCTCCACGGAGCATACGACCTGATTCAAATCAAGAGTGGGGACGAGTGGAAAACGTCATTCAGTACTCACATTATGAGTACCTGGTCATGCCTTTTGGCTTATCTAATGCCCAGCTGTTTTTCAGGACCTGATTAACGACATCCTTTGTGAGTTTTTGGGGGTTTTCGTGGTCGTTTATCTGGACAACATTCTAATCTTTTCCCAATCACTGGATAAACGTCATCAGCATGTACGTCAGGTTCTTCAAAAATTGCAGGAGAACCATCTGTACGCCAAGTTCGAAAAATTTGACTTTGATGTCACTCAAGTTTCTTTTCGGGATATACCATCTCGCCCCAAGGATTTTCAATGGATCAGGGAGAAGTTGAGGCGATACTTAAGTGAGACAACCAACTTCTCTTAAAGCCATCCAGCGGTTCCTCGGCTTTTCAAATTATTATCGCTGATTGATTAAATCTTTTTCCAGCATTGTGGCACCCATTGTAAATCTGACCAAGAACAGAGCAGATACTTTAAATTGGTCAATGGAGATGATCCAGTCTTTCAAAACCCTCAAAGTCGCTTTCACTCAGGCACCTGTTCTTCGACATCCTGTTCCTGACCTTCCTTTTATTTTAGAGGTAGATGCCTTTGAAGTAGTAGTGGAGCCATTTTGTCTCAGAAAGACCCTGCAGATAGTAAGTTGCACCCGTGTGCATTCTTCTCTCGCAAATTTTCCTCTGCTGAATTCAATTACGATGTAGGAAATCGAGAGTTGCTAGCTATTAAATGGGCTTTCAAGGATTGGAGACAATGGCTAGAGGGGGCCAAACACCAAATTTTGGTTCTTACTGACCACAAGAACCTGTCCTACATTCAGTCCGCAAAAAGGTTGAATTCCCAGCAAGCACGTTGGGCATTATTTTTTACCCAGTTCAATTTCCTCGTCTCTTTCCGACCGGGTTCAAAGAACATCAATGCTGACGCCCTATCCAGGAGTTTTGGACCCATACAACAGACTTCCAGGTCAGATGAAGCTATCATTCCTGACTCTTTTTTCCATTGTGCTCTCACCCGAAATCTGGCAGATCTTATTTGGACATGTCAATCGGAATCACCTCCAGAGAAGCCTTCTGATAGATTGTTTGTTCCAGAGAAGTTTAGAAGAGCAGTTCTTCTGGATTTTCACGCTTGTCGAGTTTCTGGTCATCCAGGCATAAGACTTTAGAATTACTCTCCCACTCTGTTTGGTGGCCATCTTTGACCAAAGATGTGCATGAATTTGTCTTGGCATGTGAGGTGTGTACCGACTATAGAGTATCTGTTAGTGCCCTCGGCTTGCCTGCATAGTCAGGTTGTTCCTGCTTTTCTTTGTGATACTTCTTCCATATGGCTTCCCAGCCGCACCTAGCAGTCCCCGCGCTGCCATCTGTCCATCAAGCCTCCATACGGCTTCCAAGCCACACCAAGCAGCCCTCGTGCTGCCATCTGTTCATCAATCCTCCATATGGATTCCCAGCCACACCAAGCAGCCCCCGTGCTGCCATCTGTTCTTTGAACCTCCATATGGCTTCCCAGCCACTGCAGGCAGGCCCCTGTTGCCATCTGTTCATCAAACCTCCATACGGCTTTCCAGCTGCACTAAGCAGCCCCTGGGCTGCCATCTGTTCATCAAACCTCCATACAGCTTCTTAGCCACACCAATCAGTTCCCGTGCTGCCATCAGTTCATCAGCTTCAATCTGACAGCGGGAGGATGATGTTTTGCCTTGTTTTGAGACCCAAGTCAGGTGGGAAAAACCCAAGACGGTCTTGGATCCAACTCGAAATTGCAATGTTCGGGTGGGTCCAGTTCTCTGAGAACCGGACCCGCTCATCTTTAATTCTAATTCACTTTTTCTCTCTGTGTGATCCCGTCCTCCCTCCCAGCTTCCTCCTGTCTCTCATTCTCTCTTTCTATGTCTCACTCCCAGTGCTGTCACCGCCTGTCTGTCTGATGCAGCCTGATTGGGGTGGTGCCTGCCTGGGCCCCTCCTGTCCCTCTTACCTACTATGGTCCCTTCTGCCCCTTATGGGCAGCCGCGCCTGTCTTCCCGGTGATCTGGTGAGGCAAGCGTGGTTTCTCCTATGTCCCCTGTTAGTGTGCCGCTACGGCTGTGTCCTGAACTTGGGCTGCAAACAGCTGGGCTTCAGGGTGCAGGAAGGGGCTGCACAGATGCGCGGGCCAGGAGCCTGCTATGGCGCCGGCTAGTGCTGCTGCGGTGGCCATCTTCTGTGGTCAGGGGGTGGAGCCAGGCTGCTGGTTAGAGCCAGCAATCTTATATACAGGATTTTAGATAGCAAAGTGGAGAGCTGACTATATACCAAGTGGCAATTAGTAATTAATTCATAAACAATGTATGGGTATTATAGGGAATGGGGCCAGCTACACTCAGTATAATTGTTCAGAATACAGAAATAAAGGGCGCTGTGGTGAAATATAGCTCTAATTCTAAATACAGCTCACAAAAATGGAGAATAAAAGATACAAAAGGTGGGAGCGCAAAAGGCATTTGAAACATTTAATGAAACATTGAGTTCAATTGAATTGTTATAAAACTAAGTAATAATTGACAACAAAATATAATTGGTGGAGATAAAATTATCATATAATACAACTCTAGAGGGTGCACCTCCATAGAGAGACTTCTTGGGATTTTGACCCACATACTATACTTATTTTGGAATACATCTACTATACAAGTGATTCTGTCAGTAGTCCTACCCGTGCTTAGGATATCCTCATCCCCTTTTCCCTATACAAACGAGATAAAATTATCACATGAATCTCACAAAGAAAAGATCTTAAACCAACATGATATACATCACATGTATAATGATTAAAAATTGAAAATTAATCAGTGTTGCCAATGTCCTAGGACACACCCATCCGTGGGTGTACTTGTAATATTCCTCCCGATCACATCTCAGTATGTGCAGAGGGCAGTGTCCAGACTGTAACTCTGATGGATGGCCGTGTGGGGACAGGCTGTTAACCGGTATGTAATGACAGGCTCTCCTCTGTCTCCAGTAAGTAGTGATGAGACAGACTGGGGAGACCGATCAACTGACTCTAAATCCCGCTCACTGGGGTGAGTGAATCCTACTACAAACCAGATAAGTGAAAACTACAAACTAAATTCTGGTTACCACCCTGGTACTGACTATAATTCATACAATTCAGAAAATCAGCTGTCTCCCTGTTACTTTTCACTGCTCCTTTCTTTGGAGCAGTGAATCTTTTCACTGCTCCTTTCGGCGCAGTGTAGCTGGTGCGCATGCGTGCCCTACAGGTCACGCATGCGCACAAGAGCCCTGGCATCTGGCGGGAGGAACTGCACAGGGGCGGAGGGATCTGAAAGGATCTCTCTTTGTGACCTGGGATTCCTTACCATAGGGAAGGAGCGGTGTGCGGGAACACTCGCCATCTGAAGATGGCGAATGCTCCCGCAGTTAAGCTATGAAAATATTGTATTTTCGGAGTTTGATGAATACTTTCCCCATACTAGTGTATGGGGACAGCGGGCCATTCCGGGACAGAAAGGTAAGCAAGAGAAATCTGTGATATCTTTGATGAATGGCACGAAACTTAATTTCTACAATTGCAGGTGAAATTTTTAATTTTCACCTGCTTTTGTAGAAATTAAGTGATGATGAATAGAGCCCTAGGGAGCAGATGTACTAAGCTCTAGAAAGTGATAAATTGGAGAGTGATAAACTGCCAACCAATCAGCTCCTAACTGTCATTTTTAAACACTGGGCCTGATTCATTATGGATCGCTATTGCGATCACAGCTCCGTAATATGCAATTACGGGTTGCACATTACAGTCTGTTGTGAAAATATGCTAATGATTGCTATCCCAATGCAACACACTGCCAGCATAGAGACACTCACTGCCTCCCACTACCACTATCTCACATCCGTAACACATTGCAAACCTCCATTAAAAACAATGGCAACATTGAGTACCATCAGCCACTCCCGCAGCATTACAGCAGCCCTGACCTTACTTAGAAATTGCTAACCTCATTGTACGCAGTGAATACTCAAGCTGCGTATGCAATCACTATGGCTAATTTATGCATGCCCATACAACGGTGTTCAAAAAGTCAGGCATGCCTGCGTTTCTCTGACCACCCCCAAATGCTAACTACCTTTCAATCACTCTGCAATTGCTCTGCATGGTCTCCTTGATCGCAGTGTGATTGCAGTGGTGCCTTCACGCACTGCGATGCATTTGCAATACACAGTAATCGTCTGTCTGCGTATGCTTTAGCAATAGCGATCCGTAATTAGTCAGGTGCTGAGCGGCTGGTAGTTTATCACTATCAAATTTATCACTTAGTACATCTCTGACCAAATCTGATATCCTTGATCTCATGTGAGTAACTCTTTCCATCATATTCAACATAGAATCAGTCACTCACTAACGTTAACTATATCATCTGAAGTTACTGTGACAGTTGCATTAAGTTCATCAGTAGAAAGAAATTAAGTTGAAAATGTCTTGGCATCTGCTGTGATACATTTTAATTTTCATGTATTGTGTCCTATATTTCATAGAAACACCCAGTAACTTACTTTGGGCTCTATTTATTATGTTAATTTTTATCAGACCCCGATAATTAACATTCCTACACGCTGCCAGCACCGGAGCAATACATCATTGCCCCTGCGCGGAGACAGCTGATCCGAAAATCAGCTGTCTAGACAAGTGAGCCAAGTGCACATGCATGACCTACAGGTCACACATGTGCACTAGAGCCCCAATGTCAGGTGGAAGGAGTCAGACAGGGGCAGAGGGATCCCATAGGGAAGGAGCAGGGTGAGAGGTGAGTACAGGAGCATCTGAAGATGGTGAATACTCCTGCAGTCAAGCCCTGGATATACTGTATTTTTGGAGCTTGATGAGTTCTGTCCCCATACTAGTGTATAAGGACAGTGGGCCATTCCGCGAGAGGAAGGTAAGCAGGAGATATCTGTGATACTAGTAGGGGTGTGCACCGGCAACTTTTCGTGTTTTGTGTTTTGTTTTGGATCTGGATCTTTCTTCATGTTTTGGATCTGGATTGGTTTTGCAAAAACCACCCTTCCGTGTTTTGGGTTCTGGGTTTTGTGTTTTGGATATGTATTTTTTTTTTAAAAAAGCATAAAAACAGCAAAAATCACAGAATTTGTGTTTTTTTCTGCTCCTATGCTATTATTAACCTCAATAACCTTAATTTCCACTCATTTCCAGTCTATTCTGAACACCTCACACCTCACAATAGTGTTTTTATGTCCAAAAGGTTGCACCGAGGTAGCTGGATGACTATGCTAAGCGATACATGTGGGCGGCACAAACACGTGGCCCATCTAGGAGTGACACTGCAGTGGCAGACAGGATGGCAGTTTGAAAAACTAGGCCCCAAACAGTACATAATGCAAAGAAAAAAAAGAGGTGCAAGATGGAATTGTCCTTGGGCCCTCCCACCCACCCTTATGTTGTATATATGAAACAGGACATTCACAGTTTAACAAAATAATCACTTCAGCGACAAGGACTGCCAGTTGTGGCTGAAATTATTGGTTTGTTTGGACCCTCACAAAACAAGCTGCCAATGCGCAGTGGACATTGGTGGAAATGATCCCATACACAAACTGGCTTTACATTTACAAAATAGGTAATATCAGATGTTGTCATCATCATCATGATCCCCATCAGTGTGTATATCCTCTTCTTCACACAATATTAATTCGTCCCCACTGGAATCCACCATTACAGGCTCCTCTATATTTTTTTTACTGAATTGCTGGTAAAGGTCTTCCTCGTGGAACATCATCTTATCAGAATTTTGGGGAAGTAACCTCCTACGCTGATCACTGACAAGGTTCCCGGCTGCGATGAAAAATCTTCCAGAGTACACACTGGAGGGTGGGCAACTTAAGTAAAGCAAAGCCAGTTTGTGTAAGGGACTCCAAAATGCATCACCAGTAGTGGTTCTCTTAGGAAAATTTAGTTTTTGCCTTGCCGCCACTGAAACTGAACGAGGAGATGCTGCTGTGTCACATGCACACTTTAACAAACCAATCATTTCAGCGCCAGGGTCTGCCTCACGACTGTGGCTGAAATGATTGGTTCGTTTGGGCCCCCACAAACAAGCTAGCAATTAATCTGTCCCTGCACAAACTGGCTCTACGGAGGCAAGATGTCGTCCTCATCCTCCTCATCCACCGATTCCTCATCCTCTTCAGTGTTGTGTACATCCTCATCCTCACAGAGTATTAATTAGTCCCCACTGGAATCCACCACCACAGGTCCCTCTGTACGTTCTGGAGGCTGGTCTCCCTGGAAGAGTTGATAATTAATTTTTATGAACATCATCTTCTCCACATTTTGTGAAAGCAACCTGGTAAAATAGAGCCAGTTTGTACAGGGGCCTCCAAATTGCCTCTTTTTCCTGCCAGTACAGGTACGGACTGTCTGACATGTCTACTTGGATGCTGTCACAGATGTAATCCTCCACCATTCTGTCAATGGTGACAGTATCATATGTAGTGATAGTAGACATGTCAGAAATTGTTGCCAGGTCCTTCAGTCCAGACCAGATGTCCAAACTTGGTCCTGCCTGCCCTGCATCACCGCTAGTGGGTTGCTTAGGATACCTAAGTTTTTTCCTGGCAGCCCCAGTTGCGGGAGAAAATGAAGAAGGAGCTGTTGACGTGTCACCTTCCGCTTCAGCTGACAGTGTTTTCACCAGCAGGTCTTTGAACCTCTGCAGGCTTGTGTCGGCCAGAAAGAGAGACACCACATAGACTTTAACCATAGGATCGAGCATGGTGGCCAAAATGTAGTGGTCTGATTTCAACAGATTGACCACCCTGGAATCCTGGCAAAGCGAATGAAGGGCTTCATCCACAAGTCCCACATGCCGAGCGGAATCGCTCCATCTTAACTCCTCCTTCACTTTCTCTAGCTGCTTCTGCAAAAGCCTGATGAGGGGAATGACCTGACTCAAGCTGGCACTGTCTGAACTGACTTCACGTGTGGCAAGTTCGAAGGGCTGGAGAACCTTGCACAACACGGAAATCATTCTCCACTGTGCTTGAGTCAGGTGCATACCCCCTCCTTTGCCTATGTCATAGGTGGATGTATAGGCTTGAATGGCCTTTTGCTGCTCCTCCATCCTCTGAAGCATATAGAGGGTTGAGTTCCACCGCGTCACAACCTCTTGCTTTAGGTGATGGTGGGGCAGTTTCAAGAGTGTTTGCTGGTGCTCCAGTCTTCGGCACGCAATCGCTGAATGGCGAAAGTGGCCAGAAATTTTTCGGGCCACCCAAAGCGTCTCCTGCATGCCCCTGTCGCTTTTCAGAAAATTCTGCACCACCAAGTTTATTGTGTGAGCAAAACATGGGACGTGCTGGAATTTTCCCAGATGTAATGCCTGCACAATATTGGTGGCGTTGTCAGATATCACAAATCTCAGGAGAGTCTAAGTGGGGTAAGCCACTGGGTGATGATTTCCCTCAGTTTCTCTAAGAGGTTGTCGGCGGTGTGCCTCTTACTGAAACCAGTGATACACAGCGTAGCCTGCCTTGGAATGAGCTGGCATTTCTGAGATGCTGCTACTGGTGATGCTGCTGTTGTTGCTGCGTATGGTGATACATCTACCCAGTGTGCTGTCACAGTCATATAGTCCTTAGTCTGCCCTGTTCCACTTGTCCACATGTCCGTAGTTAAGTGGACATTGGGTACAACCGCATTTTTCAGGACACTGAGGACACTTTTTCTGACGTTTCTGTACAGTCTCGGTATCGCCTGCCTAGTGAAGTGGAATCTAGATGGGATTTGGAACCGGGGACACAACTACCTCCATCAATTGTCTAAATCCCTCTGCACCAATGGTGGACACCGGACGCACGTCTAACACCAACATAGCAGTCAAGGCCTCAGTTATACGTTTTGCTTCAGGATAACTGCTGTCGTACTTCATCCTCCTCGCTAAGGACTGTTGGAGGGTCAATTGTTTAGTAAAAGTAGTGGTGTTCCTACTTCCTCTCTGGGATAATGAATGACTCCCAGCTGCAGCAACAGCAGCAGCGGCAGCAGTAGGCGTAGCAATGCAGGATCCTCCGGAGGAATCCCGGATAGGAGAGTCAGTCATGCCAGTGACATGGCCTGCAGGACTATTTCTGATCCTGACTAAGGAGGAAATTGATGAGGAGGGAGTTGACGGTGTGGTTTGCAGGTGCTTGGATACAACAGGACAAAGGGATTTAGGTGTCCCTGGACTGCTTACGGTCTTAGCCAAAGTTTCTGAACTTGACAGTAACTTTTTATGAATGCGCTGCTGGTGATGTATAAGGGAGGATGTTCCTAGGTGGTTAACATCCCTACCCCTACTTATTTCACCTTTACATAAGGTACATATGGCAAGACAGTTGTTGTCCGGATTTGGATAGAAATATTGCCAGACCAAAGAGGTGGAATGTTTGGTCTTCTGCCCAGGCATGACCGTGATGGGCTTTTTCATCCCACGGACAACTGTCTCCCCCGGAGCCTGATATAAACAAACCACATCACCATCAGAATCCTCCATGCCAACTTCCTCCTCAGCGCTAGCTACACCAGTATCCTCATCCTGTTGTACTTCAACAGTAACATCTTCAATTTGCATATCAGCAAGTGGACTGTGGGTGCTCCTTTCAGCACTTGCAGAGGGCATGCAAATGGTGGAAGGAGCCACCTCTTCCCATCCAGTGCTGGGAAGGTCAGGCATCGCAACCGCCACCACACTTGGACTCTCCTTGGGGATTTGTGATATCTTCTTAGAATGCACAGTTCTTCGCTGTGCTTTTGCCAGCTTAACTCGTTTGATTTTTTTTAGCGGGATGAGGGCTTCCATCGTCATGTGAAGCTGAACCACTAGTCATGAACATAGGGATAGACCTTAGCCATTCCTTGCCACTCTGTGTCGTAAAAGGCATATTGGCAAGTTTATGTTTCTCCTCAGATGATTTAAATGTTTTTTTTAAGGTAATTTTCCTGAACTTTGTCATTTGGGATTGTATATGCCCTCTACTATGACATTGGGCATCGGCCATGGCAGACGACGTTGAAGGCATGTTATCGTCTATGTCATGACTAGTGGCAGCAGCTTCAGTAGTAGGAGGAAGTGGTTCTTGATCTTTCCCTGTTTTATTTTATTCGGAGAAAGTTTGGTCCTCCATTTATGTTATATTGATATATACGTGCTGCTAAGGTGCACACAAACACAGAAAATTATTTTTTATTATTGTTGGAGACTAGTGCATTTTGTGGGTTACACCACCCTTTAAGAAATGAGCCAGCCGGCTCTTTACTTATGGGACACAGGCACACGCTTGGCGCTGCTCCTTTGTTGAGGCACGTGCAGCTACAGTGCACACTATTCACAAAGACAGGAAAAAAAAGAATTTTTAATTTTTGTGGAGCGCACTTTGAGGGTCACACCACCCTTTAACAGACAGATGCACGCTTGGCGCTGCTGCTTTGAGGATGCACGTACAGTGCAGACAATTCACAAACAGAAGAAAATATTTTATTTTTGTTGGAGTGTACTTTGGGGGTTACACCACCCTTTAACAGACAGACGCACGCTTGGTGCTCCTTTGTTGATAACCGTGCGGCCACAGTGCACACAGGGCCTGATTCAGACCCGCTTGCGAGCGCTGAGCACTCGCAAGTGGGTCGATGTGGCACAATTGCGAATGCGCACGACGGAGGCGGCTCCATCGTGCACATGCGTGAGACCCGAATAACGATGGCCAAGCCATCGTTATGGGTCTCGCACCAAAGGGGGCATGCTGTCGATGGTGATTGACAGCACGCCCCCTTTGGTGCACGTGCCATGGGCGTGGCTGCCCAGATGGAGGCGTTCCCATGGGAACGCCTACCATCTGGGGCTGGCCCCTCTGACATCACTAGTGATGTCAGTGGGAGTGCTTTTGGCTCTGATAGATGGTCTTGACCATCGCGACCATCATTTTGGACTGCTCGCTATAGCTGTGGGTTGGCACCCACAGCTATGCGAGCGGCCAGGAGGCCGCTTCAAAAAGTAGGAGGGACGGCCCTGATTCAGAGCGAGCGCTCTGTCAGAGCGTCCGGCTCTGAATCAGGGCTACAATTCACAAACACAGAAAATATTTTTTTATTTTGTTTGGAGTGCACTTTGGGGGTTACAGCACCCTTTAACGGTCAAGCCAGCTGACCCATTACTTATGACACAGACGCACGCTTGGTGCTAGTTTGTTGATGCACGTGCGGCTACTGTGCACACCATTCACAAACACAAAAAAAATATATATATATTTTTTTTTTTGGAGTGCACTTTGGGGGTTACAGCACCCTTTAACGGTCAAGCCAGCCGACCCTTTACTTATGACACAGACACACGCTTGGCACTACTTTGTTGATGTACGTGCGGCTACTGTGCACACCATTCACAAACACAAAAAAAATAATATTTTTTTTTATTTTGTTTGGAGTGCACTTTGGGGGTTACAGCACCCTTTAACGGTCAAGCCAGCCGGCCCTTTACGTATGACACAGGCGCACACTTGACGCTACTTTGTTGATAACCGTGCGGCCACAGTGCACACAGGGCCTGATTCAGAGCCAGACGCTCTGACCATAGCGCTCGCTCTGAATCAGGGCCGGCCTAGCTTAAAATGGAGCGCCCTCCTGGCCACTCGCATAGCTGTGGGTGACCACCCACAGCTTTTGCAAGCGGCCAAAAAGATGGTCGCGATGGTCAAGACCATCGCGACCATCGGGCTTGCGATGAGACCCTGCGGTAGGGTCTCGCTGACGCAAGCCCAGGAGTGCTTTTGGCTCTATAAGAGCCAAAAACACTCCCACTGACATCACTAGTGATGTCAGTGGTGCCGGACCATGGGAACGCCTCCGTCTGGGCAGCCACGCCACTGACACACCCACCAAAGGGGGCGTGCTGTCACTCACCATCGACAGCACGCCACCTTTGGTGCGAGACCCATAGCGACGGCTTCCCCGTCGCTCGCCGGGTCTCACGCATGCGCACGACGGATGCGCCTCCGTCATGCGCATGCGCATTTGGGTAACATCGACCCGCTTGCGAGTGTACAGCACTCGCGAGCGGGTCTGAATGAGACCCACTATTAACAAACACAGAAAATAACTTTTTATTTTGTTTGGAGTGCACTTTGGGGGTTACAGCACCCTTTAACGGTCAAGCCAGCCAGCCCTTTACTTATGACACAGGCGCACGCTTGGCGCTACTTTGTTGATGCACGTGCGGCTACTGCGCACACAATTCACAAACACAGAAAAAAAATATATTATTTGGAGTGCACTTTGGGGGTTACAGCACCCTTCAACGTATGAGCCAGCCGACCCTTTACTTATGACACAGGCGCTCGCTTGGTGCTACTTTTTTGATGCACGTGTGGCTACTGCGCACATAATTCACAAACACAGAAAAAAATGTATTTTTTTTTGCACCTTGGGGGAGCACCCCTGATGAACAGAGCACCCCCTGGACAACACTACAGCACCCCTTTAGGACTGGGACACTGCACAGGACTTTGGAGTGGACACAGCCCCTATGGACATCTGACTGCACAACACAGTCCAGCCAGCCCCTATGGACTTTGGAGTAGTGGACACAGCCCCTATGGACAACAGCAGCACAGCACAACACTACACTACACTACACTATACAGCCCAGCCAGCCCTAACTCCCACCCTCCCTCTTCACTGTCCACAGCCGAATGAGAAAATGGCGCTGACGCGGGTACCTTATATAGAATCCAAAACCCACGAGACCCGTAAGGCGGGACGATGACGTTTTGCCTCGATTTCAGATCCAAGTCAGGCGGGAAAAGTCGAGCCTGACTCGGATCGGCCTCGGATCCGGGGGGCTCGGGGGGGTTCAGATTTCAGAAATCCGAACCCGCTCACCCCTAGATACTAGGGTATGGGGACAGCGGGCCATTCCGCAAGAGGAAGGTATGTAGGAGGTATCTGTGATATCTCCTTCTTTACCTTCTTGATGAATTGCCCGAAATCTTAATTTCTACAATTACAGGTGAAAATGTGCATTTTCACCTACTTTTGTAGAAATGAAGTGATGATGAATAGACCATTGAGTGGTGTAACTAATAATGGGAATTAGAAGGATGGGGTTATGGTACATTCAGTGAAGGTGGAACAGTAATATAACAGTCAGTGAGTGAGGGGTGTAATAACAGTAATAAGATGGATTGGATATAGTACAATTTGTGCAATGGCATATGCAGCTTGAGTACTCACTGCTTGCGTCGAGGTTAGCAATTTATGAGTAAGGTTAGACCTGTTGTAATTGTGTGTGAGGGGCCGATGTTACTCGATGTTCTCGATGTATACACAGGACTGCAAGGTATTATGGATGTGAGATAGTGGTAGTGGGTGTCGCTATGCCGACAGTGCAACGACATTGCGATTGCATTCACTAGCATATTTTCAGGTGCACAAAGAGGGGGGGCAGGTACTATTTACCCGGGCCTGGGCTTCCAGAGGTGCCTGGGTCTGGGCCACCCCCCTCCCTTTCTCCCTCCATCATAGCAGCCCAGCAACAGCGTAGGCTGAGCTGCAGTGGGAAACGGTTGTTGCTGCTGATCAGCAGCCACAGCAATCTCCTATGCCTGTGGGGGGGAGCGATCACAGTGCGCGTGTTTTTTTTTTTTGCTCAAGGGGGATTGATCACACTTCCCATGATTAGGACACACCCCCCTCTTCACCTGAGCATGGCAGGGCTCTCTATGCCACTGCATATTTTCACAGCAGATCTGCGTGCATAATTGCATCTGCAATCGCAATCCGTAATGAATCAGGCCCATACATTATAAGCAATACCGGTGCAGAGTCAGATGAAAATGGACAAATATTATATGTAAAGTGCAGCAGAATGTGTGTGTGCTATATTAATAACTGCTTCATATCATATATAAATATACACACATATATATATACAGTATATACACACATATATATATATATATATATGTATATACACATATAGATACACACACATATATATATATATATATACATATATAAATCGATACAGACATACAGTATATATATATAGTTGCACATGTATACACTCATATATATATATATATATAAATGTACAGAACATTTTCCTATACTGGTACATGGCAGCACCACAACGATAAGAAAAAAGATAGGCGGCACTCCCAGTAGAAAAATAAATCAATTGGTGTTTAAATAAGAAAATATATGGGTACAGATAACGTTGACATTTCAAGACCTTAAGGTCTTTTCATCAGGACTGTACATATCATACTGGTATGTTCAGTCCTGATGAAAAGACCTTAGGGTCTCGAAACGTCGACATTATCATCGACATTATCTGTCGACATTATCTGTACCCTGAGCTTCTTCAAAGGAGGATTTCGAGAAGTTTGTAATTCATTCCTATAAAAAAGAACTTTATTATTCTTTAAGATTTAACATTCATATGATGGAATTCATTGATCAAAATATGATTATGCCCATTGTAATAAAGGAGATTTTTTTTGTTATTTATTTAATTATTTATTTTTATTATTTATTTATTACCAGTTATTTATATAGCGCACACATATTCCGCAGCGCTTTACAGAGAGAATATTTGGCCATTCACATCTGTCCCTGCCCCAGTGGAGCTTACAATCTATATTCCCTAACACATGCTCACACACATACATACTTATGGTCAATTTTGAGGGGAGCCAATTAACCTACCAGTATATTTTTGGAGTGTGGGAGGAAACCGGAGTACCCGGAGGAAACCCACGCAAGCACAGGGAGAATATACAAACTCCACACAGTTAGGGCCATGGTGGGAATTGAACCCATGACCTCATTGCTGTGAGGCAGTAACGCTAACCATTACACCGTCTGTGCTGCCTAAATAGTCAGTCCTTGTTTGTTTTAGAAAAAGTATGTATATTATTTATATTATCTATATTATAATTGATGCTCCTACGATAATGTGATGTATCACATATCAGTCTCTCGCTTTTTGTGCCAAGTATTAGTCTCTCGCTTTTTGTGCCAAGAAATAAGCACAGGGTTATATTTATCCAAGTCCACTAGTGGTAGGTAAGTTGTTGTTTTGATAAATGGAAGTCATTCATCTTCTCATAAATGTTCCACATAAGGATTGTGTTCAGTGTAACTTATCTTAGATCTACAGAACCTGGTCTTCCCATGAGGTCACCCATCCAAGTACTGACCAAGCCCATCCGAACTTAACTTCCAAGATCAAAAGAGATTGGGTGTTCTACGGATGATGTGAATGTAGATACCATGTTAAACACTGTTTCACGTCCTAGTAATGTTATCCTCGGGAAGAATCTTCAGATGTCCTTGAATCCCAGTGATGTCAGTGTTCTTGATTCGAGCATCCCTTCCATTTCTTTTTGACAGTTTCTTGGATGGTTTCTTTTAGAGTATATATGGATTTTGTTTAGAATAACTTATCTACAGAACCTGGTCTTCCCAGGGGGTCACCCATCCAAGTACTGAGATGGGGTTTGTGGGACTAGTCTGATGTAGAAGTTGGGGTTTGTGGGACTAGTCTGGAATAAGTATTGGAATTCATCCTTTGTTAAGACATCTTTATGTAGGCCATGTACCAGAAGTTTTCTTAATTCATCTATATATCCTTCTAGTGGGTCCTTGGTAAGTTTCACATATGAGACTTCATCATCCAGTAGTCTATTGGCTTTTTTTAAGTAGTATGTCCTGTCCATAATGACTAGTTATCAGCTTATTTTATAACTATTTCTGTATTTTGTTGTAAGCTTTTTAATGCTTCCTTTTCCTTATTCTTTAAATTATACATATGTGTTGGTAGAATATCTGTGTCACGTAGATCTTTTTTGACTAATTCATAGAACTTGCTAAGATGGCTTCCTTTTGATTCGATCAGATAATTTTTAGACTTGCATTTTAATCCAGAATTAGAATATTTTTCATTGCAGTTATTAATAATGGCACTATCTTTCTTTAAGAAATGTCGTTTTAGTGTAATATTTCGTACAAATTTATTAAGATCTATAAAGATCTGAAATTTATTTGTGTTATTTGTAGGAGCAAAATTCAGACCTCGATTTAAAAGCAAAATTTCTGGGTTACTGAGTTCATGTTTTGATAAATAAGGATTGTGTTCAGTGTAACTTATCTTAGATCTACAGAACCTGGTCTTCCCAGGAGGTCACCTATCCAAGTACTGACCAAGCCCATCCAAACTTAACTTCCAAGATCAGATGAGATTGGGTGTTCTACAGATGGTGTGAATGTAGATACCATGTTAAACACTGTTTCATGTCCTAGTGATGTAATCCTCAGGAAGAATCTTAAAATGTCCTTGAATCCCGGTGATGTCAGTGTTTTTGATTCAAGCATCCCTTCCATTTCTTTTTGATAGTTTCTTGGATGGTTTCTTTTAGAGTATATATGGATTGTGTTCAGTGTAACTTATCTACAGAACCTGGTCTTCCCAGGGGGTCACCCATCCAAGTACTGACCTTTCACGCTAATTATTATAGACAATAGAGATAGATATTGTAGAATTGTATCAGTACTGTAAGCTAATTAAGTGCTACAGGAAATGGTGCTGAAGTACTCCATGTATGGGCAGAAATAATACCCAATTTTGATACCATGTACTACGGAGGAGATATAGAATCCCCTTTTTTAATAGGATTTATGTAAAAATCTTTACAGGTTAATTATTATAGACAATAGAGATAGCTATTGTAGAATTGTATCAGTACTATAAGCTAAATAAGTGCTACAGGAAATAACATCACAAACATAATTGAATGCCAATTGTTCCTGTTAGTGGGGTATATAAGCCAGGATACCTCATCAGATTGATGCATCCCTTTGATGAAGTCTGATTACTGATGAAACGCATTGGGGCTTGCACTATTCTTGCCTCCATGAACTGGGTCTGATTACGCCATTAAGATAAATATATGATCTACCTCTTTTTTGTTTTAAGAAGTACCAATTTTTTTCTATATATTCATATTTCCTTGTCTTGCCTTTACGTATATACCTACTTTTAACAATTGTCTGTTATTATATATGTACATTAAATGTTTTCTTATATATTTTTTATAACCTTTGATACCATGTTAAACACTGTTGCACTTTCTAGTGATGTTATCCTCGGGAAGAATCTTCAGATGTCCTTGAATCCCAGTGATGTCAGTGTTCTTGATTCGAGCATCCCTTCCATTTCTTTTTGATAGTTTCTTGGATGGTTTCTTTGAGAGTATATATGGATTGTGTTCAGTTTAACTTATCTACAGAACCTGGTCTTCCCAGGGGGTCACCCATCCAAGTACTGACCAGGCCCATCCGACCTTAACTTCCAAGAATTTGGGTGTTATACGGATGGTAAGAGTGTAGATACAATGTTAGGAACTGTTTCACAACCTAATATTGCAATCCTTAGGAGAGATCTACAGATGAATGGTGCAATCTCGTAGCTGTCATTAAATCCTAGTGGTGTCAATGTTCTTAATTCAAAAATCCAAAACATTTCTCTTTTTGATAATTTTTTGGCTAAGTCTCCCCCTCTCTCTCCTAGGGTGACTTGTTCCATTGGTTTAAATGTTAGATCCTCCGGATTGGAGTTGTGACATAATAGAAAGTGTTTTGAAACTGCATGACCTTCCAATTTATTCCTGATATTCCTTATATGTTCTTGTATGAATCGTTTTAAAGTCCTCTTTGTTTTTCTGACATATTTCATACCGCACGTACACTCCAATAGGTAGATGATTAATGTTGAGTTGCAAGTCATATATTGTTTAATTTTGTATTCTTTTGTGTTTTCTGATTTTGTGAAGGTTCTTCTTTGTGGATGTAGGAATTTGCATACATTACATCTCCCGCATTTATAGCTTCCAGTACATTGTAGGGTTTGATGTTTATTAATTATATTGCCATCTGTTGGCATGCTTGGGGCTATTGTGTCTTTTATGCTTCTTGCCTTTCTAAACACTACTGAAGGTCTAGGAGGAATTATGTCCTTCAGGATGGGATCCATCTGTAAAATGTGCCAGTGTTTAGTCAGGGTTTTCTTGATGAGGTTTTCTTGGTTGTTATATGTGGTGATAAAGGGAGGCATATCTTTAGTACTATCATTTTTATCTCTGTATGTTAATAATTCAGTTCTATCCATTTGTGTGGTCCTTGTTGCTGCTTCTGAAAGTAATTCATCAGGGTATCCCTTTTTCACAACAATTCCGTTTAATTCTAAGGAATTGTGAGCTTGGGATGTTATTTTTTCATTTTTTCAAATGTCCGCTTTTGTAGTGTAAATAGCTGTTTGTATCAACCTTCTTTATAAATGTTTTTGTAATAATTTTGTCTCCTTGATGTGTAAGAATTAGGTACAGAAATTCAATGGATTGATTGACACAGATATTCTACCAACACAAATGTATAATTTAAAGAATAAGGAAAAGGAAGCATTAAAAAACTTACAACAAAATACAGAAATAGTTATAAAAGAAGCTGATAACTAGTCATTATGGACAGGACATACTACTTAAAAAAAGCCAATAGACTACTGGATGATGAAGTCTCATATGTGAAACTTTCCAAGGACCCACTAGAAGAATATATAGATGAATTAAGAAAACTTCTGGTACATGGCCTACATAATGATGTCTTAACAAAGGATGAATTCCAATATTTCTTAAGACACAAATACTTATATAATCATTGAAATTATTGCATTGGGCATTACCTCATGGTTTAGTTTTTATTATGCACCTGCACATATGCACTAGACACGTTATATTGATTGTTCTTTGCACAATTTTAGTATAAATATATGAAGTGTATAGGCACTGTTGTCACTCACTCATCAACTTCATTGGTTTTATGTTTTTAATGTGGTAACTAGCCATTACCAACTCACTGTTGTTAGAGCAGACACTTATATTAAAATAAGAAAGTGCAACACACTGGTCTATAAAACTCAAAGAAAGATAGGGAGGCTTGTCAAAACCAGTCACTGAGATCATTCACAATACACATTTGTTACTTGGCTATTTGTTCTCAGCTGACGGTAGTAACAAGCACTGACTTTTCTTTGAAAAATGTTTAGAAATACAGATCATCTTAATAAAAGGAGCGATATATGCCAAAAGATCTTTAATGAAAGTAACACAATACCCCAAGAAAATGCTCCAACAGAAAATATTGATAATATGTTTTGAGATATTTAAAGACTTATCATTAAGGAAATAAAAGCATGCCGGGACATTAAATGTTTGGAGCACTACATTTCAGTTAACAGAATACCAAGAGTACTGAGAATCCTTAAAAACCCTACATTCGGTCTGGATAGACCTGAATTTACCAAGGAATGGGACAGCGTATTATATCAATGCTCATTAAACCTAATGAAACTCATTATACAGGAAAAAGAGGTAATCTTACAGGGACTGAAAAATGACATTAAGAATAAAGAAAAACAGATGGAAACATCTAAAGAAAAGGAGGATTACAAAATAAATGAGAAAGTGTTAAACAAACAATTGGAAAATATTGAAGAGGAAGTCATGAGAGGTAAAGAAAAGTAATTTCTAAGGGACAAAAAACATAATGATACAAACAAAGTGAAAAACTGGAGTAGGTTTGCTACATCTAACAACTTATAGCCTCAATCAAAATATAGCTATGAACAAAGAAATTGGGGTGCGCCACCATACAAAAGGAAACTAGATGCAAGACACAACAACTCCCCTAATCATGAAAGCATCAAAATCAGAAACAGATTCTCTACCCTACAACGTCTGGATTCTGGCAGTGACAGTGAGAGTTTTTTATCCCCAAGTACAGAACATATAAATAGGAATCCAAAAAGAACATTCTTCAGAGAGACAGCCAGATTAGCATCCCCCCTCAAAAGAAATATAAGAGACTAAGAGGAAAACGGGGCAGCAGGAGGGAGAAGCCAAAAAAGGAGATATGGCCAGTAAAAACAGAAAAGAAAGGCATATTTAATTTATCAAAACATTTATCAGTAACCCAGAAATTTTGCTTTTAAATCGATGTCTGAATTTTGCTCCTACAAATAACACAAATAAATTTTAGACCTTTATAGATCTTAATAAATTTGTACAAAATATTACACTAAAACGACAGAAAGATAGTGCCATTATTAATAACTACAATGAAAAATATTCTAAATCTGCATTGAAATGCAAGTCTAAATAGTATCCGATCGAAGCATTAAAAAACTTACAACAAAATACAGAAATAGTTATAAAATAAGCTGATAAAAGGGGGGGACTAGTCATTATGGACAGGTCATACTACTTAAAAGAAGCCAATAGACTACTGGATGATGAAGTCTCATATGTGAAACTTACCGAGGAACCACTAGTAGAATATATAGATGAATTAAGAAAACTTCTGGTACATGGCCTACATAAAGATGTCTTAACAAAGGATGAATTCCAATACTTATTCCAGACTAGTTCCACAAACCCCATCTTCTACTTCCTTCCAAAGATACACAAGTCCCTAAGTGAAGCCCCTGGTAGGCCTATTATTTATGGGATAGATTCGCTAACATAACATCTATCTGAGTATGTGGACATTTTTCTATACAAATATGTAAAAGAACTGGACTCAAATGTAAAGTATACCACAAATGTACTCCAAATGATTGAACCCTTAGAGTGGAAAGAGTCATGTATGTGGGTGACCATAGACGTACAATCACTGTATACTTGTATTGAGCATAATAAAGGAGTTGAGGGATGCAGAGATTTCTTAGAAGCAGATACTATGATAGACCCACCACACAAGGATTTTATATGTGATCTTATGATTTTTATTTTGAACCACAACAATTGAAAATGTTTAAATCAATTTTATACAAAGATTTGTGGCACCGCAATGGGGACCATCTTTGCACACAGCTTAGCCAACTTATTTATGGGGAGCTGGGAAAAGAATCACATGTATAAAAATAATCCTTTTAGAGAACATGTCATTTTTTATAAGAGATACATTGATGACATTTTAATTATATGGAATGGGACGAAAGAATGCTTTGAGAGATTTTTTACTTATATCATGAATAATAGGATGAATTTAAAAGTCACCTATAATATCAGTGATCAATTCATTGAATTTCTGGACCTAATTCTTACACATCAAGGAGACAAAATAATTACAAAAAATGTTATAAAGAAAGTTGATACGAACAGCTATTTACTCTACAAAAGCGGACATTTGAAAAAATGGAAAAATAACATCCCATGCTCACAATTCCTTAGAATTAAACGGAATTGTATTGAAGCAAAAACATCAGAAGATCAAATAAATCTATATGCAGATAGATTTCGAGAAAAGGGATACCCTGATGAATTACTTTCAGAAGCAGCAACAAGGACCACACAAATGGATAGAACTGAATTATTAACATACAGAGATAAAAATGATAGTACTAAAGATATGCCTCCCTTTATCACCACATATAACAACCAAGAAAACCTCATCAAGAAAACCCTGACTAAACACTGGCACATTTTACAGATGGATCCCATCCTGAAGGACATAATTCCTCCTAGACCTTCAGTAGTGTTTAGAAAGGCAAGAAGCATAAAAGACACAATAGCCCCAAGCATGCCAACAGATGGCAATATAATTAATAAACATCAAACCCTACAATGTACTGGAAGCTATAAATGCGGGAGATGTAATGTATGCAAATTCCTACATCCACAAAGAAGAACCTTCACAAAATCAGAAAACACAAAAGAATACAAAATTAAACAATATATGACTTGCAACTCAACATCAATAATCTACCTATTGGAGTGTACGTGTGGTATGAAATATATCAGAAAAACAATGAGGACATTAAAACTACGCATACAAGGACATATAAGGAATATCAGGAGTAAATTGGAAGGTCATGCAGTTTCAAAACTCTTTCTATTATGTCACAACTCCAATCCGGAGGATCTAACATTTAAACCAATAGAACAAGTCACCCTAGGAGAGAGAGGGGGAGACTTAGCCAAGAAATTATCAAAAAGAGAAATGTTTTGGATTTTTGAATTAAGAACATTGACACCACTAGGATTTAATGACAGCTACGAGATTGCACCATTCATCTGAAGATCTCTCTTACGGATTACAATATTAGGTTGTGAGACAGTTCCTAACAAGGTATCTACTCTCATACCCTCCGTAGAACATCCAAATTCTTGGAAGTTAAGCTCAGATGGGCCTGGTCAGTACTTGGATGGGTGACCCCCTGGGAAGACCAGGTTCTGTAGATAAGTTACACTGACCACAATCCGTATATACTCTAAAAGAAACCATCCAAGAAACTATCAAAAAGAAATGGAAGGGATGCTCGAATCCAGAACACTGACATCACCGGGATTCAAGGACATCCGAAGATTCTTCCTGAGGATTACATCACTATAAAGTGAAACAGTGTTTAACATGGTATCTACATTCACACCATCCGTAGAACACCCAATCTCATCTGATCTTGGAAGTTAAGTTCAGATGGGATTGGTCAGTACTTGGATGGGTGACCTCCTGGGAAGACCAGGTTCTGTAGATCTAAGATAAATTACCTTTGAACACAATCCTTATGTGAAACATTTATGAGAAGATGAATGACTTCCATTTATCAAAACAACCACTTACCTACAACTAGTGGACTTGGATATATATAACCCAGTGCTTATTTCTTGGCACAAAAAGTGAGAGACTGATACTTGGCACAAAAAGCGAGAGACTGATATGTGATACTTCACATTATCGTAGGAGCATCAATTTTAATATAGATAATATAAATAATATACGTACTTTTTCTAAAACAAACAAGGACTGACTAATTAAATAAATAACAAAAAAAATCTCCTTTATTACAATAAGCATAGTCATATTTTGATCAATGAATTCCATCATATGAATGTTAAATCTGAAAGAATAATAAAGTTCTATTTTATAGGAATGAATTACAAAGTTCTCGAAATCCTCCTTTGAAGTAGTCAGAAGAAGCTTTAGGAATACAAAGATGGTGGCCGTAATAGGACAGAAAATCAGAGATCACTCAGAGAGAACCCTTGGGAGTACCAAGAATGCAACCGCAAATAACAAGATGGTGACAGCCGTTGGAGAAACAATGGTGACCGCATCATGGAGATCACACCAGTGAGAATGTGGGAGTACCAAGATGGCAACCACAACAAGATGGCGACCACGACGGGAGAAGCAAGATGGCGACCATTGTGGGAGAAGCAAGGGCGGAAATACTGACCATGGACTCTGGGCAGAAGCGACGTGAAAGCACCACGTGGACGGGAAAGTGGAAGTAACGGGGAAGAACCACATGGATGATGCCAGGATGGACACCCGAGGGTGGATGTGACGTGCCACATGACACTCACACACCAAATAGGAGCAGCCAGTAGACTGGATACTAATGAACAAATGGGGCAAAAGTACTCCATGCACTAGAAACTTTATATTGATTGTTCTTTGCACAATTTTATTATAAATATATGAAGTGTATAGGCACTGTTGTCACTCACTCATCAACTTTATTGGTTTTATGTTTTAATGTGGTAACTAGCCATTGCCAACTCACTGTTGTTAGAGCAGACACTTATATTAAAATAAGAAAGTGAAACACACTGGTCTATAAAACTCAAAAGAAAGATAGGGCGGCTTGTCAAAACCAGTCGCTGAGATCATTCACAATACACATATATATGGCTTGGAGAGGAGTGCTGCTGGAGCAATTTGTTTATATATATATATATTAATATGGTGTTTGGCACCAAATAGCACCACTGAAGTCTGGTCATGCGAGTATGTGAGCCATTTGCCAGCAATGCTAATGCTAATGTTGCTGCTGTGCTACTCCCCTCCCCCTGCCTTTATGCTGGACAGGCGGCGCTGGGCTTACCTCACTTGTCATGTCCTCTGTAATTAGAAAGACACAGGAACTCCAAAAATAGGTGGGTGGGCGGAGCGATGGATGAGATACACAAGGTCAGCACAGCCACGGCAGCTAGTTTTCACTGACATTCAAGCAGGGTAGCTCCCATGTTAAACACTGCTAGCTACCTGGCTTGAATTACCGGGTGCCTGAAAATGTTTTTTTTTAAAAAGACCTTTTTACACTAGGCAAAATCCCAGGTTCATGCTCACTCATGTGCAATAACCCGGGATTTTAGATTTTAGCCCAGTGTAAAATGGGTATTAGTAG
Source organism: Taudactylus pleione (assembly GCA_031769625.1). Taxonomy (NCBI): domain Eukaryota; kingdom Metazoa; phylum Chordata; class Amphibia; order Anura; family Myobatrachidae; genus Taudactylus; species Taudactylus pleione. The sequence goes on along the minus strand of JAUIMM010000137.1, from coordinate 13,397,251 downwards.
ACGGTAAGCAGATGTCAATATAAAAATCTTGGGTTGGGTGGGGCATTTCATTCCTCTTATACAACGGTATCACGAGGGATTTCTATTCTTATAAGGAAAACAGTTTTTTACAGTATGGAGACTTTGCAAATGGATATAGGGGGATGATATGTATTTATTCAATGCCAGGTTAATTCTATGCCACTGCTTATACTGACTATTTATGTAACTCCACCTTATACTCATGAAATAGTTAAAAAAGCTGCTCAATTTCTGGCTCAGTTTCCAGTTACATCTGTTGTCTGCATTGGGGTCTTAAATAATGTGATGGATTTCTTGTTGGACTGTTGGAAGCTAAACACTGGATCCTGTCACGGCTGCCGACACTTGAGACTCCTGGGGGAGGCAGGCCTACTAGGCACAATAAACTGGGGTGATCTTAGGAATGACCTTTCCATGAAACTCAGTAGCACAGGATAAAAGTAAAATAGAATTTATTCACATAAGGATTATAAACAGCAAGGTCTCAAATAAAGTCTCAAACATCACAGAGGTTCACATATGCAATAATATGTATAGGAGAGAATCCCCAAACATATATAAGCAGTCTTTAGCTTGTACGAACTAATGTGGTAGGGAACCCCAAGTCCAGAATGAGGCTAACACCTCAGGATGACATTAAGGACCTTTGCCAGGGTAAAACCCTGTAGTAATGGAAATCCGGAGCAGAGCGGGCCCTGCAGAATAATATAGTTCCGGGTCAAGACTGAGCCCTGCGGTACAGTGAGAGATGAAGCAAACTTGAGCCTTGTGGAGTAGTGAAGTCGGAGCAGGGTTAAACCCTGTAAGACAATGAGATTCCAGGACAGGGTTGAGCCCTGCGGCGTGGCTTGAGTTCGGAGCCCCATGATGCAGAATGGATTGTAGTGGGGTTGAGCCCCATGATGCGGAGAAGATTGTAGCGGGGTTGAGCCCTGGGATGCAGAGAAGATTGTAGCGGGGTTGAGCCCTGTGATGCAGAGAAGATTGTAGCGGGGTCGAGCCCCGGAATGTGGAGAAGATTGTTGTGGGGTTGAGCCCCGTGATACAGAGAAGATTGTAGCGTGGTCGAGCCCCGGAATGTGGAGAAGATTGTTGTGGGGTTGAGCCCCGGAATGTGGAGAAGATTGTAGTGGGGATGAGCCCCGTGATACAGAGAAGATTGTAGCGGGGTTGAGCCCCGTGATGCAGAGAAGATTGTAGCAGGGTTGGGTCCTGTAGTGTGGCTAGGGTTCAGAGCGGGATTGAGCCCCGTGATGCAGAGATGACACTGTAATGGTGCAGTTGACAACTGTAATAAGGATGAGTTCAATATCCACAGGAATGGAAAGACAACAGGCAAGGTAAATAGTGCAGCAAAATAGTGAAAATGCAGTGATGGAGCAATCAGCAATACTTAGGCAATATGAATGCTGGGCCCTGTAGTGCAGTGGGTGACTGACATCAGAAGTTCATCTGGAATACAACAAAGTCCACAGCAATCCACAGGCACAACGGGGAACTGGCAGGAGTCCAAGAAAAGACCTGAAAGCAACATTGCACAGACACTGAGACACAGATAGTAACAGGCTTTATACTAGAGGTCTGTGATCCATAGGAAGTTTCAGCGCATGTGACCTAAATGGAATCAGGTTTGAAATAATGAACAATCTAGGAATCCCACAACCTGACGACATCTGGGAAACAGATGATTACTTTAACACTCTATCCCCTGAATGAAAAGCATGCCAGCAAGCAGGATAGCTCCTCCAATGACCACAGTGGAACTTTGTCAAAAGTAGTCTATCTTTATGTACTGAAATAGTTGCAGTCCTGACAGCTCCCTTTTTGCTAGAGGGAGCCAGTTTTTGGCAGTGGTGGCAGACATTGGACTGATAGATGTGTGGAGGGTGAGAAACCCAGGATTGAAGATATTTTCCTGATTTTCATATACTCATCGTTTGCTATCTAGGATTGATCTTGCCCTCATTACTGCTAAATTGGTGCCTAGAGTGGTAGCAATTAGTTATGAGTCAAGAGGGATATCAGACCATTCCCCTTTGGTTATGGACTTGGATTTAGGAATGCAGAAGGGACAATGGGCCTGATTCAGAGCCACTCGTAAGCGGCTGCTCGTTTGTTCTGACCGTTGTTCGCTCATCTGCGCATGCGTACGGATCGTTATATGCATGCGCGAATCAGTCAGTGCGGCCGAAATTCATGTGCTCGCAAAATAGCGAATGCCTGATAATTTGAGTGACAGGATGAGGCGTATGTGGGTGGTAACAGCGGAAGGTGCTTGAAAACGGGGAGTGGAGATCCGATCGCAGGCTTGCTTAAAGGTCAAAACCGGCGTTTTATGGGTGTGCATATTTAAAACAGCAGCATCATTGACCATGTCACTGGGTTTTTTTTTAGCCAGAACTGCTCGCAAAATTGTGATAGCAAAAACCAACCACAAGAATAGCGAGCAGCTCAGACCCTGTTCGATGTACTCGATTAATCTAATAAATAGCGGACATGACATAGGATGCGAGCGGCCAGGGGGCGTAGTTTCCCAAAAAACGACCGCAAGTTTTGTTCGCTCATTCAGACCTAGAGGCGTGAACAGACCGCAAACAGCGAACGGTTCATTTGAATAGCCACCCCTATTTTCTGGACGAGCAAGCGCAAATAGCGACCGGCTCTGAATCAGGCCCAATAATTTTGGAAGTTTAATCCTTTTTGGTTAACCCATATGGGTGCTTGTTTAAATTGGGAAGCAACCTGAGAGGGCTATTTTGATGTGAATAGTGTATCTACTAGTGTGGAAATAGTATGGTATGCTTTTAAATAATTTGTAAGGGGTGCCCTTATTAAGCGTGTGGTGGTGGAACTTAAATCTTCCTATAAAAAACAGGAGACAGAATTAGAATCTTAAGGTGTCCATACACGGTGTGATTTTTTTACACGATTTGACCATTTTTGAATGGCCAATCATGTAAAAAGTAGAGTTTGCCAATATGATTAAGATGGTGTCGTGTCGTGTATCAGCATCGCAGATCAACTGAACCTGCAGTAATATTTGGACATATAAGGAATGAAGTGACACACATCATATGGTGTTTTGCTTGATGTACGATGCGATGTATGATTTCTGATGTCCCTGGCCACTCCCCTCCTCCATTTTGTGACAGATGATGGAAGAACTGAAGAGAAGCAACAGCATTGTGTATCTTGTGGAGTTTGCAGTGAAAAAAGTGAGTAACCCCTGCACCACTGGAGCATATCAACCCCTGCACCACCAATGCATATTAACCCGTGCATAACCAATGCATAATAACCACTGAGCCACAAATGTATATTAACCCTTGCACCACCAATGTACCTAATGCCATCAACGTACTAGCCCATCAATGGTTAATATCCACCACACCGGCAATGTACCCACTGCCCCAGCCAATGTTATGATAGTATAGCACAATGCAAGTTGTCCCCAATTGTTTAAAAAAACAAATGTACTATGAAAATACACTGATGCAGGTTTAAAAATTTATTTACTGTAGACCCTTTAAAAACATAAAAACGAGTGATGTGCACTGACCCCCATGTTTTGATTTTGGGTTTGGATCTGTATCTCCTTGTGTTTTGGATCTGGATTTAGTTTTGCCCAAACTGCCCTTGCGTGTTTTGGTTTTGGATCTTTATTTTTTTTTTTCAAAAATTGATAAAATCTGCTAAAATAACATAATTAGTTTTTATTTGTTTGTTCCTACAGTAATACTAACCTCAATAACATAAATTTCTACTCATTTCCAGTCAATTTTGACCACCTCACAGCTCACAATACAGTATTGTTTTCATCCAGTTTAGGCAAAATATTTGCACCAAGCTAGCTGGCTAACTAAGCTAAGCTGAAGCAGTGGGCGGCACAAACACATGGCAGTTAAACTTCCAACATGGCACATCAGGAAACAAATGTTTTTATTATTAAAGCAGCCTGTGGGAGTTAGAGTATGTATGTAGTTGAAGGTAGGGAAATAAAGATTTGATTAGTTGTAAATTTAATTACATTTTTTGATTCTTAAGCAAATTTATGAGTGAGGAGGGGAGGGGAGGAGGGGAGGCATTTACAGAAAATATTTTACTCATTCATATCAGTCCTTGCCCCCAGTATAATCCTTGAACACTATGCCTGCTGTCCAGATATGTAGACAAGCTGAACAGTTCAAACGCAAGTTTTAAGATTTAAGGTTTAAGTCTTACATTGTGTCTTTCTCGAGAATCCTTGAGTGCTATGCCTGCTGCTGCTGCTGGTGGGAGTGAATTTTCTTCCCAGAACAGGACCAGGAAGACTACTAGTAGTGCTTTAAAAAACAATTGACTGTTAAGCAATCCTAAGCAAAGATTCCACTTCTCTAGAATAGCATTTCCCAACCTATATAGGGACAGTCAAGAAAAATTAATTAGTGGCCTCCAAAATGCCATTGTACCCATGGTCCACTTAACCACAGATATGTGGAAAAGCTGAACAGAGCAAATGCAAGATTTAAGATTGGAGGTTTAAGTCTTATGTTGTGTCTTTCTTGAGAATCATTAAGTGCTATGCTTGCTGGTGCTGCTGCTGGGAGTGGATTTTCATCCCAGAAGGGGTGAAGACATTGTGTCTTTCTTCCCAACAAACACAGATGTGAACAGATTCAAAGCGCTGTTGGTAAGCAAATTGTCAGCTCAAGTCTCTTGTGATGCAGCGGTGGCTTCTCCTTCAGTTTCTCCAGCAAGTGCATCTGCCGAGAAAAAGCTAAACTTTCCACAAAAAAAAACACTGGTGATGCAGATGAGTCAACACAACCAAGTTTTTTTGTCTTGTGCCCCAGCATGACAATGGGCTTTTCCTTATCATGGGCAACAACTGTTTCATCCACTGGTCCCTAATTTACACAAACAACATCCTTATCAACAACATCCTCATAATCAACATCCTCATCAACAACATCCTCATCATCAACATTCTGATCATCAACATCCTGATCATCAACATCATCAACATCCTCATTAGCATCAGCTACACAAATATCCAGCTCATCCTGGTGGACTTCCACAGAAGCATCCTAGATTTCTATGTCAGCATGTTCACTTGCGCTTGCATCTTCTTAAGAGGAAGAACCACCAGTCATAAATAAAGGCCAAGGCCTTAGCCTTTTCTTGCCCCTTCATGTGGTGAAACTGGCATTTTGCCAATTTTTTGTCTTTCTGCAGCAAACTTTCCCTTTGATGTTTTCTACTTTACCACTGTGAAAGATTGGTTCTTGATTTTAGATGCCCTGACTTAAGCCCTGTATGCCCTTGGGCATTGACTTTAGAAGATGATGTAGATGGACTAGTATTGTCATGACTGGTGGCACTGGCAGCAGCACCAGTAAGTAGTTCCTGCTCTCCTCTCAAGTCTTAACTGATTGTTCTCAATATTAACAAACACAAATGACGTGGGGTGCAGCACACACATCAATTTTAAATATTACACTGCGGTATCAATTACCTACAGCAGGGGCTGGGAACCTTATTTCTGCCGAGGGCCATTTTGATATATATAACATTATTCAGGGGCCTGGTGCAGGCCATGCCCCCTCCATGTGATGTCACACAGGGGCAGGGCCACAATTGAAGGGGATTACAGCAATGCCCAGAGCAAACTGAGGATGCTCCGGGGAGCTGTAAGGGCAGCAGTGTGACCGTCTAAAGCATCCTAAGGATGCTCCAGACAGCACTGCTACATAGATTCTGTCTGCAGAGTGCCATTCTAGACACCCTGCTAGCCAGATGAGGCTAGCAGAAAAAAGCTCAGAGGGCCAGACCAAATGATGGGCCTGAGGTTCCCCATACCTGACCTAGAGTGTCACATGACTTTTATGAATAAGAAAAGAATCACACATTGTGCTGCCACTTAAAGTGTCACAAGATTATTTATGAATAAGAATAACACACTGCGCTACCACTTACAGTGTCGCAACATTAATTATTTATGAATAAGAATAACACATTGCGCTACCACTTACAGTGTCGCAAGATTAATTATTTATGAATAAGAATAACACACTGCGCTACCACTTTCAGTATTACAAGATTAATTAGTTATGAATAAGAATAACACACTGTGCCACCACTTACAGTGTCAAAAGATTAATTGTTTATGAATAAGAATAACACACTGCGCTGCCACTTTCAATTATGTCATTATGTTTTATATTTATGCATGTTATTTAGCACTTTGTTGTGGTCTTGTAGTTGGCATGTAGACTAATCATTTATTCACAATTGAGGAAAGAATTGAAAAGTTCAATATTAGACTGTGCTACCACTTACAGTGTCACAAGATTAAATTATTTATGAATAAGCATAACACACTGCACTACCACTTACAGTGTCTCAAGATTAATTATTTATGAATACAAATAACACTGCGTTACCACTTATAGTGTCACAATACATGGATGATAGACTGGAGTGTCACCAAACAATAATAGTGCAGCTAAGTTGCTAACGCACACACACAAAAAAAAGCACTTTAATTTTTTTTTCACACTCGGGAAGAGCACCCCTGAATGAGGCAGCAGCCCCTTGAAGAACAACATAGACAGCACCCCTTTTTTAAAGACAACAAATCACCCCTGCTGAGTGCAGACAGACCACCTGCAGAGTCACAAATACGTGGACTATAAATTGCGTCAGTGTCACTGTACAATAATAGCGCAGCTAATTTGCTAACGCACACACACACAAAAAAATTAGTTTTATTTTTTTTAATTGGGGAAGAGCACTGATAATTGACAGAGCACCCCCCCTAGACAACACAGCACTACTTTATGGAGTGCAGCCCTAGCCTGATGGACAGGACAAAAACACAGCAGCAGCCACAGTTAATTGACAGGACAAGTGACACAACAGCTGCAGCACCCACTGCAAGAAGCTCTCCTTTATATACTGCAGCCTAAGCCCCTTTGTGGACAACACAGCAGCAGCCTTCAGGCCAAGACCACAACTGGACACACACACTGAGTGTGACTGACTACGTCTGCTAGCTTCTATCTCTACAGCTGGAGTGAAAATGGTGCGATCGCGGGGACCTTTATATAAGACAAAACCCGAGAGAATCTGACATGGGAGGATGACGCGTTTTGCCTCATTTTCTAATTCAAGTCAGGCAGAGAAACCTGAGCCTAGCTCAGTTCTCGCCTTGGATCTGGAAGTTCAGGTGGGTCCGATTCACAGAGAACCGGACCCGCTCATCTCTAATATAAACTAATTATAATAATTCAACTTGTAAAACATTCAAACTTTCAAATTTAATTTGAACATTAAAAACATATAAACTACTTAAAATAATTCAACTGGTAAACCATTCAAACTTTCACATTTTAAAATCAATTTTTGTTCTGTTTTCCCACAGAAATGACCAGTGCAAGAGAGCGCCAATCTGTCATTGGTTTTCTCAAGTACTATCACGCCCATGAATGTCTGTGGTACATAAAGGGGCTCGACTACAGCCATAAATACAAGAAAGATGCTGCAATTGAAGAGCTTGTAACTTTCAGCAAGCCATTCCACGATGAGGCTTCCCCGAAGTGGGTGGAAGCTAAAATACAGAATTTACGTATGGTGTACGTCAAAGATGATAGAAAATAGCAGGAGTCGTGGGCATCTGGTGCGGAAGCAGATGAGGTATACACCAGTACCTAGTGGTACTTCGACCTCCTCAAGTTCCTGCATGAGCAGGAGCTGCAGAGAGCTTCCCAAGTGTTCATGGTCGAGAGTGTCCCTGAGAAGCAGCAAGAGGACAGTGCAGAAACAGAACAACCATCCTTTTTGGATGTGTTAAGTGTCATGACCAGGGTAACTCTTCCCAGGAGCCTACGGTGCTTACCAGTGCGAATGCTGGGGCATGGCCCTTCCTGCGGGGGAGCTGGTACTTGGAGACTGGCAATGGGTGTGCGTGGGGGTCTGATGTCTGTGGGTCCTGCTGGCAGGGGTAAGGCTATCAGCATCACCATGCTGGAGGTGTCTGGGCACAGCTATCTTGCCTCAGGGCATGTGACATAGTGAGCCTATCCTGATGCATTGGGTGATCTCTCCTAGACACTCACACTCTGTTGCTGGGTACTTAAGGGGGTTTGGAGCTCCCTGTAGTTGCCAATGCAATGTGTTTCACAACTTGCTGTGAGAGAGTTACCTGTGCTCCTAAGCCTTGTTCCTGTTCCAGTGCTACCTTTGCCTCCTGTCAGCTAAGTCAGCTACTACAGACCTCCCAGCACAGCTCTGACCAAGCCCAGAACTTCCAGTCCATTGGTGACTGCTCAGTCTCCCACAGGTTACCCACTCCTGTGTTCTGATCCTGTTGATATCCTGATATCCATTCAACCTAACTAAGATATCCTGATATCCATTCAACAGGATATCAGGATATCTCATTCAGTCGTCCTACAGGACATCAGGATATCTCATTCAACCATATTTGCATCATTTCTGTATTTCACTTCAAACATCTCTGCCACCTTTCTGGACGTTGACTTTATCTCTCCCACGACAGTTACCTATCATCCACATACCCCGGTTCTAAGTTTATTTAAATTGGGACTCTGTATATTTTCATGTCTACCAATATCCATATAAAACAACTAACTTTCCAATTTAAATCTGTTCCTGCTTCCACTTCTGTTTCCATCCCGGGTCCACAAAAACCCCAGTCTGTAACAGTAAGTACAGATATAGGCCCTGATTCAGAGCCGGACGCTCTGACCAGAGCACTCGCTCTGAATCAGGGCCCACCTCCATTAATATGGAGCGTCCTCCTGGACGCTCGTATAGCTGTGGGTCACCACCGACAGCATATACGAGCGTGCAAAATGATGGTCGCGATGGTCTTGACCATCGCGTCCATCGGAACTGCGAGTAAAAGCCTGCGGTTGGGTTTCTCAACCGCAAGGCCAGGAGTGATTTTGGCTCTATCAGAGCCAAAATCACTCCCACTGATATCACTAGTGATGTCAGTGGGGCCGGCTTCAGACGGTAGGCGTTCCCTTGGGAACGCCTCCGTCTGGCAGGCACGCCCCCGGCATGCCCACCAAAGGGGGCATGCTGTCTGTCACCATCGACAGCACGCCCCCTTTGATGAGACACTCCGAGCGAAGGAAAGTCCTTTGCTCGTCGGGTCTCACGCATGCGCACGACGGAGCTCCCTCCATCGTGCGCATGCGCAGTGGGGACCATCGACCCACTTGCGAGCGGACTGCCGCTCGCGAGTGGGTCTGAATGACCCCCATAGTGCATACACACCATGCCAAATGTTCAATAGTCCACAAATGTCTATATGACCTTAGCAAATACTGGCCTCCTGCCATGGTACTGCCAACACCCCATTAAAGTAGGCCAGGTATTGCTCCCTGACCGTTTTAGCCTGTGCAGTCCATGTTGAATCCAAATCTGCAGATGGGGCCACAGAGGGAATTTGCAATGTCTCCTGTGGATGGTCCGGGTTGTCTGCCATATCTTTGTCTAATGTCCTCTGTTGTATAGTTAAAGTTTTGTGGAGGAAATTGTGTAGGACACAGCAGGCCAAGTGAACTGAATCTATTTTGTCCACATGAAGATTTATAGCCATATGGAAAATTTGGAAACAGTTGCCGAGAATGCCAACAGCATTTTCAACTATCCTCTGTGCCCTGGATAGACGGAAGTTGAAGATGCCCTTTGCACATATGGCTTTAGCAAGTATTCATGGAGAGCAAACGCCTCAACAGCCACAAAAACATAGTTTAGGCCGTGCTTCGTTTTTTCTACTGTAGTTGGCAAATTCAGATGGTTGGTGTTGTCTCTCATAGAAGAGGGTTTGTTTAAATGACCTTCCATCTGAAGCACAGCCATTATTGCCCACATCAACAAAAATAAACTCATAATTGCCGTTCACCACCACCAAGAGCAGGTGGGTTAATGCAGATATGCTTGCCATCAATTGCTCCACCGCAGTTGGGGAAATTCCACCTACGTTCGAATTCCTCAGCAATGGTCTGCCACTCCTCCACCATTGTTGGGAGCTAGAATAAAGAAATAAATAAAAAATATTACAAAACAATTTATTAACATTAATCTTTTCTCTCTCTCCAGCAGTCTACAACACCAGACCACAACCTCACCACTAGCCCACAAATGGCCACCAGAAGTGAGAGCAAGGCTGAATTTACTCAGCCTGCTTCAAGATGGCGTAGATATCAGAGCAAGACCCAGGCGCAGCCAGATCCGCTCCTTAAACAAGTTGAGCAGGCCCTACAAAAGCCTCCGGACATGTTTGACCACCTGGGCATTCATATAGCAAGTAGTCTCCTGGAAATGGATGAATGCCAACAAATCCACGCCCAGAGTATCATCTATTAGACAGGGATCTGGGGAGATTTAAGCAGCTGGGCACCACAACAAGGCTGACCGATGAGCCTCTGCCCCTGACAATGGTGCAACCACATTATGGGTAATCCACATCCCATTCCTACCTGCCTCCAAGATACCAGGCCACACCACTGAGTCCAAACTTATCCCACCCATCACCCCATCCCACTTAACTTACTCCCAAACTGGCCAACCCCTCCACATCCTCTAAGGTTCTTTATAGAGCCATTTTGGTGGAGTATGAGGAGCCATCCCAATTTGTAAATTTATAGTAATTTTTTAAATATCAACAAAGTTTTATCTCTCCCAATAGCTACTGCATGGTATATGGTTCGGATTACGTGGATTGGACAGGGTCACTAACGCATGGTGCAAAGACAGATTGTTGTTTTCTGGGGCCTTAATCTGGACTTGCGCCATATGCTTCTTGGCCTCTTCAATCTGTCATCTGAACAGGGGAGTAGTAAGGGTGGCTCCAGTGGAGCATCTGCTCCAGGCACCTGCTCCAGCCAGGGAGCTGGAGATCAGCCATCCAATGAAGGGAAGAGCACCTGCTGAGCTGAGTATGAAACACATAAAGAGATCAGTGCCTCAAGGCAGGGGGCATGGTGTGGGTGGAGCAACACTTGCAGCTCCGTCCACACCACACCCTCAGTATGGACAAACTGATCTCCCCCAGTCGAATGGCTGATCTACAACAGTAAGGAGGAGGGGAGGAGATCTGTGTGTGTGAAGGGAGAGGAGCTTTGTTAAGTGGAAGAGCTGTGTGTGCATGAGTGTGCGCAGGGGTTGGTCTGTGTGAGAAGGGGAGAACTGTTTGTGTGTGTAAAGGGGGAGATCTGAGTGAGGAGGGAGCACTGTATGTAAGGAGAGGCTGAGTGAGGGGGAGAGCTGTGTAAGGGGAGGTGAGCTGTGTAAGGAGGAGAGCTGTGGTGGGGTGTGAATGAACGGGGGTTGTGTGTGTTTGAGGGGAGGAGATATGTGTGAGAAGGGGGAAGATCTAATTAAGTGGGGAGAGCTGTGTGAGAAATGTATACACTGTATGTATTTACAGCATACTTGCCGACAATCAGCTCTCTCCTTCTGGGAGGTAGCTGATTGTCGGCTAACAGTGGGGGGCATGTCCGGACAACTATGACATGTTGGGGGCAGAGTCGGGGGTGGGGCTGCACGATCGCATCATATTGGCCTTGATACCTCTTCACAATGCCACTATTTTCAACACTGTGAAGCAGGGAGCGGGGCTATGATGACGTGTTTCAGCGCGAATCGCGTCACTGGCCCCCCAGCTGTGGGGATTTCTAGTGTATTCTGTGGGGAGGTCAGGAGGGTTGGGGAATGTCGAGAGGCTTGCCTGCCTTTCCAGTGGGCCAGGAGCAGCACCCAAAATTGGGAGGCTCCTGGCCAAATCTGGAGGGTATGCAAGCCTGATTTACAGTATATATACATTAATATGGAGCCCCGAGGCAGTACTGCCCCGTGGGATCTTAATCCGGCTCTGAGACTGAATAGAAGGGAGGAAGGGTTGATCCACGGGCAATATCAAAGAGGGAGCAGGAGGCAGTCTCCTCCCACCATCACCCCCAGTTTCTCCTCTTTTGAGGTGGGTTCTACCTACCACCCTGGCCTTGACATCAGCCAGCCTGGTTTGCACAGAGGAGAGAACATGAAGGCTGTGTCCCTGCTGCTGAGGGGATACCTGAGCTGGGTGCTGCTGCTCATAGCCTGGGTTATGTGACTGTGACTGTGATAAGCCTGAGCAGTGAGTCTGATGAGGTCACACCTGACTGATCTGACACCTAATGTCAATAAGGGGCACTACTATGGCATGTGTATAAGGGGCACTACTGTTGCATAATGTGAGCTATGGACATTACTGTGGCATAATATGAACTGTAGTAAATACTGTGTAACATAATGTAAACATGAATAAAAGAGATAAAACTTGGGAGAGATAAAACTTGTTGATATACAGTAGCAGTTTTTATATATTTAAAACCATGTTGGTTTTGTTAAACATTAAAATGCAGCCATGTTGGTTTTGCTTTTAAGTAAAAATATGTTTAATGATATTTACAGCCATGTTGGTTGATTTTTTATCTCTGAAAAAAAATGTTTTTCTTTCCCCAGAAAAAAAATGTGTAGTGTTTTTACTCACCTTAAATTAGTGGAACTTCAGGACATTGACAATGGCATCACAGGTGTCCGGGATGATGTGTCCCAAAGCCTGTGGGCAAATGAGGGTCCCAAACTTCAGGTCTTCAAAGGACCTTCCTGTAGCCAGGTACCTCAGGGTAGCAATGAACCTCTCCTCAGCTGGGATGGCCCTCATCATGCTGGTGTCCTGCCTCTGGATATAGGGGGTCACCAGATGCAGCAACTCCTGGAAGGTGGCATCATCCACACGCAGGTAGTTGCCATAATCATCTGGGTTGTTTTACCTAATCTCCATCAGCAGGGGCATATGGGAGCGAGACTCCCTCCTCCTCTCCTCAGCTTCATTACCTTTGAGCTTCAAATAGCCATAGGCTAGCAGAAGCTTATAGCGATAGGAATCCATCACCACAGAATGCAGTATAGAACACACTTTGGTAAAGGCAAGCCCAAAACAAAGCAGAGCATAATAGCAATGTACAGCATTAAGCAGGGTATAAGACCAAGGGCAAAATTTACTAAGCGGCAGTTTGACGGCAGGTTCTATTCTGTTCTAAACCCCGGTGGTTTGGTGGCGGTTTGACGGCGGGTTCTATTCTGTTCTAAACCCCGGGGGTTTGGTGGCGGTTTTGCAGCAGTTTCTAAATAACTGCCCTGTTCTATTCTATTCTAAAATGTGTTTTGACTGCGGTTTGGTGGTGGTTTTGCTATCTGCAGATTTACTAAGACCAAAACCACTGCAAAACTGCTGTCAAAACACATTTTAGAATAGAACAGGGCTGTCATCAGTGGCAGGCTGGGTCGGGGAGCAGGGTGCCATGTGTCCCCCGGGCTGCAGCGCCATACGGGCCATGGGCCTCCATCCGGTCAGTGCTACACACGCAGTGCAGTCTGTGTTACAGACTGCACTGCGTGTGTAGCACTGACCGGATGGAGTGCGGTCAGCGCTACACAGTGCCTGACAAACACACAGCCGCTGGCGCAGGCAGCTGTGTGTTTGTTATGAATGGCAGCCAATGAGAGTCTGTCAGACTCTCACTGACTGCTGCTGTGCCCACTGCAGGAGCCGCTCCATCTTCCGGCTCCTGCAGTGGGTAATGGGAGAGATGTCATGACATTGCTCCCATAATGCAGAGCGGCCCGGCCCAGGAAGATGAACGGAGGAGCGGATGGCGGCGGCGGGAGTGGGGATTAAGGTAAGTGTTTTATTTTTTATTATGTGTGTCTACTGGGGGGGCGGGCACTACTGGTGGCACTACAAGGGGGAGAGCAATACTGGGGGCACTACAAGGTGGAGATCACTACTGGGGACACTACAAGGGGGGGCTATTACAAGGGGGATTACCATGGGGGGCACTACAAGGGGGGGCACTACAAGGGGGAGACCACTACTGGGGGCACTACAAGGGGATGGACTACTACTGGGGGCACTGCATAGGGGGCTTGCTACTGAGGGCACAAGGGGCACTGCACAGGAGGGACCACTACTGGGGGCAATATATAAGGGGCTTACTACTGGGAGCACAAAGGGCACTGCACAGGGGGGACCACTACTGGGGGCACTGTATAAGGGGCACTGCATAGGGGGATCACTACTGGGGGCACTACTGGAGGCCTGCATAAGGGGGTCCTTCTCCTGGGGCACAGGGTGCACTGCATATGGGCACCACTACAGTGGGCTGCCCCATATCTTTATTTTTACTTTACATTAATTCCATATGGACCCGCCTCCTTCCTGGAACACTTGAGGGGGGGGCGCCGTAGCACGCACGTGCTCCGGGCACCCTGGCTACATGCTACTCCACTGCCAGGGCCACCTGCATGCATTTGCCCCCCAGGCTAAAAGTTGCCAGCCAGCTCCTGGCTGTCATTTAGAAACCGCTGCAAAACCGCCACCAAACCCCCGGGGTTTAAAATAGAATAGAACCCACCATCAAACCGCCACTTAGTAAATTTTGCCCCAAGACTCACTAGTCACAGAGCAGAGTGTGCCCAGATCTAAAATGGATGCTGCCTTTTATACCCCCTAGATAAGCCCTCCCCTATTGAGTTTCCAGCAGATGCATCGTGAGGTTGTTTGCTGCATACGATATATCATAATTGATTTGCAATCGCTTTACGACACATCTAATCGTATGCTCGTTTGTACAATCATACCATTTGTTGGCACAAATCGGGAAGAATTTCAAGGGAAATCGTATATGAGATTGCATCGTATACAAATTGCACCGTGTATGGGCACCTTAAGTGTAGGCAGTTAGAACTCAAATATTTGTCTCTCGGTACAGTCAGTAATGTTAGCCTGGCTTACAGCACAAAAAGAATGCAATAGTTATTTAGTAGCTAAAACACAATACAGAATCTTATTTTCAGCCCATTCACAGTATGCTATGGCAGATAGGTCTGGGAGCTACCTTGCACATCTAGCTAGGATGGAATGCCTGTCAAATACAGTAGAAGAATTACTAGACGAAAGTGGTGAGATTCAAAAACAGACTCCAGATATAGTGGAAGTATTTGTTAATTTCTAGCAGACCCCTTATGAGTCTAAACTGACAAGTAGTGTAGAGGATTTGGCAGAATATCTAGCTAAAATTCCTCTTCCTGTTTTATCTAGCAAAGCAAGGGAATCTTTGGATTACCCGATCTCATCTGATGAAGTGTAACGAGTAATTCACTCCTTCCCTTGAGGGCTCCTTGATTGGATGGAATCCCGGTTGATTTTTATAAAAAATACTCCAGAATCTAATCAACAAAATGACACTGCGGTCTGATCCGCAGTGTCACCGAATAATATTTTTTTTGACACTGGGAAAGAGCACCCCTGAATGAGGCAGCAGCCCCTTGATGAACAACACAGACAGCACCCCTTTTTGATGGACAACAAACCACCCCTGCCAAGTGCGGACAGACCACCTGCAGCGTCACAAATATGTGGACCATAAACTGCTAATGCACACACACAAAAAAAGCACTTTTTTTTAACTCTAGAGCACCCCTGAATGAGGCAGCAGCCCCTTGATGAACAACACAGACAGCACTGCTTCTGTGGGAACAGACTACCTGCAGAGTCAAAAATACGTGGACAATAAACTGCGTTCTAGCCTGCAGTGTCACCAAACAATAACAATAATAGCACAGCTAAGTTGCTAATGCACAAAAAAAGCACTTTTATTTTTTTTTTACACTGGGGAAGAGCACCCCTGATTGACATAGCACCCCCCCTGGACATCACAGCCCACGTTTATGACTCTCAACCCTAGCCCCTTGATGGACATGATAACAACAGCAGCCCTTATGTATAATATAATAACACAGCAGCAGCCCCTTGATTGACTGGACAAGTGACAGAGCAGCTGCAGCACCCACTGAAGCTCCCCTTTATATACTGCAGCTCCAGCCCCTTTATAGACAACACAGCAGCAGCCTTCAGCCCCAGACCCCGACAGGGCAAGTTGGTCAACACACTGACACAGACAGTGACAGCAACATGTCTGTTCATTTCACCATCCACACCCAGAGTGAAAATGGCGCCGATCACCAGGACCTTTATAGAATCCAAAACCCGTGAGAACCTGACAGCAGGAGGATGATGTTTTGCCTCGTTTTGAGATCCAACTCACGCAGGAAAATCCGAGCCTAGCTTGGTTCTTGCCTCGGACCTGGAAGTTCGGGTCGGTCCGGTTCTCTGAGAACCGGACCTGCTCATCTCTAGTATTTAGGTCTCAAATACATCTCAAGATTATATTCAGTTGAACGTTAAACCCCATTTGGAATATTTAAAAACAAAGGTGAGAAGCTGGATAAAACTACCCTCATCTATGATGGGTTGAGTTAATTTAATCAAGATGGTTATACTCCCTAAACTATTGTATGTTTTTTGTAATTTTCCTATGTATATCTCCCAATAGCAATCTTTAGATAGATAGTTTGTTTTCATCTCTGATTTGGGCTAAGGCTTAGAAAATGGGGTGGACTTGTGCTACCCCATTTTCGTTTATATTATTATGCCGTCCACTTGGCTCACCTATGGCAGCGGATTAGAGATCTGGATCCATTGCCTAAATTAATGGTTGTACAACTAGAAATTTCTCACACACCATTATAGATGTTGTTGAATGGTAAGGTGTTTCGTAATAACATTCCTCTTATTGCCCAGGCGACTCCAGTTGGGAATATGTTAGAAAGCTGTTGGGTGATGTGGGCTTAGATACGGATACAACTCTTTGCACTCAAAGATTTTGCCCGAATTAGAGGGAATTCAGGTCCATGAGGTTTGGAGTGAGTGAGGAGTGGTCTCAATGGGTCACCTATACTTTGCAGGGGTGTTGAAATCATTCTCCCAGTTACAACGAGAGTTTAGCATTCCCACTGCTAATTTTTTTAGATTTCTTCAGTTAAGGCATGCCTTGTCTGCTCAATTTTCGGGGGGTCCCCCAGATATTATTGACTCCTCTTTAAAAAAGCATATAATGACTACTGATTCATGTAGATCTTTATCCAAATTGTATTCATTTTGCTGGATGCTTATCATTCAGAGGAGTTATTGGATCTTAGAACTAATGGGAGAATGATTTGGGGGCCCTATGCAAGGATGAATGGAAAATGGCATTGAAATACCCACAGGTATCTACGGTTTCCATTTATTTCAACAAATACAACTGTTTGTATTGCATAGGGTATATATTACTCCAATACGTTTACATAAATTTGGCGGTAGAACAAACTCTAAAGGGGTATCCAATTAGCTCCAAAAAAATTTCGTCCGTAAACAACTAGGTTTTTTCACCAATGTTCGGGTATTTTTTGACGATTTTTTTATCGTGCTATCTAATTAAACCCCGTTTATTAAACCACGAAAAATTTCTCTTTTTCTCACGAAAATACATAGGATCCGTGAAAAATCGTGGACCTACTGTATGTATTTTCTCTGCCGCAATCGGGAGAAAAACACCTTCTTATGGGGGATTTGGTTTTGCCTGCCTGAGGCAGGCAAAACAAAATCCCTAATAAGTTCCGGCTTTGGGCCTAATTGGATAGCCCCTGTTGAGGTAATTAGCTGTGGTAAGTTACCGCAGCTAATTGGATACCCCCCTAAGTGCCCTAAATGTAGGGCCGATGACTGTACTCTCTTACATTTGGTATGGGATTATCCACAGGTTCTATATTGCTGAACTTAAATATTAGGGGCTATATCAGATACTGGAGTTCCGAGGGCTGTTTTTTCAGCAAATGTTTGTTTACTGGGCATAGTTGATGAAAATGGGCCGGATAGACACACTAAACAATATATTGAGAATCTATGCAGCCTAGCTAAAGTATGTATAGCCCGTACGTGGATGGCCCAGGAAGGTCCAGTGTTTAAACAATAGATATCATTAGTAAATACCACCCTGGCCAATGAGACGTATTCATATTTGGTCAGAAAAGTGGAATACAAGTTTGACAAAATCTGGTATAAGGGGATTTATTCTAAATATTTTACAATTTTCTCAGGTTAAGATTCGTCCACTGTGTCCATTTTGTAGTTTTATTGACTTAGGTGGGGGGGAGGAAAGAAAATATTATTATATCTATATATTTATTTATTTTTTGTGTTTTTGTTTTGCCTTGATCTGTTTCTGTGTTTAGGTATGTAACTGTATAGAGTGTACGGTTAACACCTATGATGTGCAATGTGTATGTATTCTGTATGTTGCCTGAGATAATTGTTCTTGTCTTATTGTTTTAACATGGGAAAATTTATTAAAAAAATATTGAATTTAAAAAGAAAATCATTTTTCACACCTCTTCCACTGGAACTTACCTGTTCAAAAAGAGGATCTGTCTCTCACTGACGCCTGGAACTGGCTCCTCTGTATCTGTACAGGGAGTACTTGCAGTAGCCAGGCTCTTGCCCACGCTGACTGCACGTGATGTTACGTCACTGCTGATCGGCCGCCCCAGCGCGCTACCGCCACCTGCCTGGCATTGCAAGCAGCTGCACTATGCGTCGCACCAGTGAACTGGCTAGGCCCCGCCCTTCCACGGAGCGCATGGCTATGAAACAGCTGGGCACACCAAGGATCTCATCGATTTCACAGAGGCAGCCATTTACTTTAGTTTTATGTCACCTTCTGTACTCTATCACTTGGCCCAAGGGGATAAACTCAGGGCCTGATTCAGGTTGGTTCGCAAGGCTGCGTTCGAGCGCAGCAAGCCAATGTTTGCATTCTAGCCATGCGTATAAGATGCAGTGTGCGTGCGCGAACCAGCCACTGTGATCGGGATCGCAGTGAGGCGCAGAGTCTTCACATGGTGGTTGAAAAGAAGTGACCGTTTAAGGGTGGTAGCGGGGGGTGATCAGAGAAATGCAGGTGTGTTTGGGCATTTAAACACCATTACAGGGACATGCATAATTAAACCCCTGCGATAGCATACACTTGCAGAGGTCTAGGTGGTGACAGGAAGTATAGCAGTTTCTGCAATACAGTCAGGTCAACCACAACTGTGCGGATGGTTCCTATGTTGCTTGATGTTACTGTCGTTTTCACGGACGCATGTCATGGGAAGTGGGCGGCTTTATACAGTGGTGGGCATCTTGGTATAGAGCTCTGGTTGCCGTGCGATTGCATTCATTAGCATATTTTCGCAGTGAGCGGGGTGCGTGCGAACGCAGCTTTGCAAACCAGCCTCAATCAGGCCTTCACCTCACAATTCGTGTTGAAAGTGTAACCAGGAGTATCTTATTAGAGTGGCCAGTGTGCAGTCTCCAAGTGCCTCCTCACAGGGCCGCCATCAGGGGGGGACTGCCGGGACTGGAGTCCCGGGCCCGGACACTGACAGAACGGGAGGGGGCCCGTGCCAGTTCCTACCCTATTCTATCACCAATGTATAGCCTGCACTACCCCCTGGAGTTAAAATGGGGTGGGGTGCTGCTACAGCCTGCCGGCCTGCACTACTTGTGTGCGCACCTGCTCCAACCAGAGAGCCCGCTCCCCTCCTCCGATGGACCGATATAATTCCCTTCACGCTGATTACAATGGGGGCGGAGCCTATGTGACAAGCCCCGCCCCCGCACGGACGCAAATCGCGTCATCGCGCTGGGGGGCGGAGCCTAATGATGCAAGGTGCCCGCCCCCCATTACCAAGCTGCTGTTGCTTCAAAGTGTAAGTTAGAAGTATGTATGTGTTTTAGCATGCGTATGTATGTGTCTGTATGCTTTAGTGTGTATGTGCTAGTGTTTATATACAGTATTTATGTGTCTGTGTTAGTGTGAATATGCTAGTGTGTATATATGTGTTTGCTTTGCTAGTGTGTATATATGTGTCTGTATGTGCTAGTGTGTATATGTGTGTATGTTGGTGTGTATGTGCTGGTGTGTATATATATATGTGTATGTATGTTAGTGTGTATATATGTGTATGTACTGTATGTGTTGGTGTGTATGTGCTAATGTGTATATATGTGTATGCATGTTGCTATATACTGTATATATTATATATATATATATATATATATATGTGTGTATATATATATATATATATATATATATACCAGACCTACGAGGCGGCACTCGGAGACAGTGCAAATATGATAAAGAAGCAATGTGGTTTATTGCATAGTCATCATCATCATAAACCACATTGCTTCTTTATCACATTTGCATTGTCTCCGAGTGCCGCCTCGTAGGTCTGGTACACAGTGGGGATGCAGCTCTCCTTCAAGGAGGGCATCGGAGCAAGTAATACTGCATTTACTGCATCTATTTCTTTGTGGTGTTTGTGTGTGTATATATATATATACATACAGAGTATATTAGAACCCCCCCCCTCAGAAAATCCTTTGTTTGCCCCTGCTCTTGTTTAATATTTTTTTCTACTTTGCGGTCGGAGCGCGTGACTTCATGACGCCACGCCGCTGGAAGGGAGAGGTCAGAGGAGCAGCGACAGCCAGACCTGAATGAGAAGAAGCCAGAAGAAAGGAGCATTCTTCAAGGCGATAAGGTAAGTCATGATTAATGAGACTTATAGTGCATACACACGGGACGATTCGCTCCATGAATGAAATCGTCCCGTGTGTCCCTGGCAGATGTGTGCTCAGTGTCATTAATGACACTGAGCACAAACACTGAACGAAATCAAGAACGATTTAGTTCAGTGCCGGGCTCCCTCCCTCATCCCCGAACATGTTCAACCTTACAATATTGTCAGGTTGGATGGGAGGTTCGGCCGATGAATGTTAACTACCAACTACAAATGGGAGCGCGCATTGGTAGTTATCGTTCATCGTTTTGGGGCAAAAACTGAACGATTTTTTTGACGACTGAATGATAACGATATCGTTATCGTTCAGTCGTCCAAAAAATCACTGCGTGTGTATGCACCTTTAGCGGTAGTGGGGGGATGGGGGCCCAGGGGCCCTGCCTATTTTGTCAGTCCCGGGCCCCACAATTGCTGATGGCAGCCCTGCCTCCTCATGTCCTCCCCTTGTGACAACGCATGCACAGATTAGACTCTGGCACCGTGCCAGAGTCTACTGCGCATGCTCATCTCTCTAGGAATATAGTGGCTGTGCCATTTTCCCCAAGATTTCTTAAGTCAAGTGTAATACCCCTGGTCCCGGGTACAAATAGGAGGTAGTTGAAATTCCGGCAGTCGGGATGCCAGCGCTCAAAATGCCGGTGCCGGAATCCTGACACCAGTCAGAATCCCTGTGCTGGTATCTTGACATAGTGGGGTTAGGGGGAGGGTTAAGGGTTAGAATCAGGCACTAAGGGTGAGGGTTAAGGTTAGGCACTAGGGTGAGGTTAGGTTTAGAGTGCAGGAAGGGAGGGATAGGCATAGGGGTAGGGTTAGGATACTTACCGACAGGTGTTGGTATTCTAACACTGTCGAGATGCCAGAATTGGCATTCTGACCTCCGGGATCCCGAGCACTGGCATCCCATTCCCAACTTAAACAAATGTCTGCAGTGACACAGTGTATGGTGCACCATACTTACTCTGCTCCGGCTGGTCATGGGTGAAGCACAGGTACCAGTGGATCCCCAGTATACTCAAGTGTTTAATGCAGGTGAGCTGTGGTATAATGGGTGTCAAAGTCAAATAATTGGATGTGATTGTTTGCAATTATTATCTGACGATCTAGTCGTCTGTTGCCTGGTAAAGAGTAAATCGGATGCATGCTTTGCGTCAGCGCAATCCGACGTGCACAGATGTGTATATATATATACAGTATATAACATTCAAGGTTTAGTCAAGTGTGTGAGAAACAGGTTCCATGCATATGTCTGTGTGTGTTTGCATATATATATATATATATATATATATATACTGTATATATATATATATATATATATATATATTAGGGGTGAGCGGGTTCGGATTTCTGAAATCCGAACCCCCCCGAGCCCCCCCGATCCGAGGCTGATCCGAGTCAGGCTCGACTTTTCCCGCCTGACTCGGATCTGAAATCGAGGCAAAACGTCATCATCCCGCCTTACGGGTCTCGCGGGTTTAGGATCCTATATAAGGTACCCGCGTCGGCGCCATTTTCTCACTCGGCTGTGGACAGTGAAGAGGGAGGGTGGGAGTTAGGGCTGGCTGGGCTGTGTAGTGTAGTGTAGTGTAATGCAGAGTAGTGTTGTGCTGTGCTGTGCTGCGCTGTGCTGCTGTTGTCCATAGGGGCTGTGTCCACTACTTCAAAGTCCATAGGGGCTGGCTGGACTGTGTTGTGCAGTCAGTTGTCCATAAGGGCAGTGTCCACTCCAAAGTCCTGTGCAGTGTCCCAGTCCTAAAGGGGTGCTGTAGTGTTGTCCAGGGGGTGCTCTGTCCATCAGGGGTGCTTCCCCAAGTGCTAAAAAAAATAATATTTTTTCTGTGTTTGTGAATTGTGTGCGCAGTAGCTGCACGTGCATCAACAAAGTAGTGCCAAGTGTGCGCCTGTGTCATAAGTAAAGGGCCAGCTGGCTTGACCGTTAAAGGGTGCTGTAACCCCCAAAGTACACTCCAAACCAAATAAAAAAATATTTTCTGTGTTTGTGAATTGTGTGCGCAGTAGCCGCACGTGCATCAACAAAGTAGTGCCAAGCGTGCGCCTGTGTCATAAGTAAAGGGCCGGCTGGCTTGACCATTAAAGGGTGCTGTAACCCCCAAAGCACACTCCCACCCAAATAAAAAAATATTTTCTGTGTTTGTGAATTGTGTGCACTGTGGCTGCACGTGCATCAACAAAGGAGCAGCGCCAAGCGTGCGCCTGTGTCCCATAAGTAAAGAGCCGGCTGGCTCATTTCTTAAAGGGTGGTGTAACCCACAAAGTGCACTACTCTCTAGCAAAAATAAAAAAATATTTTATGTGTTTGTGTGCGCCTTAGCCGCACTTATATATCAATATAACATAAATGGAGGACCAAACTTTCTCCGATAAAAATAAAATAGGGAAGGATCAAGAACCACTTCCTCCTAGTGCTGTTGCTGCTGCTGGGAGTTGTTCATCATCCCAGAGAGGAAGTAGGAACACCACTACTTTTACTAAACAATTGACCCTCCAACAGTCCCTAGCTATGAGGATGAAGTACGACAGCAGTCATCCTGAAGCAAAACGTATAACTGAGGCCTTGACTGTTGGTGTTAGACGTGCGTCCGGTATCCGCCATTAGTGCAGTGGGATTTAGACAATTGATGGAGGTAGTGTGTCCCTGGTTCCAAATCCTGTCTAGATTCCACCTGCATCCTCAAAGCAGCAGCGACAAGCGTGCGTCTGTCTGTTAGAGGTTGGTGTAACCCTCAAAGTGCGCTCCACAAACAATACAAAAATTCTCCTTTTTTTTCTCTTTGTGAATTGTGTGGGCTGTAGCCGCACTTGCATCCTCAAAGCAGCAGCGACAAGCTTACGTCTGTCTTTTAAAGGGTGGTGTAACCCTCAAAGTGCTCCAAAAATTAAAAAAATATTTTTTTTATGTGTTTGTGACTTGTGTGCGATGTAGCCGCACGTGCATCAACACAGTAGCAGCGCCAAGCGTGCGCCTGTGTCATAAGTCAAGGGCCGGTTTGGACATCTGGTCCGGACTGAAGGACGTGCCAACAATTTCTGACAAGTCTACTGTCACTGCATATGATACTGTCCTCAAAGCAGCAGCGACAAGTGTGCATCTGTCTGTTAAAGGGTGGTGTAACCCTCAAAGTGCGCTCCACAAACAATAAAAATATTCTTCTTTATTTTTCTGTCTTTGTGAAATGTGTGGGCTGTAGCCACACCTGCATCCTTAAAGCAGCAGCGACAAGCGTGCGTCTGTCTGTTAAAGGGTGGTGACACACTCAAAGTGTGCTCCACAAATAATAAAAATATTCTTCTTTTTTTTCTGTCTTTGTGAAATGTGTGGGCTGTAGCCGCACCTGCATCCTTAAAGCAGCAGCGACAAGCATGCGTCTGTCTGTTAAAGGGTGGTGTAACCCTCAAAGTGCGCTCCACAAACAATAAAAAAAATTATTTTTTTTCTGTCTTTGTGAATTGTGTGGGCTGTAGCCGCACTTGCATCCTCAAAGCAGCAGCGACAAGCTTACGTCTGTCTGTTAAAGGGTGGTGTAACCCTCAAAGTGCTCCAAAAAATAAAAAAATATTTTTTTTATGTGTTTGTGACTTGTGTGCGATGTAGCCGCATGTGCATCAACACAGTAGCAGCGCCAAGCGTGCGCCTGTGTCATAAGTCAAGGGCCGGTTTGGACATCTGGTCAGTACTGAAGGACGTGCCAACAATTTCTGACAAGTCTACTGTCACTGCAGATGATACTGTCCTCAAAGCAGCAGCGACAAGCGTGCGTCTGTCTGTTAAAGGGTGGTGTAACCCTCAAAGTGCGCTCCACAAACAATAAAATATATATATATTTTTTTCAGTCTTTGTGAAATGTGTGGACTGTAGCCGCACCTGCATCCTTAAAGCAGCAGCGACAAGCGTGTGTCTGTCTGTTAAAGGATTATATCGGTGACAGCATCCAAGTAGGCATGTCAGACAGTCCGTACCTGTGCTGGCAGGAAAAAGAAGCAATGTACAAACTGGCTCTATTTTACCTGAG
Source organism: Taudactylus pleione (assembly GCA_031769625.1). Taxonomy (NCBI): domain Eukaryota; kingdom Metazoa; phylum Chordata; class Amphibia; order Anura; family Myobatrachidae; genus Taudactylus; species Taudactylus pleione. The sequence continues at coordinate 13,372,634 of JAUIMM010000137.1, read as the reverse complement.
TTGCCCCCCCTCCAGTGTGTACTCCGAAAGAGTGTTTAGTGCAGCCAGGAACCTTATCAGCGAAAGGTGTAGGAGGTTGCTTCCACAAAATGTGGAGAAGATGATGTTCATAAAATGAATTATCAACTCTTCCAGGGAGACCAGCCTCCAGAACGTACAGAGGGACCTGTGGTTGTGGATTCCAGCGGGGACGAATTAATACTCTGTGAGGATAAGGATGTACACAACACTGAAGAGGGTGAGGAATCGGTGGATGAGGAGGATGAGGATGACATCTTGCCTCCGTAGAGCCAGTTTGTGCAGGGACAGATTAATTGCCAGCTTGTTTTGTGGGGGCCCAAACGAACCAATCATTTCAGCCACAGTCGTGTGGCAGACTCTGGTGCTGAAATGTTTGGTTTGTTAAAGTGTGAATGACCTGTTTATACAACATAAGGGAGGGTGGGAGGGCCCAAGTACAATTCCATCTTGCACCTCTTTTTTTTCTTTGAATTATGTACTGTTTGGGGCCTAGTTTTTCAAACTGCCATCCTGTCTGCCACTGCAGTGTCACTCCTAGATGCCCTGCATCACTGCCAGCGGGTTGCTTAGGATAGCTAAGTTTTTTCCTGGCAGCCCCAGTTGTGGGAGAAAATGAAGATGGAGCTGTTGACGTGTCATGTTCCGCTTCAGCTGACAGTGTGTTCACCAGCAGGTCTTTGCACCTCTGCAGGCTTGTGTCGGCCGGAAAGAGAGACACCACATAGGCTTTAAACCTAGGATCGAGCACGGTGGCCAAAATGTAGTGGTCTGATTTCAACAGATTGACCACCCTGGAATCCTGGCAAAGCGAATGAAGGGCTTCATCCACAAGTCCCACATGCCGAGCGGAATCGCTCCATCTTAACTCCTCCTTCACTTTCTCTAGCTGCTTCTGCAAAAGCCTGATGAGGGGAATGACCTGACTCAAGCTGGCACTGTCTGAACTGACTTCACGTGTGGCAAGTTCGAAGGGCTGGAGAACCTTGTACAACACGGAAATCATTCTCCACTGCACTTGAGTCAGGTGCATACCCCCTCCATTTGCCTATGTCATAGGTGGATGTATAGGCTTGAATGGCCTTTTGCTGCTCCTCCATCCTCTGAAGCATATAGAGGGTTGAGTTCCACCGCGTCACAACCTCTTGCTTCAGGTGATGGCAGGGCAGGTTCCAGAGTGTTTGCTGGCGCTCCAGTCTTCGGCACGCAGTTGCTGAATGGCGAAAGTGGCCCGAAATTTTTCGGGCCACCCAAAGCGTCTCCTGCACGCCCCTGTCGCTTTTCAGAAAATTCTGCACCACCAAGTTTATTGTGTGAGCAAAACATGGGACATGCTGGAATTTGCCCAGATGTAATGCCCGCACAATATTGGTGGCATTGTCAGATATCACAAATCCCCAGCAGAGTCTAAGTGGGGTAAGCCACTGGGCGATTATTTCCCTCAGTTTCTCTAAGAGGTTGTCAGCGGTGTGCCTCTTACTGAAACCGGTGATACACAGCGTAGCCTGCCTTGGAACGAGCTGGCATTTCTGAGATGCTGCTACTGGTGACGCTGCTGCTGTTGCTGCTTAAGGTGACACATCTACCCAGTGGGCTATCACAGTCATATAGTCCTTAGTCTGCCCTGTTCAACTTGTCCACATGTCCGTGGTTAAGTGTACATTGGGTACAACGGCATTTTTCAGGATACTGAGGACACTTTTTCTGACGTTTCTGTACAGTCTCGGTATCGCCTGCCTAGTGAAGTGGAACCTAGATGGGATTTGGAACTGAGGACACACTACCTCCATCAATTGTCTAAATCCGACTGCACTAATGGCAGATACCGGACGCACGTCTAACACCAACATAGCAGTCAAGGCCTCAGTTATACGTTTTGCTTCAGGATGACTGCTGTCGTACTTCATCCTCCTTGCTAAGGACTGTTGGAGGGTCAATTGTTTAGTAAAAGTAGTGGTGTTTCTACTTCCTCTCTGGGATGATGAATGACTCCCAGCAGCAGCAACACCAGCAGCGGCAGCAGGAGGCGTAGCAATGCAGGATCGTCCGAAGGAATCCCGGATAGGAGAGTCAGTCATGCCAGTGACATGGCCTGCAGGACTACTTCCGATCCTGACTAAGGAGGAAATTGATGAGGAGGGAGTTGATGGTGTGGTTTGCAGGCGCTTGGATACAACAGGACAACGGGATTTAGGTGTCCCTGGACTGCTTATGGCCTTAGCCAAAGTTTCTGAACTTGACAGTAACTTTTTATGAATGCGCTGCAGGTGCCGTATAATGGAGGATGTTCCTAGGTGGTTAACGTCCCTACCCCTACTTATTTCACCTTTACATATGGTACATATGGCAAGATAGTTGTTGTCCAGATTTGGATAGAAATATTGTCAGACCAAAGTGGTGGAATGTTTGGTCTTCTGCCCAGGCATGACCGTGATGGTCTTTTTCATCCCACGGACAACAACTGTCTCCCCCGGAGCCTGATTTAAACAAACCACATCACCATCAGAATCCTCCTTGCCAACTTCCTCCTCAGTGCCAGCTACACCAGTATCCTCATCCTGTTGTACTTCAACAGTGACATCTTCAATTTGCATATCAGCAAGTGGACTGTGGGTGCTCCTTTCAGCATTAGCAGGGGGCGTGCAAATGGTGGAAAGAGCCACCTCTTCCAGTCTAGTGCTGGGAAGGTCAGGCATCGCAACCACACTTGGACTCTCCTTGGGGATTTGTAATATCTTCTTAGAACACACAGTTCTTTGCTGTGCTTTTGCCAGCTTAACTCGTTTGATTTTTTTACCGGGAGGAGGGCTTCCATCGTCATGTGAAGCTGAACCACTATTCATGAACATACTAGTCATACTAGTATGACACACACTAGTCATAGGGAAAGACCTTAGCCGTTCCTTGCCACTCCGTGTCATAAATGGCATATTTGCAAGTTTAAGTTTCTCTTCAGATGATTTAAATGTTTTTTTAAGGTCATTTTCCTGAACTTTGTCATTTGGGATTGTATGTGGCCTCTACTATGACATTGGGCATCGGCCTTGGCAGACGACGTTGATGGCATGTTTTCGTCTATGTCATGACTAGTGGCAGCAGCTTCAGCACTAGGAGGAAGTGGTTCTTGATCTTTCTCTATTTTATTTTTATCGGAGAAAGTTTGGTCCTCCATTTATGTTATATTGATTTGATGTATACATGCGGCTAAGGCGCACACAAACCCAGAAAATATTTTTTTATTTTTGCTGGAGAGTAGTGCACTTTGTGGGTTACACCACCCTTTAAGAAATGAGCCAGCCGGTTCTTTACTTATGGGACACAGGCGCATGCTTGGCGCTGATCCTTTGTTGATACACGTGCAGCCACAGTGCACACAATTCACAAACACAGAAAATATTTTTTATTTGGTTTGGAGTGTACTTTGGGGGTTACAGCACCTTTTAACGGTCAAGCCAGCCGGCCCTTTACTAATGACACAGGCGCACGCTTGGCACTACTTTGTTGCTGCACGTGCGGCTACTGCGCACACAATTAACAAACACAGAAAATATTTTTTTATTTGGTTTGGAGTGTACTTTGGGGGTTACAGCACCCTTTAACAGTCAAGCCAGCCGGCCCTTTACTTATGACACAGGCGCACGCTTGGCACTACTTTGTTGATGCACGTGCGGCTACTGCGCACACAATTCACAATCACAGAAAATATTTTTTTATTTGGTTTGGAGTGTACTTTGGGGGTTACAGCACCCTTTAATGGTCAAGCCAGCTGGCCCTTTACTTATGACACAGGCGCACGCTTGGCACTACTTTGTTGATGCACGTGCGGCTACTGCGCATACAATTCACAAACACAGAAAATATTTTTTTATTTGGTTTGGAGTGTACCTTGGGGATTACAGCACCCTTTAACGGTCAAGCCAGCCGGCCCTTTACTTATGACACAGGCGCACGCTTGGCACTACTTTGTTGATGCACGTGCGGCTACTGCGCACACAATTCACAAACACAGAAAATATTTTTTTATTTGGTTTGGAGTGTACTTTGGGGGTTACAGCACCCTTTAACGGTCAAGCCAGCCGGCCCTTTACTTATGACACAGGCGCACGCTTGGCACTACTTTGTTGATGCACGTGCGGCTACTGCGCACACAATTCACAAACACAGAAAATATTTTTTATTTGGTTTGGAGTGTACTTTGGGGGTTACAGCACCTTTTAACGGTCAAGCCAGCCGGCCCTTTACTTATGACACAGGCGCACGCTTGGCACTACTTTGTTGCTGCACGTGCGGCTACTGCGCACACAATTAACAAACACAGAAAATATTTTTTTATTTGGTTTGGAGTGTACTTTGGGGGTTACAGCACCCTTTAATGGTCAAGCCAGCCGGCCCTTTTCTTATGACACAGGCGCACGCTTGTCACTACTTTGTTGATGCACGTGCGGCTACTGCGCACACAATTCACAATCACAGAAAATATTTTTTTATTTGGTTTGGAGTGTACTTTGGGGGTTACAGCACCCTTTAATGGTCAAGCCAGCTGGCCCTTTACTTATGACACAGGCGCACGCTTGGCACTACTTTGTTGATGCACGTGCGGCTACTGCGCATACAATTCACAAACACAGAAAATATTTTTTATTTGGTTTGGAGTGTACTTTGGGGGTTACAGCACCTTTTAACGGTCAAGCCAGCCGGCCCTTTACTTATGACACAGGCGCACACTTGGCACTACTTTGTTGATGCACGTGCGGCTACTGCGCACACAATTCACAAACACAGAAAAAATATATTTTTTTTTAGCACTTGGAGGGAGCACACCTGATGGACAGAGCACCCCCTGGACAACACTACAGCACCCCTTTAGGACTGGGACACTGCACAGGACTTTGGAGTAGACACAGCCCCTATGGACAACTGACTGCACAACACAGTCCAGCCAGCCCCTATGGACTCTGAAGTAGTGGACACAGCCCCTATGGACAACAGCAGCACAGCGCAGCACAACACAGCACAACACTACTCTGCACTACACTACACTACACTACACAGCCCAGCCAGCCCTAACTCCCACCCTCCCTCTTCACTGTCCACAGCCGAGTGAGATAATGGCGCTGACGTGGGTACCTTATATAGGATCCAAAACCCGCAAGACCCGGAAGGCAGGATGATGACGTTTTGCCTCTATTTCAGATCCGAGTCAGGCTGGAAAAGTCGAGCCTGACTCGGATCGGCCTCGGATCGGGGGGGCTCGGGAGGGTTCGGATTTCAGAAATCCGAACCCGCTCACCCCTAATATATATATATATATACTAAATAGCAACATTTAGGTATAGCGATTAAGGGGTATCAATAATTGGGGGCTCATAGTTTTGGAGGTCACGCTACCAAGATTCGCACAATAGCGTGTGGATCTCGATTTCTCAACAAAGGGAGGAATAAGGCGCCATGTACAGGAAAGAACGCACTGTGTTCAAAACCTGTATCATCTAGTGTTGTGAAACCGATATCCGTTATTGTGTGATTTTAAGGAGTGCTGTCTAGGACCTGGGGCAGGAGAGAAAAGTTTGTTTCTTTCATTGTCTGTCTTGGCGCTAGAGTGTGAGTCGCAGAATAGCGTATGTGTATTTCCTGTATTGCTGCAAGGTGTTCAAACAATCATCCTGATAGTATTGTTGTATTGATAGCGTGATTATATTGTTTAAAGCCTCTGAATCATACTGCCATACTAGCTAAAATTCTATTTTCTGTGGAGAAAACTAAAGGTGTATGAAAGCAGATGTGTGATTGTAATGTGAATAGGCTACTACTGTGTGTGGGGCCTATGCTAGCTACCGTGTGTCGGTCCTAAAGACTCGGTACGTGTCTGACAAGGCAGAAAGCTACTGAGTGTGTACACATAGCAGGTGTATTGCAGCGAGGACAGGGATTTTGTACCTCGAAGAAAACAAGGGGTTTTCGAAATTCGGCCCCCAATAGTAGTCGCAGAGCCCATTGATCAGTAAGGTTCTCTGGACACTGTGACTGGACCGCATAGTTGGGTAGACCGCGATTGTGACTTGGGGTGTAGTGGAGGAAATCACTGGAAAGGGTAAGTGTTATTGGAACAGTTAACTTCTAACAGGGGAGAGTACTCAAAAAGGGTAAGCTACTGGACAAGGGCTTAAAGGTGTCCGGAAAGACAGTATAATCGTATAGACTTTATTCTGTTCCTCGTTGTGCACGCTGTCCACAACGTTTAGTGGCCCGGTTGTGCACAATGGGATAGGAGTGCATGAACGTAGCTCTATTGGAATCGTTCACCAGTCCACATTCTGTAGTGATAAGATGCTTAGCATTTTCCCAGATGGGTGCTAAGCAGACGCTGGGAATGGTCGACGATGCGCTGCTTGTGGGAGGACCGACAGGTTCGGCAAGGCATATAATGTATACAAAGTATGGTGCGTATGCAACAGCTTACTGTGATGTATGAGTTAAGATGACCAAGAGATGTGTGAAACCTTTTCCTAAAATTGGCAGTTTAGATGAGGAGGTGTGGAATAATGTTAGAGATAGCCTCTGTGTGGTGAAATCTCTAAAAAACGAGTAATATACAATGACTGTTTAAAGTTGTGGCAGCACAAGGGGAACACATGTTTAAGATAGCATGCACGCGATGCAAGATAGCGCAGGTGCACTTCTATCACACTATGCGGTGGAAGGTTAAGGCACAGCCGATAAAAATAATAATAAAAATGTAACAAGTAATATTTTTTTTCCTGTGTTAAGGAATTTTAAGGTAAAGTTTCTGAAGAAGAAAAAATTAACCCCACTGTAAATTCAGCCATAACTGAAATTGATGAGATTAATGTAAAAGGTAATGGTTTAAAGGAAAAATGTGTGTTGTTAAGCAAAATTATTTTCCATTGCTATAAAAGAGCACTTATTAACATTTTAGATACTTAGGTGGTTATTCATGATTTTGGAATGTACAGTATTAATCATTGAGCATTTCAGGAAAGTAAGATGTCTTTGTTTACAGTTAATATTGAGATTGGGAATTCAATCCAGAATAGTTACTATATGCTAATAAGAACAGTTTTTTTTCCCTTGAAGCTACTTAGAAGTCTTGACAGTAGATTATTTTGTTGTTTCTAAGAGGTTTACTTTGATCTAGTATTAACCAAAATTGGGATTCTAAATTACAATAGATTAACTTAAGTTATAAGGTGGCCATCTCAATAAGAATATCACTCCAGCATTGAATTCTCATATTACTAATTATAAACTTACTTATGTTCATTTTTCTCTATTTTTGAAGAAATGGTAATCAAAGGTATCTTGTATTAACCCTGTCTGTGCTGCCCATATCATAAAGTCCACCCGGCAGCATATCTGCAGTGAAAATTGGGCATTAAAGTCACACATGTACAATGCTTGTTTTAAAGTACAGAGGAATTCATAAGTAATGGCAGCCAACGCAGATATGACTAATTTTTATATATTTGAAGCAAATGAAATATATTTATATATAGCTGGAAATTAATTTTTTTTAGTGATGATAAAATTATTTTTACATATTAGAATTTGATATATATATATATATAGGGAAAAACAGCGGCACTCTCAGGACTTGAAATATAAATGAGACTCACGACTCCCAGAGATCAGCGTCAGGACGCTGATCTCTGGGAGTCGTGAGTCTCATTTATATTTCAAGTCCTGAGCGTGCCGCTGTTTTTCCCTATATACTTGGTTCACTCACCATTAGAGGGCACCCAGGCAGGTACTGACTACACTGTGGAGTGCCGGCGTTATTTCTATATATATATATATATATATTGTCGAAGCTGGATAATTGGCTGACACAAGATCAGTTTAAAATTGGATCACAGCAAGACGCCATCTTGGAAATGAGATCGCAATACGCCATTTTGCGAATGGCTACCTAAGCGCCATTTTTAGATAAACTCACACTTTAGTACATGTGGCGATATTACTATTAGCATCATGCGATTGCATCTTTCACCATTTCTCATACACACATTAATAAGCACAATTGCGCTGTTAACTAGTCGCATATTAGCGAATGCATAAGATCCTGTATGAAAACGCTGAATATTAGCTTCATGCACATGCATCTGCCCCAAGTTAACTAGCGTCTTTACATCAAACCCCACATACTCACACATTACATATTCACATACAAGGTTCCATAAGCTTTAAGGTATAAGATTCAAGTATGCACATTTACTATAATTGCTATGAAATAAAGATTATTTCGTAACTAAGGTTTTATACGTGATAAGTAAGCCATGTTTGGTATTGTACTGATGCATACTCTCTCAACAGTATTCCAGTAATATCGATGGAGAGATCGCAACATGCATTCTCAACTTATGGACCGCAGAGACTTCAAGCAACAAAATGTACATTATATGAACAACTGTTAGGATTTGCATGAGGCGGGAAACCAGAGACCTCCAGTTGTTAGAGACTGGACTGTGTCTATTAGAACCAACCTGTTAAATTCATTGTAACATATGCCCTCTCCTTTAGGACCAATGGTATTAACAACAAACTTCTCTATTGTGTTGTTTAATCCTGGGGGGTATAAATATGTGTGCTCTGACCCTGGGTTCCTAGTCTTCATGCTGAATGCTGATTGACGAGGGGTTTCTTGCTGATGCCTAACATCTGGACCAGAGATTGCTGCATATGTATAATTGTACTTGGGTCTGTATAATCTCTTTGCGCTAAGATTATATGAGGATCATAGCGTGTAACTGCTGTACTTTTACTTGAATAATATTTTGTGCTTAGGTTCTAGGTCTGGAGTCTTTATTTACTGTATGACTGCGTATGCAAAATAGCGTCATTCTTAGAGGTTTATAGGAAGGATATTAGAAGGTATAGGCAGGGGTATATAGAGGTTCAAAGGCAGTATCGTTAGTTGGGGGCTCGTAGTGAAGTCACTTACCCGCTCACACGGCACTTACGGTTATCGATTTCTCACCAAAGGGTGGAGTGGCCACATGCAGGGTTCACCTGCAACCGCTCGGTGCTGAGAGATCGCTACCCGTTTTCGTGTGAGCCAAGGACGCTGACTAGAATCCAGGGACAAGAGAGGAAAAAGTTTGTTTTCCTTTGTTGATAGAATCTAACAATTAAAGGGTTGCCACAGTATTGAACACACGGCTGAGTCGCAGTTTTGCGCACAGTAAAGACTCACTTTTGTGTACACAGCTAAAGATTGTCATACGGTTGTGTGGTAGTCGCATTATTGTGTATGCGACTGGTTGCACAATAGCGTATACATACTTCCGGTCGTGCTGCCACATGTTTAAACAAAGCCGTTGAGATTTACATTCTTTTCAATTGTTGTCAATATCTCGGTTAACGTGTATTTTTCTGCGCAGGAAAAAAGTGTGTAACAGTGAGTATTTGTTGGTAGGGGTAACTTGTTCCCTAAAGTTAGAGGTACCGTATGACCTTTAAGGGCTAAGTGCTAGCTGCTCGGTAAGCAGCTTACCGTTCTATACACAGTAGCAGGTGTACATGTTGTCTTTGTTGTAGAGATGTGCATGGAAGTAGCCAACTTAAACTTCCATAGGTGTGGAAGATGCCTTCTTAAATCTTATCCGGGTGGGTGGAGTAGCCTTCTTCAAATCTTCAAAGGTGTGTGGGTGCTGCCGTTAAATTGTCCACAAGTGAAAATATCTTGACTGTCTTTCACCAGTTTAAATCTTTATTGAAAAACATATTAATTGTCTCAGAGTGGGGGCCATGTAAACAATAGACATGTTAGACAATGATGTGCTGCTAATGGAAGTGCCGTTTGGATTGACCCATCGTATTATGCATACTAAGGCCCTGATTCAGAGCCGGACGCTCTGACCAGAGCGCTCGCTCTGAATCAGGGCTGTCCTATTTAAATGTGGAGCGGCCTTTTGGATGCTCGCATAGCTGTGGGTTACCACCCACAGCTTATGCGAGCATCCATTATGATGGTCGCGATGGTCAAGACCATCGCGACCATCAGGCTTGCGACGAGACCCTGCGGTAGGGTCTCATGGCCTCAAGCCCTGGAGTGATTTTGGCTCTATCAGAGCCAAACTCACTCCCACTGACATCACTAGTGATGTCAGTGGGGCTGGACCAAGACGGTAGGCGTTCCCATGGGAACACCTCCATCTGGCAGCCACGCCCCCGGCACACCCACCATGCTGTCATTCACCATCAGCGTGCTGTCAGCCACCTTTGGTGCGAGACCCGAGTCTCGCGCATGCGCATGACAGAGCTCCCTCCATCGTGCGCATGTGCATTGGGGTAACATTGACCCGCTTGCGAGCATCCTGCACTTGTGAGTGGGTCTGAATGAGACCGTAAGTACGGTACTTATTCAATAAGGTATTGTGATGTATGGTTTAAAATGACGATGAAGAGTGTTAGACCGTTTCCCAGAATTGGTAGTTTTGATAAATATGTATTAGATAATGTCCGGGATCACATCAGTCTGATGTGCTCCAGAGAGAATAAGGTCAAATATTATGAATGTTTAAAGTTGTGGAAGCATGAAGGGGATGCGTGGCTTAATAATGCGCAAGCGACGCAAACTAGCGTTGCGAGCGCATTGCCAGAGAATACATCTGCGACGCTGAATTGCAATGCGGGCGAGCTGCAAAATGGCACGCACATGCAGCAAGGTAGTGTTGTGGAAGGTATTGCCAGCAGTTCACGCGCACCACCACCACCTTATGTGGATGGGGGTGCAAGTACAGTTATCAAAAATACCCATGAAAATGTAACAAGCAATTTGTATCCTCTCTTAAGCAACTATAAAGAAAATGTTCATGATGTGGATGATGAGCCTATTGTAATGTCTGCCATTTCCCATGCTGTGCAAATGATAGATGATACGCCATGACAATCACGAGTGGTGCCGCCATCTCCATGGTAACAGCAAGGGAAGTGCTAACACCCTCTGTACCCGTAGAGGAAGTTGTTAATAGCATACATAGCAGCAACAGATTAAACCCCCTGCCAAGTAACACGGTCAAAGGTAGCAGCGCTACTGGTCTGCATCCCATTCGGACAATAACTGTTCCGAATGGGAATGCAGATGCGAATGGTGTAGTGCCCATGAGGGAAGTGGTAATGCATTGTCCTTGGACAAGAGCAGAACTAAATTCCATCATAAATGATTTCCCCGATCCTAAAAAGGAACTAGCCAAATGTCAGAGATTTTTGAGGAATTTGGGTAGTTCTCATGAGCCAACTAATAAAGATTGGCGTGTGGTGTTAAGGGCCTGTCTACTACGCAATACCGACGTGACAAAATTTATCATGGATTGTGTATTGGATGGTGACATTCCCTTAACGGACCAAGTAAACCAAGGTAACATTTCCCGCATTGTAACTCAATTGGGTATTTATTTTCCGGTAGTAGTTAACTGGAACAAAATTTTCACAATAAAGCAAAAGGAGAGTGAATCTGCAGAAGAGTATTGTGACTGGGCTCTGCAGGCTATCACCCAGATCACTGGGATAGAAGATATTAAAGATAGCACTCACCACAGGGGAATGATAGTCATGGTACTCATGGACGGTCTTAAGGAAAACTTAAAGACTCGGGTTCAGACCTCACAACCTGGCTGGAGGGGAGTCACAATAGATACACTCATAGAATCTGCCATAGAACATGATAAGAACATCTCAAAGAAGACAGAGATCAAGAGCAAAAAACTAATGGCTGTCAGTATTCAAGCTCTAAAAGATAAAGCAACCACAGATTCTGTTATTAAAAATGCTCAAACCAGTAGCAACAATGTATATAGTAAAATAAGTTGTATCTTTATTAAGACAAAGCGACCAATGCTTAATGATTCAATTAGAACAATGAAACACACATGTAAATAATGAAATTACATATAAATGGTGGTTCCTAGAATTTATGAATGATAAATCCCGGACTGTTAAATAAACATTTAATGAAACCCTCTGAAGAGCTCCTCCATGGACAAATATAATTTTTGAACTGTTGTTAATTAGTTCATCATCGGGTAATGAGGTCAAAATGTAATGAATAGATGTCGGTATTACCTTCCGTGTAGTTGGATCAGACCCAGATCTTTGTGCTTAGCCACAGTGTAATGATGGTTGCCGTGGCTGAGGATGGCTGGCCTCCCGATCTCAACCCAGCTGACGATGGAGATGCAGAGGGGAGTGGGTGGTCACTCTAGTAATCCAGGTCCGGCATAGGGAGAGAGAGACAATGAACTCCGTGCTCTGTGAATTGGTGGGCCGTCTGACCAAGGTGCACGCGCTCTACTCGGCTAGCGGGGAGACTTTGGAAGGATTGTGTAACGCCGCTCTGAAGCTCCGTTGCAGGAGAGTATGGAACAGAGGGCTCTGCGTCCCGGATGAATATGGAGGATGTTACACTGCAAGCTGATGTAAATGGCTCAGAGCTTGCCAAGCGCAGTGTATAAAACGTGCAGAGAGAGCCAGTGGTGAAAATCCAGGGATCAAAAGCCGGGTAGGTGTAGCGGTATCAAGCACCAACGCATTTCAACGTCCTTCTGACGCCTTTTTCAAGGTGAATGAGGCATTGCAAGTTTGGACAATTTAAGTACCTTCAGCAATTAATCGGCATTAAATACATATGAGTATGGTTAATTACTGGTTTGAGTGAAAAAGCAACAATTTGATCCTATTAAAGGGACACAGGCAACTAATAAAGCAGGAACTTTTTAAATGCACATACATATATTAAATGATAAAGACAAGAACATAAAAACAATAATTCTGAAAGAGAACAGACAAGAAGATATGTGTATACATACATATACATGCATAAGTGGGCACACACACATATATATCCATATATACACGCGTAAAAAGAAGCATATTGATAGTAACTTAATTACATGTATCTTAATGTAACAAATAGCAAATTGAAACAATCAACAACAGATTTATTTATATCTATAAAATCTATATCTAATGTTAAATAAAATTAATATGAATAAAAAATAAATAAAATAAAATAAGAATATCACTTGATGGAATCAAACAATAGTATTTAGTTCAATTTGCTCATTAAGACCATCAGGGTAGAGACTATTAAGATTGAAGATCCAGTAAACTTCTCGTCTACATAGAGTTCTAAATCTGTCTTCTTGTCTAGAAGTAGGCGGTATTGATTCTATTCCTATAACTCTTAGGGAGCATATATCACCCTTATGTTTATCCATAAAGTGTCGGGAGACACTATGTAAAAGGTTTTTCTTTATGATATTCCTCCTATGTTCTAGGAATCTCTCTTTTATCCCCTCTAATGGTTCTACCAACATATCTAACATCACTACAACTGCACAGTAACACGTAGAGGTTTAAAAGAGAGATTCCTAGAACATAGGAGGAATATCCTAAATTTTATTTAACATTAGATATAGATTTTATAAAGTTCCTGCTTTATTAGTTGCCCGTGTCCCTTTAATAGGATCAAATTGTTGCTTTTTCACTCAAACCAGTAATTAACTATACTCATATGTATTTAATGCTGATTAATTGCTGAAGGTACTTAAATTGTCCAAACTTGCAATGCCTCATTCACCTTGAAAAAGGCGTCAGAAGGACGTTGAAATGCGTTGGTGCTTGATACCGCTACACCTACCCGGCTTTTGATCCCTGGATTTTCACCACTGGCTCCCTCTGCACGTTTTATACACTGCGCTTGGCAAGCTCTGGGCCATTTACATCAGCTTGCAGTGTAACATCCTCCACATTCATCCGGGACGCAGAGCCCTCTGTTCCATATTCTCCTGCCACGGAGCTTCAGAGCGGCGTTACACAATCCTTCCAAAGTCTCCCTGCTAGCCGGGTAGAGCGCGTGCACCTTGGTCAGATGGCCCACCAATTCACAGAGCACGGAGTTCATTGTCTCTCTCTCCCTATGCCGGACCTGGATTACTAGAGCGACCACCCACTCCCCTCTGCATCTCCATCGTCAGCTGGGTTGAGATCAGGAGGCCAGCCATCCTCGGCCACGGCAACCATCATTACACTGTGGCTAAACACAAAGATCTGGGTCTGATCCAACTACACGGAAGGTAATACCAACATACATTCATTACATTTTGACCTCATTACCAGATGATGAACTAATTAACAACAGTTCAAAAATTATATTTGTCCATGGAGGAGCTCTTCAGAGGGTTTCATTAAATGTTTATTTAACAGTCCGGGACTTATCATTCATACATTCTAGGAACCACCATTTATATGTAATTTCATTATTTACATGTGTGTTTCATTGTTCTAATTGAATCATTAAGCATTGGTCGCTTTGTCTTAATAAAGATACAACTTATTTTACTATATACATTGTTGCTACTGGTTTGAGTGATTTTTACTAACAGAATTTGTGGTTGCTCTATCTTTTATGCATTTTCTATTTAGTGGGATTGACTACCCCACACAACCACATTGAATCTGTTTAGTATACATTAACTCTTCAGCGCCTGGGCTATACCTTCAGTATTCAAGCTCTGGAAGAAATGATGGTAACATCACAACCAACAGACGCACTTGCATCTACACACACACCTACACCTGAACAGTTATATGCCCTCACTAATCCCACGCAACTGCAAACACAGCTCTTTTCTACTAACCCTACACAACTACAGTTCCCACACTACTCAAAAACTTCATATCCCCCACAATACCCTTATCCTCCATATCCCTACCCATATCCACCACCTCTTCCCCCTGCTCAAACCTCACAACAACCCGTGTCTTCATCCGATCCATGAATGTTTTAATTGTAACCAGCCAGGACATTTAAGTAGAACCTGCAGAGTAAAAAGGGTATGACCCCCAAACCAGAGAGTACCTGGATATCCCCATAAGGGATATGCACAGAGACCAGCAAATATCCAGCAAGCACCAGCTCCAATTGTGGCCGTTAATGCTTTATTGGAGAATGGTAGCCAATGCTAGGGGTCAGGTCATACCTGTAGTCTACAGATAGTCAGGTTAACGGGAAGTACTAGGGAAGAACGGGTCATGATGGTTGATGTAGCTTGTACTGAATATCCTTTTCTTGTAGACACAGGGGCGACCAGGTCAGTGATAAAAGCTCCCGTTAGTTTACAGGTGACCAACGAGACAGTACCAACAATGGGTGTAACAGGTAAAGTGCAACATTTTCCTTTAACAAAGTCCACAGAGGTTACTATTGGGCCGCTGCATACCAGGCATTATTTCCTTCTGGCTGCTGTGGCTCCTACTAACCTGCTGGGTAGAGACTTGTTATGTAAGATGGAATGTATTATATATTGCACCCCTGATGGTGTATTTTTAGATATCCCTGAGAGAGTTGCACACGAGGTGCGGGATATGTTGGACACTCCCCAAAGGATAAGGTATCACTCTACCAGTTTTAAATGAAAATCCATCCCAGGTAGATCAAATGTCCCAAATTCCAGATTCCCTTTGGACTAAGGATGGACAGGACACTGGATTAATGGCAAACATAAGCCCCGTAATGGTAAATTTGAAAAGCGGTAGGCAAGCTCCAAAAATTCCCCAGTACCCACTAAAACAGGAGGTAGAATTAGGGGTTTTTCCAATAATTGAACGATTATTGCAACAGAGAATTTTAGTTCGTACAGCTAGTGTAGCCAACCGTCCCATCTTTCCAGTGAAGAAGAGTGGTGGGAGGGGTTATAGGCTGGTACAGGACCTTAGAGGTGTTAATAAGGTAGTAGAGAGCCAATTCCCCGTAGTGCCAAATCCAGCTGTCATTCTTATGCAGATCCCTCCAAATGCAACCCATTTCACTGTCATTGACCTCTGTTCTGCTCTCTTCTTTGTGCCTCTCCACCCTGACTGTCAGTATCTATTCGCAGTTACATACAGAGGTGTGCAATATACATGGACACGGTTGCCCCTAGGTTTCATAGACAGCCCCAGTATCTTTTCTCAGGCATTGCACGACTGTTTTCAATCTTTTCAACCTGCAAATGGATCTGTTATAATTCAATATGTGGATGATTTATTGCTGTGTTCTGATTCATTTATGTCATGTTTGAATGATACTAAACTTTTGTTGCTTCATCTCTCGCATACAGGACACAAGGTGGCTAAGGATGAACTACAACCGTGCCAATCCAGAGTAAAATATTTGGGACACTGCCTAACATAGGGGTTAAGACATCTAACAAATGATAGAATCCAGGCCATACAGAACATGACACTGCTGCAGAATCAACAGCAAATTCGTACCTTCTTGGGAATGTGTGGATATTGTAGAATGTGTATCCCAGGTTTTTCTATTTTGGCCTTGCCTTTACAGGTCTTAATCTCTTCCTCAAAACCCGATCATGTCATACACACAGAGGAGTCAGAGCAGGCTTTCCTTAAGCTTAAGGATAGTCTGACCAAAGCACCTGCATTGGGAATACCTGATTATGAAAAACCTTTTGATTTGTATTGTACGGAAGCCAATGGTTGTGCTGCAGGTGTCCTTACACAAAAACATGGTGATGCCAGTAGGCCCGTAGCATACTACAGTGCCCAATTGGACACTGTGGCGAGATCACTCCCCACCTGTTTGAGAAGTGTAGCAGCTACCGCTCCATTGGTGAGTAAAAGTGAGGACATAGTATTGGGTCATGATATGATTGTCTACACTCCCCACGCTGTATCTACTCTGCTGAACTCTGCTCAAACCAGACATGTCTCTTCGGCTAGGTTTACCAAATGGGAACTAGCTCTAATCGCACCTGCGAACATCACTGTTAAACATTGCAGCATGCTGAATCAATGCAACGTATTTACCATATGTACAACATGATGTACAAAGGGTGGAAGGAGATGAGTTGCTGGCGGAGGGTGAGTTCAGCGGACATAATGATACACACGATTGTATGGAATATCTGAATCTTTACTGCTAGACCTGACATACATGACACACCTTTAGAGAATGTAGATGTGACTTTTTACATGGATGGGAGTTGTCATAGACAAACAGACACAGGTGAATTATGTACAGGTTATGCTGTTGTAAATGACACAGACATCATAGGAGCCAAACCTCTTGGTCCTCCTCACTCAGCCCAGGTAGCAGAGTTAGTAGCAGTAACTAGAGCGTGTGAACTGGCAGCAGGCAAATCAGCAAACATTTACACTGACTCAAGGTATGCGTTCGGGGTGGTGCACGATTTCGGGATGCTATGGTGTCTGAGAAATTTTATGACAGCAGCAGGCACACCAGTTGCACGTTCCTGACACATAAAACATCTTTTAGAAGCAATCCAACTGCCCAAAGCAGTGGCAGTAATCAAGTGTAAAGCCCATACATGTGAGGATGACCCGGTGTTACTGGGCAACAACAGAGCCGATGAAGCTGCAAAATGGGCAGCAGGGTTAAAAATGTTTTCTCCCACTGAAAAAATTATGTCTTTCCAAACAATTGATATGCTGAAATTAATTGAGATGCAAAATTTGTGTTCACTTCAGGAAAAGTCCATTCGGAAGTCCAAGGGATGTGGGCAAGAGTCCTCTGGGCATATTACCCCAGCCTGGCTGAGGCAGCACACGGTCTGACTCATCTGGGAAAGCAAGGTATGTGCAAGTTGGTGAGAGCATACTGGTGCACACCAGGTTTTTCTTCACAAGCAGAAAAGATAGCAATGTCCTGTCTGACCTGCTTGAGGAAGAACATAGGGAAAGTGATCCCTACCAAACCGTCCCACATTCCACTGACTGATGGACCTTTCCAGTTGATACAAATTGATTTCATCCAATTACCACCCTGCAGGAATCTTAAGTATGTATTAGTGTGCACTGATGTATTTTCTAATTGGGTTGAGGCCAACCCAGCGGCCACTAATACTGCTGCATTTACTGCCAAGAAAATAGTTCAGGAATTTGTATGCAGATACGGTATCACTAAAATCATCAAGAGTGACAGGGGTACTCATTTCACAGGTGATGTTTTTCAAAATATGTGTAAGCTGATGGGTATTAATAGCCGACTTCACACCCTCTACCGACCGCAAGCCAGTGCCAAGGTAGAGAGGATGAATGGGACTATTAAAAATAAATTAAGTAAAATCATGGCAGACACTGGACTAGGTTGGCCAGAAGCATTACCGTTGGTCCTGCATAGTATAAGGACCACTCCCAGACCCCCTCTAAATCTGTCTCCCTTTGAAATACTGTTCAGTAGACAACCTCATTTGATTATAAGTCCACAGGAAGACTTGAAAGGTAACAACAAGGTAACTGTAAAGTATCTTATATCAATGAGTAATTAGTTAAAGCAACAGCAGCAGAAACTGAAATTGTTGTCCAATGATATGCCTGAAACTAACTGTCATGATGTTGAACCAGGAGAATATGTTATGATCAGAAATTTCTTGTGTTCAGGTTGTTTGACTGATCGGTGGGAAGGTCCGTACCAGGTGCTGCTGACAAGTACTACATCGTTGAAGGTGGCTGAGAGAGATACCTGGGTCCATTCCACTCACTGCAAAAAGGTCAATCAACTGGAGGAGAAACAAGTCGGAGACAAGGCTGATAGCGTGGACTTGTCGCTCGCGAACTTGTTCTGGGAGGATTGAAAAGGTTGTAGTGAGTACCTGATCTAACAGAAATCTGCAGGTCTTGTTGTGGCAATAGACGGGCCTGCTGTGTTCATTTTCATGTTCTCTTTTAGAGTGTTCATCATCCTGGTTGGTTTGGGAATGTCCGGTTTCAGTGAAGGGGGACTGATTGTGGAGAGGGGAGTTGATGGCAGTGCTGATGGAGTGGAGTCAGAAGGAGTGCAATGCCAATCAGGGGAGTGTCTGACCAATCTTAGTACTGTTATTGTTAAGAGAGCTGTTATTCCGGATACTCAGAATAATAAATAAAATAATACAGCCAGAAACTTGCATGTACCAGTTGGAGGACCCAGAAATAGGATTGTTTGCAAGGGAAATGTGCTTAATGATAATGATGCATACCATTCCTTATGTTCTCCCTGATAATGTATATTTTATATGTGGAAGAAAAGCATATAAGTGGCTCTCCCCAAGTTCCGAAGGTTTGTGTTACCTGGGAAGAGTAGACCCAGAAGTTATGACCCTCACACATGTTGAAATGCTTGGTATACATAAAAACCCACTGTCACCACATCTTCACACACAATATGAACACAGAGGCAAACAAAATAATTAGTGAGACAACTGGCTTTCAAGTTTTAGTCACATTGGATCCCACCAGGATCGCTCGGGGTACATTGAACTTTAGATATATTCAGGAAGTTGCTAAATTGATAGATAATATCACCGAGATGTAATGTAATTGCAAGCGTACAAGAAAGAACTGGTGCAACACAGGCTAGTGTTAAATTATTTAACTGCTGTTACTGGAGGGTATTGTGTAACATTGGCCACCCAATTTGGAGTAAAATGTTGCACCTATGTCACCAATGATACCAGCGACCCCAAGGAGGTGATAGAACGAAAGATGGATGAAATTCTGCAGATAAAATGGGAAATGCGTAAGAACCATGATGCTTCAGTGGCTGGAAGGATGGGTTTCATGGCTGAACCCAGTGAAATGGTTCTCAGGTCTAGGGGAATGGGTCCAGGAAGTGATCGCCAGCATCAGTAAATTCTTAATCCTTATACTGATTGTCATCTTAATAATTGGCATATGTGTTTGGTGTGTTCCTATTGTGTTGAAGTGCGGAAAAAGTAAAAATAGAGTAAAGCGAAAGAACAAAATTATGATGGTGGTCAGTATGAATACCGAAGTAAATACAGAACTGCATTACAACCCTGAACTATGAAATACCATCATTTAATGTATTATATTTAGACATGCATAGAATGTATTATTGAAATGTTATTTTAAAACACCTCAGATAATGTAAAGTCTCAAATTTCCCCTTCAAGACTGCCTTTATAGGACTGGTGTATCCTCACACCTTTCACATGATCTTCCAAGAGCCGTGGTGTGCGTATAATAGTAGTTTTATGTCCCCACTCAGAGACACATTATTGATGGATTAAGAACCACCTTGTGCCATCCCATAGTAACACTAAATAGTATATAAATGTAAGCCTAAATTATGTTTTAAAATCAGATTGTGATAGCATGTTGTTCGCTATCAAAGGGTGGCTTGTCGAAGCCGGATAATTGACTGAGACAAGATCAGTTTAAAATTGGATCGCAGCGACGCCATCTTGCGACTGGCCACAAGACACCATCTTGGAAATGAGATCGCAAGATGCCCTTTTGCGAATGGCCGCCTAAGCGCCATTTTTAGATAAACTCACACTTTAGTACATGTGGCGATATTACTATTAGCATCATGCGATTGCATCTTTCACCATTTCTCATACACACATTAATAAGCACAATTGCGCTGTTAACTAGTCGCATATTAGCGAATGCATAAGATCCTGTATGAAAACGCTGAATATTAGCTTCATGCACACGCATCTGCCCCAAGTTAACTAGTGTCTTTACATCAAACCCCACATACTCACACATTACATATTCACATACAAGGTTCCATAAGCTTTAAGGTATAAGATTCAAGTATGCACATTTACTATAATTGCTATGAAATAAAGATTATTTCGTAACTAAGGTTTTATACGTGATGAGTAAGCCATGTTTGGTATTGTACTGATGCATACTCTCTCAACAGTATTCCAGTAATATCGATGGAGAGATCGCAACATGCATTCTCAACTTATGGACCGCAGAGACTTCAAGCAACAAAATGTACATTATATGAACAACTGTTAGGATTTGCATGAGGCGGGAAACCAGAGACCTCCAGTTGTTCGAGGCTGGACTGTGTCTATTTGAACCAACCTGTTAAATTCCTTGTAACATATGCCCTCTCTTTTAGGACCAATGGTATTAGCAACAAACTTCTCTATTGTGTTGTTTATTCCTGGGGGGTATAAATATGTGTGCTCTGACCCTGGGTTCCTAGTCTTCGTGCTGAATGCTGATTGATGAGGGGTTTCTTGCTGATGCCTAACATCTGGACCAGAGAGTGCTGCGTATGTATAATTGTACTTGGGTCTGTATAATCTCTTTGCGCTAAGATTATATGAGGATCATAGCGTGTAACTGCTGTACTTTTACTTGAATAATACTTTGTGCTTTGGAACCACAGGTTCTAGGTCTGGAGTCTTTATTTACCGTATGACTGCATACGCAAAATAGCATCATCCTTAGAGGTTTATAGGAAGGATATTAGAAGGTATAGGCAGGGGTATATAGAGGTTCAACGGCAGTATCTTTAATATATATTGTGACACAGTTAGGTTAGGGGGTCCCTCTCCTGGGTAAAGGACTCCTTCCTTTCACACACAGCAGCTGGGAAACAGTACGCCAGACTGGATGCAAGTACAAGCTGGTCGGCACCAGTCTTTATTGAGCAATGTCAGAAATAACACAAAGAAAACATAAATGTAAATCCTAGCCCTGTCGAGGCACTAACTTCACAAGTAGTTCCCTCACTACCAGAACCTGGCAGGGCCTAATGCCCTCACCAGCAACAAAAGCACAGCACAACACTTACAGTTAGGTTTTCAAGTGTCTCTGAGCAAACTCCCTGTCTGCTCTCCCAGGTGAGACAATCAGCCCTCAACACACTAGGCTTATATTGGCCACCCTCAGGTGGGAACCCAATCAAGCCTGTTACCAGGCTGCGAGAACCAAAACCTGGAGTGGCCGTGGGTGGAGCCCTCCCTCTCCTCTCACCCACAACCTCCAGGTCCCAAACCGGCTTTTCAAAAAGCCGAGACTCAAGCCTGCTACACTGCAGACTTTCTCCTGGGGATTTTAAACACATAGGACAGGAATCTGGGATAAATGTCCCTGCCACAGACCACTTTACCAGTGATCCTATCACATATCCCCCCCCTTTGTTTCGACCTATGGAGCGGTACAACTGAAGCTCCCAAACAATGAACGCGTGACAACGCGTCTGCTTTAAACAACAGGCCCCCTGGCCTGTGTTCCACCGAAAATTTAAAAGTTTGTAATGCCCACTTTATGGCCAACGCCTCCTTCTCCACTGTGGCACCGGGTAGGCATTGAATTTTGAAACACTGTTCAACTTTCGAAGTCATTGCAGAAACGCACACTCCCGTCGGGCTTTGGAATCAACACAATGGGACTTAACCATTCACTATGTGATTCTTCAATAACCCCTAACTCTAGCATATTTTTAATTTCTTTCAACACCGATTCTCTGTGTGCTACTGGTAACCTATAGGGCTTTAGATTTACTGGAGGGGCTCGGTCGGCCGACAGTACCGTTCTATCTTTCCAGGGCTTTAACAGATTTTTATGGTATATCTGTTCCGGCTCTCTTTTCCCCGGCTGGTAAACTTTGTAATTGACCTGTCCCACTCTTTCTAAGATTTCAAAGGGGCTTTGCCATTTAGCCAAAAGTTTATTTTCCACAGTGGGAACCAACACTAACACTCTGTCCCCAGGAGCAAAGATGCGTAACCGAGCATTGCGGTTGTATACCCTCTGCTGTGCCTGTTGAGCCTGTTCCAGGTGCTCTCTCACTATCGGCACCTCTATAATAGGCAATGGAACTAGTGGACCCTTAAAATGTGGTCTGGGAGCATGATACTGACACTCAGGGCAGGATGCGCAGAAGTCAGATACCTCTTTATGAAGCCTGGGCCAGAAAAACCTCTGCATTATTCGCTCAGTGGTTTTCTCTACCCCTAGATGGCCTGCCGTTATATGACCATGGGCCAGATCCAACACTGTTCTTCTGTAGGCTTTGGGAACTATTAGTTGTTCCACAATATCTTCCCCCTTCTTAGTCACCTGATATAACAAATCCTGACACATTACCATGTGGGGATAGGACAAAGGACTATCAGGGTCTTCGGGTTTACCATCAACTAGTTTTACATTCTCCCTGGCTTTTACCAAAGTAGGGTCATTCAACTGCTCCATGGCAAAGACCTCTCTTCTGACCTCTAAATCAGGCAGATGATCCATTGGCCCAACAACACTTCCCACCTTAATGGGAGGCACATCAGTTGGCGGGCCACTGTCACGCTCCGCATTCTCTAGTTCGCCAACCATAGTAGGAAAAGGGAATAACTCTGACTCAGAAGAAACTCCCTCCTCCACTATATCGACAACCTTCTCAAGTGGACCGGGGTTGTTCACTTCTGGAACAAAACGGCTTTCCCACAATTTCCAGAAGTGAGCAAAGTCTCTCCCCAATATTGCATCATACATCAGACCAGGCACCAAACCCACAGAAACTTTAGCAGAGCCACATGGTGTCTCGATGTTCACCTCGGCAGTAACATAATATCGATTATCCCCATGTATGCAGGTCACACCAACAGTTTTCCCCTTATGCCTCAAGGGGTTCACCAGCTCAGCTTTTATAACTGTCTCCAAGCTACCAGAGTCTAACAGTGCCTCTACTCGGTTGCCATCTACAGTGAGTACACACATGTGCTTATCAGTCTCAGCCTGCCGGTCAGCCGTACAGGCTGTCTGTGCAAAGAAAGACCCCCTGCGGTAGACATGAGCAGTATCACATTGCATAGGTTCAGTTGTAAGTGAACAATTAGCGGAAATATGGCCGAAGTCACCACACCGGAAACACTGAATCATATTAATGTCTAGTCATTTACGGGGCAAGAACCTTCCTGGCCTGGCAGGCCTGTCTCCAGGTTCTACACCCTCAGTCTTAGGTACATCCCACCGCCCAGCACCCTTCTCCCCTGGAACAGTCTTACCAGTGTCGGTGGGAGTTCGCCGGGGCGCCATCGGGGCTTGGTGGGGCATACTCCTCAGCTCCTCAGCCACCACGTACCTCTCCACCAGCTCGACCAACTGGTCCACGGTCTTAGGGTCTGCATGGCTCACCCACTTGCACAGAGTCGCGGGTAATGATCGCAGGTACCGGTCCATCATGACCCTTTCCACGATCTGTGGTCCCGTCAGCGTCTCGGGCTGTAGCCATTTTGAGGACAGATTGACGAGGTCATGCATCTGTGAACGTGGAGGCTTGTCCATATGGAACTCCCAGCGGTGGACCCGTTGGGCACGAACAAAGGTGGTGACTCCCAAGGGAATTAAGATATCCTGTTTTAGTTTTTTATAGTCCTTGGCATCAGCCAGGCATAAGTCGAAATATGCTTTTTGTGGCTCCCCAGACAAAAAAGGTGCCACCAGACTTGCCCACAGCTCCTGGGGCCAACTCTCCCTTTCGGCCATTCTTTCAAATGCGGCAAGATAGGCCTCCACATCATCGCCCGAAGTCATCTTTTGGAGGAAGTGACTGGCTCGTACGGAGTGAGTGGTGGTAGGAGGACCAGTATTAACATCTCTGGGCCGGGCGACCAGGTGCTGTACCACCTCTCTTATGGCCTGGCTGTTTTCCGCTAAGGCCTGGCGGGTTTCCTCAATGGCGACCTGTTGAAGTCTGTTAGTCTCCTGCTGAAGTTTGTTTGTCTCCTGCTGAGCTGCTGTAGCTTGAAGCAAGGCCTTAATAATGTCCTCCATTTTGTCCTGGGGTGTAGGTTGGAAGCTGAACCTTGCCTCTCTGAGCATTGGCTGACGCCTCCTCTATGGGACTCCAAGGACACAGTGTTATTTCCACACTCACAAATTGGGTGTCTGTCCCTTTAATTTTTAAACGGAAAGTTTTCCTCTCGCTGCAACTTCAGTGTGTGTGGGTGCCCGCATTCTCCACCATATTGTGACACAGTTAGTTTAGGGGGTCCCTCTCCTGGGTAGAGGACTCCTTCCTTTCACACACAGCAGCTGGGAAACAGTACGCCAGACTGGATGCAAGTACAAGCTGGTCGGCTCCAGTCTTTATTGAGCAATGTCAGAAATAACACAAAGAAAACATAAACGTAAATCCTAGCCCTGTCGGGGCACTAACTTCACAGGTAGTTCCCTCACTACCAGAACCTGGCAGGGCCTAATGCCCTCACCAGCAACAAAAGCACAGCACAACACTTACAGTTAGGTTTTCAAGTGTCTCTGAGCAAACTCCCTGTCTGCTCTCCCAGGTGAGACAATCAGCCCTCAACACACTAGGCTTATATTGGCCACCCTCAGGTGGGAACCCAATCAAGCCTGTTACCAGGCTGCGAGAACCAAAACCTGGAGTGGCCGTGGGTGGAGCCCTCCCTCTCCTCTCACCCACAACCCCCAGGTCCCAAACCGGCTTTTCAAAAAGCCGAGACTCAAGCCTGCTACACTGCAGACTTTCTCCTGGGGATTTTAAACACATAGGACAGGAATCTGGGATAAATGTCCCTGCCACAGACCACTTTACCAGTGATCCTATCACAATATATATATATATATATATATATATATATATATATATATATATATTTTGAAGGAGTGTTCCAATGTGGGGTGTTCTGAGAATGTCACAAACATTATAATTGGCAATTTTTAAGTTGTTTTTTATGAATAATCATGGTTTATATAGGAGCTAGAATGCAACACTAATGTGGAATGTGATTTGTATTTATGACTCGCTGTTGTTCTTAATGTCTGATTGTGAAAAAAGAGGGGTGGGTTTACACACAATCTTGGAAAATAGGGATCTGTATAATACAGGGCATTACTGAACACACACATGCAATACAGAAGTATTGAGGTTTATTTTGTGTATGTACTTCTGAAAATTTCCTTTTAAGTACGGTAGTTTATATATTTATGTTAGTTTAAGAAATTCAGTTCTGAGTAAGTTATGACATATGGTGTGTTATATTGTATTATCTGTGTATTAGATCGCATCTAAACCACACATTACCTTGCAGTTATAACTGAGTATGATTTGAAGGTTTGCTGAAATATGCATAGTACATTGTTTAAGATAATCAGGTTAATGGATGTGTCTTGTCAAGGAAATAAGGGCAGGTATGGACCCTGTGGAAGCTGACAGGTTTAACTCATAGGAAGCTTTGATTGCTATACACATATAGTGCAGCGAGGAAGACCCGGTGTCGGGGGTCTGTAAGTGGTACAGGATAAAAGAAATCTGTAGAGAAAAGTTAGCAATGTTAAGAGATATAAGATGCTTAAGAATATCTGAAATGTAGCGGTGAAGCGATTGTTGTTGTTATGTAAGACATTCTGTTTTCTGTACCCCTATGGCCCAGTCTGACCCTGTATACTAGTCATAACTCAGATACATATGAATTTCTGTAAATAGAATAAGGAACTCATCAAGGGAGGTATTTGTGTGTTTAACAAATTCATTCAATCCTGTAACAGTTACATAGGTAACACCGATGTGAAGCTTAGAATCAGGTGATGTATTGCTAAGCAGGGTATGATTAATTGGATCATATAGCAGGTTTGCAATGAGTCCTGTAATAATCGTTCTATATATACTGATAAGGAGAATATGGTTGAAAAAGACTGAAACGTAGGTCGACGAAGTCTGTAGAAAAAAGGTAAAAATGGATAATTTCATTTAAGATGCCACAGATGTTAGGATGTCTAAATAATTGTTTCCCTGTAGGTAAACAGGTCATGTGGTAAGTATAGATGACTGCAAGAAGTATGATTTTAAGATAGCACTATATGTAATATTGTAGATATTGGGAAACAATGTGATATGTGTAATACCCAGAACGTTGGACGTGAGATAAGTCTTAGAAGTAGAGATATCATATGAAAAGCAGAGATAAGGAAATCTAGGTTTGTCATTACTGCAGTGGACAATGAGACGTCTTTATGTTTCTGATTACAGGTGATAATGGATTAAACTTTTATGCTTATAACAATGTTTACGGTATATGCAATTGTTCTCAAGACTGTTTACAGGTAAAGTATAATGTGTATCGGAGAAAAGGATTCTAAAATCCCCTAGTGGTAATAAGTAAGTATTTCAACCTCTGACCAAATTCATAGTAATTGGAAGATGGATGTAGAAGGTTTGGTTTGTAGGATATTGGAAAGATTAATAACTAAACATAAGGTGTATATCTCATGAAGTAATATATGTGTTAAATGATATTGTAGCTGTTATAAGTGGTAACAGTTCCTAAGGAATGGTTTTTAGAAATCCCAGGTGATTGACGGTAGCATCATCTTTGTGTATGTATATATATATATATCATCTTTGTGTATGTATATATATATATATATATATATGTATATATATATATATATCCCTGTGAAACCTAGTTAAATTGTGATGTAGGTATTATGGATAACCAAAGGGTGGAGGTTTCATTCACCAGAAAAGGGGGGTTGCCATAGATCATAAAGATTTGGATATGCAGCGGAATGTAAGTTTTTTCTCTCAAAAACACCTGATGTAATTTTGATGTTTTACCTCTTGTGACCAGGAGGGACACTCACAGGTCCTAGGAGGAGGAGGAGTAGAAGGATAAATATACATCCATTTTCCAGCAAAGGTGGTAAGGCCTGCAATTACTAGGGGTTTTCAATAAGAAAATACATTTAAGGCTGTTTCAAAATTGGTCTTATATTTAAACAGGTTTCACAGGATAATTTTCTGTTATTGCTAAATGAACTGGGTATATCTATTAACAGTTTGTGTGTTTAGAATAGATAAGAATTAGTTGCATATTGACATGCATTTATCATGTATGCTAACATTTCTTTCTAGTTCCCCGGAACATCAGAATAGAAGTCAAATTGTATTTTGAATGTTGGAAATTTAGAATTTCCCAGATTAGGGATAATCATTTGGAGATTTTCATCAAAAGTGAGAAAGGAAAAGGCATTGTAGGACCTTGACTGCCACTTAGTGGAGAAAAAGATGTAAAGTTGAGTCTGTAACACTCTTCATTGTCAATAAGTTGTGTTTTTTTTGAAACTCCAATATGGAGCCGACAAAATTCAAAATTATCACAGTGGGGGGGAACCACTAATGCTCGCAGAATCTGTTTTTCATCCATATAGGCAGATCAAGCCAACAGCAGTTTATCTGAAAGGATATCTGAAGACTGCAGATGGATCAGGTGGAAGACAAGACGTCAGATTGGTAGGAAAGATGGAGACATTCAAGAGTACTGATATCTCAAATTTCCTATTTTAGATGCTAACAAGGCCCAGCTGCGGACAAATGATATTCCTGGTAGATGACAACACGAATCCAAAGACGACCGGATGAGACACAGATTGGAAGAATCGGGATCCAGATCATCCAGAACAGATGACAACACTCCAGAAGCACACCCTTACCTCATTTGGCGAAGATAACATAATAAGAACAACTATAGGCTTATTGATTTTAGAACTTTGAAAATGATATTGTTATGATTCTCTCCAAATTGAATTTTCTCTCTTTTACTACCTGTATGATCAACATACATAACACGTACGCTAATACAGTGAAGGATTGCATTACAACCCGACATTGAATGTGCCTACAGATAATAATATGTGAACAGGCAAAGTCATGTATAATAATAATCATTGGAAATGTTCCTTTAAACATCCTAGATAAAGTAGTCTCATTTCCACAGACTTCCTTTATAGGTTCGATGAGATCCCACATCCTACCCATGGTCCCGTATAGATCTGCTGAGTGCCTATAAGGGTTGTTCTACCCACTTGAAATGCATTATTAATGGTTCAATGACCAACTTGTGTCACACCAGTTAGAACATTGAATAATACATTATTATGCATGACTGAATAAGTTAAGAATAGAGGGTGATAGCGTCTTGTTTGCTATCAAAGGGTGGACTGTCAAAGTCAAATAATTGGATGTGATAGTTTGCAATTATTATCTGACGATCTAGTCGTCTGTTGCCTGGTAAAGAGTAAATTGGATGCATGCTTTGCGTCAGTGCAATCTGATGCGCACAGATGCGTATGTATACTGTATATATATTGAGAAGCTCTGCATACAGATACAATATGTCTGTGGCAAGTGAAGTGTAACACAGAGACTGATATGCTCAGAGGAAGTTTTCTGAATGCAGAGTTAAAAGTCATTGTCAGAAACCTGCCTATCTATAGCAATTGTATGCCTTTTGTCCAATGCTACTATAGTTTATAGGAACTGATATTTGCACTTCAAACAAGCAGAGAAAAGCCTTTGATGAGCTAGCAGACTTCAAGACCAAAGCAAAGCTGGTCACCTCTAAGAAGAACACCCTTACACCATGGAATTTGGTTTAGGCAAACCAAATATTAAATATATATATTACACATACACTGATTCACATAATGCACATACATAGACTTATATGCTCACACATAGACGCTCATATGTGTATTCACATGCATACACACACACTACGCACATTTGCATTATTCACAAGACATACATAAATAAAAATATGCGCAACGCATACCAGTGAATTTACACTATCTCACACTCACACATGCACGCACTTATAAAAAGGTTCCCTCACATTAAGCTTAATATTAGAGGTTTTGTTAGCTAATAATTATGTTGTGAAATATATGTATATGATATTTAAGGTACAGAAACTAGTAGACATGTCATGTTTGGTACCATTCTAAATCCCTGTTTATTTGCAGATCTCCAGCTCTATCAGCAAGGAGATCGCATCATGTGTCCGCAAGTTATGGATTATAGGGAATTAGGGATTACAATGTATACCTCTGTATGTAGTGTCTTTTGGCTAGTTTAAACCAGTTCTTTGGAGGGAAACCTACACAAAGAAGCTGTTGGAAAGCTGATTCATACTTCTGATGACACCATATGAACTAAACAATGAACGGAGTGACCTGAAGCAAGAGCCAATGAGCATCTGTTATTCTGTGCCTTTTGGTCTCTGAAACCTGTACCAAATATAGGCATGTGAGCTGGGGCAGTAGTCAGTCATTTTTCCATATCCTTGGGTGACGGTGACCGCAGATTCAGGATTGAAATACTGCATACTAGACCAGTGCACACGCGTATGTATCGGCTTGTACCTTTGTATTTACTTGCTTTTTGCACTAATTGTCTAGATCACAGCACGTTATACTTTTCATTGAATAATATAACTTTTTGTGCATTGGAACCACAATTTGATTGGAAAGCAATTATTTCTTATGCGACTTGTAGAGCTAAATAGCGGCATTTAGGTATAGCGATTAAGGGGTATCAATATGGGTAAAATTAAAGGTGTTACTGCAGTGCAGATAAATTGGATGCCAAGTCATCTCATAAAAACAGGATGAAAATGTATCTATATAATAAGTGAGAAAGTTTGTATGTGTCTGTTTGTCAGTTTGTCCTTCGTGCACAGCCAGAGTTTTGTACCTAGCTCCACCAAACTTGGCATGGTGGTGTAGTTTGACCAGGAGTAGGTTTTTGCCTAGGTTTGAACTTTGTCAGGGTCACACACTGTTATACAATCCCATTAAACTGGGATCCTCTTAAATTACACAGGTTCTGGAGCTATGGGCTGGCTCATATGCATCTCAACACTTGATACATTCTTTGATCTTGGCAAAGCTTAGCATACAGAGATTAGAAACAGCAAAAGAGATTGATCGCAGCCACACAGTGCCAAAGTGATCAAGCCCCCTTCTGTCTGGAAATGGGACTCCAGTCCTAGGATTCCCCCCACGAAGCATGGCAACCCTGCTAGACATGCTCTTCAATGTTGGTTTGAAGAGATTTCTGCTTGCCAATGATTTCTGTTCTGCAGTAATTTTTGTTCTGCAGCGTACTGTACCTCCCAACTGTCCTGAATTCAAAGGGACTGTTCCATATTCCTGGGACTGTTCCACTGTCCCATCTGTGGGCCACTTTGTCCTGTTGGAGGTGGAAAGTTGGGTGCAGCACATGATGCTGCTCTGCATAGCAGAGCAGCGGGTAAGCAGCGGGTTACGGCTAGATCCACTTCAGTTAATGTACCCTAACATCAATGTTTAGCACCAACATAGACATCTACTGGGAATAGTAACCTGTACTGAGCAAAGAAAGCCACCATGCCTGAAGCATGGTGAGTGAAGCAAGCTTATGAGGGTGCATTTCTACCAGATACTACTGCTAGGTCAATATAACAGCACTTTAAGGCCATGAAACTGCACTTCCACCCTCACTTGATGTCATGTCCAGGTACATTAACTGAAGGGGATCTAGACAAACCATAGGCAGTGGTAGAATAGATGCCATGTGCCTGGTGTCAGGCACCCCTCTCACACATGCTTGCAGTGATTGCCACCAATTAATGTCCCCCCCATGGCATCCAGCGCCCGGTCAGGACTGATAACTGACCAGGCTAAATTGGGCACAGTTGCTCCACCTCCCAGTGCCTTCTGACTCTGAGTATGTGCATGATATGACACGATGATGTCATGCCATGTGCAAGCCCGCCTGCTCTGTCTTTCCTCCTGTGCTAGGCTATAAGGAGGAGGAGCAGCATGCTGCTCCTCTTAGGAGGATTACACATCCTTCAATTGTGGCACACTGTCACTAACTTGGCAATGGCAGGTGGCAGGCATTGACTCAGGCAGCAGCTGTCAGCTTGTCGGAAGTTCTGTGCACTGTCTTAGGCTCTCAGTGTATGTGACTAACTTCTGTAAGTAAACTGCTGAAGCCTGCAGGAGAGAGGGGGGAGGGGGCCAGGAATGGAGAATATATAAGTAAAAATAATTCAATACATTTTTAAGTCATTGACAGCTGGTGAGCGATGTCTCATTCTTTAGAACAAGGAAGATGATAAACAAGAAATAAAAGGACCACAATAACTGCAGTGGTTATATACTGAACTGCAATCCTCAAGTTTTTATGTTAAAGATCAGCAAAGTCTACTTCACAGCAGTGGCGTCCCTACCTCATTAGACACCCGGTGCGTGGAGTAGTAATGGCTGGGCTCATAGTTCGCATGCCCCCACAGTGACTTGAATGGGGATGCCGTGAGGCTCCTTCTCCTTTCTGTGAAATTCTGCCCCCTGTTCCCGTGGCCACATCCAGGGAAAACTAAGTTGGGAGGTATGCTGCAGTGATTTCTGAAACTCAAGTTATTTTGGAAGCTTTACTGATTTCAGTTCTGTAGATCAGTCTGCTTCTGAAATACCCCATTCCAAGAATGGGGGTCTGAGAATACACCTGCCTACACTGTCATTTACTCCTAATTTGTGTAGTTATCCAGGTTATAGGCAAGGACAATGAAAAAAATGAAGAATACACGTGTACTTCAGGATCAGTGTTCAACCCAGGCTACGCCGGGTATCCCAACAAACTAATTTTCTCCAGCACAATGCATAACAGATACACATTACGTCACATAGCTCACCAACTTATCCTTCACATAAATCGTATCAG
The DNA here is from genome assembly GCA_031769625.1 of Taudactylus pleione. Taxonomy (NCBI): domain Eukaryota; kingdom Metazoa; phylum Chordata; class Amphibia; order Anura; family Myobatrachidae; genus Taudactylus; species Taudactylus pleione. The sequence continues at coordinate 13,340,323 of JAUIMM010000137.1, read as the reverse complement.
TTACATTAGACCACAGTAGGCCACTTCCTCCAGCACAGCACTTAATTGCATTGGCATAAGATATGACAGGCAGCAGTACATAATAAGATATTATGAAACCACTAGCGAAACCAGAGGTGTAGCGTGGAACCATGGCACCCAGAGAAAGAGCATGTCGTAGTGCTCCCCCCCCTCTCTGTACTCAACTGTGCCAGTGGGGTATGGCCTGCAGGGGAAAACTGAAATGGAGAGAAAACAGCAAACAGTGGTAGCATCACACTGGGCATTGAGGTCCCATTGGAGGAATAGAATGCTTTGTTGATACACTATCTGGGGGGTAGCTCATTTGGCACTGTATTATTTATATATAGGATCTGACTTTTATCTCCTTTGAATCATCATTATTAGTCAATAGAACAGTTTGTATTATATATTTTGATAATTTAACTTAAATTGACAAAATATATGTGCAAGAGTGAAATTCCACAGGGTGCACAGCTTATGACTGCGATTACTGCCCCAAGCAGTTTTCACTTGAGTGAGAACACCTATGGGAAGCTCCATTCCCTGCTATGCTCCTGCTTCACAAAAATACATTGCACCTACAGCCATGGCCAAAAGTTTTGAGAATTACACAAGTATTGGTTTTCACAAAGTTTGCTGCTTCAGTGTTTTTAGACCTTTTTGTCAGAAGTTACTATGGTATACTAAAGTAAATTACAAGCATTTCATAAGTGTCAAAGGCTTTTATTGACAATTACATTTAGTTTATGCAAAGAGACAATATTTGCAGTTGACCCTTATTTTTAAGACCTCTGCAATTCACTCTGGCATGCTGTCAATCATCTTCTGGGCTGCATACTGACTGATGGCCGCCCATTCTTGCCTAATCAATGCTTGGAGTTTGTCAGAATTTGTGGGTTTTTGTTTGTCCACCCGCCTCTTGAGGATTGACCAATGGGATTAAAAAGTGCCAATCAGAGAGGGGAGGCGACAGAGGCCAATAAGAAAGGAGAGGGGAAGGGCAAAGGCAATCACAGATTGACAGTGACAGAAGCCAATAAGAAAAGGAGAGGAGAGGGGTGGTGACAAAAGCCAATAAGAAAGGAATGGACAGGGGCAAAGAGCCGATCCCATGGTAGATAGGGGAGGGAATTAAAGAGGTGAGAAGTGAATGTAATCAATCTGACAGGAAAGGGGAGGTGACAGAAGATGATCACAGAAGAGGGAGGGCCGGCAATCTGGGCAGCTTGAGGGAGCATGAAATGTAGAAACGGATCTCAGATCTGTAATTTATTTAGGATATTGAGCAAACAAACCGAGATAAAACTAACAGGCGGCCATCATACTGTGCAATGCCCCATGAATCCTGGAAACCGAAATGGCGCCCTCTGTCCATTTTGGTGCCTGGAGCTCATGCTCTATTGGAACCACCCTTGCTTTGCTCCTGAGTGCCACAGCCTCACAGATTGCAATTTCTCATACAATAAGGCATATTCCCTTCTGCAGGGACTCGCTCTCTGGAAACACCATCCCCTTCTCGATGGGGACCCTCACAGCCTCCACACTGCTGCTTCCAAAACTCCATACAGCCATGCTACCAATGCAGCGACACTCCCCCTTCACTATGGGGGTACTTCTCAGGGGGCTTCTACCAATAATAGGACTCTTACCTACCTTAATTTCACCATGTGACCTTGTGGCCAAATACCCATCCGGTCCTCTAACATGTCACACACCTGGATCACTTCTTCTGGGGTGCCCATAAAAGTGGGGATCTCCCTATTACTGGGCTCTGGACACTGCTTTTCTCACACTGCGGTCTCTTTCTTCCAGGTACCCCGTTGTGACTTGCAGCATTCCCCCTCATGTTCTTTGCAGGAACTCTCACTGAAACAGCAGGCTCTCTCTCACTGCAGCTGCAGTCACTTGGTTCATCTGCAGCTTAGTTACCCAGACAGACATCTTATTTACAGGGTGCTTCCCTCTTGCTAAATAATAAGAGGGGGATGGAGAATGATTCAAAAACTAAACCTCTTTCTCTGTGGGGCATTCCCTCTCTATTGCATCACAGGGGCAATGTCACGACCCTGGCTAGTTATTCACCTTTTTTGCCTTGAGACTTACCCCTGCTAACTGTCCCGTGGATCTGTACTGTATGTGTGATTCGCCAAGGAGATCTGCTCTATCATGCTGGCTGTAACACTTCTGTGTATACATTTGGACTTTGCTCTCCTTTCCACAGTGATTATTCTCCTGGGCCCTTTTCTGTCTGTGAACACTGCTAGCATTGATTGAAATCACAGGTGTGGTTCTGACTCTCAGTACTGCAGATGTGATTGCTCTCTTTGCATGTTGTGCCCTCTACCACTCAGAGTGCTTCTGCCAGACCACCTGACCGAATCCACCAATTCCTGCCAGACCCAGTGTATAACAATCCTCCTCTGATAGCATTCAGGGCCTGAGTATCTCATTACTTCCCGTGGTGTACAGATTGTGCTACTGCTGTCTCCCTGTGTACAAGTGTATCCCAGGCTCCTGCTTGTTCTCAGACCAGTTCATCCAGTAATCCTGCTGGCAGCTATACCTGGCACATTCAGAGATCCTGATGGTTCCCAGACCAGTTCAGCCAGTAATCCTGCTGGCAGCTATATCTGGCACATCTGGAAATCCTGCTGGTTCCCAGACCAGTTCATCCAGTAATCCTGCTGGTTCCCAGACCAGTTCATTCAGTAATAATGCTGACAGCTATACATGGTGCATCCAGAAATCCTGCTGGCTCCAAGACCAGTTCACTCAGTAATCCTGCTAACAACTATACCTAGTGCATCCATATATCCTGTTGGTTCCCAGACCAGTTCATTCAGTAATCCTGCTGACAGCTATACTGGTTCTCAGTCCAATTCTGCAAGCCCACCTACTGGTACCCCGTCCAGCTCAGCAAGCCTTCCTGCCAGTCCCAGTCCGGCTCCTCCAAGTTTTCTACTGGTTCCACTCCAATGTTACAAGTTTCCTGTCCTGTCATTTATCATCAAAGTCAGTTCTCACTGCCATACAATTCATATGCAAATAGAGCTATTTATGTCATCCATGGTTCCAGTCAAGCAGGTCTCTGCTGAATCCAGTTCAACACAGTCAGGTAACTCTCAAACACCAACCGTGACAGGCAACTCCTTCTACTATTTGTGCTACACAGGTTTACTGCCAGGGACCCTTTTGCGGCATAGGGGCTTTCCCCCTTTATATATTATGCCCTCATGGCTAGGGCCATGCACCCCCAAATGCAAGGGTACTGCGGGATCTCCCTTCTCCCATGCTGTGATTCCAGCATAATGGCTGCCTCCATGTGGACACAGGAACATGAGTCTTTATAGACTCAGGTCCCGATATCATCCACACAGCCGCAGACGGGACATGGTCGCACCCGTCACTTGACCATGCCTCCTTGCAGTGATGCAGCTAGTCTGCATCACTGCACTAGCTGTTCAGACTGTCTTTACCTTGCCCTCTTGGTGATTGAGAGCTGCTGTCACAGGGAAGTGAGGCTTAACTCTGGCTGCAGCGGGAAGTGGGGCTTAAGTCCAGGGGTGGAGCTGAAACCTTGCACCGCCAGATAGTAAATAAGTATACTAAATTGGTGCAGTGTTTGTGGTGTGGGCTCTCCTGTACTGAGGGGCCCATGTGCACCATACAACCTGCACTCGTTATAGCATCAATAATGTTCAAAACACACCTAGATATAAGGGTTAGTTCATATAAATAATATTAAACATTCAGGAATATTTGGCAGCATGACGAATGATATAGAATAAAGTTATAATTCATAATGGTTTATTATTATTTAAAACCTTTTTATTAATGCCTTTTTCAATATGGAGATTCTACTTTCTCATGTTCATTTATATATATACATCTTTCATGATCTTCATATTCAAAATCTGTTTTATTTTTTATAGAACAGAGCCCAACAGAGAAAATCAAGAACTTTTTCTAATTTTGAAATTTGTAATCCCAATGACTTCTGAACAGCCTCATCAGTCCAAGTTCAGTAACCCACACCCTGTCTGTTTTCTAACTTAACTCCAGAACCCATAGGTACAAGACTGGTTATACGACGCTGTAATTTGTGTCACCGTGGGACCGGTCTCCCAAGTATTGTATGTAAGGATTCATTTCAGAATAAATCTACATTATTCAGGAGAGGAACAGTTCAGCTATTGAAGGAACTCTCAAAGCATGGATGCCCTCATTGACTACTGGGGTCCACGCTTGGTAAACATGTGTATGATGTATGTATTGCACTAAAAAACATTCCTTTGTAACCACACTGCCCTATTGTTATGCAGTTATAGAAGGGTCTTTCTTCCCTCCGGGTGCCATGTCTCATGTGAGACTCAACATAAGTGAGTTTTCTGCAAACTCATTTTTTGTCATTTGTTTCCTACTAACAGCTTTCTAAGCCATCAAAATAGAAATTGCCCCTCCCAACGAAACTAGTGTGTGGCAGCAGCTACTAATTTCTATTCTACTACAGCGATGATTTAAAGATAACACATAGGATCAAATATATTTATTGACTCTTTGAATCATTATGCTTATTTTACCTAGATACTGAAATGCTCGTAGGGTAGCCCAATTGTGAGTGAAATTTACAACAACCACTGGAAATGTTACGACACTTGATCACGTTTTCATATGAGAAAGATGGCAACTTTCCTTGTGATATGTGCCAGCGAGGTAATGTTTTATGCTCCTTAGTGGCATATTTATTAAAAAATGTTTGCAGGATATCCTCTGAAAACACTTGTTTTCGAGGGCTACTCAGACATCGGAGATAGCTGCTGTGGTCCCCCATTTTCAACAGCAAAAGCAGCCCTGTAGATTACTGTGGGGGCTGCTAAAATGGCAAAATCAAATTTACCAAGCTCCAGAATGTGTAGCCTACATGCTACATTCCGCAAAACATTCCCTGGCACCATTCACTTGCACATGAGCAGTCTGATGGCCACGCATGTACAGTACCACTGCTGGCTCCCAAAACCAGAAGTAAAGTGATCACATTAGCAATCACTTTACTTCTAACACATTGCAGGGACGGGCTCCTGTCCCTGGATGTGATTTAATGTTAAAACCTGGCAATCCTTAATGTCTTATTGATGCGATAAGTGGCGATAAAATATTATAATTATTCCAATTCTCTAGAATGAATAATTATGCCCCTTCATGTTAATGTATTTGCATACATTTGGACATTGGGCCTGATTCAGAGCTGAACACTCTGACCAGAGCGCTCGCTCTGATCAGGGCCCTCCTACCTTTTTTTGGAGCGTCCTCATGGACGCTCGCATAGCTGTGGGTTGCCACCCACAGTATTAGCGAGCGTCCATGATGATGGTCGCGATGGTCTTGACCATCGCGACCATCGGGCTTGCGACAGAGACCCAGCTGTAGGGTCTCACTGCCGCAAGCCCTGGAGTGATTTTGGCTCTATCAGAGCCAAAATCACTCCCACTGACATCACTAGTGATGTCAGTGGGGCTGGCTTCAGACGGTAGGTGTTCCCATGGGAACGCCTCCGTCTGGCAGGCATGCCCCCGGCACGCCCACTAAAGGGGGCGTGCTGTCAATCAACATCAATAGCACGCCCCCTTTGGTGCGAGACCCGGAGCGACAGCTTGGCTGTCGCAGTCCGGGTCTCGAGCATGCGCACGACGGAGCTCCCTCCGTCGTGCGCATGTGCAGTGGGGCAACATCGACCCGTTTGCGAGCGTCTTTTGCTTGCGAACTGGTCTGAATGACCCCCATTGTGCAATTCTACCTGAAATTGTGTTCAGATTCCTACGTATAGATGCTGACCTGCTAGTGTTTTTTTTAAATATAATAATAGTAATAACACACAAGTGCTGCAGAGGGTGAGTTTGCTTTGTGAAAGCACTTGCTGTTTAACGTTTAATACTGTGTAAATTATTAAACGTATAACTTTCTTTTATTTTTCTATTAGGGCCAAATGTAATAGGGTGAGAGTTTAGAAAATGTGAGAGTTTAGCAGTAAATTCTCACATTGGTCGAGTTTTATGTTCAAAATAGGAAAACATCTGGATGAGAGTTAAAATCGTGAGAGTTTTTGAGTCTGAAAATCATGCGAGTTGCCTGTTCTGACTCTATTACATTGGCCAAGGTTAAAAGGTGTGAGAGGTTACTGCTAAAGTCTCACATTTTCTAAACTCTCACCCTATTACATTTGGCCCCAGGTGTTACTATGTGTCCTGTTGGTGATGTACTGGATCACTACTTTCATGGATCTATTTAAAACATTGTTTTTCACTTTTACAAGCAAACTTTTAGATTGTTAATTAAATACCATTTTATTATGATATTTGTAACAAACCACAAATGCTTACCTAAAAAGGGTATATCATCCTTGTTCGAAAAATTATTTCAAACATGGACTATCACTTGTGGAATTTCTTTTCATCAACAAACAATATTTATCTTAATTTCACAAAGGAAACTGAAACTCATGTTAACTGATAAGGAAATTTAAACTACATATTTTGAGGAAAAGGGCCAAATGTAATAGGGTGAGAGTTTAGAAAATGTGAGAGTTTAGCTGTAAACTGTCACATTGGTTGAGTTTTTTCTTTAAAATGGGAAAACATCTGGGTGAGAGTTTAGATCTTGAGAGTTTTTGAGTCTGAAAAACATGCGAGTTTGCATGTTCTCCGACTCTATTACATTGGCCAAGTTTGAAAACTCTCACATTTTCTAAACTCTAACCCTAAAATGGTGAGATGTACTAAGTTTCGCATCCGCACTGTTGTCCATTCCGCCACTTATCGAGTACATACCGATGATATCATTGGTATGTACCTAGAAAACTGCAAAGGACAGTTCTCCCGATAAGAACTGTCCTTTGCGATAGAGGGACTTCCAGGTTTATGACCCAGAAGTCCCACTGGCAACCTTTTGAACATGCGCAGAGGAACACGTGCACCACAGAGGTGGTGGGAGGGTTCCAATTGTATCCTTTTTAGGGGGAGTTCCGAACAGAAGCTCATAGGCAACCGGGTCCAAGCCCTGGAATGTATCATATTCCAAAGTTTGGTACATATAAAAATGCAGCCAAAACTCTTAGAACGGGTGAGTTTCCCCGCATTTCACCCTTTAATAGTACATCCCACCGAAAACATTTACATTTACATTCTATGTGGATTTTCATAAATTTTTTGGCTACAGTAACATTATTGGCAACTTCCACCTAAGGCCAGATTAAGAACCACATGGGACTGGGACTGAAAATGATCAAGGACCTATTGTGAGAAGTAGAGGAGTGAGTGGGTGTGTACATCCCCTACATTATCAGTCCCAATGTCTCCTTTTGTGAGGAAAATTAAAATACAATAGGATTACTTATGATTTATGGCCAACATATGGATGTCTGGTAATCATGCTGTCATGATGTTGAGCCTATTTTTATGTGGAGGCCTGAAGCTGTATTACCTTCCGCCCCATTGGTAATCTAACGATGCTTCCACAAAGCAAAATAGCCGGCTGCCTAGGGTCTGGTGGGTCCTAGGAACCCGCCTACTACCAGCTGCAAACATGTCCTCAAATGTCCTTCTATACTTTATGTACATTACTGCCAGCAGCCTGCAGGCCGAGGAAGGGGAGAGAGGGGTGCGATAAGGTGCTGCTACATAATGATAGTGCTGTTGGTGTCTCAATGGTTAAAGAACCTTGGTGATATTTACACTAACAGAGCTGGCAGGGGAAGTCCCATGAGACTCAGCAAGAGGCCAGAGGAGTATATGCTGAGCTCTAATTGGAGGAGCTCAGCACATGCTCCTCTGAGTAGGGATGGCCATCAGAGTGGCTTACATCGATGGTTGCCATCGATGGTGACAGGGGGCACAAGCCAGTGATGTTGACAAGGTATGTGTCACAGCACGCCGGACGCCGGCACACACTTACCGGGTCTGGCGGCACTGGTCTGTGAGGGGACAGCGGGCGGGGAGTTCCCGGCATCTGCTGCTGTTCCCCCATTGCTCCTCTTTCTCCCTGATGCAGGTGGGCGTGGCACCCTACATGCGCGCACGCTGTCCTGTTTAAGATTTAAAGGGCCATACATGCCCCTTTAGTGAGGTTTCAGGAAGTGACTAGGATAGCCCTGCATATATAAGGGAGACTCTGGGAACACTCCAGTGCCAGAATATAGGCTCCATTATCATACTCAAGGGTTCTAGTACAATTCCTGTTATTGTGATTCTGACCTTGGCTTGTTTGTGACTCTGATCTCGTCTAATCCCCTGGTACTGCATCTGATATCTGGTTCTGACCTTGGCTATCCCTGTGACCCATTTACATCTGCTCCCTAGTCCCATCTCGCCTGTTGATATTGACCCGGCCTGTTGACTACATTTATTCTTCTGCACTTTGTTCAGTGTACACCAGCACTTGTATTGGGAAACCTAACCTGAGGGCTGCAACCTGTGCATCAGACGCAGCTAAGTCCATACCTTCTTGCAAGGGTCCCTGGTGAATACTGCCGGTACATTAGACTCTGCACCTCAGGCATAGGTCCAGCCAGATCCCTAAATATAGGTCGCATCCATAATCCGGCCGAGAGTTTGTGACAGAATACTCTGGCCTTAAAAGAAACATGGATGCCGCTGGTAATCTTTCACCTCGAGATTTATTGGAAAACCTACTCGCTAGAGTCGAGAAGCAGGAACAAGATCAGGCCCAAATTATGCAGTTCCTTCAGATGCTTATGCAACAGGAGGGATCTGTTCAGTCATCTCCAGTACAACCAGCTCCACCTCCTGTGGTGTCCGTACAAGCTGCAGGTACTTCAGCGCCATTACGAATTCTGAATCCCACCAAGTATGATGGGGATCCTAAAGGCTGTCGAGGATTTTTGAATCAATGTTCCATTCAGTTCGAAGTCCAGGCTGCAAACTTTTCCTCCTAGAGAACGAAGGTGGCTTATATTGTTTTGCTGCTGTCCAGACAGGCGTTGGCATGGGCATCTCCATTATGGGAAAGAAATGGTCCTCTGGTAAGTAATAGTACTGAGGGGGTCATTCAGACCCGCTCACGAGCAAAGGACACTCACAAGCGGGTCGATGTTGCCCCACTGCGCATGCGCAAGACGGAGGGAGCTCCGTCGTGCGCATGCGCGAGACCCGGATAGCGACGGGCTCTCCGTTGCTCCAGGTCTCGCACCAAAGGGGGCATGCTGTCGATGTTGATTGACAGCATGCCCCCTTTGGTGGGCATCCCGGGGGCGTGGCTGCCAGACGGAGGTGTTCCCATGGGAACGCCTACCGTCTGAAGCCGGCCCCACTGACATCACTAGTGATGTCAGTGGGAGTGATTTTGGCTCTGATAGAGCCAAAATCACTCCTAGGCTTGCGGCAGCGAGACCCTACCGCAGGGTCTCATCGCAAGCCCGATGATCATGATGGTCAAAGACCATTGCGACCATCTTTTTGGCCACTCGCATTTGCTGTGGGTGGTCACCCACAGCTATGCGAGCGGCCAGGAGGCCGCTCCATTTTCAGGTAGGAGGGCACTGATTCAGAGCGAGCGCTCTGGTCAGAGCGTTCAGCTCTGAATCAGGCCCAGAGTTCATAGCGGCTCTTTGGAAAGTCTTTGATGAGCCCGGACAAGTGTCCTCTGCAAGTTCAGCCATTCTACAATTGAAACAAGGCAACCAAACTGTGGGGCAATATGCCGTGCAATTACGAACCCTTGCCTCGTAATTGATGTGGAACAACGAGGCTTTGATAGCAGCATTTATGCAAGGTCTGTCAGAGCAAATCAAAGACATATTGTCATCCAGGGAATTACCAACCACATTGGATGATCTGATTTCTCTGTGTATCCGGGTAGATCTCTGCCACAGAGAGAGAGAGCGGCGAGAAAAAGAACAGTCCAGATGCATCAGCTTAAAACTCGCTCCTCGTTTTTCAGCTCTGGCTCCAGAAGAAACTATCCAGATCGGGAAGTCACGTTTACCTGCTGCAGAGAGGGAGAGAAGGTTCCAGAACAAGCTGTGTTTATATTGCGGAGAACCAGGACATCTTCTCTCAGGATGCTCTAAATGTCTGGGAAACGAGAAGGCCTAATTGATTGAGGGGTGGTCCGAATTGGTGCATTTCAGCACACCCCAAAAGGGAAAATATCCTCCCAGTTTACTATTGATGTGATGCTAGTGTCAGACAAACCATCTGATGTCTTTAAGGCCTTTTTAGACTCTGGTGCCGATGGTAATTTCATTTCAAGTGTGCCATTGGAAGCACCACTCTGCATAATCGGAGTAGATGGTGTGAGAGTCTATAATAATTTATAATGTTTATTTAAAACATACTGTAAGATTAATCAGTATTTATGAGAAAAAGCCATTTTCCTTTACACAAATATCATGAAACTGAACCACCATTATACTGAATGAGCAGTTAAAAGACAGCAGTAGCTGAATGATCCCAGAATAGGATACCAAGCCTGGACACTGTGGAAAAAAGACAAAATGAAGATGCATTGACACATACTATGTACTTGTTAAACCAATCATATGTATTCTTTTCTGTCATTTTTGGCAAATGTTTGTGACAGCAGTTTTCTGAACTTATAAAAGACAGCTCAAAGGGGATGTGCCTCTGAGAACTGAGTGGATTCATCACAGGTGTGTGTGTTGAGTTTTTCTCATCTCCTCAGCTGGCTGGAAGAAAAATTAATAAAACACAGGAGTAGTGTTTTGCATACCATGATCCAGGGGTAGGAAGCCTCATCACCCTAACATTTTGTGGGGGCAAACGTCTGAGATCCCCAACTGCCTGTCTTGTACTGACGGATGTCCACTTGAAAATTTGGAACTGCAGAAGCAAAACCCAGGTGAGTATTGAAAAACAAATGCACATTTGCGCTTTTCAATGCTCTCTTCTGCGCTTCCTAATTAGTATTGTGGGGTTCAGTATAGATGGGCTAATCGGGGATCTATGAATATATTGTATGCCAAACCTGCTCTTTTAAAGTATAAGTTGTCTTGTCTTGAAGTGAGTTAAAGGAGTGTGAATGTGTGTGTGCTAACTGTGAGATGTATATGAAGGAACCAGATCTTTAAATAGTCAACCAAAGACTGCACTTCTCATCTGCAACTAAAGGCTTGTCCTGTCTTTTGAGAAATGTGACCCCTGGGTTGAGACATTCACTGATCTCCTTGCTCTCATAGTAGCTGTAAAAGTGACACCTAGCGCCTAAACATGGCAAAAGTGTTTAGGAGTGCAGAGAAAGGTGCCCATTGATTTGGGATAGGGTCCTTCACGTTTCCTCATTGGTACCCCTAAGGGCGCCTGGGGCTGAAGGGTTGTACATGTTATTCATCTGTGTAGCATGCCAAAAGGATTAGAACAGTGGGTCATAATCTGTGGGAGTGTTATAGTGACATTGGGAATACTGTATTGTCTCTGGAAATTAAGGACAGGGATAACAGGTCTCCAGAGTCTGATACATGAACCACATACAACTAAAGTTTGAGGGGTGTACTTGTGTAGTGGTATTACAGAAAACCAGATCATTTATAAGTCCTGATCTAATAGCTGTAATAAATAAGAGGATCCCTGTGGTATATATTGGTCTCATAGAGTGTTAACATATTTGGCTACCAGGATAGATAAGGACTGGGCTGGACTAATAAATTAGCTAGCCAGTAATTTGTGCAGGGATAGTTCAGTAGTAGCCTGTCCAGTTCTTAGGAGGTGGCCAGCTGATAGATATTTGAAGCTTATAAGACAGGTATTGTTGTATGATTACCCAGTAGGAACGCAGAATTAAGGAATAAGTAGCAATTGTTCTTTTGAATAAAATAAAGATTCCTCAGGGGATTCAGGAAAGACTAGGAGTGGTAACCCATAATAGGGGCTCAGGGCAGTAAAGGCATGGTAAAAGAATTACCATGTGCTCCTGTGGATCTAGTCGAATCCAGGGAGGGGAAAAGTGCACTTAAAGATATTCAAAAGATACTACAGAAAGCAGGGATGCCCAGTGTGGGTTCCCTAGATCCTGTAAGATGGGAAACCTTTGCAAAAGAAAACAAGGCTTGGATAGAGTGTAAGAAAGTAGGCAAGCAAGTACAGGCTTGGTTAAAGGTAGCCAAAGAAATACATAAAGAACAGGAGGTAACACAAGACACTGAGTTTATGGAAGATTGTGGTCCAAATACTGTGAGGCCTGTCCCAGTGATCTCTTTTGTAAATCAACAGGCATCACCAACAGCCCCTGATTTAAGCCCAAAGTACCCAAGTTTGGCTCCATTTACCACACCAGTAAGGGATGGCAGAAAATGCCCAGGATGTGGTAAATGTGTACCTAATGCTAACACTAATTGTCAATTTTGTGGGAATCAAGTGCCCTGGCCAGGGTAACCCTGTGATCAACAAGGCTTAACCAGATCACCTCATTATCCATCACCTCCACACTTATCACCAGTTACACCACCTGCTCCTCCACTGCCTTATGCAGTAGGAAAGTTCAGCCCCATTCCCATATAAGGGTGGTCAGCTTAATGCCTTGGATGTTTAATAAAAACAGACGCAGGACACGGGTGTGCAAGAAGCAAGCCACAGGCAATAATGATGAACCTTGTGGCTGTGAACACTGTGGGGGTGAACAGATGTATTTTCAGAAAGGGACAGGTCCACCCCCATACCAAAACAAATCTGTAGAGGCTTATCCTGTAACTACAAATGAGGTGTTTAAACCAAGGGGGTCATTCAGACCCACTCGCGAGCAAAGGACGCTTGCAAGCGGGTCGATGTTGCCCCACTGCACATGCGCACGACAGAGGGAGCTCCGTCGTGCGCATGCGCGAGACCCGGATAGCGATGGGCTCTCCGTCACTCCGGGTCTTGCACCAAAGGGGGCGTGCTGTCAATGTTGATTGACAGCACGCCCCCTTTGGTTGGCATGCCGGGGGCATGGCTGCCCAGACGGAGGCATACCCATGGGAACGCCTACCGTCTGAAGCTGGCCCCACTGACATCATCAGTGGGAGTCATCAGTCATCAGTGGGAGTCATCAGTGGGAGTGATTTTGGCTCTGATAGAGCCAAAATCACTCCTGGGCTTGCAGCAGCGAGACCCTACCGCAGGGTCTCGTCGCAAGCCCGATGGTCGCGATGGTCTTGACCATCGCGACCATCTTTTTGGCTGCTCGCATATGCTGTGGGTGGTCATCCACAGCTATGCGAGTGGCCAGGAGGCCGCTCCATTTTCAGGTAGGAGGGCACTGATTCAGAGCGAGCGCTCTGGTCAGAGCGTTCAGCTCTGAATCAGGCTGTAAATCCCCAGAATGCAGCAGTTATGATAAGAGTGAGAACCCAAAATCAGTATAGACCCTGGACAGCAGCAGAAGTGAATGATATTGTAAATAAAGCCCCAGACACCAGTAAGAATCCAATGGCTCTCCACAGATATGTGGAGAGATTAGTAGCTATTTGGGGAGCTACTTGGGCACATTTGGAGGAAATATGTAGGATGACAGTGGGAGCAGGCAGTCTGACAGAAATACTAGCTCTGCCAATAGGTGAAGCAGGAGTAGTGGCAGTCTGAGGTGCAGATAACAGAAAAACTCCTGAGTCAGGGACACTCTTTGTTACTAGGTTAAGGAGGTGGTGTGAGCAGAGCAGCAACAGCAGTTTATGTCTGCTGTGCCTGAAGGCAGGCAGACAATGGGACAGTCAGTAAAGGATTATTATGATCAAACACACCAGTCACACTTAGATAGGGGATTCCAAGATAATAATCCTACCCATGAGTGGTTGCTTAGAACTGTTTTTTTGGGAGGCTTACTTGAAAATTTGAGGTTGGAACTATGACACTTCCAGCTGTACTGGATGTATTAAGAGCTATAGAAGATCAGGAAGAAGAAAAAAAAAAGGAAAGTAAGAGAGAGAGGTCAGGTTCCGAGAGTGACAGTTCATTTGATGCAGGATGGTCCCTATAATGAACCAAAGCCTAGACAGACCAGAAATAATAGGAAAGTATCACCTGAAGAAACAAAAAGGAGAGGGTTATGTTTCTTCTGCCATAAAGCAGGTCACATGAAAAGGGATTGTCAAAAATATAAGGAATGGGCAAAAAAAGGGAGCAATTTGGAGTAAGGGTTCAAACAGCGCACAGCCCATAGGAAATAGGCTGTCCAGTGACAGGTCCCCCACAATACATTATTAATACCTCAGGTCCCAAGGGAATAACACAATTGACACTACCTGGGGGGGAACAAATTGACTGTATAATAGACACTGGTGCAAGCCGTACCGTTTTAAGGGCAGAAGATGTCCCCAAGAAATATGTAACAAATCAGACAATTCCTGGAACAGGACTAACAGGACATACCATATCCTTACATGGTAGTAAGCCCATAAAAGTTGCAGTGGGGTTAGCAGAAATTAAAGTGCCTGTAGAATTCCTGACCTCCACATCCTGTCCAGTTAATTTGTTAGGAGCAGATATCCTTAATGAATTACAAGCTACCATTGAGTACAGGAATGGCAATGTAATACTGAAAGGAAGTACAGGGCAGGATCTTCAATGTCAGCTAGCAGCAGCAATATATTTGCTGCAACACCAGACACAGATAGAAGTGATGATCCCTGACTGGCTTTCAGGAGTCCCTGAAAAATTATGGTCTAAGGGTAAAACAGATGTGGGATTACTGGATGTTCAACCGGTTACACTCACCTTAAAACCAGGTGTAGTGCCAGTAAAGATTAAACAATACCCACTGACCAGAGATCAGGAAAAGGCCATACAGCAGCAGATTTCTGCATTTCAGAAAACAAGGGTTATAAGAGAATGCAGGTCCCCATGGAGCACCCCTTTATTTCCAGTGAAAAAGTAGGTGGGGGCAAATGGTAAACAGGAATACCAGATGGTGCATGATCTAAGAGAGGTAAACAAATGGTTGATGGTGGATGTACCTATAGTGCCTGATCCACACATCTTGCTAAACCAAATACCAAATACCAGCAACAGCAACTTATTTCACAGTAATAGACTTAGCTAATGCATTTTTTCTGTACCTCTTACATCAGAGTGTCAGCTCTACTTAGCTTTTACAAGTATGGTCAAACAGTATTGCTGGACTAGATTTCCCGAAGGAGGGGCAACCTCTCCATCTGCATTTACAGAGGCTATGTCCATCATACTGCAAGGGTGGAGACCACAGTTTGAGACCACCCAGTTGTTGCAGTATATGGATGATTTGCTCCTATGTGCAGATACAGAGGGACAGTGTCAAAGTGAAACTGAATCATTACTTATTTTTCTGTGTGAACAAAATTGCAGAGTGTAAAAAGAAAAATTGCAAACAGCTCAAGCACAGGTTACCTTTTTCTAGGTACAAAACATTTGACACAAGATAGGATATCAGCTATACAGAAAGTGCCAGAGCCCACTACCACCAGGCAACTCAGAGCATTTCTAGGACTAACGGGGTATTGCAGTGAATGGATTGCCAATGCATCCCTCATAATGCAGCCCCTCTATGATGAGTTCACAGATACAAAAGACAAAACAGTAACATTAACAGCAGAACAGAAGAAAGCTTTTATGCAGATAAAAACTGCAGTTACCCAAGCACCAGCACTAGGATTACCCAGATATGACAGGCCTTTTATGTTATTCTGTCATGAAACACAAGGACATGCTCAAGGGGTGTTAGTGTAGGAACATGGTGGTAAACAAAGGCTCCTGGCATATTATTCATTGCAGCTTGATAGTATAATCAAAGGAGCACCTTCTTGTATAAGAGCAGTAGCAGCTACAGCTATGCTTAAAGACAAGGCAGCAGATTTAGTGCTGGACCACTCATTGATAATACAGGTTCCCCACTCAGTAACAGAAATACTTAACCAGGCCAGAACTAAGCATCTTTCTGCAGCCAGGTTAACCAAGTATGAAGTAGCCCTACTAAGCCCTACCAATGTGACCATTAAGAGGAGCACAGTGTTGAATCCTGCTACATTGCTTCCAACGCAGAATTCAAAAGAGGGGAATAGTGATGGACACATACATACACCTGTTGACAACATACCAGGTAATGGCAATAAGGAACACAACAGTGAGGATGATGAGGGGGATAATGTACTGCAAATACAGTCACATAAAAATACAAATCAAAATTTTTCTGACCATGATTGTCTTGAACTTCTGAAAATGGAAATGAAGGAACTAGAAAATGTGAGAGATGTTCCCTTATCTAATCTGGACTGGGAATTGTTTGTAGATGGCTCTAGATATTATCATGATGGGTCCCCAAGAACAGGGTATGCAGTCACCACCATAGATGAGGTATTGATTCAGCAACCACTCCCACCTTCCTGTTAAGCACAAGAAGCAGAGTTGAGGGCACTCACTGAGGCATGTATAATGGCTGAAAATCAGACAGCAAACATTTACACTGATTCCAGGTATGCCTGGGGTGTGGCCCATGATTTTGGGCCTATTTGGAAGAGTAGGGGTCTTATGGGCTTGGCTGGTAAAACCATTAAGCATGCTGAGCTCATTAGATCATTGTATGCAGCCTTACAGCTTCCAAGTAGAGTAGCCATTTTAAAGGTGCAAGCACACACCAAGGAGAAAACAGCTGAGGCCAAGGGGAATGCCAAAGCAGATGCTGCGGCTAAGCAAGCTGCCCTGTTACCTATCCCAGCCCTCTATGGTATAGAAACAGACACAAAGAAAGACTCCTTGGACATACAGGCTTTACACCAGTTTCAAGAACAAGCCACAGAAGGCGAAAAGAGAGGCTGGGAAAAAGAGGGAGCCACCTGTGTTAATTTGCATTGGGCTAAAGCCACCAGGTGGTGCCTCCCCAGGGCCTTAAATCCCCTGATGACCCAGCTGGCCCACGGTCCAGTGCATAATTCAAAGGAGGCCATGGTAAACACGGTGCACCAGCACTGGATAGCACCAGGCTTTATTGCAGCAGCTACATTGTATGTAGCATCATGATGGTGTGTGGGAAACACAATCCAGGACAGACAGTAAAAGTACCACAGAGACATGCACCAAAGCCATTATACCCGTTTCAGAGACTGCAGACAGACTATATTCAGTTGCCTTGGGTGGGGACATATGAGTACGCCCTCGTTTGTACAGACCTCTTCTCTAATTGGCCAGAGGCCTGGCCAGTTGCTAAAGTCACTGCAAAAACAACAGCTAAAAATTTAATAAGTTAAGTAATTTGCAGATATGGTATACAAGAAACTATAGAGTCTGATAGAGGGTCACGCTTTAAAGGAGAATTTATGCAGCTTATCATGAAGGATATGGGCATTGAACAAGCCTTTCACACCCCTTATAGGCCTCAGGCCAGTGGGCATGTAGAGAGACTAAATTGTACCCTCAAACTAAAGATACAAAAGATGATGGCACAGACAGGCAAGATATAGGTGGACTGTCTGCCCATAGCTTTATATTCAGTAAGAACCACCCCCAGTAAGAAACATAAGTTGTCACCTTATGAGATATTATTCTTAGGACCTCCTAAGACAGGGTGTTATTTCCCCCAACAGTTGCAGCACAATCATGCAAATTTAACAGACTATGTAGCTACTCTTTGTATTCAAGTGAATAACATCAATTCTTTAGTTTTCTCCTCCCTTCCAGACCCAGAAGCAGTACCTGGTGTACATTCATTGGAACTGGGCGGTTGGGGATACACTAAGAGACACGTCAGAAAGTCTCTGGAGCCAAGATTTGATGGTCCATATCAGGTTCTGTTGACTACACCAACTTCAGTGAAAATAGGAGGAAAGAGCACGTGGATACACGCCTCACATTGCAAGAAGTTGATGGTCAAGATTGAACCACCATCATGAATCCTTTTTGTGTGATAATGTTGGCTATACTTAGTCTAAGGGTATTGCACACACACAGGGGACAACAGGAGGACAAATAGAGTACTCTAGGATAGTCTATGGTAACCAGGCTTACCAGTTACATAGATTTAATGTAACCTGGTCAGGAGGTTCAATATATGTAGAAAGTTTGGGACAATATAATATAAGGCATCTCTATTGGGCACCAAGGGAGCATGATAATATTACTATCATAATTGGAATAAAAATTAAGTGTTGTACTGATAAGTTTACGGGCTATAAACGATTTAAGAAAATGTGGGCACAGGGTATTCAATGTGTCAATAGTACAGACCCTGGTATACCCATAGGAAGCCCAACAACTATAGAAAGAGGTGTAGTGCTAGTTTGCACTAATACCACACAATTACCAAATAATTCAGTAATAATGACAAGGATGTATGTCCTAAATAGCAGGCCCACTATAAGGGATGACTCACTAGTTAAATTTCTCTCCACTTCTGTAAATGTAGGTACCAAAATACAAACCACTATATTAAGATTTAATATTTCTTTCCCCCAGATCCAAAATACTATAGCAGACAAAAGAGAGAATGGTATGATACATTGCTAGGAGCATCAGGTACAGGTATAGGGTTACTTAATAGTATAGATATAGAAACTTTAGCCAGCAAAATGAGTAATGCACGAGAAGATATGAGAAGATTAGTTACAATGCAAGCTACATGGATGCCTACAGTATTTACCCCATTACAGGCCAGTATATCTTGGGATAATGAATATATACAGGTGTTCAATAGCACATTGTTTAACACACTTTACCTGTCAACAAATGTTTCTGAACTGTTTAATTGGACTGAATGTTCTCTCTGAACCATGCATCAAAATATGCAAAAGGGCAAAGCACAAACACAGTTAATGACAGGTAACGAACAAGTATACAGAAGGATGTTTAATATATCTACTTTGTTATGGATACAAGTTCAGGGAAAGAAGATGTTGTGTACTGACAACTTTTGCACGGGTGAAGTTCATGTGTATAATGTCACACAGAAACAGGTTATGTGTAAGTACTTCATCTTACCAGTCCCCTTGTGGAAAACTACTGGAGGCACTCAGTTGTGGACTACCCAGATGAGAGGTGCACACATAGACACCAGTAATAGGACATATGACTTAGCCCTATGTACTGATACCGATGATGGATTAGTATGTCCTCATCAAACACAGCTATATGAACCTTGTAAGTTAGAACACCCAACCAGTGTATGAAACTGGGAATTGCATGATAAAGAGGTGGATATATTTATAGAGGTAGAGCCTCAGGTTGCATGCCTAGTCACATACAGTCAGGTGCATAAATATTGGGACATTGACAGAATTTTCATATTTTGGCCTCTATTCACCACCACAATGGCTTTGAAATGAAACAAACAAGATGTGCTTTAACTGCAGACTTTCAGATTTAATTTGAGGGTAATTACATCCAAATCAGGTGAATGGTGTAGGAATTACAACGGTTTCTATATGTGCCTCCCACTTTTTAAGGGGCCAAAAGTAATGGGACTATCAACTCAAAAGCTATTTCATGGACAGGTGT
Source organism: Taudactylus pleione (assembly GCA_031769625.1). Taxonomy (NCBI): domain Eukaryota; kingdom Metazoa; phylum Chordata; class Amphibia; order Anura; family Myobatrachidae; genus Taudactylus; species Taudactylus pleione. Next base: position 13,320,860 of record JAUIMM010000137.1, on the reverse strand, counting down.
GGGCTATTCCCTCATTATTTCTTTATCAATTAAGCAGGTAAATGGTCTGGAGTTGATTATAGGTGTGAAATTTGCATTTGGAATCAGTTGCTGTCGACTCTCAATATGAGATCCAAAGAGCTGTCACTATCAGTGAAGCAAGCCATCATTAGGCTGAAAAATCAAAACAAACCCATCAGAGAGATAGCAAAAACATTAGGTGTGGCCAATTCAGCTGTTTGGAACATTCTTAAAAAGAAAGAAAGCACCGGAGAGCTCAGCAACACCAAAATACCTAGAAGACCACGGAAAACAACTGTGGTGGATGACAGAAGAATTATTTCCCTGGTGAAGAAAAACCCCTTCACAACAGTTAGCCAAATGAAGAACACTCTCCAGGAGGTAGGTGTATATGTGTCAAAGTCAACAATCAAGAGAAGACTTCACAAGAGTGAATATAGAAGGTTCACCACAAGATGTAAACCATTGGTGAGCCACAAAAACAGGAAGACCAGATTAGAGTTTGCCAAACAACATCGAAAAAAGCCATTACAGTTCTGGAACAACATCCTATTGCAGAGGAGACAAAGATCAACTTCTACCAGAGTGATGGGAAGAGAAGAGTATGGAGAAGGAAAGGAACTGCTCATGATCCAAAACATATCACCTCATAAGAGAAGTATGGTGGTGGTAGTGTCATGGCGTGGGCATGTATGGCTGCCAATGGAACTGGTTCCCTTGTATTTATTGATGATGTGACTGCTGACAAAAGCAGCTGAATGAATTCTGAAGTGTTTTGGGCAATATTATATGCTCATATTCAGTCAAATACTTAAGAACTCATTTTACGGCGCTTCGGAGTGCAGATGGACAATGATCCAAAGCATACTGCAAAAGCAACTAAAGAGTTTTTTAAGGCTAAAAAGTGGAATGTTATGCAATGGCCAAGTCAATCCCCTGACCTGAATCTGATTGAGCATGCATTTCACTTGATGAAGACAAAACTGATGGGAAAATGCCCCAAGAACAAGCAGGAACTGAAGACATTTGCAGTAGAGGCATGGCAGAGCATCACCAGGGATGAAACCCAGCATCTGGTGATGTCTATGCGTTCCAGACTTCAGGCTGTAATTGCCTGCAAAGGATTGGCAACAAAGTATTAAAAAGTGAAAGTTAGATTTAGGATTGTTTAGTTTGTCCCATTACTTTTTGCCCCTTAAATAGTGGGAGGCACATATAGAAACCATTGTAATTCATAAACCATTCACCTGATTTTAATGTAATTACCCTCAAATTAAATCTGAAAGTCTGCAGTTAAAGCACATCTTGTTTGTTTCATTTCAAAGCCATTGTGGTGGTGAATAGAGGCCAAAATATGAAAATTCTGTCAATGTCCCAATATTTATGCACCTGACTGTATTATATGAATACAACTTCCCTCTATAATTAACCAAATCCTTTTTCCGGATGCTTACTTAATGTTACACACCTCAGGTGGAAGAACACTACTTATGTGTTCTATGCAAAGATACAAGAAGATGTACAGTTTGAATTTCAGGTGACTGAGATACCACCCCATAACCTTACAGTTAATCTCCAAAGTATCATTAATGCCATTAATAATACAGAAAAACATGCTCACCACTTACAGAAAGTAAACTATTCTGCCCATCATGCACAAATGCAGACAATTGTAGAAGCAGAGAAATTGGTGGAAGTAGCCACACAATTAAAAGATAATTTACAGCACCATTGGTGGGATGTGTTCACAGGTAACTCACCTTCAGTCAAAAGGATGTTTAGTGGTCTCATTCATCCAGTAATCATTATAATCATTGTATTAATTTTGCTCATTTTGTGGAATTGCTATCTATCTTATAATTTTAGGAAAATGGTAAATAAAGCATCTGCACCGGTAGGGACTCTCTTTGTCACACATACGAAGAGTGCCTCTGAGTGGGAAAAGTGTTTAGTGTGTGAAAGAATGACACTGATCACACCTGAGAAGAAATGTGTTTTCTGTAGTACTGTTATTGGAAGAAACCCCTCTTTCTAGGGAAAGATGCGCCGGGATTCTTGGTATTCAGGTGATGAATGATGCTTGCATCTACTTGCATAGGGTGACTATGGAAGAAATATAGTTCCTATGAAAGCCATGACTCCAATAAGGGAAAGATATTATTTTTTAATAAAAAGAGGGGATTGTGAGAGTCTATAGTAATTTACAGTGTTTATTTAAAACATACTGTAAGATTCATCAGTATTTATGAGAAAAAGCCCTTTTACACAAATATCATGAGATTAAACCACCATTATACTGAACGAGCAGTTAAAAGACAGCAGCAGCTGAATGATCCCAGAATAGGATACCAAGTCTGGACACTGTGAAAAAAGTCAAACTGAAGATGCATTGACACATCCTATGTACTTGTTAAACCATTCATATGTATTCTTTTCTGTCAAACCATTTTTGGCAAATGTTTTTGACAGCAGTTTTCTGAACTTGTAAAAGACGGCTCAAAGGGGATGTGCCTCTGAGAGCTGAGTGGATTCATCAGAAGTGTGTGTGTTGAGTTTTTCTCATCTCCCCAGCTGGCTGGAAGGAAAATTAATAAAGCACAGGAGTAGTGTTTCGCATACCGTGATCCAGGGGTAGGAAGCTCCATCACCCTAACAATGGGAACAAACTTCCTATGGCTACCATTCACTCCAGGACTTCAGAAGTCATCATGCAAGTTGGAGCCCTTCATAAGGAATTGATTTTGTTTTACATACTCCCGACAGCGGAAAATCCAATTGTTCTGGGTATTCCGTGGTTATGCAGGCATGCTCCAATTTTGGATTGGAATGAACCTCAAATTCTGTCATGGGGATCACAGTGCCATCAGTCATGCTTACCATCCATCAAACCACCACCATGTGTCATTCAGAGTTCAACCATCTTCTCAGAGAGTTCACTTCCTGATCCATACCGGTCCTTAGAGGATGTATTGAGTAAGAAAGCCACTGAAACACTTACAGCCCATAGTGAGTGGGATTGTGTTATAGATTTACTTCCAGGAAAGATGCCTCCTCGTGGAAGAGTATTTCCCCTTTCACTTCCTGAAACGCAGGCGGTGTCCGAATACATCCAGGAGAACTTGGAGCGAGGATTCATCAGGGAATTAAAATCACTTGCGGGAGCGGGGTTGTTTTTTGTTAAAAAGAAAGATGGTAGATTGAGACCATAAATAGACTATCGGGGCCTGAATGCCATCACTGCTAAGAACGATACCTGCTACTACTAATCTCGGAAATTTTCGATCGCATAAAAGGAGCAGGGATTTTTTCCAAGTTAGACCTTTGTGGGGCCTATAACTTAATCAGAATTCAAGATTGGGATGAGTGGAAGACAGCCTTCAACATGCGTGATGGACATTACGAATACTTGGTTATGCCTTATGTTTAAGCAATGCTTCAGCAGTTTTCCAAAAGTACATGAACAACATTTTTCAAGACCTGTTATATAAGTATGTCATGGTGTATCTGGATGATATCCTAATCTTTTCCAAGGACTTAGTGAGTCATCGTGAACATGTATGCGAAGTACTGTCACGACAATGACTAATCGACTCTTTTGCAAACTGGAAAAATGCTCCTTCAAGCAAAAGTAACTGCCATTCCTGGGTTACATTATTTCGGGTTCTAGACTTCAAATGGATCCTGAGAAGCTATCTGCCATTGTTAACTGGCCCTGACCGGTGGGATTAAAATCAATTCAGTGTTTTCTTGGCTTCTGTAACTTTTACCGGCAGTTCATCAGGAATTACTCATCTGTTGCTGCTCCAATTAATGCTCTCACCAAGAAGAGTCAAGATACCCGGGTGTGGACGCTTTTTGCAGAGGAAGCATTCAACCAATTGAAGCAGTGTTTTATCTCCGCACCTATTCTGAGACAGCCTGATTGTGATCAGCCTTTTTTTTCTGGTGATGGATACTTCTACAGTTGGAGTAGGCACAGTACTTTCACAAAAGGATGAGGATGGGAAGTGGTGTTCTTGTGGCTTCTTTTCCCGCAAGTTTTCAACCCCAGAGAAAAACTATGCTGTTGGGGATAAAGGACTGTTGGCCATCTAGTTGGCTCTTCAGGAGTTGCGAAACATGCTGGAGGGGGCAAAATTTCCTGTGACAGTCTACACAGACCACTAGAATCTTATATACCTCAGGACCGCTCACTGTCTAAACTATCGGCAATCCAGATGGTCTCTATTCTTTGATCTTTTCAATTTGGTAATCACCTATCGTCCAGGCAGCAAAAATATTAAAGCTAATGCATTGTCCTGGGCATTCTGTTCCACTTAGGAAGACGAAGTTCGGGAGAAGAAGCTAATTCTGAATCCAACTTGCTTCTTAGCGGTAACCACTAAGGTCAGGATACCACCAGGGAAGTCATTTGTGGCACCTAAACTCCATGCAAAGCTGTTACATTGGGCACATGGCTTTCTTTTTACTGGCCATTTAGGGGTGAAGAAAACTCTGGAATTAATCCTTAGGAATTATTGGTGGTCTACTGTCCGTCAAGATGTCAAAGATTTTGTGGCAGCTTGCACTATTTGTGCTCAACATAAAGTCCCACCCCACCCACTTTGGGAGATCTGCATCAATTATCTGTACCCAACCGTCCATGGACCCATATTTCGATAGAATTTGTCACCGATTTGCTGTTATGCCAGGATTTCAACACTATCTGGGTAGTGGTGGACAAATTTTCCAAGACAGCTCATTTCGTCCCATTAAAAGGTCTACCTTTGGCCCCAAAGATTACAGAGGTGTTCATGAGGGAGATTTTCAGGTTGCACGGATTTCCTATAGAAATTGTGTCAGACCGTGGGGTGCAGTTTACTTCTAAATTCTGGAGGGCATTGTGCAGATGTTTTGGAATCAATTTGAGCTTTTCATCAGCCTACCATCCTCAGAGTGATGGTCAATCAGAGCAGGTGAATCAAGATCTGGAAAAGTTCATTCGAATGTATGTATCGGTTGGGTCTCCTTATTGCCATGGGCTGAGTTTTCTCATAACAATTTGCTTCATGAGTCAGCAGGTCACTCTAAATTCTTTATTCAGTATGGATTCCATCCCATGTTACCAGAATTGCCAGCGTTGGGTTCGGTTTCACTTCCAGTCGTTCATGATACAGTTAGACATTTCCTCAGTATTTGGAGGGAAGTAAAAAAGAATGGTACAAGGTGTTTGCAGACAGGAGAAGAAAGAGGATACCTTTATTATGTGCGGGCGACAGAGTTTGGCTGTCAACCAAACATTTGCAACTGAAGGTGCCTACAATGAAATTTGCTCCTAGATTTATTGGGCCATTCCAGATTCTGCAAGTGGTAAACCCAGTGGCATATCGCCTAAAGCTTCCTGACACACTTAAAATACCAAATGTTTTTCATGTCACCCTTTTGAAACCATTAGTTCTGAATCGATATTCAAAGCACGATGATCCTCCTTGCAGCTTTTCCAGCAGATCATCAGGAGGAGTATGAGATAAAACAGATTTTGGGTTCTAGAATATCTCGAGGTACAGTCCAATTCTTGGTAGACTGGAAAGGATATGGTCCGGAAGAGCGCTGTTGGATTAAGGCCTCAGACATTCAAGCAACCCAACTTCTTCAGAAATTCCATCAGAAGTTCCCTTGCAAACCATTTGTGGGGTGTTCGGTGCCCACTCCTAGAGGAAGGGTAATGTCACAGTGCGCCGGCCGCTGGCACATACTTACCAGGTCTGGCGGCACTGGTCTGCAAGGGGACAGCGGGCGGGGTGTTCCCAGCATCTGCTGCTGGTCCCCGTCACTCCTCTCTCTCCCTGATGCAGACGGGCACGGCACCCTATGTGCGCGCGCGCCGACCTGTTAAAGATTTAAAGGGCCATACACGCCCCTTTAGTGAGGTTTCAGGAAGTGACTAGGATAGCCCTGCATATATAAGGGAGACTCTGGGAACACTCCAGTGCCAGAGTATAGGCTCCATTACCATACTCCAGCATTCTAGTGCAATTCCTGTTATCGTGATTCTTACCTTTGCTTGTTTTAGGCTCTGATCTTGTCTAATCCCCTGCTACTGCATCTGATATCTGGTTCTGACCTCAGCTATCCCTGTGACCCGTTTACATCTGCTCCCTTGTACCATCTCGCCTGTTGATATTGACCCGGCCTGTTGACTACGTTTATTCTTCTGCACTTCGTTCAGTGTACACCAGCACCTGTATTGGGAAACCTAACCTGTGGGCCGCGACCTGTGTGTTGGACGCAGCTAAGTCCATACCTTCTTGCGAAGGTCCCTGGTGATTACTGTCGGCACATTAGACTCCGCGCCCCAGGCATAGGCCCTAAATTTCCCTAAATTCCCTAAAATTCCCTAAATACAGGTCGCATTCATAATCCATCCAAGAGTTTGTGACACTATGAGATCTGATATCATCTATGGTTTGCGCATGTTCAAAAGAGACTTGACTCATGTGGCTGTGCAGTTTATATTGCATACCCTACGGGTGGGCTGGCTTCTTTCCGAACTTCAAGATAAACTTCTTTTCTGACTTGGGGGTGGAGCCCATACCTCGGAGAGGAGTCTCTGTCTGCATCCTGGCCCAATGTAATTGTGTGTAAGAGCCAGAGCTGATGGTGGTGCAGAGGGAACTAAAAAAAATAGTGTTTCTTAGTTTGTACTTCACAATTGGCAGCAATGGAAGCTGTATGATGCTGCAAAGGATGACAATTAAATGTTTTTAAGGTGGTATTTTAGCTAAGGCCTTCACCATATAGATATATGTGAGTTTTAAGTTGCTTAAAAATGTGTTAATACACTAATGTTACAAAAAATTATGCTTCTTTTACTAATTATATTTGTAAACTCCCATTTTGTACTTTTGGATCCTGCAAAAGTAGAGCTGAGAATAGCACAGTTGCAGGAAATAGCTACTGAGCTCCTCACGATGCAGACTGCCCTGGCCACTATTAATACCAATGTGGGGAAGATTCTTAATATTATTGAGAAATTATTGTTTATTTTTTGTTAGATTCAATTTTATGGTATATTGTTACTTGCTTTAGTTCTTTTATTCACAGTGTTTAATAAAAAAAAAGTTTCTTAAAAAACTGTTGTGTGTGATCAGACAGACAGACAGACAGACAGACAGACAGATAGATAGATAGATAGATAGATAGATAAACATGGTGCCATTTAATGTTTGATTCTTAAAAGACTTCGTAATGGAGGTTTGCAATGTCACCTGTTTATTGATTAATTTAAGTTTAATTGGACCTTTCACTTTGACGTCAGTGCAGGATGAAAATAAACTTTGCAGAAAACAGTACTTTTTGTGGAGCAGCTTATAACCTTTTTACATTTGCTGGTTGGCTTAAATATGTATGTGTATGTACAAGTCTGTGTTTTTTAAAGGTATAAATAAAACATTAAAGGCATACCAAGCAAGATAGCACTAGCATAATGAACATACTTTGAACTACACACGCATGTGGAGATGCGTTTGCATTGCGTCCAACACAGACTCAGACCCTTTGTGTTATATTAATACATTTCTTTCACCACCAGGTGGCAGTATAGAACCACAAGATGAATTGTGCACGAATTGTGCACGTGGCATGTCTACTTTCTGCACAAATTCACCCACATAACTGTCTCTAGATCATCTTACATCAATCGGGGAGATTAATATTTGTTTATTTATTACCAGTTATTTATATAGCGAACACATTCTGCAGCACTTTACAGAGAGAATAATTGGCCATTCAAATCAGTTCCTGCACCAGTGGAGTTTACAATCTATAGTCCCTATCACACACATACACACTAGGGTTAATAATTTTTGTTGGGAGCCAATTCACCTACCTGTATAATTTTGGAATATGAGAGGAAACCCACGCAAGCACAGGGAGAATATACAAACTCCACACAGTTAGGATTTATCAATTCTTGAATAGAGATAAAGGGGCCTATCCATCAACACTAAAATAAGGTTTTTAAGGACATTTTCCTTAAATAACGTTATTTTAGTATTCATGAAGAGACTTAACACAGGATATATCACTGATATCTCCTGGTTAAGTCCACCTGCGTTAATTTTCACACTCCCCATACATTAGTATGGGGATATGGAAATTATGGTATTCATCAAATTCCGAAAATTATGTATTTTCGGAATTTGATGGAGTTACTATCCACCACTCTGTGAGGTGGCGAATAGCAGGTGACACTTCCCTTTGTCAGCGTGTGCAGGTCCCCCGGCGTCTTTCTCCATTGCTCTGGTCCCTCCTCTGACTCTGATGGCTGGTCTGACATGTGCTGTCCCAGCAGAACACAATAAAGTTTAGAAATAAAAAAACATTTTTTTTTTCTAAACCGTACTGCGGTTTGCTGTGAGAACAGGTGTCAGACCAGCCACTGGAGCCGGAGGCACTGCAGTGGGCAGGTAAGTGCAGGGATGGGGGGGAGGTGAGCAGAGGGGGGAGGGGGAGTGAGGGGGACACAAAATGGCCGCTGCTGTAGGTAGTGCTTCGCATGCGCTGGTTTTACAGATGTAACAGTGCATGCGCAGCACAGATTCCAGCTGCGGTAAGGCAGAGTAGAGAGGGAAAACTATCTATTTCCCAAAAAGCTGTCATCGCAAAAATGACAGCTTTTCGGAATAGATACTGATGGAGAGGAGGAATGATAAATTCCTCTGGTAAATAGGTAGAACTCCATGTGAGTTCTAAACCTAATTACCTCCATCAAATTTTTAGGTATGATGAATAGGCCCCTGAGTGAGATAAATCTTGAAGAGAGATAAAGTGGAGAAGCTGGTCATAGCTACCAATCAACTTTTCAAGCACAGCCTGTAAAATTACAATTAGAAGCTTATTGCTTGGTACTTTATCTCTCTCCAAGATTAGTTAAATCTTCCCCATTGTTCCATAGCATGTCAGTATAATGCTGGGTACACACTGACAGATATATTGGCTGATCAATTGATACTATTGTATCACTCTATTGATACTAACACATGAGGTGTCCTAAATTGATGAAAACTAGCTGGTTCCTGGTCTGCTAGTCAGTGCTAATAATCATATGCCTGATATTTATAGCAATTAGGGGTGAGTGGGTTCGGATTTCTGAAATCCGAACCCCCCCCGAGCCCCCCCGAACCGAGGACGATCCGAGTCAGGCTCGACTTTTCCCGCCTGACTCGGATTTGAAATTGAGGCAAAACGTCATCATCCCGCCTTCCGGGTCTCACGGGTTTTGGATCCTATATAAGGTACCCCCGCCGGCGCCATTTTCTCACTCGGCTGTGGACAGTGAAGAGGGAGGGTGGGAGCTAGGGCTGGCTGGGCTGTGTAGTGTAGTGTAGTGTTGTGCTGTGCTGCGCTGTGCTGTTGTTGTCCATAGGGGCTGTGTCCACTCCTCCAAAGTCCATAGGGGCGGGCTGGACTGTGTTGTGCAGTCAATTGTCCATAGGGGCTGTGTCCACTCCAAAGTCCTGTGCAGTGTCCCAGTCCTAAAGGGGTGCTGTAGTGTTGTCCAGGGGGAGCTCTGTCCATCAGGGTTGCTCCTCCCAAGTGCAAAAAAATATATATTTTTTCTGTGTTTGTGAACTGTGTGCACAGTAGCCGCACGTGCATCAACAAAGTAGTGCCATGCGTGCGCCTGTGTCATAAGTAAAGGGCAGGCTGGCTTTACCATTAAAGGGTGCTGTAACCCCAAAGTGCACTCCAAACAAAATAAAAAAAATATCTGTGTTTGTGAATTGTGTGCACTGTGGCTGCACGTGCATCAACAAAGGAGCAGCGCCAAGCGTGCGCCTGTGTCCCATTAGTAAAGGGCTGGCTTGTCCATTAAAGGGTGCTGTAACCCCCAAAGTACACCAAACAAAATAAAAAAATATTTTCTGTGTTTGTGAATTGTGAGCACTGTGGCTGCACACGCATCAACAAAGGAGCAGCGCCAAGCGTGTGCCTGTGTCCCATTAGTAAAGGGCTGGCTGGCTTGTCCGTTAAAGGGTGCTGTAACCCTCAAAGTACACTCCAAACAAAATAAAAAAAAAATTTCTGTGTTTGTGAATTGTGTGCACTGTGGCTGCACGTGCAACAACAAAGGAGCAGGACCAAGCATGCGCCTTTGTCCCATTAGTAAAGGGCCGGCTGGCTTGTTCATTAAAGGGTGCTGTAACCCCCAAAGTACACTCCAAACAAAATAAAAAAATATTTTCTGTGTTTGTGAATTGTGTGCAATGTGGCTGCACGTGCATCAACAAAGGAGCAGCGCCAAGCGTGCGCCTGTGTCCCATTAGTAAAGGGCCAGCTGGCTAGTCCGTTAAAGGGTGCTGTAACACCCAAAGTACACTCCAAACAAAATAAAAAAATATTTTCTGTGTTTGTAAATTGTGTGCACTGTGGCTGCACGTGCATCAACAAAGGAGCAGCGCCAAGCATGTGCCTGTGCCCATTTGTAAAGGGCCGGCTGGCTTGTCCATTAAAGGGTGCTGTAACCCCCAAAGTACACTACAAACAAAATAAAAAAATATTTTCTGTGTTTGTGAATTGTGTGCACTGTGGCTGCACGTGCATCAACAAAGGAGCAGCGCCAAGCGTGTGCCTGTGTCCCATTTGTAAAGGGCCGGCTGGCTTGTCCATTAAAGGGTGCTGTAACCCCCAAAGTACACTACAAACAAAATAAAAAAATATTTTCTGTGTTTGTGAATTGTGTGCACTGTGGCTGCACGTGCATCAACATAGGAGCAGCGCCAAGCGTGCGTCTGTGTCCCATTAGTGAAGGGCTGGCTGGCTTTTCCATTAAAGGGTGCTGTAACACCCAAAGTACACTCTAAACAAAATAAAAAAATATTTTCTGTGTTTGTGAATTGTGTGCACTGTGGCTGCACATGCATCAACATAGGAGCAGCGCCAAACATGCGCCTGTGTCCCATTAGTAAAGGGCTGGCTCGCAGGTCCATTAAAGGGTGCTGTAACCCCCAAAGTAAACTCCAAACAAAATAAAAAAATATTTTCTCTGTTTGTGAATTGTGTGCACTGTGGCTGCACGTGCATCAACAAAGGAGCAGCGCCAAGCGTGCGCCTGTGTCCCATTAGTAAAAGGCCAGCTGGGTTGTCCATTAGAGGGTGCTGTAACCCCAAAAGTACACTCTAAACTAAATGAAAAAATATTTTCTGTCTTTGTGAATTGTGTGCACTGTGGCTGCTCGAGCATCAACAAAGGAGCAGCGCCAAGCGTGCGCCTGTGTCCCATTAGTAAAGGGCTGGCTGGCTTGTCCATTAAAGGATGCTGTAACAACCAATGTACACTCCAAACAAAATAAAAAAATATTTTCTCTGTTTGTGAATAGTGTGTGCTGTGGCTGCACTTGCATCAACAAAGGAGCAGCGCCAAATGTGCGCCTGTGTTCCATTAGTAAAGGGCTGGCTTGTCTGTTAAAGGGTTCTGTAACAACCAAAGTACACTCCAAACAAAATAAAAAAACATTTTCTGTGTTTGTGAATTGTGTGCACTGTGGCTGCTCGTGCATCAACAAAGGAGCAGTACCAAGCGTGCGCCTGTGTCCCATTAGTAAAGGGCTGGCTTGTCCATTAAAGGGTGCTGTAACCCCCAAAGTACACTCCAAACAAAATAAAAAAATATTTTCTCTGTTTGTGAATTGTGTGCACTGTGGCTGCACGTGCATCAACAAAGGAGCAGCGCCAAGTGTGTGCCTGTGTCCCATTAGTAAAGGGCCGGCTGGCTTGTCCATTAAATGGTGATGTAACCCCCAAAGTACACTCCAAACAAAATAAAAAAATATTTTCTGTGTTTGTGAATTGTGTGCACTGTGTGAGCACGTGCATCAACAAAGGAGCAGCGCCAATCGTGCGCCTGTGTCCCATTAGTAAAGGACCAGCTGGGTTTTCCATTAAAGGGTGCTGTAACCCCCAAAGTACACTCCAAACAAAAAATAAAAATCATTTTCTGTGTTAGTGAATTGAGTGCTCTGTGGCTGCACGCGCATCAACAAAAGAGCAACGCCAAGCGTGTGCCTGTGTCCCATAAGTAAAAGGCCGGCTGGCTTATCCGTTAAAGGGTGCTGTATCCCCCAAAGTACACTCCAAACAAAATAAAAAAATATTTTCTGTGTTTGTGAATTGTGTGCAATGTGGCTGCACGTGCATCAACAAAGGAGCAGCGCCAAGCATGCGCCTGTGTCCCATTTGTAAAGGGCCAGCTGGCTTCTCCATTAAAGGGTGCTGTAACCCCCAAAGTACACTCCAAACAAAATAAAAAATCATTTTCTGTGTTAGTGAATTGAGTGCACTGTGGCTGCACGCGCATCAACAAAAGAGCAACGCCAAGCGTGTGCCTGTGTCCCATAAGTAAAAGGCCGGCTGGCTTATCCGTTAAAGGGTGATGTAACCCCCAAATTACTCTCCAAACAAAATGAAAAGATATTTTCTGTGTTTGTGAATTGTGTGCACTGTGGCTGCACGTGCATCAACAAAGGAGCAGCGCCAAGCGTGCGCCTGTGTCCCATTTGTAAAGGGCCAGCTGGCTTGTCCATAAAAGGGTGCTGTAACCCCCAAAGTACACTCCAAACAAAAAATAAAAATATTTTCTGTGTTTGTGAATTGTGTGCACTGTGGCTGCACGTGCGTCAGCAAAGGAGCAGCGCCAAGCATGCGCCTGTGTCCCATTAGTAAAGGGCCGGCTGGCCTGTCCGTTAAAGGGTGCTGTAACCCCCAAAGTACACTCCAAACAAAATAAAAAAATATATTTTTTGTGTTTGAGAATTGTGTGCACTATGGCTGCACGTGCATCAACAAAGGAGCAGCGCCAAGCGTGCGCCTGTGTCCCATTTGTAAAGGGCCAGCTGGCTTGTCCATAAAAGGGTGCTGTAACACCCAAAGTACACTCCAAACAAAATAAAAAAATATATCTGTGTTTGTGAATTGTGTGCACTGTGGCTGCACGTGCATCAACAATGGAGCAGCGCCAAGCGTGCGCTTGTGTCCCATTTGTAAAGGGCCGGCTGGCTTGTCCTTAAAAGGGTGCAGTAACACCCAAAGTACACTCCAAACAAAATAAAAAAATATATTTTTTGTGTTTGTGAATTGTGTGCACTATGGCTGCACGTGCATCAACAAAGGAGCAGCGCCAAGCGTGCGCCTGTGTCCCATTTGTAAAGGGCCAGCTGGCTTGTCCATAAAAGGGTGCTGTAACACCCAAAGTACACTCCAAACAAAATAAAAAAATATATCTGTGTTTGTGAATTGTGTGCACTGTGGCTGCACGTGCATCAACAAAGGAGCAGCGCCAAGCGTGCGCCTGTGTCCCATTTGTAAAGGGCCGGCTGGCTTGTCCTTAAAAGGGTGCAGTAACACCCAAAGTACACTCCAAACAAAATAAAAAATATTTTCTGTGTTTGTGAATTGTGTGCACTGTGGCTGCACGTGCATCAACAAAGGAGCAGCACCAAGCGTGCGCCTGTGTCCCATTTGTAAAGGGCCAGCTGGCTTGTCCATAAAAGGGTGCTGTAACACCCAAAGTACACTCCAAACAAAATAAAAAAATATATCTGTGTTTGTGAATTGTGTGCACTGTGGCTGCTCGTGCATCAACAAAGGAGCAGCGCCAAGCGTGCGCCTGTGTCCCATTAGTAAAGGGCTGGCTGGCTTGTCCATTAAAGGGTGCTGTAACCCCCAAAGTACACTCCAAACAAAATAAAAAAATATTTTCTGTGTTTGTGAATTGTGTGCACTGTGGCTGCACGTGCATCAACAAAGGAGCAGCGCCAAGCGTGCGCCTGTGTCCCATTTGTAAAGGGCCAGCTGGCTTGTCCATAAAAGGGTGCTGTAACACCCAAAGTACACTCCAAACAAAATAAAAAAATATATCTGTGTTTGTGAATTGTGTGCACTGTGGCTGCTCGTGCATCAACAAAGAGCAGCACCAAAAGTGCGCCTGTGTCCCATTAGTAAAGGGCCGGCTGGCTTGTCCGTTAAAGTGTGCTGTAACACCCAAAGTACACTCCAAACAAAATAAAAAAATATTTTCTGTGTTTGTGAATTGTGTGCACTGTGGGAGCACGTGCATCAACAAAGGAGCAGCGCCAATCGTGCGCCTGTGTCCCATTAGTAAAGGACCAGCTGGGTTTTCCATTAAATGGTGCTGTAACCCCCAAAGTACACTCCAAACAAAAAACAAAAATATTTTCTGTGTTTGTGAATTGTGTGCACTGTGGCTGCACGTGCATCAACAACGGAGCAGCGCCAAACGTGCGCCTGTGTCCCATTAGTAAAGGGCCAGCTGGCTTGTCCGTTAAAGGGTGCTGTATCCCCCAAAGTACACTCCAAACAAAATAAAAAAATATTTTCTGTGTTTGTGAATTGTGTGCAATGTGGCTGCACGTGCATCAACAAAGGAGCAGCGCCAAGTGTGCGCTGGCTCCCGTTAGTAAAGGGCCAGCTGGTTTGTCTGTTAAAGGGTGCTGTGACCCCCAATGTACACTCCAAACAAAATAAAAAAATATTTTCTGTGTTTGTGAATTGTGTGCACTGTGGCTGCATGTGCATCACCAAAGGAGCAGCGCCAAGCATGCGCCTGTGTCCCATTTGTAAAGGGCCAGCTGGCTTCTCCATTAAAGGGTGCTGTAACCCCCAAAGTACACTCCAAACAAAATAAAAAATCATTTTCTGTGTTAGTGAATTGTGTGCACTGTGGCTGCACGCGCATCAACAAAAGAGCAACGCCAAGCGTGTGCCTGTGTCCCATAAGTAAAAGGCCGGCTGGCTTATCCATTAAAGGGTGATGTAACCCCCAAAGTTCTCTCCCAACAAAATGAAAAGATATTTTCTGTGTTTGTGAATTGTGTGCACTGTGGCTGCACGTGCGTCAACAAAGGAGCAGCGCCAAGCATGCGCCTGTGTCCCATTAGTAAAGGGCCGGCTGGCCTGTCCACTAAAGGGTGCTTTAACCCCCAAAGTACACTCCAAACAAAATAAAAAAATATTTTTTGTGTTTGTGAATTGTGTGCACTATGGCTGCACGTGCATCAACAAAGGAGCAGCGCCAAGCGTGCGCCTGTGTCCCATTTGTAAAGGGCCGGCTGGCTTGTCCATAAAAGGGTGCTGTAACACCCAAAGTACACTCCAAACAAAATAAAAAATCATTTTCTGTGTTAGTGAATTGAGTGCACTGTGGCTGCACGCGCATCAACAAAAGAGCAACGCCAAGCGTGTGCCTGTGTCCCATAAGTAAAAGGCTGGCTGGCTTATCCGTTAAAGGGTGATGTAACCCCCAAAGTACTCTCCAAACAAAATGAAAAGATATTTTCTGTGTTTGTGAATTGTGTGCACTGTGGCTGCACGTGCGTCAGCAAAGGAGCAGCGCCAAGCATGCGCCTGTGTCCCATTAGTAAAGGGCCAGCTGGCCTGTCCGTTAAAGGGTGCTGTAACCCCCAAAGTACACTCCAAACAAAATAAAAAAATATATTTTTTGTGTTTGTGAATTGTGTGCACTATGGCTGCACGTGCATCAACAAAGGAGCAGCGCCAAGCGTGCGCCTGTGTCCCATTTGTAAAGGGCCAGCTGGCTTGTCCATAAAAGGGTGCTGTAACACCCAAAGTACACTCCAAACAAAATAAAAAAATATTTTCTGTGTTTGTGAATTGTGCGCACTGTGGCTGCACGTGCATCAACAAAGGAGCAGCGCCAAGCGTGCGCCTGTGTCCCATTTGTAAAGGGCCAGCTGGCTTGTCCATAAAAGGGTGCTGTAACACCCAAAGTACACTCCAAACAAAATAAAAAAATATATCTGTGTTTGTGAATTGTGTGCACTGTGGCTGCTCGTGCATCAACAAAGGAGCAGCGCCAAGCGTGCGCCTGTGTCCCATTAGTAAAGGGCTGGCTGGCTTGTCCATTAAAGGGTGCTGTAACCCCCAAAGTACACTCCAAACAAAATAAAAAAATATTTTCTCTGTTTGTGAATTGTGTGCACTGTGGCTGCACGTGCATCAACAAAGGAGCAGCGCCAAGTGTGCGCCTGTGTCCCATTAGTAAAGGGCCGGCAGGCATGTCCACTAAATGGTGATGTAACCCCCAAAGTACACTCCAAACAAAATTAAAAAATATTTTCTGTGTTTGTGAATTGTGTGCACTGTGGCTGCACGTGCATCAACAAAGGAGCAGCGCCAAGCGTGCGCCTGTGTCCCATTTGTAAAGGGCCGGCTGGCTTGTCCATAAAAGGGTGCAGTAACACCCAAAGTAAACTCCAAACAAAATAAAAAAATATATCTGTGTTTGTGAATTGTGTGCACTGTGGCTGCACGTGCATCAACAAAGGAGCAGCGCCAAGCGTGCGCCTGTGTCCCATTTGTAAAGGGCCGGCTGGCTTGTCCTTAAAAGGGTGCTGTAACACCCAAAGTACACTCCAAACAAAATAAAAAAATATTTTCTGTGTTTGTGAATTGTGTGCACTGTGGCTGCACGTGCATCAACAAAGGAGCAGCGCCAAGCGTGCACCTGTGTCCCATTTGTAAAGGGCCAGCTGGCTTGTCCATAAAAGGGTGCTGTTACACCCAAAGTACACTCCAAACAAAATAAAAAAATATATCTGTGTTTGTGAATTGTGTGCACTGTGGCTGCTCGTGCATCAACAAAGGAGCAGCGCCAAGCGTTCGCCTGTGTCCCATTAGTAAAGGGCTGGCTGGCTTGTCCATTAAAGGGTGCTGTAACCCCCAAAGTACACTCCAAACAAAATAAAAAAATATTTTCTCTGTTTGTGAATTGTGTGCGCTGTGGCTGCACCTGCATCAACAAAGGAGCAGAGCCAAACGTGCGCCTGTGTCCCATTAGTAAACGGCTGGCTGGCTTGTCTGTTAAAGGGTTCTGTAACCACCAAATTAACTCCAAACAAAATAAAAAAATATCTTCTATGTTTGTGAATTGTGTGCACTGTGGCTGCACGTGCATCAACAAAGGAGCAGCGCCAAGAGTGCGCCTGTGTCCCATTAGTAAAGGGCCAGCTGGCTTGTCCGTTAAAGGGTGATGTAACCCCCAAAGTACACTCCAAACAAAATAAAAAAATATTTTCTGTGTTTGTGAAGTGTGTGCACTGTGGCTGCACGTGCATCAACAAAGGAGCAGCGCCAAACGTGCGCCTGTCTCCCATTAGTAAAGGGCTGTCTTGTCCGTTAAAGGGTTCTGTAACCACCAAAGTACACTCCAAAGAAAATAAAAAAATATCTTCTGTGTTTGTGAATTGTGTGCACTGTGGCTGCACGTGCATCAACAAAGGAGCAGCGCCAAGTGTGCGCCTGTGTCCCATTAGTAAAGGGCCAGCTGGCTTGTCCATTAAAAGGTGACGTAACCCCCAAAGTACACTCCAAACAAAATTAAAAATTATTTTCTGTGTTTGTGAATTGTGTGCACTGTGGCTGCACGTGCATCAACAAAGGAGTAGCACCAAACGTGCGCCTGTGTCCCATTAGTAAAGGGCCAGCTGGCTTGTCCGTTAAAGGGTGCTGTAACACCCAAAGAACACTCCAAACAAAATAAAAAAATATTTTCTGTGTTTGTGAATTGTGTGCACTGTGGCTGCACGTGCATCAACAAAGGAGCAGTGCCAATCATACGCCTGTGTCCCATTAGTAAAGGACCAGCTGGCTTTTCCATTAATGTGTGCTGTAACCCCCAAAGTACACTCCAAACAAAATATAAAAATATTTTCTGTGTTTGTGAATTGTGTGCACTGTGGCTGCACGTGGATCAACAATGGAGCAGCGCCAAACGTGCGCCTGTGTCCTATTAATAAAGGGCCAGCTGGCTTGTCTGTTAGAGGGTGCTGTAACCCCCAAAGTATACTGCAAACAAAATAAAAAAATATTTTCTGAGTTTGTGAATTGTGTGCACTGTGGCTGCACGTGTATCAACAAAGGAGCAGCGCCAAAAGTGCACCTGTGTCCCATTAGTAAAGGGCCGGCTGGCTTGTCCGTTAAAGGGTGCTGTAACCCCTAAAGTAAACTCCAAACAAAATTAAAAAATATTTTCTGTGTGTGTGAATTGTGTGCACTGTGGCTGCACGTGCGTCAACAAAGGAGCAGCGCCAAGCGTGCGCCTGTGTCCCATTAGTAAAGGGCTGGCTGGCCTGTCCGTTAAAGGGTGCTGTAACCCCCAAAGTACACTCCAAACAAAATAAAAAAATATTTTCTGTGTTTGTGAATTGTGTGCACTGTGGCTGCACGTGCATCAACAAAGGAGCAGCGCCAAGCGTGCGCCTGTGTCCCATTAGTAAAGGGCCGGCTGGCTTGTCCATAAAAGGGTGCTGTAACACCCAAAGTACACTCCAAACAAAATAAAAAAATATTTTCTGTGTTTGTGATTTGTGTGCACTGTGGCTGCACGTGCATCAACAAAGGAGCAGCGCCTAGCGTGCGCCTGTGTCCCATTTGTAGAGGGCCGGCTGGCTTGTCCATAAAAGGGTGCTGTAAAACCCAAAGTACACTCCAAACAAAATAAAAAAATATTTTCTGTGTTTGTGAATTGTGTGCACTGTGGCTGCACGTGCATCAACAAAGGAGCAGTGCCAAGCATGTGCCTGTGTCCCATTAGTAAAGGGCCAGCTGGGTTGTCCATTAAAGGGTGCTGTAACCCCCAAAGTACACTCCAAACAAAATAAAAAAATATTTTCTGTGTTTGTGAATTGTGTGCACTGTGGCTGCACGTGCTTCAACTAAGGAGCAGCTCCAAATGTGCGCCGGTGTCCCATTAGTAAAGGGCCAGCTGGCTTGTCCATTAAAGGGTGCTGTAACCCCCAAAGTACACTCCAAACAAAATATAAAAATATTTTCTCTGTTTGTGAATTGTGTGCACTGTGGCTGCACTTGCATCTACAAAGGAGCAGTGCCAAGCGTGCGCCTGTGTCCCATTAGTAAAGGGCCGGCTGGCTTTTCCATTAAAGGGTGCTGTAACCCCCAAAGTACATGCCAAACAAAATAAAAAAATATTTTCTGTGTTTGTGAATAGTGTGCACTGTGGCTGCACGTGCATCAACAAAGGAGCAGCACCAAACGTGTGCCTGTGTCCCATTAGTAAAGGGCTGGCTGGCCTGTCCATTAAAGGGTGCTGTATCCCCCAAAGTACACTACAAACAAAATAAAAAAATATTTTCTGTGTTTGTGAATTGTGTGCACTGTGGCTGCACGTGCATCAACAAAGGAGCAGCGCCAAGCGTGCGCCTGTGTCCCATTTGTAAAGGGCCGGCTGGCTTGTCCATAAAAGGGTGCAGTAACACCCAAAGTACACTCCAAACAAAATAAAAAAATATTTTCTGTGTTTGTGAATTTTGTGCACTGTGGCTGCACGTGCATCAACAAAGGAGCAGTGCCAAGCATGCGCCTGTGTCCCATTAGTAAAGGTCCAGCTGGCTTGTCCGTTAGAGGGTGCTGTAACCCTCAAAGTACACTCCAAACAAAATAAAAAAATATTTTCTGTGTCTGTGAATTGTGTGCACGGTGGCTGCACATGCATCAACATAGGAGCAGCGCCAAACATGCGCCTGTGTCCCATTAGTAAAGGTCCAGCTGGCTTGTCCGTTAAAGGGTGCTGTATCCCCCAAAGTACACTCCAAACAAAATAAAAAAATATTTTCTGTGTTTGTGAATTGTGTGCACTGTGGTTGCACGTGCATCAACAAAGGAGCAGAGCCAAGTGTGCGCCTGTGTGTTATTAGTAAAGGGCCAGCTGGCTTGTCCGTTAAACGGTGCTGTAACCCCCAAAGTACACTCCAAACAAAATAAAAAAATATTTTCTGTGTTTGTGAATTGTGTGCACTGTTGTTGCACGTGCATCAACAAATGAGCAGCACCAAACGTGTGCCTGTGTCCCATTAGTAAAGGGCCGGCTGGCTTGTCCATTAAAGGGTGCTGTAACACCCAAAGTACACTCCAAACAAAATAAAAAAATATTTTCTGTGTTTGTGAATTGTGTGCACTGTGGATGAACGTGCATCAACAAAGGAGCAGTGCCAAACGTGCGCCTGTGTCATATTAGTAAAGGGCCAGCTGGCTTGTCCATTAAAGGGTGCTGTAACCCCCTAAGTACACTCCAAAAAAATAAAAAAATATTTTCTGTGTTTGTGAATTGTGTGCACTGTGGCTGCATGTGCATCAACAAAGAAGCAGCGCCATGCGTGCGCCTGTGTCCCATTAGTAAAGGGCTGGCTGGCTTCTTTGTTAAAGGGTGCTGTAACCCCCAAAGTACACTCCAAACAAAATAAAAAAATATCTTCTGTGTTTGTGAATTGTGTGCACTGTGGTTGCACGTGCATCAACAAAGGAGCAGCGTCAAGCGTGCGCCTGTGTCTCATTAGTAATGAGCTGGCTGGCTTGTCTGTTAATGGGTGCTGTAACCCCCAAAGTACACCCCAAACAAAATAAAAAAATATTTTCTGTGTTTGTGAATTGTGTGCACTGTGGTTGCACGTGCATCAACAAAGGAGCAGCACCAAACGTGCACCTGTTTCCCATTAGTAAAGGGCCAGCTAGCTTGTCCGTTAAAGGGTGCTGTAACACCCAAAGTACACTCAAAACAAAATAAAAAAATATTTTCTGTGTTTGTGAATTGTGTGCACTGTGGCTGCACATGTACCAACATAGGAGCAGCGCCACACATGCGCCTGTGTCCCATTAGTAAAGGGCCAGCTGGCTTGTCCATTAAAGGGTGCTGTAACCCCCAAAGTACACTCCAAACAAAATAAAAAAATATCTTCTGTGTTTGTGAATTGTGTGCACTGTGGCTGCACGTGCATCAACAAAGGAGCAGCGCCAAACGTGTGCCTGTGTCCCATTAGAAAAGGGCCAGCTGGCTTGTCCATTAAAGGGTGCTGTAACCCCCAAAGTACACTCCAAACAAAATAAAAAAATATTTTCTGTGTTTGTGAATTGTGTGCACTGTGGCTGCACATGCATCAACAAAGGAGCAGTGCCAAGCGTGCGCCTGTGTCCCATAAGTAAAGGGCCGACTGGCTTGCCTGTTAAAGCATGTGGTAACCCTCAAAGTACACTCCAAACAAAATAAAAAAATATTTTCTGTGTTAGTGAATTGTGTGCACTGTGGCTGCACGTGCATCAACAAAGGAGCAGCGCTAAGTGAGCACCTGTGTCCCATTAGTAAAGGGCCGACTGGCTTGTCCATTAAAGGGTGCTGTAACCCCCAAAGTACACTCCAAACAAAATAAAAAAATATTTTCTGTGTTTGTGAATTGTGTGCACTACGGCTGCACGTGCATCAACAAAGGAGCAGCACCAAGCATGCGCCTGTGTCCCATTAGTAAAGGGCCGGCTGGCTTCTCCATTAAAGGGAGCTGTAACCCCCAAAGTACACTCCAAACAAAATAAAAAAATATTTTCTGTGTTATTGAATTGTGTGCACTGTGGCTGCACGTGCATCAACAGAAGATCAACGCCAAGCGTGCGCCTGTGTCCCATTAGTAAAGGACAGCTGGCCTGTCCATTAAAGGGTGCTGTAACCCCCAAAGTACACTCCAAACAAAATAAAAAAATATTTTCTCTGTTTGTGAATTGTGTGCGCTGTGGCTGCACCTGCATCAACAAAGGAGCAGAGCCAAACGTGCGCCTGTGTCCCATTAGTAAAGGGCTGGCTGGCTTGTCCGTTAAAGGGTTCTGTAACCACCAAATTAACTCCAAACAAAATAAAAAAATATCTTCTATGTTTGTGAATTGTGTGCACTGTGGCTGCACGTGCATCAACAAAGGAGCAGCGCCAAGAGTGCGCCTGTGTCCCATTAGTAAAGGGCCGGCTGGCTTGTCCGTTAAAGGGTGATGTAACCCCCAAAGTACTCTCCAAACAAAATAAAAAAATATTTTCTGTGTTTGTGAATTGTGTGCACTGTGGCTGCACGTGCATCAACAAAGGAGCAGCGCCAAACGTGCGCCTGTCTCCCATTAGTAAAGGGCTGTCTTGTCCGTTAAAGGGTTCTGTAACCACCAAAGTACACTCCAAAGAAAATAAAAAAATATCTTCTGTGTTTGTGAATTGTGTGCACTGTGGCTGCACGTGCATCAACAAAGGAGCAGCGCCAAGTGTGCGCCTGTGTCCCATTAGTAAAGGGCCAGCTGGCTTGTCCATTAAAAGGTGATGTAACCCCCAAAGTACACTCCAAACAAAATTAAAAATTATTTTCTGTGTTTGTGAATTGTGTGCACTGTGGCTGCACGTGCATCAACAAAGGAGCAGCACCAAACGTGCGCCTGTGTCCCATTAGTAAAGGGCCAGCTGGCTTGTCCGTTAAAGGGTGCTGTAACACCCAAAGAACACTCCAAACAAAATAAAAAAATATTTTCTGTGTTTGTGAATTGTGTTCACTGTGGCTGCACGTGCATCAACAAAGGAGCAGTGCCAATCGTACGCCTGTGTCCCATTAGTAAAGGACAGCTGGCCTGTCCATTAAAGGGTGCTGTAACCCCCAAAGTACACTCCAAACAAAATAAAAAAATATTTTCTCTGTTTGTGAATTGTGTGCGCTGTGGCTGCACCTGCATCAACAAAGGAGCAGAGCCAAACGTGCGCCTGTGTCCCATTAGTAAAGGGCTGGCTGGCTTGTCCGTTAAAGGGTTCTGTAACCACCAAATTAACTCCAAACAAAATAAAAAAATATCTTCTATGTTTGTGAATTGTGTGCACTGTGGCTGCAGGTGCATCAACAAAGGAGCAGCGCCAAGAGTGCGCCTGTGTCCCATTAGTAAAGGGCCGGCTGGCTTGTCCGTTAAAGGGTGATGTAACCCCCAAAGTACTCTCCAAACAAAATAAAAAAATATTTTCTGTGTTTGTGAATTGTGTGCACTGTGGCTGCACGTGCATCAACAAAGGAGCAGCGCCAAACGTGCGCCTGTCTCCCATTAGTAAAGGGCTGTCTTGTCCGTTAAAGGGTTCTGTAACCACCAAAGTACACTCCAAAGAAAATAAAAAAATATCTTCTGTGTTTGTGAATTGTGTGCACTGTGGCTGCACGTGCATCAACAAAGGAGCAGCGCCAAGTGTGCGCCTGTGTCCCATTAGTAAAGGGCCAGCTGGCTTGTCCATTAAAAGGTGATGTAACCCCCAAAGTACACTCCAAACAAAATTAAAAATTATTTTCTGTGTTTGTGAATTGTGTGCACTGTGGCTGCACGTGCATCAACAAAGGAGCAGCACCAAACGTGCGCCTGTGTCCCATTAGTAAAGGGCCAGCTGGCTTGTCCGTTAAAGGGTGCTGTAACACCCAAAGAACACTCCAAACAAAATAAAAAAATATTTTCTGTGTTTGTGAATTGTGTTCACTGTGGCTGCACGTGCATCAACAAAGGAGCAGTGCCAATCGTACGCCTGTGTCCCATTAGTAAAGGACCAGCTGGCTTTTCCATTAATGTGTGCTGTAACCCCCAAAGTACACTCCAAACAAAATATAAAAATATTTTCTGTGTTTGTGAATTGTGTGCACTGTGGCTGCACGTGTATCAACAAAGGAGCAGCGCCAAAAGTGCACCTGTGTCCCATTAGTAAAGGGCCGGCTGGCTTGTCCGTTAAAGGGTGCTGTAACCCCTAAAGTAAACTCCAAACAAAATTAAAAAATATTTTCTGTGTGTGTGAATTGTGTGCACTGTGGCTGCACATGCGTCAACAAAGGAGCAGCGCCAAGCGTGCGCCTGTGTCCCATTAGTAAAGGGCTGGCTGGCCTGTCCGTTAAAGGGTGCTGTAACCCCCAAAGTACACTCCAAACAAAATAAAAAAATATTTTCTGTGTTTGTGAATTGTGTGCACTGTGGCTGCACGTGCATCAACAAAGGAGCAGCGCCAAGCGTGCGCCTGTGTCCCATTAGTAAAGGGCCGGCTGGCTTGTCCATAAAAGGGTGCTGTAACACCCAAAGTACACTCCAAACAAAATAAAAAAATATTTTCTGTGTTTGTGAATTGTGTGCACTGTGGCTGCACGTACATCAACAAAGGAGCAGCGCCTAGCGTGCGCCTGTGTCCCATTTGTAGAGGGCCGGCTGGCTTGTCCATAAAAGGGTGCTGTAACACCCAAAGTACACTCCAAACAAAATAAAAAAATATTTTCTCTGTTTGTGAATTGTGTGCACTGTGGCTGCACTTGCATCTACAAAGGAGCAGTGCCAAGCGTGCGCCTGTGTCCCATTAGTAAAGGGCCGGCTGGCTTTTCCATTAAAGGGTGCTGTAACCCCCAAAGTACATGCCAAACAAAATAAAAAAATATTTTCTGTGTTTGTGAATAGTGTGCACTGTGGCTGCACGTGCATCAACAAAGGAGCAGCACCAAACGTGTGCCTGTGTCCCATTAGTAAAGGGCTGGCTGGCCTGTCCATTAAAGGGTGCTGTATCCCCCAAAGTACACTCCAAACAAAATAAAAAAATATTTTCTGTGTTTGTGAATTGTGTGCACTGTGGCTGCACGTGCATCAACAAAGGAGCAGTGCCAAGCATGCGCCTGTGTCCCATTAGTAAAGGTCCAGCTGGCTTGTCCGTTAGAGGGTGCTGTAACCCTCAAAGTACACTCCAAACAAAATAAAAAAATATTTTCTGTGTCTGTGAATTGTGTGCACGGTGGCTGCACATGCATCAACATAGGAGCAGCGCCAAACATGCGCCTGTGTCCCATTAGTAAAGGTCCAGCTGGCTTGTCCGTTAAAGGGTGCTGTATACCCCAAAGTACACTCCAAACAAAATAAAAAAATATTTTCTGTGTTTGTGAATTGTGTGCACTGTGGTTGCACGTGCATCAACAAAGGAGCAGAGCCAAGTGTGCGCCTGTGTGTTATTAGTAAAGGGCCAGCTGGCTTGTCCGTTAAACGGTGCTGTAACCCCCAAAGTGCACTCCAAACAAAATAAAAAAATATTTTCTGTGTTTGTGAATTGTGTGCACTGTTGTTGCACGTGCATCAACAAATGAGCAGCACCAAACGTGCGCCTGTGTCCCATTAGTAAAGGGCCGGCTGGCTTGTCCATTAAAGGGTGCTGTAACACCCAAAGTACACTCCAAACAAAATAAAAAAATATTTTCTGTGTTTGTGAATTGTGTGCACTGTGGATGAACGTGCATCAACAAAGGAGCAGTGCCAAACGTGCGCCTGTGTCAAATTAGTAAAGGGCCAGCTGGCTTGTCCATTAAAGGGTGCTGTAACCCCCTAAGTACACTCCAAAAAAATAAAAAATTATTTTCTGTGTTTGTGAATTGTGTGCACTGTGGCTGCATGTGCATCAACAAAGAAGCAGCGCCAAGCGTGCGCCTGTGTCCCATTAGTAAAGGGCTGGCTGGCTTCTTTGTTAAAGGGTGCTGTAACCCCCAAAGTACACTCCAAACAAAAAAAATAAAAAAATATCTTCTGTGTTTGTGAATTGTGTGCACTGTGGTTGCATGTGCATCAACAAAGGAGCAGCGTCAAGCGTGTGCCTGTGTCTCATTAGTAATGTGCCGGCTGGCTTGTCTGTTAATAGGTGCTGTAACCCCCAAAGTACACTCCAAACAAAATAAAAAAATATTTTCTGTGTTTGTGAATTGTGTGCATTGTGGTTGCACGTGCATCAACAAAGGAGCAGCACCAAACGTGCACCTGTTTCCCATTAGTAAAGGGCCAGCTAGCTTGTCCGTTAAAGGGTGCTGTAACACCCAAAGTACACTCAAAACAAAATAAAAAAATATTTTCTGTGTTTGTGAATTGTGTGCACTGTGGCTGCACATGTACCAACATAGGAGCAGCGCCACACATGCGCCTGTGTCCCATTAGTAAAGGGCCAGCTGGCTTGTCCATTAAAGGGTGCTGTAACCCCAAAGTACACTCCAAACAAAATAAAAAAATATCTTCTGTGTTTGTGAATTGTGTGCACTGTGGCTGCACGTGCATCAACAAAGGAGCAGCGCCAAACGTGTGCCTGTGTCCCATTAGAAAAGGGCCAGCTGGCTTGTCCATTAAAGGGTGCTGTAACCCCCAAAGTACACTCCAAACAAAATAAAAAAATATTTTCTGTGTTTGTGAATTGTGTGCACTGTGGCTGCACATGCATCAACAAAGGAGCAGTGCCAAGCGTGCGCCTGTGTCCCATAAGTAAAGGGCCGACTGGCTTGCCTGTTAAAGCATGTGGTAACCCTCAAAGTACACTCCAAACAAAATAAAAAAATATTTTCTGTGTTAGTGAATTGTGTGCACTGTGGCTGCACGTGCATCAACAGAGGAGCAGCACCAAGCGTGCGCCTGTGTCCCATTTGTAAAGGGCCGGCTGGCTTGTCCATAAAAGGGTGCTGTAACACCCAAAGTACACTCCAAACAAAATAAAAAATCATTTTCTGTGTTAGTGAATTGAGTGCACTGTGGCTGCACGCGCATCAACAAAAGAGCAACGCCAAGCGTGTGCCTGTGTCCCATAAGTAAAAGGCCGGCTGGCTTATCCGTTAAAGGGTGATGTAACCCCCAAAGTACTCTCCAAACAAAATGAAAAGATATTTTCTGTGTTTGTGAATTGTGTGCACTGTGGCTGCACGTGCGTCAGCAAAGGAGCAGCGCCAAGCATGCGCCTGTGTCCCATTAGTAAAGGGCCAGCTGGCCTGTCCGTTAAAGGGTGCTGTAACCCCCAAAGTACACTCCAAACAAAATAAAAAAATATATTTTTTGTGTTTGTGAATTGTGTGCACTATGGCTGCACGTGCATCAACAAAGGAGCAGCGCCAAGCGTGCGCCTGTGTCCCATTTGTAAAGGGCCGGCTGGCTTGTCCATAAAAGGGTGCTGTAACACCCAAAGTACACTCCAAACAAAATAAAAAAATATATCTGTGTTTGTGAATTGTGTGCACTGTGGCTGCACGTGCATCAACAAAGGAGCAGCGCCAAGCGTGCGCCTGTGTCCCATTTGTAAAGGGCCGGCTGGCTTGTCCTTAAAAGGGTGCAGTAACACCCAAAGTACACTCCAAACAAAATAAAAAAATATTTTCTGTGTTTGTGAATTGTGTGCACTGTGGCTGCACGTGCATCAACAAAGGAGCAGCGCCAAGCGTGCGCCTGTGTCCCATTTGTAAAGGGCCAGCTGGCTTGTCCATAAAAGGGTGCTGTAACACCCAAAGTACACTCCAAACAAAATAAAAAAATATATCTGTGTTTGTGAATTGTGTGCACTGTGGCTGCTCGTGCATCAACAAAGGAGCAGCGCCAAGCGTGCGCCTGTGTCCCATTAGTAAAGGGCTGGCTGGCTTGTCCATTAAAGGGTGCTGTAACCCCCAAAGTACACTCCAAACAAAATAAAAAAATATTTTCTCTGTTTGTGAATTGTGTGCACTGTGGCTGCACGTGCATCAACAAAGGAGCAGCGCCAAGTGTGCGCCTGTGTCCCATTAGTAAAGGGCTGGCAGGCATGTCCACTAAATGGTGATGTAACCCCCAAAGTACACTCCAAACAAAATTAAAAAATATTTTCTGTGTTTGTGAATTGTGTGCACTGTGGCTGCACGTGCATCAACAAAGGAGCAGCGCCAAGCGTGCGCCTGTGTCCCATTTGTAATGGGCCGGCTGGCTTGTCCATAAAAGGGTGCAGTAACACCCAAAGTACACTCCAAACAAAATAAAAAAATATATCTGTGTTTGTGAATTGTGTGCACTGTGGCTGCACGTGCATCAACAAAGGAGCAGCGCCAAGCGTGCGCCTGTGTCCCATTTGTAAAGGGCCGGCTGGCTTGTCCTTAAAAGGGTGCTGTAACACCCAAAGTACACTCCAAACAAAATAAAAAAATATTTTCTGTGTTTGTGAATTGTGTGCACTGTGGCTGCACGTGCATCAACAAAGGAGCAGCGCCAAGCGTGCACCTGTGTCCCATTTGTAAAGGGCCAGCTGGCTTGTCCATAAAAGGGTGCTGTAACACCCAAAGTACACTCCAAACAAAATAAAAAAATATATCTGTGTTTGTGAATTGTGTGCACTGTGGCTGCTCGTGCATCAACAAAGGAGCAGCGCCAAGCGTTCGCCTGTGTCCCATTAGTAAAGGGCTGGCTGGCTTGTCCATTAAAGGGTGCTGTAACCCCCAAAGTACACTCCAAACAAAATAAAAAAATATTTTCTCTGTTTGTGAATTGTGTGCGCTGTGGCTGCACCTGCATCAACAAAGGAGCAGAGCCAAACGTGCGCCTGTGTCCCATTAGTAAAGGGCTGGCTGGCTTGTCCGTTAAAGGGTTCTGTAACCACCAAATTAACTCCAAACAAAATAAAAAAATATCTTCTATGTATGTGAATTGTGTGCACTGTGGCTGCACGTGCATCAACAAAGGAGCAGCGCCAAGAGTGCGCCTGTGTCCCATTAGTAAAGGGCCAGCTGGCTTGTCCGTTAAAGGGTGATGTAACCCCCAAAGTACACTCCAAACAAAATAAAAAAATATTTTCTGTGTTTGTGAATTGTGTGCACTGTGGCTGCACGTGCATCAACAAAGGAGCAGCGCCAAACGTGCGCCTGTCTCCCATTAGTAAAGGGCTGTCTTGTCCGTTAAAGGGTTCTGTAACCACCAACGTACACTCCAAAGAAAATAAAAAAATATCTTCTGTGTTTGTGAATTGTGTGCACTGTGGCTGCACGTGCATCAACAAAGGAGCAGCGCCAAGTGTGCGCCTGTGTCCCATTAGTAAAGGGCCAGCTGGCTTGTCCATTAAAAGGTGACGTAACCCCCAAAGTACACTCCAAACAAAATTAAAAATTATTTTCTGTGTTTGTGAATTGTGTGCACTGTGGCTGCACGTGCATCAACAAAGGAGTAGCACCAAACGTGCGCCTGTGTCCCATTAGTAAAGGGCCAGCTGGCTTGTCCGTTAAAGGGTGCTGTAACACCCAAAGAACACTCCAAACAAAATAAAAATATATTTTCTGTGTTTGTGAATTGTGTGCACTGTGGCTGCACGTGCATCAACAAAGGAGCAGTGCCAATCGTACGCCTGTGTCCCATTAGTAAAGGACCAGCTGGCTTTTCCATTAATGTGTGCTGTAACCCTCAAAGTACACTCCAAACAAAATATAAAAATATTTTCTGTGTTTGTGAATTGTGTGCACTGTGGCTGCACGTGCATCAACAATGGAGCAGCGCCAAACGTGCGCCTGTGTCCTATTAATAAAGGGCCAGCTGGCTTGTCCGTTAGAGGGTGCTGTAACCCCCAAAGTATACTCCAAACAAAATAAAAAAATATTTTCTGAGTTTGTGAATTGTGTGCACTGTGGCTGCACGTGTATCAACAGAGGAGCAGCGCCAAAAGTGCACCTGTGTCCCATTAGTAAAGGGCCGGCTGGCTTGTCCGTTAAAGGGTGCTGTAACCCCTAAAGTAAACTCCAAACAAAATTAAAAAATATTTTCTGTGTGTGTGAATTGTGTGCACTGTGGCTGCACGTGCGTCAACAAAGGAGCAGCGCCAAGCGTGCGCCTGTGTCCCATTAGTAAAGGGCTGGCTGGCCTGTCCGTTAAAGGGTGCTGTAACCCCCAAAGTACACTCCAAACAAAATAAAAAAATATTTTCTGTGTTTGTGAATTGTGTGCACTGTGGCTGCACGTGCATCAACAAAGGAGCAGCGCCAAGCGTGCGCCTGTGTCCCATTAGTAAAGGGCCGGCTGGCTTGTCCATAAAAGGGTGCTGTAACACCCAAAGTACACTCCAAACAAAATAAAAAAATATTTTCTGTGTTTGTGATTTGTGTGCACTGTGGCTGCACGTGCATCAACAAAGGAGCAGCGCCTAGCGTGCGCCTGTGTCCCATTTGTAGAGGGCCGGCTGGCTTGTCCATAATAGGGTGCTGTAACACCCAAAGTACACTCCAAACAAAATAAAAAAATATTTTCTGTGTTTGTGAATTGTGTGCACTGTGGCTGCACGTGCATCAACAAAGGAGCAGTGCCAAGCATGTGCCTGTGTCCCATTAGTAAAGGGCCAGCTGGGTTGTCCATTAAAGGGTGCTGTAACCCCCAAAGTACACTCCAAACAAAATAAAAAAATATTTTCTGTGTTTGTGAATTGTGTGCACTGTGGCTGCACGTGCTTCAACTAAGGAGCAGCTCCAAATGTGCGCCGGTGTCCCATTAGTAAAGGGCCAGCTGGCTTGTCCATTAAAGGGTGCTGTAACCCCCAAAGTACACTCCAAACAAAATATAAAAATATTTTCTCTGTTTGTGAATTGTGTGCACTGTGGCTGCACTTGCATCTACAAAGGAGCAGTGCCAAGCGTGCGCCTGTGTCCCATTAGTAAAGGGCCGGCTGGCTTTTCCATTAAAGGGTGCTGTAACCCCCAAAGTACATGCCAAACAAAATAAAAAAATATTTTCTGTGTTTGTGAATAGTGTGCACTGTGGCTGCACGTGCATCAACAAAGGAGCAGCACCAAACGTGTGCCTGTGTCCCATGAGTAAAGGGCTGGCTGGCCTGTCCATTAAAGGGTGCTGTATCCCCCAAAGTACACTCCAAACAAAATAAAAAAATATTTTCTGTGTTTGTGAATTGTGTGCACTGTGGCTGCACGTGCATCAACAAAGGAGCAGCGCCAAGCGTGCGCCTGTGTCCCATTTGTAAAGGGCCGGCTGGCTTGTCCATAAAAGGGTGCAGTAACACCCAAAGTACACTCCAAACAAAATAAAAAAATATTTTCTGTGTTTGTGAATTTTGTGCACTGTGGCTGCACGTGCATCAACAAAGGAGCAGTGCCAAGCATGCGCCTGTGTCCCATTAGTAAAGGTCCAGCTGGCTTGTCCTTTAGAGGGTGCTGTAACCCTCAAAGTACACTCCAAACAAAATAAAAAAATATTTTCTGTGTCTGTGAATTGTGTGCACGGTGGCTGCACATGCCTCAACATAGGAGCAGTGCCAAACATGCGCCTGTGTCAGATTAGTAAAGGTCCAGCTGGCTTGTCCGTTAAAGGGTGCTGTATCCCCCAAAGTACACTCCAATCAAAATAAAAAAATATTTTCTGTGTTTGTGAATTGTGTGCACTGTGGTTGCACGTGCATCAACAAAGGAGCAGAGCCAAGTGTGCGCCTGTGTGTTATTAGTAAAGGGCCAGCTGGCTTGTCCGTTAAACGGTGCTGTAACCCCCAAAGTACACTCCAAACAAAATAAAAAAATATTTTCTGTGTTTGTGAATTGTGTGCACTGTTGTTGCACGTGCATCAACAAATGAGCAGCACCAAACGTGCGCCTGTGTCCCATTAGTAAAGGGCCGGCTGGCTTGTCCATTAAAGGGTGCTGTAACACCCAAAGTACACTCCAAACAAAATAAAAAAATATTTTCTGTGTTTGTGAATTGTGTGCACTGTGGATGAACGTGCATCAACAAAGGAGCAGTGCCAAACGTGCGCCTGTGTCATATTAGTAAAGGGCCAGCTGGCTTGTCCATTAAAGGGTGCTGTAACCCCCTAAGTACACTCCAAAAAAATAAAAAAATATTTTCTGTGTTTGTGAATTGTGTGCACTGTGGCTGCATGTGCATCAACAAAGAAGCAGCGCCAAGCGTGCGCCTGTGTCCCATTAGTAAAGGGCTGGCTGGCTTCTTTGTTAAAGGGTGCTGTAACCCCCAAAGTACACTCCAAACAAAATAAAAAAATATCTTCTGTGTTTGTGAATTGTGTGCACTGTGGTTGCACGTGCATCAACAAAGGAGCAGCGTCAAGCGTGCGCCTGTGTCTCATTAGTAATGGGCCGGCTGGCTTGTCTGTTAATGGGTGCTGTAACCCCCAAAGTACACCCCAAACAAAATAAAAAAATATTTTCTGTGTTTGTGAATTGTGTGCACTGTGGTTGCACGTGCATCAACAAAGGAGCAGCACCAAACGTGCACCTGTTTCCCATTAGTAAAGGGCCAGCTAGCTTGTCCGTTAAAGGGTGCTGTAACACCCAAAGTACACTCAAAACAAAATAAAAAAATATTTTCTGTGTTTGTGAATTGTGTGCACTGTGGCTGCACATGTACCAACATAGGAGCAGCGCCACACATGCGCCTGTGTCCCATTAGTAAAGGGCCAGCTGGCTTGTCCATTAAAGGGTGCTGTAACCCCCAAAGTACACTCCAAACAAAATAAAAAAATATCTTCTGTGTTTGTGAATTGTGTGCACTGTGGCTGCACGTGCATCAACAAAGGAGCAGCGCCAAACGTGTGCCTGTGTCCCATTAGAAAAGGGCCAGCTGGCTTGTCCATTAAAGGGTGCTGTAACCCCCAAAGTACACTCCAAACAAAATAAAAAAATATTTTCTGTGTTTGTGAATTGTGTGCACTGTGGCTGCACATGCATCAACAAAGTAGCAGTGCCAAGCGTGCGCCTGTGTCCCATAAGTAAAGGGCCGACTGGCTTGCCTGTTCAAGCATGTGGTAACCCTCAAAGTACACTCCAAACAAAATAAAAAAATATTTTCTGTGTTAGTGAATTGTGTGCACTGTGGCTGCACGTGCATCAACAAAGGAGCAGCGCTAAGTGAGCACCTGTGTCCCATTAGTAAAGGGCCAGCTGGCTTCTCCATTAAAGGGAGCTGTAACCCCCAAAGTACACTCCAAACAAAATAAAAAAATATTTTCTGTGTTATTGAATTGTGTGCACTGTGGCTGCACGTGCATCAACAGAAGATCAACGCCAAGCGTGCGCCTGTGTCCCATTAGTAAAGGACATCTGGCCTGTCCATTAAAGGGTGCTGTAACCCCCAAAGTACACTCCAAACAAAATAAAAAAATATTTTCTCTGTTTGTGAATTGTGTGCACTGTGGCTGCACGTGCATCAACAAAGGAGCAGTGCCAAGCGTGCGCCTGTGTCCCATTAGTAAAGGGCCGGCTGGCTTTTCCATTAAAGGGTGCTGTAACCCCCAAAGTACACTCCAAACAAAATATAAAAATATTTTCTGTGTTTGTGAATTGTGTGCACTGTGGCTGCACGTGCATCATCAATGGAGCAGCGCCAAACGTGCGCCTGTGTCCTATTAGTAAAGGGCCAACTGGCTTGTCTGTTAAAGGGTGCTGTAACCCCCAAAGTATACTCCAAACAAAATAAAAAAATATTTTCTGAGTTTGTGAATTGTGTGCACTGTGGCTGCACGTGTATCAACAAAGGAGCAGCGCCAAAAGTGCACCTGTGTCCCATTAGTAAAGGGCCGGCTGGCTTGTCCGTTAAAGGGTGCTGTAACCCCTAAAGTAAACTCCAAACAAAATTAAAAAATATTTTCTGTGTGTGTGAATTGTGTGCACTGTGGCTGCACATGCGTCAACAAAGGAGCAGCCCCAAGCGTGCGCCTGTGTCCCATTAGTAAAGGGCTGGCTGGCCTGTCCGTTAAAGGGTGCTGTAACCCCCAAAGTACACTCCAAACAAAATAAAAAAATATTTTCTGTGTTTGTGAATTGTGTGCACTGTGGCTGCACGTGCATCAACAAAGGAGCAGCGCCAAGCGTGCGCCTGTGTCCCATTAGTAAAGGGCCGGCTGGCTTGTCCATAAAAGGGTGCTGTAACACCCAAAGTACACTCCAAACAAAATAAAAAAATATTTTCTGTGTTTGTGAATTGTGTGCACTGTGGCTGCACGTGCATCAACAAAGGAGCAGCGCCTAGCGTGCGCCTGTGTCCCATTTGTAGAGGGCCGGCTGGCTTGTCCATAAAAGGGTGCTGTAACACCCAAAGTACACTCCAAACAAAATAAAAAAATATTTTCTCTGTTTGTGAATTGTGTGCACTGTGGCTGCACTTGCATCTACAAAGGAGCAGTGCCAAGCGTGCGCCTGTGTCCCATTACTAAAGGGCCGGCTGGCTTTTCCATTAATGGGTGCTGTAACCCCCAAAGTACATGCCAAACAAAATAAAAAAATATTTTCTGTGTTTGTGAATAGTGAGCACTGTGGCTGCACGTGCATCAACAAAGGAGCAGAACCAAACGTGTGCCTGTGTCCCATTAGTAAAGGGCTGGCTGGCCTGTCCATTAAAGGGTGCTGTATCCCCCAAAGTACACTCCAAACAAAATAAAAAAATATTTTCTGTGTTTGTGAATTGTGTGCACTGTGGCTGCACGTGCATCAACAAAGGAGCAGTGCCAAGCATGCGCCTGTGTCCCATTAGTAAAGGTCCAGCTGGCTTGTCCGTTAGAGGGTGCTGTAACCCTCAAAGTACACTCCAAACAAAATAAAAAAATATTTTCTGTGTCTGTGAATTGTGTGCACGGTGGCTGCACATGCATCAACATAGGAGCAGCGCCAAACATGCGCCTGTGTCCCATTAGTAAAGGTCCAGCTGGCTTGTCCGTTAAAGGGTGCTGTATCCCCCAAAGTACACTCCAAACAAAATAAAAAAATATTTTCTGTGTTTGTGAATTGTGTGCACTGTGGTTGCACGTGCATCAACAAAGGAGCAGAGCCAAGTGTGCGCCTGTGTGTTATTAGTAAAGGGCCAGCTGGCTTGTCCGTTAAACGGTGCTGTAACCCCCAAAGTACACTCCAAACAAAATAAAAAAATATTTTCTGTGTTTGTGAATTGTGTGCACTGTTGTTGCACGTGCATCAACAAATGAGCAGCACCAAACGTGCGCCTGTGTCCCATTAGTAAAGGGCCGGCTGGCTTGTCCATTAAAGGGTGCTGTAACACCCAAAGTACACTCCAAACAAAATAAAAAAATATTTTCTGTGTTTGTGAATTGTGTGCACTGTGGATGAACGTGCATCAACAAAGGAGCAGTGCCAAACGTGCGCCTGTGTCATATTAGTAAAGGGCCAGCTGGCTTGTCCATTAAAGGGTGCTGTAACCCCCTAAGTACACTCCAAAAAAATAAAAAAATATTTTCTGTGTTTGTGAATTGTGTGCACTGTGGCTGCATGTGCATCAACAAAGAAGCAGCGCCAAGCGTGCGCCTGTGTCCCATTAGTAAAGGGCTGGCTGGCTTCTTTGTTAAAGGGTGCTGTAACCCCCAAAGTACACTCCAAACAAAAAAAATAAAAAAATATCTTCTGTGTTTGTGAAATGTGTGCACTGTGGTTGCATGTGCATCAACAAAGGAGCAGCGTCAAGCGTGTGCCTGTGTCTCATTAGTAATGGGCCGGCTGGCTTGTCTGTTAATGGGTGCTGTAACCCCCAAAGTACACTCCAAACAAAATAAAAAAATATTTTCTGTGTTTGGGAATTGTGTGCACTGTGGTTGCACGTGCATCAACAAAGGAGCAGCACCAAACGTGCACCTGTTTCCCATTAGTAAAGGGCCAGCTAGCTTGTCCATTAAAGGGTGCTGTAACACCCAAAGTACACTCAAAACAAAATAAAAAAATATTTTCTGTGTTTGTGAATTGTGTGCACTGTGGCTGCACATGTACCAACATAGGAGCAGCGCCACACATGCGCCTGTGTCCCATTAGTAAAGGGTCAGCTGGCTTGTCCATTAAAGGGTGCTGTAACCCC
The DNA here is from genome assembly GCA_031769625.1 of Taudactylus pleione. Taxonomy (NCBI): domain Eukaryota; kingdom Metazoa; phylum Chordata; class Amphibia; order Anura; family Myobatrachidae; genus Taudactylus; species Taudactylus pleione. The sequence goes on along the minus strand of JAUIMM010000137.1, from coordinate 13,285,424 downwards.
CAAAGTACACTCCAAACAAAATAAAAAAATATCTTCTGTGTTTGTGAATTGTGTGCACTGTGGCTGCACGTGCATCAACAAAGGAGCAGCGCCAAACGTGTGCCTGTGTCCCATTAGAAAAGGGCCAGCTGGCTTGTCCATTAAAGGGTGCTGTAACCCCCAAAGTACACTCCAAACAAAATAAAAAAATATTTTCTGTGTTTGTGAATTGTGTGCACTGTGGCTGCACATGCATCAACAAAGGAGCAGTGCCAAGCGTGCGCCTGTGTCCCATAAGTAAAGGGCCGACTGGCTTGCCTGTTAAAGCATGTGGTAACCCTCAAAGTACACTCCAAACAAAATAAAAAAATATTTTCTGTGTTAGTGAATTGTGTGCACTGTGGCTGCACGTGCATCAACAGAGGAGCAGCACCAAGCGTGCGCCTGTGTCCCATATGTAAAGGGCCGGCTGGCTTGTCCATAAAAGGGTGCTGTAACACCCAAAGTACACTCCAAACAAAATAAAAAATCATTTTCTGTGTTAGTGAATTGAGTGCACTGTGGCTGCACGCGCATCAACAAAAGAGCAACGCCAAGCGTGTGCCTGTGTCCCATAAGTAAAAGGCCAGCTGGCTTATCCGTTAAAGGGTGATGTAACCCCCAAAGTACTCTCCAAACAAAATGAAAAGATATTTTCTGTGTTTGTGAATTGTGTGCACTGTGGCTGCACGTGCGTCAGCAAAGAAGCAGCGCCAAGCATGCGCCTGTGTCCCATTAGTAAAGGGCCAGCTGGCCTGTCCGTTAAAGGGTGCTGTAACCCCCAAAGTACACTCCAAACAAAATAAAAAAATATATTTTTTGTGTTTGTGAATTGTGTGCACTATGGCTGCACGTGCATCAACAAAGGAGCAGCGCCAAGCGTGCGCCTGTGTCCCATTTGTAAAGGGCCGGCTGGCTTGTCCATAAAAGGGTGCTGTAACACCCAAAGTACACTCCAAACAAAATAAAAAAATATATCTGTGTTTGTGAATTGTGTGCACTGTGGCTGCACGTGCATCAACAAAGGAGCAGCGCCAAGCGTGCGCCTGTGTCCCATTTGTAAAGGGCCGGCTGGCTTGTCCTTAAAAGGGTGCAGTAACACCCAAAGTACACTCCAAACAAAATAAAAAAATATTTTCTGTGTTTGTGAATTGTGTGCACTGTGGCTGCACGTGCATCAACAAAGGAGCAGCGCCAAGCGTGCGCCTGTGTCCCATTTGTAAAGGGCCAGCTGGCTTGTCCATAAAAGGGTGCTGTAACACCCAAAGTACACTCCAAACAAAATAAAAAAATATATCTGTGTTTGTGAATTGTGTGCACTGTGGCTGCTCGTGCATCAACAAAGGAGCAGCGCCAAGCGTGCGCCTGTGTCCCATTAGTAAAGGGCTGGCTGGCTTGTCCATTAAAGGGTGCTGTAACCCCCAAAGTACACTCCAAACAAAATAAAAAAATATTTTCTCTGTTTGTGAATTGTGTGCACTGTGGCTGCACGTGCATCAACAAAGGAGCAGCGCCAAGTGTGCGCCTGTGTCCCATTAGTAAAGGGCTGGCAGGCATGTCCACTAAATGGTGATGTAACCCCCAAAGTACACTCCAAACAAAATTAAAAAATATTTTCTGTGTTTGTGAATTGTGTGCACTGTGGCTGCACGTGCATCAACAAAGGAGCAGCGCCAAGCGTGCGCCTGTGTCCCATTTGTAATGGGCCGGCTGGCTTGTCCATAAAAGGGTGCAGTAACACCCAAAGTACACTCCAAACAAAATAAAAAAATATATCTGTGTTTGTGAATTGTGTGCACTGTGGCTGCACGTGCATCAACAAAGGAGCAGCGCCAAGCGTGCGCCTGTGTCCCATTTGTAAAGGGCCGGCTGGCTTGTCCTTAAAAGGGTGCTGTAACACCCAAAGTACACTCCAAACAAAATAAAAAAATATTTTCTGTGTTTGTGAATTGTGTGCACTGTGGCTGCACGTGCATCAACAAAGGACCAGCGCCAAGCGTGCACCTGTGTCCCATTTGTAAAGGGCCAGCTGGCTTGTCCATAAAAGGGTGCTGTAACACCCAAAGTACACTCCAAACAAAATAAAAAAATATATCTGTGTTTGTGAATTGTGTGCACTGTGGCTGCTCGTGCATCAACAAAGGAGCAGCGCCAAGCGTTCGCCTGTGTCCCATTAGTAAAGGGCTGGCTGGCTTGTCCATTAAAGGGTGCTGTAACCCCCAAAGTACACTCCAAACAAAATAAAAAAATATTTTCTCTGTTTGTGAATTGTGTGCGCTGTGGCTGCACCTGCATCAACAAAGGAGCAGAGCCAAACGTGCGCCTGTGTCCCATTAGTAAAGGGCTGGCTGGCTTGTCCGTTAAAGGGTTCTGTAACCACCAAATTAACTCCAAACAAAATAAAAAAATATCTTCTATGTTTGTGAATTGTGTGCACTGTGGCTGCACGTGCATCAACAAAGGAGCAGCGCCAAGAGTGCGCCTGTGTCCCATTAGTAAAGGGCCAGCTGGCTTGTCCGTTAAAGGGTGAAGTAACCCCCAAAGTACACTCCAAACAAAATAAAAAAATATTTTCTGTGTTTGTGAATTGTGTGCACTGTGGCTGCACGTGCATCAACAAAGGAGCAGCGCCAAACGTGCGCCTGTCTCCCATTAGTAAAGGGCTGTCTTGTCCGTTAAAGGGTTCTGTAACCACCAAAGTACACTCCAAAGAAAATAAAAAAATATCTTCTGTGTTTGTGAATTGTGTGCACTGTGGCTGCACGTGCATCAACAAAGGAGCAGCGCCAAGTGTGCGCCTATGTCCCATTAGTAAAGGGCCAGCTGGCTTGTCCATTAAAAGGTGACGTAACCCCCAAAGTACACTCCAAACAAAATTAAAAATTATTTTCTGTGTTTGTGAATTGTGTGCACTGTGGCTGCACGTGCATCAACAAAGGAGTAGCACCAAACGTGCTCCTGTGTCCCATTAGTAAAGGGCCAGCTGGCTTGTCCGTTAAAGGGTGCTGTAACACCCAAAGAACACTCCAAACAAAATAAAAAAATATTTTCTGTGTTTGTGAATTGTGTGCACTGTGGCTGCACGTGCATCAACAAAGGAGCAGTGCCAATCGTACGCCTGTGTCCCATTAGTAAAGGACCAGCTGGCTTTTCCATTAATGTGTGCTGTAACCCCCAAAGTACACTCCAAACAAAATATAAAAATATTTTCTGTGTTTGTGAATTGTGTGCACTGTGGCTGCACGTGCATCAACAATGGAGCAGCGCCAAACGTGCGCCTGTGTCCTATTAATAAAGGGCCAGCTGGCTTGTCCGTTAGAGGGTGCTGTAACCCCCAAAGTATACTCCAAACAAAATAAAAAAATATTTTCTGAGTTTGTGAATTGTGTGCACTGTGGCTGCACGTGTATCAACAGAGGAGCAGCGCCAAAAGTGCACCTGTGTCCCATTAGTAAAGGGCCGGCTGGCTTGTCCGTTAAAGGGTGCTGTAACCCCTAAAGTAAACTCCAAACAAAATTAAAAAATATTTTCTGTGTGTGTGAATTGTGTGCACTGTGGCTGCACGTGCGTCAACAAAGGAGCAGCGCCAAGCGTGCGCCTGTGTCCCATTAGTAAAGGGCTGGCTGGCCTGTCCGTTAAAGGGTGCTGTAACCCCCAAAGTACACTCCAAACAAAATAAAAAAATATTTTCTGTGTTTGTGAATTGTGTGCACTGTGGCTGCACGTGCATCAACAAAGGAGCAGCGCCAAGCGTGCGCCTGTGTCCCATTAGTAAAGGGCCGGCTGGCTTGTCCATAAAAGGGTGCTGTAACACCCAAAGTACACTCCAAACAAAATAAAAAAATATTTTCTGTGTTTGTGATTTGTGTGCACTGTGGCTGCACGTGCATCAACAAAGGAGCAGCGCCTAGCGTGCGCCTGTGTCCCATTTGTAGAGGGCCGGCTGGCTTGTCCATAAAAGGGTGCTGTAACACCCAAAGTACACTCCAAACAAAATAAAAAAATATTTTCTGTGTTTGTGAATTGTGTGCACTGTGGCTGCACGTGCATCAACAAAGGAGCAGTGCCAAGCATGTGCCTGTGTCCCATTAGTAAAGGGCCAGCTGGGTTGTCCATTAAAGGGTGCTGTAACCCCCAAAGTACACTCCAAACAAAATAAAAAAATATTTTCTGTGTTTGTGAATTGTGTGCACTGTGGCTGCACGTGCTTCAACTAAGGAGCAGCTCCAAATGTGCGCCGGTGTCCCATTAGTAAAGGGCCAGCTGGCTTGTCCATTAAAGGATGCTGTAACCCCCAAAGTACACTCCAAACAAAATATAAAAATATTTTCTCTGTTTGTGAATTGTGTGCACTGTGGCTGCACTTGCATCTACAAAGGAGCAGTGCCAAGCGTGCGCCTGTGTCCCATTAGTAAAGGGCCGGCTGGCTTTTCCATTAAAGGGTGCTGTAACCCCCAAAGTACATGCCAAACAAAATAAAAAAATATTTTCTGTGTTTGTGAATAGTGTGCACTGTGGCTGCACGTGCATCAACAAAGGAGCAGCACCAAACGTGTGCCTGTGTCCCATGAGTAAAGGGCTGGCTGGTCTGTCCATTAAAGGGTGCTGTATCCCCCAAAGTACACTCCAAACAAAATAAAAAAATATTTTCTGTGTTTGTGAATTGTGTGCACTGTGGCTGCACGTGCATCAACAAAGGAGCAGCGCCAAGCGTGCGCCTGTGTCCCATTTGTAAAGGGCCGGCTGGCTTGTCCATAAAAGGGTGCAGTAACACCCAAAGTACACTCCAAACAAAATAAAAAAATATTTTCTGTGTTTGTGAATTGTGTGCACTGTGGTTGCACGTGCATCAACAAAGGAGCAGAGCCAAGTGTGCGCCTGTGTGTTATTAGTAAAGGGCCAGCTGGCTTGTCCGTTAAACGGTGCTGTAACCCCCAAAGTACACTCCAAACAAAATAAAAAAATATTTTCTGTGTTTGTGAATTGTGTGCACTGTTGTTGCACGTGCATCAACAAATGAGCAGCACCAAACGTGCGCCTGTGTCCCATTAGTAAAGGGCCGGCTGGCTTGTCCATTAAAGGGTGCTGTAACACCCAAAGTACACTCCAAACAAAATAAAAAAATATTTTCTGTGTTTGTGAATTGTGTGCACTGTGGATGAACGTGCATCAACAAAGGAGCAGTGCCAAACGTGCGCCTGTGTCATATTAGTAAAGGGCCAGCTGGCTTGTCCATTAAAGGGTGCTGTAACCCCCTAAGTACACTCCAAAAAAATAAAAAAATATTTTCTGTGTTTGTGAATTGTGTGCACTGTGGCTGCATGTGCATCAACAAAGAAGCAGCGCCAAGCGTGCGCCTGTGTCCCATTAGTAAAGGGCTGGCTGGCTTCTTTGTTAAAGGGTGCTGTAACCCCCAAAGTACACTCCAAACAAAATAAAAAAATATCTTCTGTGTTTGTGAATTGTGTGCACTGTGGTTGCACGTGCATCAACAAAGGAGCAGCGTCAAGCGTGCGCCTGTGTCTCATTAGTAATGGGCCGGCTGGCTTGTCTGTTAATGGGTGCTGTAACCCCCAAAGTACACCCCAAACAAAATAAAAAAATATTTTCTGTGTTTGTGAATTGTGTGCACTGTGGTTGCACGTGCATCAACAAAGGAGCAGCACCAAACGTGCACCTGTTTCCCATTAGTAAAGGGCCAGCTAGCTTGTCCGTTAAAGGGTGCTGTAACACCCAAAGTACACTCAAAACAAAATAAAAAAATATTTTCTGTGTTTGTGAATTGTGTGCACTGTGGCTGCACATGTACCAACATAGGAGCAGCGCCACACATGCGCCTGTGTCCCATTAGTAAAGGGCCAGCTGGCTTGTCCATTAAAGGGTGCTGTAACCCCCAAAGTACACTCCAAACAAAATAAAAAAATATCTTCTGTGTTTGTGAATTGTGTGCACTGTGGCTGCACGTGCATCAACAAAGGAGCAGCGCCAAACGTGTGCCTGTGTCCCATTAGAAAAGGGCCAGCTGGCTTGTCCATTAAAGGGTGCTGTAACCCCCAAAGTACACTCCAAACAAAATAAAAAAATATTTTCTGTGTTTGTGAATTGTGTGCACTGTGGCTGCACATGCATCAACAAAGTAGCAGTGCCAAGCGTGCGCCTGTGTCCCATAAGTAAAGGGCCGACTGGCTTGCCTGTTAAAGCATGTGGTAACCCTCAAAGTACACTCCAAACAAAATAAAAAAATATTTTCTGTGTTAGTGAATTGTGTGCACTGTGGCTGCACGTGCATCAACAAAGGAGCAGCGCTAAGTGAGCACCTGTGTCCCATTAGTAAAGGGCCGACTGACTTGTCCATTAAAGGGTGCTGTAACCCCCAAAGTACACTCCAAACAAAATAAAAAAATATTTTCTGTGTTTGTGAATTGTGTGCACTACGGCTGCACGTGCATCAACAAAGGAGCAGCACCAAGCATGCGCCTGTGTCCCATTAGTAAAGGGCCGGCTGGCTTCTCCATTAAAGGGAGCTGTAACCCCCAAAGTACACTCCAAACAAAATAAAAAAATATTTTCTGTGTTATTGAATTGTGTGCACTGTGGCTGCACGTGCATCAACAGAAGATCAACGCCAAGCGTGCGCCTGTGTCCCATTAGTAAAGGACATCTGGCCTGTCCATTAAAGGGTGCTGTAACCCCCAAAGTACACTCCAAACAAAATAAAAAAATATTTTCTCTGTTTGTGAATTGTGTGCACTGTGGCTGCACGTGCATCAACAAAGGAGCAGTGCCAAGCGTGCGCCTGTGTCCCATTAGTAAAGGGCCGGCTGGCTTTTCAATTAAAGGGTGCTGTAACCCCCAAAGTACATGCCAAACAAAATAAAAAAATATTTTCTGTGTTTGTGAATAGTGTGCACTGTGGCTGCACGTGCATCAACAAAGGAGCAGCACCAAACGTGTGCCTGTGTCCCATTAGTAAAGGGCTGGCTGGCCTGTCCATTAAAGGGTGCTGTATCCCCCAAAGTACACTCCAAACAAAATAAAAAAATATTTTCTGTGTTTGTGAATTGTGTGCACTGTGGCTGCACGTGCATCAACAAAGGAGCAGCGCCAAGCGTGCGCCTGTGTCCCATTTGTAAAGGGCCGGCTGGCTTGTCCATAAAAGGGTGCAGTAACACCCAAAGTACACTCCAAACAAAATAAAAAAATATTTTCTGTGTTTGTGAATTTTGTGCACTGTGGCTGCACGTGCATCAACAAAGGAGCAGTGCCAAGCATGCGCCTGTGTCCCATTAGTAAAGGTCCAGCTGGCTTGTCCGTTAGAGGGTGCTGTAACCCTCAAAGTACACTCCAAACAAAATAAAAAAATATTTTCTGTGTCTGTGAATTGTGTGCACGGTGGCTGCACATGCATCAACATAGGAGCAGCGCCAAACATGCGCCTGTGTCCCATTAGTAAAGGTCCAGCTGGCTTGTCTGTTAAAGGGTGCTGTATCCCCCAAAGTACACTCCAAACAAAATAAAAAAATATTTTCTGTGTTTGTGAATTGTGTGCACTGTGGTTGCATGTGCATCAACAAAGGAGCAGAGCCAAGTGTGCGCCTGTGTGTTATTAGTAAAGGGCCAGCTGGCTTGTCCGTTAAACGGTGCTGTAACCCCCAAAGTACACTCCAAACAAAATAAAAAAATATTTTCTGTGTTTGTGAATTGTGTGCACTGTTGTTGCACGTGCATCAACAAATGAGCAGCACCAAACGTGCGCCTGTGTCCCATTAGTAAAGGGCCGGCTGGATTGTCCATTAAAGGGTGCTGTAACACCCAAAGTACACTCCAAACAAAATAAAAAAATATTTTCTGTGTTTGTGAATTGTGTGCACTGTGGATGAACGTGCATCAACAAAGGAGCAGTGCCAAACGTGCACCTGTGTCATATTAGTAAAGGGCCAGCTGGCTTGTCCATTAAAGGGTGCTGTAACCCCCTAAGTACACTCCAAAAAAATAAAAAAATATTTTCTGTGTTTGTGAATTGTGTGCACTGTGGCTGCATGTGCATCAACAAAGAAGCAGCGCCAAGCGTGCGCCTGTGTCCCATTAGTAAAGGGCTGGCTGGCTTCTTTGTTAAAGGGTGCTGTAACCCCCAAAGTACACTCCAAACAAAATAAAAAAATATCTTCTGTGTTTGTGAATTGTGTGCACTGTGGCTGCACATGTACCAACATAGGAGCAGCGCCACACATGCGCCTGTGTCCCATTAGTAAAGGGCCAGCTGGCTTGTCCATTAAAGGGTGCTGTAACCCCCAAAGTACACTCCAAACAAAATAAAAAAATATCTTCTGTGTTTGTGAATTGTGTGCACTGTGGCTGCACGTGCATCAACAAAGGAGCAGCGCCAAACGTGTGCCTGTGTCCCATTAGAAAAGGGCCAGCTGGCTTGTCCATTAAAGGGTGCTGTAACCCCCAAAGTACACTCCAAACAAAATAAAAAAATATTTTCTGTGTTTGTGAATTGTGTGCACTGTGGCTGCACATGCATCAACAAAGGAGCAGTGCCAAGCGTGCGCCTGTGTCCCATAAGTAAAGGGCCACTGGCTTGCCTGTTAAAGCATGTGGTAACCCTCATAGTACACTCCAAACAAAATAAAAAAATATTTTCTGTGTTAGTGAATTGTGTGCACTGTGGCTGCACGTGCATCAACAAAGGAGCAGCGCTAAGTGAGCACCTGTGTCCCATTAGTAAAGGGCCGACTGGCTTGTCCATTAAAGGGTGCTGTAACCCCCAAAGTACACTCCAAACAAAATAAAAAAATATTTTCTGTGTTTGTGAATTGTGTGCATTACGGCTGCACGTGCATCAACAAAGGAGCAGCACCAAGCATGCGCCTGTGTCCCATTAGTAAAGGGCCGGCTGGCTTCTCCATTAAAGGGAGCTGTAACCCCCAAAGTACACTCCAAACAAAATAAAAAAATATTTTCTGTGTTATTGAATTGTGTGCACTGTGGCTGCACGTGCATCAACAGAAGATCAACTCCAAGCGTGCGCCTGTGTCCCATTAGTAAAGGACAGCTGGCCTGTCCATTAAAGGGTGCTGTAACACCCAAAGTACACTCCAAACAAAATAAAAAAATATTTTCTCTGTTTGTGAATTGTGTGCGCTGTGGCTGCACCTGCATCAACAAAGGAGCAGAGCCAAACGTGCGCCTGTGTCCCATTAGTAAAGGGCTGGCTGGCTTGTCCGTTAAAGGGTTCTGTAACCACCAAATTAACTCCAAACAAAATAAAAAAATATCTTCTATGTTTGTGAATTGTGTGCACTGTGGCTGCACGTGCATCAACAAAGGAGCAGCGCCAAGAGTGCGCCTGTGTCCCATTAGTAAAGGGCCGGCTGGCTTGTCCATTAAAGGGTGATGTAACCCCCAAAGTACACTCCAAACAAAATATAAAAATATTTTCTGTGTTTGTGAATTGTGTGCACTGTGGCTGCACGTGCATCAACAATGGAGCAGCGCCAAACGTGCGCCTGTGTCCTATTAGTAAAGGGCCAGCTGGCTTGTCTGTTAAAGGGTGCTGTAACCCCCAAAGTATACTCCAAACAAAATAAAAAAATATTTTCTGAGTTTGTGAATTGTGTGCACTGTGGCTGCACGTGTATCAACAAAGGAGCAGCGCCAAAAGTGCACCTGTGTCCCATTAGTAAAGGGCCGGCTGGCTTGTCCGTTAAAGGGTGCTGTAACCCCTAAAGTAAACTCCAAACAAAATTAAAAAATATTCTCTGTGTGTGTGAATTGTGTGCACTGTGGCTGCACGTGCATCAACAAAGGAGCAGCGCCAAGCGTGCGCCTGTGTCCCATTAGTAAAGGGCCGGCTGGCTTGTCCATAAAAGGGTGCTGTAACACCCAAAGTACACTCCAAACAAAATAAAAAAATATTTTCTGTGTTTGTGAATTGTGTGCACTGTGGCTGCACGTGCATCAACAAAGGAGCAGCGCCTAGCGTGCGCCTGTGTCCCATTTGTAGAGGGCCGGCTGGCTTGTCCATAAAAGGGTGCTGTAACACCCAAAGTACACTCCAAACAAAATAAAAAAATATTTTCTCTGTTTGTGAATTGTGTGCACTGTGGCTGCACTTGCATCTACAAAGGAGCAGTGCCAAGCGTGCGCCTGTGTCCCATTAGTAAAGGGCCGGCTGGCTTTTCCATTAAAGGGTGCTGTAACCCCCAAAGTACATGCCAAACAAAATAAAAAAATATTTTCTGTGTTTGTGAATAGTGTGCACTGTGGCTGCACGTGCATCAACAAAGGAGCAGCACCAAACGTGTGCCTGTGTCCCATTAGTAAAGGGCTGGCTGGCCTGTCCATTAAAGGGTGCTGTATCCCCCAAAGTACACTCCAAACAAAATAAAAAAATATTTTCTGTGTTTGTGAATTGTGTGCACTGTGGCTGCACGTGCATCAACAAAGGAGCAGCGCCAAGCGTGCGCCTGTGTCCCATTTGTAAAGGGCCGGCTGGCTTGTCCATAAAAGGGTGCAGTAACACCCAAAGTACACTCCAAACAAAATAAAAAAATATTTTCTGTGTTTGTGAATTTTGTGCACTGTGGCTGCACGTGCATCAACAAAGGAGCAGTGCCAAGCATGCGCCTGTGTCCCATTAGTAAAGGTCCAGCTGGCTTGTCCGTTAGAGGGTGCTGTAACCCTCAAAGTACACTCCAAACAAAATAAAAAAATATTTTCTGTGTCTGTGAATTGTGTGCACGGTGGCTGCACATGCATCAACATAGGAGCAGCGCCAAACATGCGCCTGTGTCCCATTAGTAAAGGTCCAGCTGGCTTGTCCGTTAAAGGGTGCTGTATCCCCCAAAGTACACTCCAAACAAAATAAAAAAATATTTTCTGTGTTTGTGAATTGTGTGCACTGTGGTTGCACGTGCATCAACAAAGGAGCAGAGCCAAGTGTGCGCCTGTGTGTTATTAGTAAAGGGCCAGCTGGCTTGTCCGTTAAACGGTGCTGTAACCCACAAAGTACACTCCAAACAAAATAAAAAAATATTTTCTGTGTTTGTGAATTGTGTGCACTGTTGTTGCACGTGCATCAACAAATGAGCAGCACCAAACGTGCGCCTGTGTCCCATTAGTAAAGGGCCGGCTGGCTTGTCCATTAAAGGGTGCTGTAACACCCAAAGTACACTCCAAACAAAATAAAAAAATATTTTCTGTGTTTGTGAATTGTGTGCACTGTGGATGAACGTGCATCAACAAAGGAGCAGTGCCAAACGTGCGCCTGTGTCATATTAGTAAAGGGCCAGCTGGCTTGTCCATTAAAGGGTGCTGTAACCCCCTAAGTACACTCCAAAAAAATAAAAAATATTTTCTGTGTTTGTGAATTGTGTGCACTGTGGCTGCATGTGCATCAACAAAGAAGCAGCGCCAAGCGTGCGCCTGTGTCCCATTAGTAAAGGGCTGGCTGGCTTCTTTGTTAAAGGGTGCTGTAACCCCCTAAGTACACTCCAAACAAAATAAAAAAATATCTTCTGTGTTTGTGAATTGTGTGCACTGTGGTTGCATGTGCATCAACAAAGGAGCAGCGTCAAGCGTGTGCCTGTGTCTCATTAGTAATGGGCCGGCTGGCTTGTCTGTTAATGGGTGCTGTAACCCCCAAAGTACACTCCAAACAAAATAAAAAAATATTTTCTGTGTTTGTGAATTGTGTGCACTGTGGTTGCACGTGCATCAACAAAGGAGCAGCACCAAACGTGCACCTGTTTCCCATTAGTAAAGGGCCAGCTAGCTTGTCCGTTAAAGGCTGCTGTAACACCCAAAGTACACTCAAAACAAAATAAAAAAATATTTTCTGTGTTTGTGAATTGTGTGCACTGTGGCTGCACATGTACCAACATAGGAGCAGCGCCACACATGCGCCTGTGTCCCATTAGTAAAGGGCCAGCTGGCTTGTCCATTAAAGGGTGCTGTAACCCCCAAAGTACACTCCAAACAAAATAAAAAAATATCTTCTGTGTTTGTGAATTGTGTGCACTGTGGCTGCACGTGCATCAACAAAGGAGCAGCGCAAAATGTGTGCCTGTGTCCCATTAGAAAAGGGCCAGCTGGCTTGTCCATTAAAGGATGCTGTAACCCCCAAAGTACACTCCAAACAAAATAAAAAAATATTTTCTGTGTTTGTGAATTGTGTGCACTGTGGCTGCACATGCATCAACAAAGGAGCAGTGCCAAGCGTGCGCCTGTGTCCCATAAGTAAAGGGCCGACTGGCTTGCCTGTTAAAGCATGTGGTAACCCTCAAAGTACACTCCAAACAAAATAAAAAAATATTTTCTGTGTTAGTGAATTGTGTGCACTGTGGCTGCACGTGCATCAACAAAGGAGCAGCGCTAAGTGAGCACCTGTGTCCCATTAGTAAAGGGCCGACTGGCTTGTCCATTAAAGGGTGCTGTAACCCCCAAAGTACACTCCAAACAAAATAAAAAAATATTTTCTGTGTTTGTGAATTGTGTGCACTACGGCTGCACGTGCATCAACAAAGGAGCAGCACCAAGCATGCGCCTGTGTCCCATTAGTAAAGGGCCGGCTCGCTTCTCCATTAAAGGGAGCTGTAACCCCCAAAGTACACTCCAAACAAAATAAAAAAATATCTTCTGTGTTTGTGAATTGTGTGCACTGTGGTTGCATGTGCATCAACAAAGGAGCAGCGTCAAGCGTGTGCCTGTGTCTCATTAGTAATGGGCCGGCTGGCTTGTCTGTTAATGGGTGCTGTAACCCCCAAAGTACACTCCAAACAAAATAAAAAAATATTTTCTGTGTTTGTGAATTGTGTGCACTGTGGTTGCACGTGCATCAACAAAGGAGCAGCACCAAACGTGCACCTGTTTCCCATTAGTAAAGGGCCAGCTAGCTTGTCCGTTAAAGGCTGCTGTAACACCCAAAGTACACTCAAAACAAAATAAAAAAATATTTTCTGTGTTTGTGAATTGTGTGCACTGTGGCTGCACATGTACCAACATAGGAGCAGCGCCACACATGCGCCTGTGTCCCATTAGTAAAGGGCCAGCTGGCTTGTCCATTAAAGGGTGCTGTAACCCCCAAAGTACACTCCAAACAAAATAAAAAAATATCTTCTGTGTTTGTGAATTGTGTGCACTGTGGCTGCACGTGCATCAACAAAGGAGCAGCGCCAAACGTGTGCCTGTGTCCCATTAGAAAAGGGCCAGCTGGCTTGTCCATTAAAGGATGCTGTAACCCCCAAAGTACACTCCAAACAAAATAAAAAAATATTTTCTGTGTTTGTGAATTGTGTGCACTGTGGCTGCACATGCATCAACAAAGGAGCAGTGCCAAGCGTGCGCCTGTGTCCCATAAGTAAAGGGCCGACTGGCTTGCCTGTTAAAGCATGTGGTAACCCTCAAAGTACACTCCAAACAAAATAAAAAAATATTTTCTGTGTTAGTGAATTGTGTGCACTGTGGCTGCACGTGCATCAACAAAGGAGCAGCGCTAAGTGAGCACCTGTGTCCCATTAGTAAAGGGCCGACTGGCTTGTCCATTAAAGGGTGCTGTAACCCCCAAAGTACACTCCAAACAAAATAAAAAAATATTTTCTGTGTTTGTGAATTGTGTGCACTACGGCTGCACGTGCATCAACAAAGGAGCAGCACCAAGCATGCGCCTGTGTCCCATTAGTAAAGGGCCGGCTCGCTTCTCCATTAAAGGGAGCTGTAACCCCCAAAGTACACTCCAAACAAAATAAAAAAATATTTTCTGTGTTATTGAATTGTGTGCACTGTGGCTGCACGTGCATCAACAGAAGATCAACGCCAAGCGTGCGCCTGTGTCAAATTAGTAAAGGACAGCTGGCCTGTCCATTAAAGGGTGCTGTAACCCCCAAAGTACACTCCAAACAACATAAAAAAATATTTTCTCTGTTTGTGAATTGTGTGCGCTGTGGCTGCACCTGCATCAACAAAGGAGCAGAGCCAAACGTGCGCCTGTGTCCCATTAGTAAAGGGCTGGCTGGCTTGTCCGTTAAAGGGTTCTGTAACCACCAAATTAACTCCAAACAAAATAAAAAAATATCTTCTATGTTTGTGAATTGTGTGCACTGTGGCTGCACGTGCATCAACAAAGGAGCAGCGCCAAGAGTGCGCCTGTGTCCCATTAGTAAAGGGCCGGCTGGCTTGTCCGTTAAAGGGTGATGTAACCCCCAAAGTACACTCCAAACAAAATAAAAAAATATTTTCTGTGTTTGTGAATTGTGTGCACTGTGGCTGCACGTGCATCAACAAAGGAGCAGCGCCAAACGTGCGCCTGTCTCCCATTAGAAAAGGGCTGTCTTGTCCGTTAAAGGGTTCTGTAACCACCAAAGTACACTCCAAAGAAAATAAAAAAATATCTTCTGTGTTTGTGAATTGTGTGCACTGTGGCTGCACGTGCATCAACAAAGGAGCAGCGCCAAGTGTGCGCCTGTGTCCCATTAGTAAAGGGCCAGCTGGCTTGTCCATTAAAAGGTGATGTAACCCCCAAAGTACACTCCAAACAAAATTAAAAATTATTTTCTGTGTTTGTGAATTGTGTGCACTGTGGCTGCACGTGCATCAACAAAGGAGCAGCACCAAACGTGCGCCTGTGTCCCATTAGTAAAGGGCCAGCTGGCTTGTCCGTTAAAGGGTGCTGTAACACCCAAAGAACACTCCAAACAAAATAAAAAAATATTTTCTGTGTTTGTGAATTGTGTGCACTGTGGCTGCACGTGTATCAACAAAGGAGCAGTGCCAATCGTACGCCTGTGTCCCATTAGTAAAGGACCAGCTGGCTTTTCCATTAATGTGTGCTGTAACCCCCAAAGTACACTCCAAACAAAATATAAAAATATTTTCTGTGTTTGTGAATTGTGTGCACTGTGGCTGCACGTGCATCAACAATGGAGCAGCGCCAAACGTGCGCCTGTGTCCTATTAGTAAAGGGCCAGCTGGCTTGTCCGTTAAAGGGTGCTGTAACCCCCAAAGTATACTCCAAACAAAATAAAAAAATATTTTCTGAGTTTGTGAATTGTGTGCACTGTGGCTGCACGTGTATCAACAAAGGAGCAGCGCCAAAAGTGCACCTGTGTCCCATTAGTAAAGGGCCGGCTGGCTTGTCCGTTATAGGGTGCTGTAACCCCTAAAGTAAACTCCAAACAAAATTAAAAAATATTTTCTGTGTGTGTGAATTGTGTGCACTGTGGCTGCACGTGCGTCAACAAAGGAGCAGTGCCAAGCGTGCGCCTGTGTCCCATTAGTAAAGGGCTGGCTGGCCTGTCCGTTAAACGGTGCTGTAACCCCCAAAGTACACTCCAAACAAAATAAAAAAATATTTTCTGTGTTTGTGAATTGTGTGCACTGTGGCTGCACGTGCATCAACAAAGGAGCAGCGCCAAGCGTGCGCCTGTGTCCCATTAGTAAAGGGCCGGCTGGCTTGTCCATAAAAGGGTGCTGTAACACCCAAAGTACACTCCAAACAAAATAAAAAAATATTTTCTGTGTTTGTGAATTGTGTGCACTGTGGCTGCACGTGCATCAACAAAGGAGCAGCGCCTAGCGTGCGCCTGTGTCCCATTTGTAGAGGGCCGGCTGGCTTGTCCATAAAAGGGTGCTGTAACACCCAAAGTACACTCCAAACAAAATAAAAAAATATTTTCTGTGTTTGTGAATTGTGTGCACTGTGGCTGCACGTGCATCAACAAAGGAGCAGTGCCAAGCATGTGCCTGTGTCCCATTAGTAAAGGGCCAGCTGGGTTGTCCATTAAAGGGTGCTGTAACCCCCAAAGTACACTCCAAACAAAATAAAAAAATATTTTCTGTGTTTGTGAATTGTGTGCACTGTGGCTGCACGTGCTTCAACTAAGGAGCAGCTCCAAATGTGCGCCGGTGTCCCATTAGTAAAGGGCCAGCTGGCTTGTCCATTAAAGGGTGCTGTAACCCCCAAAGTACACTCCAAACAAAATATAAAAATATTTTCTCTGTTTGTGAATTGTGTGCACTGTGGCTGCACTTGCATCTACAAAGGAGCAGTGCCAAGCGTGCGCCTGTGTCCCATTAGTAAAGGGCCGGCTGGCTTTTCCATTAAAGGGTGCTGTAACCCCCAAAGTACATGCCAAACAAAATAAAAAAATATTTTCTGTGTTTGTGAATAGTGTGCACTGTGGCTGCACGTGCATCAACAAAGGAGCAGCACCAAACGTGTGCCTGTGTCCCATTAGTAAAGGGCTGGCTGGCCTGTCCATTAAAGGGTGCTGTATCCCCCAAAGTACACTCCAAACAAAATAAAAAAATATTTTCTGTGTTTGTGAATTGTGTGCACTGTGGCTGCATGTGCATCAACAAAGGAGCAGCGCCAAGCGTGCGCCTGTGTCCCATTTGTAAAGGGCCGGCTGGCTTGTCCATAAAAGGGTGCAGTAACACCCACAGTACACTCCAAACAAAATAAAAAAATATTTTCTGTGTTTGTGAATTTTGTGCACTGTGGCTGCACATGCATCAACAAAGGAGCAGTGCCAAGCATGCGCCTGTGTCCCATTAGTAAAGGTCCAGCTGGCTTGTCCGTTAGAGGGTGCTGTAACCCTCAAAGTACACTCCAAACAAAATAAAAAAATATTTTCTGTGTTTGTGAATTGTGTGCACGGTGGCTGCACATGCATCAACATAGGAGCAGCGCCAAACATGCGCCTGTGTCCCATTAGTAAAGGTCCAGCTGGCTTGTCCGTTAAAGGGTGCTGTATCCCCCAAAGTACACTCCAAACAAAATAAAAAAATATTTTCTGTGTTTGTGAATTGTGTGCACTGTGGTTGCACGTGCATCAACAAAGGAGCAGAGCCAAGTGTGCGCCTGTGTGTTATTAGCAAAGGGCCAGCTGGCTTGTCCGTTAAACGGTGCTGTAACCCCCAAAGTACACTCCAAACAAAATAAAAAAATATTTTCTGTGTTTGTGAATTGTGTGCACTGTGGATGAACGTGCATCAACAAAGGAGCAGTGCCAAACGTGCGCCTGTGTCATATTAGTAAAGGGCCAGCTGGCTTGTCCATTAAAGGGTGCTGTAACCCCCTAAGTACACTCCAAAAAAATAAAAAAATATTTTCTGTATTTGTGAATTGTGTGCACTATGGCTGCATGTGCATCAACAAAGAAGTAGCGCCAAGCGTGCGCCTGTGTCCCATTAGTAAAGGGCTGGCTGGCTTCTTTGTTAAAGGGTGCTGTAACCCCCAAAGTACACTCCAAACAAAATAAAAAAATATCTTCTGTGTTTGTGAATTGTGTGCACTGTGGTTGCACGTGCATCAACAAAGGAGCAGCGCCAAGCATGCGCCTGTGTCTCATTAGTAATGGGCTGGCTGGCTTGTCTGTTAATGGGTGCTGTAACCCCCAAAGTACACTCCAAACAAAATAAAAAAATATTTTCTGTGTTTGTGAATTGTGTGCACTGTGGTTGCACGTGCATCAACAAAGGAGCAGCACCAAACGTGCACCTGTTTCCCATTAGTAAAGGGCCAGCTAGCTTGTCCGTTAAAGGGTGCTGTAACACCCGAAGTACACTCAAAACAAAATAAACAAATATTTTCTGCGTTTGTGAATTGTGGCACTGTGGCTGCACATGTACCAACATAGGAGCAGCACCACACATGCGCCTGTGTCCCATTAGTAAAGGGCCAGCTGGCTTGTCCATTAAAGGGTGCTGTAACCCCCAAAGTACACTCCAAACAAAATAAAAAAATATCTTCTGTGTTTGTGAATTGTGTGCACTGTGGCTGCACGTGCATCAACAAAGGAGCAGCGCCAAACGTGTGCCTGTGTCCCATTAGAAAAGGGCCAGCTGGCTTGTCCATTAAAGGGTGCTGTAACCCCCAAAGTACACTCCAAACAAAATAAAGAAATATTTTCTGTGTTTGTGAATTGTGTGCACTGTGGCTGCACATGCATCAACAAAGGAGCAGTGCCAAGCGTGCGCCTGTGTCCCATAAGTAAAGGGCCGACTGGCTTGCCTGTTAAAGCATGTGGTAACCCTCAAAGTACACTCCAAACAAAATAAAAAAATATTTTCTGTGTTAGTGAATTGTGTGCACTGTGGCTGCACGTGCATCAACAAAGGAGCAGCGCTAAGTGAGCACCTGTGTCCCATTAGTAAAGGGCTGACTGGCTTGTCCATTAAAGGGTGCTGTAACCCCCAAAGTACACTCCAAACAAAATAAAAAAATATTTTCTGTGTTTGTGAATTGTGTGCACTACGGCTGCACGTGCTTCAACAAAGGAGCAGCACCAAGCATGCGCCTGTGTCCCATTAGTAAAGGGCCAGCTGGCTTCTCCATTAAAGGGAGCTGTAACCCCCAAAGTACACTCCAAACAAAATAAAAAAATATTTTCTGTGTTATTGAATTGTGTGCACTGTGGCTGCACGTGCATCAACAGAAGATCAACGCCAAGCGTGCGCCTGTGTCCCATTAGTAAAGGACAGCTGGCCTGTCCATTAAAGGGTGCTGTAACCCCCAAAGTACACTCCAAACAAAATAAAAAAATATTTTTTATGTTTGTGAATTGTGTGCACTGTGGCTGCACGTGGATCAACAAAGGAGCAGCACCAAGCGTGCGCCTGTGTCCCATTAGTAAAGGGCCGGCTGGCTTGTCCATAAAAGGCTGCTGTAACCCCCAAAGTACACTCCAAACAAAATAAAAAAATATTTTCTGTGTTTGTGATTTGTCTGCACTGTGGTTGCACGTGCATCAACATAGGAGCAGCACCAAGCATGCGCCTGTGTCCCATTTGTAAAGGGCTGGCTGGCCTGTCCGTTAAAGGGTGCTGTAACCCCCAAAGTACACTCCAAACAAAATAAAAAAATATTTTCTGTGTCTGTGAATTGTGTGCACGGTGGCTGCACATGCATCAACATAAGAGCAGCGCCAAACATGCGCCTGTGTCCCATTAGTAAAGGTCCAGCTGGCTTGTCCGTTAAAGGGTGCTGTAACCCCCAAAGTACACTCCAGACAAAATAAAAATATATTTTCTGTGTTTGTGAATTGTGTGCACTGTGGTTGCACGTGCATCAACAAAGGAGCAGAGCCAAGTGTGCGCCTGTGTCTTATTAGTAAAGGGCCAGCTGACTTGTCCGTTAAACGGTGCTGTAACACCCAAAGTACACTCCAAACAAAATAAAAAAATATTTTCTGTGTTTGTGAATTGTGTGCACTGTGGCTGCACGTGCATCAACAAAGGAGCAGTGCCAAATGTGCGCCTGTGTCATATTAGTAAAGGGCCAGCTGGCTTGTCCATTAAAGGGTGCTGTAACCCCCAAAGTACACTCCAAAAAAAAATATATATATTTTCTGTGTTTGTGAATTGTGTGCACTGTGGCTGCATGTGCATCAACAAAGAAGCAGTGCCAAGCGTGCGCCTGTGTCCCATTAGTAAAGTGCTGGCTGTCTTCTTTGTTAAAGGGTGCTGTAACCCCCAAAGTACACTCCAAACAAAATAAAAAAATATCTTCTGTGTTTGTGAATTGTGTGCACTGTGGTTGCACGTGCATCAACAAAGGAGCAGCGCCAAGCATGCGCCTGTGTCTCATTAGTAATGGGCTGGCTGGCTTGTCTGTTAATGGGTGCTGTAACCCCCAAAGTACACTCCAAACAAAATAAAAAAATATTTTCTGTGTTTGTGAATTGTGTGCACTGTGGTTGCACGTGCATCAACAAAGGAGCAGCACCAAACGTGCACCTGTTTCCCATTAGTAAAGGGCCAGCTAGCTTGTCCGTTAAAGGGTGCTGTAACACCCGAAGTACACTCAAAACAAAATAAACAAATATTTTCTGCGTTTGTGAATTGTGGCACTGTGGCTGCACATGTACCAACATAGGAGCAGCACCACACATGCGCCTGTGTCCCATTAGTAAAGGGCCAGCTGGCTTGTCCATTAAAGGGTGCTGTAACCCCCAAAGTACACTCCAAACAAAATAAAAAAATATCTTCTGTGTTTGTGAATTGTGTGCACTGTGGCTGCACGTGCATCAACAAAGGAGCAGCGCCAAACGTGTGCCTGTGTCCCATTAGAAAAGGGCCAGCTGGCTTGTCCATTAAAGGGTGCTGTAACCCCCAAAGTACACTCCAAACAAAATAAAGAAATATTTTCTGTGTTTGTGAATTGTGTGCACTGTGGCTGCACATGCATCAACAAAGGAGCAGTGCCAAGCGTGCGCCTGTGTCCCATAAGTAAAGGGCCGACTGGCTTGCCTGTTAAAGCATGTGGTAACCCTCAAAGTACACTCCAAACAAAATAAAAAAATATTTTCTGTGTTAGTGAATTGTGTGCACTGTGGCTGCACGTGCATCAACAAAGGAGCAGCGCTAAGTGAGCACCTGTGTCCCATTAGTAAAGGGCTGACTGGCTTGTCCATTAAAGGGTGCTGTAACCCCCAAAGTACACTCCAAACAAAATAAAAAAATATTTTCTGTGTTTGTGAATTGTGTGCACTACGGCTGCACGTGCTTCAACAAAGGAGCAGCACCAAGCATGCGCCTGTGTCCCATTAGTAAAGGGCCAGCTGGCTTCTCCATTAAAGGGAGCTGTAACCCCCAAAGTACACTCCAAACAAAATAAAAAAATATTTTCTGTGTTATTGAATTGTGTGCACTGTGGCTGCACGTGCATCAACAGAAGATCAACGCCAAGCGTGCGCCTGTGTCCCATTAGTAAAGGACAGCTGGCCTGTCCATTAAAGGGTGCTGTAACCCCCAAAGTACACTCCAAACAAAATAAAAAAATATTTTTTATGTTTGTGAATTGTGTGCACTGTGGCTGCACGTGGATCAACAAAGGAGCAGCACCAAGCGTGCGCCTGTGTCCCATTAGTAAAGGGCCGGCTGGCTTGTCCATAAAAGGCTGCTGTAACCCCCAAAGTACACTCCAAACAAAATAAAAAAATATTTTCTGTGTTTGTGATTTGTCTGCACTGTGGTTGCACGTGCATCAACATAGGAGCAGCACCAAGCATGCGCCTGTGTCCCATTTGTAAAGGGCTGGCTGGCCTGTCCGTTAAAGGGTGCTGTAACCCCCAAAGTACACTCCAAACAAAATAAAAAAATATTTTCTGTGTCTGTGAATTGTGTGCACGGTGGCTGCACATGCATCAACATAAGAGCAGCGCCAAACATGCGCCTGTGTCCCATTAGTAAAGGTCCAGCTGGCTTGTCCGTTAAAGGGTGCTGTAACCCCCAAAGTACACTCCAGACAAAATAAAAATATATTTTCTGTGTTTGTGAATTGTGTGCACTGTGGTTGCACGTGCATCAACAAAGGAGCAGAGCCAAGTGTGCGCCTGTGTCTTATTAGTAAAGGGCCAGCTGACTTGTCCGTTAAACGGTGCTGTAACACCCAAAGTACACTCCAAACAAAATAAAAAAATATTTTCTGTGTTTGTGAATTGTGTGCACTGTGGCTGCACGTGCATCAACAAAGGAGCAGTGCCAAATGTGCGCCTGTGTCATATTAGTAAAGGGCCAGCTGGCTTGTCCATTAAAGGGTGCTGTAACCCCCAAAGTACACTCCAAAAAAAAATATATATATTTTCTGTGTTTGTGAATTGTGTGCACTGTGGCTGCATGTGCATCAACAAAGAAGCAGTGCCAAGCGTGCGCCTGTGTCCCATTAGTAAAGTGCTGGCTGTCTTCTTTGTTAAAGGGTGCTGTAACCCCCAAAGTACACTCAAAACAAAATAAAAAAATATCTTCTGTGTTTGTGAATTGTGTGCACTGTGGTTGCACGTGCATCAACAAAGGAGCAGCGCCAAGCATGCACCTGTGTCTCATTAATAATGGGCCGGCTGGCTTGTCTGTTAATGGGTGCTGTAACCCCCAAAGTACACTCCAAACAAAATAAAAAAATATTTTCTGTGTTTGTGAATTGTGTGCACTGTGGCTGCACGTGCTTCAACTTAGGAGCAGCTCCAAATGTGCGCCTGTGTCCCATTAGTAAAGGGCCAGCTGGCTTGTCCATTAAAGGGTGCTGTAACCCCCAAAGTACACTCCAAACAAAATATAAAAATATTTTCTCTGTTTGTGAATTGTGTGCACTGTGGCTGCACTTGCATCTCCAAAGGAGCAGTGCCAAGCGTGCGCCTGTGTCCCATTAGTAAAGGGCCAGCTGGCTTTTCCATTAAAGGGTGCTGTAACCCCCAAAGTACATGCCAAAAAAAATAAAAAAATATTTTCTGTGTTTGTGAATAGTGTGCACTGTGGCTGCATGTGCATCAACAAAGGAGCAGCACCAAACGTGTGCCTGTGTCCCATTAGTAAAGGGCTGGCTGGCCTGTCCATTAAAGGGTGCTGTATCCCCCAAAGTACACTCCAAACAAAATAAAAAAATATTTTCTGTGTTTGTGAATTGTGTGCACTGTGGCTGCACGTGCATCAACAAAGGAGCAGCGCCAAGCGTGTGCCTGTGTCCCATTTGTTAAAGGCCAGCTGGCTTGTCCATAAAAGGGTGCAGTAACACCCAAAGTACACTCCAAACAAAATAAAAAAATATTTTCTGTGTTTGTGAATTGTGTGCACTGTGGCTGCACGTGCATCAACAAAGGAGCAGTGCCAAGCATGCGCCTGTGTCCCATTAGTAATGGTCCAGCTGGCTTGTCCGTTAGAGGGTGCTGTAACCCTAAAAGTACACTCCAAACAAAATAAAAAAATATTTTCTGTGTCTGTGAATTGTGTGCACGGTGGCTGCACATGCATCAACATAGGAGCAGCGCCAAACATGCGCCTGTGTCCCATTAGTAAAGGTCCAGCTCGCTTGTCCGTTAAAGGCTGCTGTAACCCCCAAAGTACACTCCAAACAAAATAAAAATATTTTTTCTGTGTTTGTGAATTGTGTGCACTGTGGTTGCACGTGCATCAACAAAGGAGCAGAGCCAAGTGTGCGCCTGTGTCTTATTAGTAAAGGGCCAGCTAGCTTGTCCGTTAAATGGTGCTGTAACCCCCAAAGTACACTCCAAACAAAATAAAAAAATATTTTCTGTGTTTGTGAATTGTGTGCACTTTTGTTGCACGTGCATCAACAAATGAGCAGCACCAAATGTGCGCCTGTGTCCCATTAGTAAAGGACCGGCTGGCTTGTCCATTAAAGGGTGCTGTAACACCCAAAGTACACTCCAAACAAAATAAAAAAATATTTTCTGTGTTTGTGAATTGTGTGCACTGTGGATGAACGTGCATCAACAAAGGAGCAGTGCCAAACGTGCGCCTGTGTCATATTAGTAAATGGCCAGCTGGCTTGTCCATTAAAGGGTGCTGTAACCCCCAAAGTACACTCCAAAAAAATAAAAAAATATTTTCTGTGTTTGTGAATTGTCTGCACTGTGGCTGCATGTGCATCAACAAAGAAGCAGCGCCAAGCGTGCGCCTGTGTCCCATTTGTAAAGGGCTGGCTGGCTTCTTTGTTAAAGGGTGCTGTAACCCCCAAAGTACACTCCAAACAAAAAAAATATATATCTTCTGTGTTTGTGAATTGTGTGCACTGTGGTTGCACGTGCATCAACAAAGGAGCAGCACCAAACGTGCGCCTGTTTCCCATTAGTAAAGGGCCAGCTAGCTTGTCCATTAAAGGGTGCTGTAACACCCAAAGTACACTCAAAACAAAATAAAAAAATATTTTCTGTGTTTGTGAATTGTGTGCACTGTGGCTGCACATGTACCAACATAGGAGCAGCGCCACACATGCGCCTGTGTCCCATTAGTAAAGGGCCAGCTTGCTTGTCCATTAAAGGGTGCTGTAACCCCCAAAGTACACTCCAAACAAAATAAAAAAATATCTTCTGTGTTTGTGAATTGTGTGCACTGTGGCTGCACGTGCATCAACAAAGGAGCAGCGGCAAACGTGTGCCTGTGTCCCATTAGAAAAGGGCCAGCTGGCTTGTCCATTAAAGGGTGCTGTAACCCCCAAAGTACACTCCAAACAAAATAAAAAAATATTTTCTGTGTTTGTGAATTGTGTGCACTGTGGCTGCACGTGCATCAACAAAGGAGCAGCGCCAAGTGAGCACCTGTGTCCAATTAGTAAAGGGCCAACTGGCTTGTCCATTAAAGGGTGCTGTAACCCACAAAGTACACTCCAAACAAAAGAAAAAAATATTTTCTGTGTTTGTGAATTGTGTGCACTACGGCTGCACGTGCATCAACAAAGGAGCAGCACCAAGCATGCGCCTGTGTCCCATTAGTAAAGGGCCGGCTGGCTTCTCCATTAAAGGGAGCTGTAACCCCCAAAGTACACTCCAAACAAAATAAAAAAATATTTTCTGTGTTATTGAATTGTGTGCACTGTGGCTGCACGTGCATCAACAGAAGATCAACGCCAAGCGTGCGCCTGTGTCCCATTAGTAAAGGACAGCTGGCCTGTCCATTAAAGGGTGCTGTAACCCCCAAAGTACACTCCAAACAAAATAAAAAAATATTTTCTATGTTTGTGAATTGTGTGCACTGTGGCTGCACGTGGATCAACAAAGGAGCAGCACTAAGCGTGCGCCTGTGTCCCATTAGTAAAGGGCCGGCTGGCTTGTCCACAAAAGGCTGCTGTAACCCCCAAAGTACACTCCAAACAAAATAAAAAAATATTTTCTGTGTTTGTGATTTGTCTGCACTGTGGCTGCACGTGCATCAACATAGGAGCAGCACCAAGCGTGCGCCTGTGTCCCATTTGTAAAGGGCTGGCTGGCCTGTCCGTTAAAGGGTGCTGTATCCCCCAAAGTACACTCCAAACAAAATAAAAAAATATTTTCTGTGTCTGTGAATTGTGTGCACGGTGGCTGCACATGCATCAACATAAGAGCAGCGCCAAACATGCGCCTGTGTCCCATTAGTAAAGGTCCAGCTGGCTTGTCCATTAAAGGGTGCTGTAGCCCCCAAAGTACACTCCAAACAAAATAAAAATATATTTTCTGTGTTTGTGAATTGTGTGCACTGTGGTTGCACGTGCATCAACAAAGGAGCAGAGCCAAGTGTGCGCCTGTGTCTTATTAGTAAAGGGCCATCTGGCTTGTCCGTTAAAGGGTGCTGTAACCCCCAAAGTACACTCCAAACAAAATAAAAAAATATTTTCTGTGTTTGTGAATTGTGTGCACTGTGGTTGCACGTGCATCAACAAAGGAGCAGCGACAAGCGTGCGCCTGTGTCTCATTAGTAATGGGCCGGCTGGCTTGTCTGTTAATGGGTGCTGTAACCCCCAAAGTACACTCCAAAAAAATAAAAAAATATTTTCTGTGTTTGTGAATTGTGTGCACTGTGGCTGCATGTGCATCAACAAAGAAGCAGTGCCAAGCGTGCGCCTGTGTCCCATTAGTAAAGAGCTGGCTGGGTTCTTTGTTAAAGGGTGCTGTAACCCCCAAAGTACACTCCAAACAAAATAAAAAAATATCTTCTGTGTTTGTGAATTGTGTGCACTGTGGTTGCACGTGCATCAACAAAGGAGCAGCGACAAGCGTGCGCCTGTGTCTCATTAGTAATGGGCCGGCTGGCTTGTCTGTTAATGGGTGCTGTAACCCCCAAAGTACACTCCAAACAAAATAAAAAAATATTTTCTGTGTTTGTGAATTGTGTGCACTGTGGCTGCACGTGCATCAACAAAGGAGCAGCACCAAACGTGCGCCTGTTTCCCATTAGTAAAGGGCCAGCTAGCTTGTCTGTTAAAGGGTGCTGTAACACCCAAAGTACACTCCAAACAAAATAAAAAAATATTTTCTGTGTTTGTGAATTGTGTGCACTGTGGCTGCACATGTACCAACATAGGAGCAGCGCCACACATGTGCCTGTGTCCCATTAGTAAAGGGCCAGCTGGCTTGTCCATTAAAGCGTGCTGTAACCCCCAAAGTACACTCCAAACAAAATAAAAAAATATCTTCTGTGTTTGTGAATTGTGTGCACTGTGGCTGCACGTGCATCAACAAAGGAGCAGCGCCAAACGTGTGCCTGTGTCCCATTAGTAAAGGGCCAGCTGGCTTGTCCATTAAAGGGTACTGTAACCCCCAAAGTACACTCCAAACAAAATAAAAAAATATTTTCTGTGTTTGTGAATTGTGTGCACTGTGGCTGCACATGCATCAACAAAGGAGCAGTGCCAAGCGTGCGCCTGTGTCCCATAAGTAAAGGGCCGACTGGCTTGCCTGTTAAAGCATGTGGTAACCCTCAAAGTACACTCCAAACAAAATAAAAAAATATTTTCTGTGTTAGTGAATTGTGTGCACTGTGGCTGCACGTGCATCAACAAAGGAGCAGCGCCAAGTGAGCACCTGTGTCCCATTAGTAAAGGACCGACTGGCTTGTCCATTAAAGGGTGCTGTAACCACCAAGGTACACTCCAAACAAAATAAAAAAATATTTTCTGTGTTTGTGAATAGTGTGCACTACGGCTGCACGTGCATCAACAAAGGAGCAGCACCAAGCGTGCGCCTGTGTCCCATTAGTAAAGGGCCGGCTGGCTTGTCCATAAAAGGCTGCTGTAACCCCCAAAGTACACTCCAAACAAAATAAAAAAATATTTTCTGTGTTTGTGAATTGTGTGCACTACGGCTGCACGTGCATCAACAAAGTAACAGTGCCAATCGTACGCCTGTGTCCCATTAGTAAAGGACCAGCTGGCTTTTCCATTAATGGGTGCTGTAACCCCCAAAGTATACTCCAAACAAAATAAAAAAATATTTTCTGAGTTTGTGAATTGTGTGCACTGTGGCTGCATGTGTATCAACAAAGGAGCAGCGCCAAAAGTGCACCTGTGTCCCATTAGTAAAGGGCCGGCTGGCTTGTCCGTCAAAGGGTGCTGTAACCCCTAAAGTAATCTCCAAACAAAATAAAAAAATATTTTCTGTGTTTGTGAATTGTGTGCACTGTGGCTGCACGTGCATCAACAAAGGAGCAGCGCCAAGCATGCGCCTGTGTCCCATTAGTAAAGGGCTGGCTGGCCTGTCCGTTAAAGGGTGCTGTAACCTCCAAAGTACCCTCCAAACAAAATAAAAAAATATTTTCTGTGTTTGTGAATTGTGTGCACTGTGGCTGCACGTGCATCAACAAAGGAACAGCGCCTAGCGTGCGCCTGTGTCCCATTTGTAGAGGGCCGGCTGGCTTGTCCATAAAAGGGTGCTGTAACACCCAAAGTACACTCCAAACAAAATGAAAAAATATTTTCTGTGTTTGTGAATTGTGTGCACTGTGGCTGCACGTGTATCAACAAAGGAGCAGTGCCAAGCATGCGCCTGTGTCCCATTAGTAAAGGGCCAGCTGGGTTGTCCATTAAAGGGTGCTGTAACCCCCAAAGTACACTCCAAACAAAATAAAAAAATATTTTCTGTGTTTGTGAATTGGGTGCACTGTGGCTGCACGTGCTTCAACTAAGGAGCAGCTCCAAATGTGCGCCTGTGTCCCATTAGTAAAGGGCCAGCTGGCTTGTCCATTAAAGGGTGCTGTAACCCCCAAAGTACACTCCAAACAAAATATAAAAATATTTTCTCTGTTTGTGAATTGTGTGCACTGTGGCTGCACTTGCATCTACAAAGGAGCAGTACCAAGCGTGCGCCTGTGTCCCATTTGTAAAGGGCTGGCTGGCTTTTCCATTAAAGGGTGCTGTAACCCCCAAAGTACATGCCAAACAAAATAAAAAAATATTTTCTGTGTTTGTGAATAGTGTGCACTGTGGCTGCACGTGCATCAACAAAGGAGCAGCACCAAACGTGTGCCTGTGTCCCATTAGTAAAGGGCTGGCTGGCCTGTCCGTTAAAGTGTGCTGTATCCCCCAAAGTACACTCCAAACAAAATAAAAAAATATTTTCTGTGTTTGTGAATTGTGTGCACTGTGGCTGCACGTGCATCAACAAAGGAGCAGCGCCAAGCGTGCGCCTGTGTCCCATTTGTAAAGGGCCGGCTGGCTTGTCCATAAATGGGTGCAGTAACACCCAAAGTACACTCCAAACAAAATAAAAAAATATTTTCTGTGTTTGTGAATTGTGTGCACTGTGGCTGCACGTGCATCAACAAAGGAGCAGTGCCAAGCATGCGCCTGTGTCCCATTAGTAAAGGTCTAGCTGGCTTGTCCGTTAGAGGGTGCTGTAACCCTCAAAGTACACTCCAAACAAAATAAAAAAATATTTTCTGTGTCTGTGAATTGTGTGCACTGTGGCTGCACATGCATCAACTTAGGAGCAGCGCCAAACATGCGCCTGTGTCCCATTAGTAAAGGTCCAGCTGGCTTGTCCGTTAAAGGGTGCTGTAACCCCCAAAGTACACTCCAAACAAAATAAAAATATATTTTCTGTGTTTGTGAATTGTGTGCACTGTGGTTGCACGTGCATCAACAAAGGAGCAGAGCCAAGTGTGCGCCTGTGTCTTATTAGTAAAGGGCCAGCTGGCTTGTCCGTTAAACGGTGCTGTAACCCCCAAAGTACACTCCAAACAAAATAAAAAAATATTTTCTGTGTTTGTGAATTGTGTGCACTGTTGTTGCACGTGCATCAACAAATGAGCAGCACCAAACGTGCGCCTGTGTCCCATTAGTAAAGGGCCGGCTGGCTTGTCCTTTAAAGGGTGCTGTAACACCCAAAGTACACTCCAAACAAAATAAAAAAATATTTTCTGTGTTTGTGAATTGTGTGCACTGTGGATGAACGTGCATCAACAAAGGAGCAGTGCCAAACGTGCGCCTGTGTCATATTAGTAAAGGGCCAGCTGGCTTGTCCATTAAAGGGTGCTGTAACCCCCAAAGTACACTCCAAAAAAATAAAAAAATATTTTCTGTGTTTGTGAATTGTGTGCACTGTGGCTGCATGTGCATCAACAAAGAAGCAGTGCCAAGCGTGTGCCTGTGTCCCATTAGTAAAGAGCTGGCTGGCTTCTTTGTTAAAGGGTGCTGTAACCCCCAAAGTACACTCCAAACAAAATAAAAAAATATCTTCTGTGTTTGTGAATTGTGTGCACTGTGGTTGCACGTGCATCAACAAAGGAGCAGCGCCAAGCGTGCGCCTGTGTCTCATTAGTAATGGGCCGGCTGGCTTGTCTGTTAATGGGTGCTGTAACCCCCAAAGTACACTCCAAACAAAATAAAAAAATATTTTCTGTGTTTGTGAATTGTGTGCACTGTGGTTGCACGTGCATCAACAAAGGAGCAGCACCAAACGTGTGCCTGTTTCCCATTAGTTAAGGGCCAGCTAGCTTGTCTGTTAAAGGGTGCTGTAACACCCAAAGTACACTCCAAACAAAATAAAAAAATATTTTCTGTGTTTGTGAATTGTGTGCACTGTGGCTGCACATGTACCAACATAGGAGCAGCGCCACACATGTGCCTGTGTCCCATTAGTAAAGGGCCAGCTGGCTTGTCCATTAAAGGGTGCTGTAACCCCCAAAGTACACTCCAAACAAAATAAAAAAATATCTTCTGTGTTTGTGAATTGTGTGCACTGTGGCTGCACGTGCATCAACAAAGGAGCATCGCCAAACGTGTGCCTGTGTCCCATTAGTAAAGGGCCAGCTGGCTTGTCTATTAAAGGGTGCTGTAACCCCCAAAGTACACTCCAAACAAAATAAAAAAATATTTTCTGTGTTTGTGAATTGTGTGCACTGTGGCTGCACATGCATCAACAAAGGAGCAGTGCGAAGCGTGCGCCTGTGTCCCATAAGTAAAGGGCTGACTGGCTTGCCTGTTAAAGCATGTGGTAACCCTCAAAGTACACTCCAAAAAAAATAAAAAAATATTTTCTGTGTTAGTGAATAGTGTGCACTACGGCTGCACGTGCATCAACAAAGGAGCAGCACCAAGCGTGCGCCTGTGTCCCATTAGTAAAGGGCCGGCTGGCTTGTCCATAAAAGGCTGCTGTAACCCCCAAAGTACACCCCAAACAAAATTAAAAAATATTTTCTGTGTTTGTGAATTGTGTGCACTACGGCTGCACGTGCATCAACAAAGGAGCAGTGCCAATCGTACGCCTGTGTCCCATTAGTAAAGGACCAGCTGGCTTTTCCATTAATGGGTGCTGTAACCCCCAAAGTATACTCCAAACAAAATATAAAAATATTTTCTGTGTTTGTGAATTGTGTGCACTGTGGCTGCACGTGCATCAGCAATGGAGCAGCGCCAAACGTGCGCCTGTGTCCTATTAGTAAAGGGCCAGCTGGCTTGTCCGTTAAAGGGTGCTGTAACCCCCAAAGTATACTCCAAACAAAACAAAAAAAATATTTTCTGAGTTTGTGAATTGTGTGCACTGTGGCTGCACGTGTATCAACAAAGGAGCAGCGCCAAAAGTGCACCTGTGTCCCATTAGTAAAGGGCCAGCTGGCTTGTCCGTTAAAGGGTGCTGTAACCCCTAAAGTAATCTCCAAACAAAATTAAAAAATATTTTCTGTGTTTGTGAATTGTGTGCACTGTGGCTGCACGTGCATCAACAAAGGAGCAGCGCCAAGCGTGCGCCTGTGTCCCATCAGTAAAGGGCTGGCTGGCCTGTCCGTTAAAGGGTACTGTAACTTCCAAAGTACCCTCCAAACAAAATAAAAAAATATTTTCTGTGTTTGTGAATTGTGTGCACTGTGGCTGCACGTGCATCAACAAAGGAGCAGCGCCTAGCGTGCACCTGTGTCCCATTTGTAGAGGGCCGGCTGGCTTGTCCATAAAAGGGTGCTGTAACACCCAAAGTACACTCCAAACAAAATAAAAAAATATTTTCTGTGTTTGTGAATTGTGTGCACTGTGGCTGCACGTTCATCAACAAAGGAGCAGTGCCAAGCATGCGCCTGTGTCCCATTAGTAAAGGGCCAGCTGGGTTGTCCATTAAAGGGTGCTGTAACCCCCAAAGTACACTCCAAACAAAATAAAAAAATATTTTCTGTGTTTGTGAATTGTGTGCACTGTGGCTGCACGTGCTTCAACTAAGGAGCAGCTCCAAATGTGCGCCTGTGTCCCATTAGTAAAGGGCCAGCTGGCTTGTCCATTAAAGGGTGCTGTAACCCCCAAAGTACACTCCAAACAAAATATAAAAATATTTTCTCTGTTTGTGAATTGTGTGCACTGTGGCTGCACTTGCATCTACAAAGGAGCAGTACCAAGCGTGCGCCTGTGTCCCATTTGTAAAGGGCCAGCTGGCTTTTCCATTAAAGGGTGCTGTAACCCCCAAAGTACATGCCAAACAAAATAAAAAAATATTTTCTGTGTTTGTGAATAGTGTGCACTGTGGCTGCAAGTGCATCAACAAAGGAGCAGCACCAAACGTGTGCCTGTGTCCCATTAGTAAAGGGCTGGCTGGCCTGTCCGTTAAAGTGTGCTGTAACACCCAAAGTACACTCCAAACAAAATAAAAAAATATTTTCTGTGTTTGTGAATTGTGTGCACTGTGGCTGCACGTGCATCAACAAAGGAGCAGCGCCAAGCGGGCGCCTGTGTCCCATTTGTAAAGGGCCGGCTGGCTTGTCCATAAAAGGGTGCAGTAACACCCAAAGTACACTCCAAACAAAATAAAAAAATATTTTCTGTGTTTGTGAATTGTGTGCACTGTGGCTGCACGTGCATCAACAAAGGAGCAGTGCCAAGCATGCGCCTGTGTCCCATTAGTAAAGGTCTAGCTGGCTTGTCCGTTAGAGGGTGCTGTAACCCTCAAAGTACACTCCAAACAAAATAAAAAAATATTTTCTGTGTCTGTGAATTGTGTGCACTGTGGCTGCACATGCATCAACATAGGAGCAGCGCCAAACATGCGCCTGTGTCCCATTAGTAAAGGTCCAGCTGGCTTGTCCGTTAAAGGTGCTGTAACCCCCAAAGTACACTCCAAACAAAATAAAAAAATATTTTCTGTGTTTGTGAATTGTGTGCACTGTTGTTGCACGTGCATCAACAAATGAGCAGCACCAAACGTGCGCCTGTGTCCCATTAGTAAAGGGCCGGCTGGCTTGTCCTTTAAAGGGTGCTGTAACACCCAAAGTACACTCCAAACAAAATAAAAAAATATTTTCTGTGTTTGTGAATTGTGTGCACTGTGGATGAACGTGCATCAACAAAGGAGCAGTGCCAAACGTGCGCCTGTGTCATATTAGTAAAGGGCCAGCTGGCTTGTCCATTAAAGGGTGCTGTAACCCCCAAAGTGCACTCCAAAAAAATAAAAATATATTTTCTGTGTTTGTGAATTGTGTGCACTGTGGCTGCATGTGCATCAACAAAGAAGCAGTGCCAAGCGTGCGCCTGTGTCCCATTAGTAAAGAGCTGGCTGGCTTCTTTGTTAAAGGGTGCTGTAACCCCCAAAGTACACTCCAAACAAAATAAAAAGATATCTTCTGTTTTTGTGAATTGTGTGCACTGTGGTTGCACGTGCATCAACAAAGGAGCAGCGCCAAGCGTGCGCCTGTGTCTCATTAGTAATGGGCCGGCTGGCTTGTCTGTTAATGGGTGCTGTAACCCCCAAAGTACACTCCAAACAAAATAAAAAAATATTTTCTGTGTTTGTGAATTGTGTGCACTGTGGTTGCACGTGCATCAACAAAGGAGCAGCACCAAACGTGCGCCTGTTTCCCATTAGTAAAGGGCCAGCTAGCTTGTCTGTTAAAGGGTGCTGTAACACCCAAAGTACACTCCAAACAAAATAAAAAAATATTTTCTGTGTTTGTGAATTGTGTGCACTGTGGCTGCACATGTACCAACATAGGAGCAGCGCCACACATGTGCCTGTGTCCCATTAGTAAAGGGCCAGCTGGCTTGTCCATTAAAGGGTGCTGTAACCCCCAAAGTACACTCCAAACAAAATAAAAAAATATCTTCTGTGTTTGTGAATTGTGTGCACTGTGGCTGCACGTGCATCAACAATGGAGCAGCGCCAAACGTGTGCCTGTGTCCCATTAGTAAAGGGCCAGCTGGCTTGTCCATTAAAGGGTGCTGTAACCCCCAAAGTACACTCCAAACAAAATAAAAAAATATTTTCTGTGTTAGTGAATTGTGTGCACTGTGGCTGCACGTGCATCAACAAAGGAGCAGCGCCAAGTGAGCACCTGTGTCCCATTAGTAAAGGGCCGACTGGCTTGTCCATTAAAGGGTGCTGTAACCCCCAAAGTACACTCCAAACAAAATAAAAAAATATTTTCTGTGTTTGTGAATTGTGTGCACTGTGGCTGCACATGCATCAACAAAGGAGCAGTGCCAAGCGTGCGCCTGTGTCCCATAAGTAAAGGGCCGACTGGCTTGCCTGTTAAAGCATGTGGTAACCCTCAAAGTACACTCCAAACAAAATAAAAAAATATTTTCTGTGTTTGTGAATTGTGTGCACTGTGGTTGCACGTGCATCAACAAAGGAGCAGCACCAAACGTGCGCCTGTTTCCCATTAGTAAAGGGCCAACTAGCTTGTCTGTTAAAGGGTGCTGTAACACCCAAAGTACACTCCAAACAAAATAAAAAAATATTTTCTGTGTTTGTGAATTGTGTGCACTGTGGCTGCACATGTACCAACATAGGAGCAGCGCCACACATGTGCCTGTGTCCCATTAGTAAAGGGCCAGCTGGCTTGTCCATTAAAGGGTGCTGTAACCCCCAAAGTACACTCCAAACAAAATAAAAAAATATCTTCTGTGTTTGTGAATTGTGTGCACTGTGGCTGCACGTGCATCAACAATGGAGCAGCGCCAAACGTGTGCCTGTGTCCCATTAGTAAAGGGCCAGCTGGCTTGTCCATTAAAGGGTGCTGTAACCCCCAAAGTACACTCCAAACAAAATAAAAAAATATTTTCTGTGTTAGTGAATTGTGTGCACTGTGGCTGCACGTGCATCAACAAAGGAGCAGCGCCAAGTGAGCACCTGTGTCCCATTAGTAAAGGGCCGACTGGCTTGTCCATTAAAGGGTGCTGTAACCCCCAAAGTACACTCCAAACAAAATAAAAAAATATTTTCTGTGTTTGTGAATTGTGTGCACTGTGGCTGCACGTGTATCAACAAAGGAGCAGCGCCAAAAGTGCACCTGTGTCCCATTAGTAAAGGGCCGGCTGGCTTGTCCGTTAAAGGGTGCTGTAACCCCTAAAGTAATCTCCAAACAAAATTAAAAAATATTTTCTGTGTTTGTGAATTGTGTGCACTGTGGCTGCACGTGCGTCAACAAAGGAGCAGCGCCAAGCGTGCGCCTGTGTCCCATTAGTAAAGGGCTGGCTGGCCTGTCCGTTAAAGGGTGCTGTAACCTCCAAAGTACCCTCCAAACAAAATAAAAAAATATTTTCTGTGTTTGTGAATTGTGTGCACTGTGGCTGCACGTGCATCAACAAAGGAGCAGCACCTAGCGTGCGCCTGTGTCCCATTTGTAGAGGGCTGGCTGGCTTGTCCATAAAAGGGTGCTGTAACACCCAAAGTACACTCCAAACAAAATAAAAAAATATTTTCTGTGTTTGTGAATTGTGTGCACTGTGGCTGCACGTGCATCAACAAAGGAGCAGTGCCAAGCATGCGCCTGTGTCCCATTAGTAAAGGGCCAGCTGGGTTGTCCATTAAAGGGTGCTGTAACCCCCAAAGTACACTCCAAACAAAATAAAAAAATATTTTCTGTGTTTGTGAATTGTGTGCACTGTGGCTGCACGTGCTTCAACTAAGGAGCAGCTCCAAATGTGCGCCTGTGTCCCATTAGTAAAGGGCCAGCTGGCTTGTCCATTAAAGGGTGCTGTAACCCCCAAAGTACACTCCAAACAAAATATAAAAATATTTTCTCTGTTTGTGAATTGTGTGCACTGTGGCTGCACTTGCATCTACAAAGGAGCAGTACCAAGCATGCGCCTGTGTCCCATTAGTAAAGGGCCGGCTGGCTTTTCCATTAAAGGGTGCTGTAACCCCCAAAGTACATGCCAAACAAAATAAAAAAATATTTTCTGTGTTTGTGAATAGTGTGCACTGTGGCTGCACGTGCATCAACAAAGGAGCAGCACCAAACGTGTGCCTGTGTCCCATTAGTAAAGGGCTGGCTGGCCTGTCCGTTAAAGTGTGCTGTATACCCCAAAGTACACTCCAAACAAAATAAAAAAATATTTTCTGTGTTTGTGAATTGTGTGCACTGTGGCTGCACGTGCATCAACAAAGGAGCAGCGCCAAGCATGCGCCTGTGTCCCATTTGTAAAGGGCCGGCTGGCTTGTCCATAAAAGGGTGCAGTAACACCCAAAGTACACTCCAAACAAAATAAAAAAATATTTTCTGTGTTTGTGAATTGTGTGCACTGTGGCTGCACGTGCATCAACAAAGGAGCAGTGCCAAGCATGCGCCTGTGTCCCATTAGTAAAGCTCCAGCTGGCTTGTCCGTTAGAGGGTGCTGTAACCCCCAAAGTACATTCCAAACAAAATAAAAAAATATTTTCTGTGTCTGTGAATTGTGTGCGCTGTGGCTGCACATGCATCAACATAGGAGCAGCGCCAAACATGCGCCTGTGTCCCATTAGTAAAGGTCCAGCTGGCTTGTCCGTTAAAGGGTGCTGTAACCCCCAAAGTACACTCCAAACAAAATAAAAATATATTTTCTGTGTTTGTGAATTGTGTGCACTGTGGTTGCACGTGCATCAACAAAGGAGCAGAGCCAAGTGTGCGCCTGTGTCTTAATAGTAAAGGGCCAGCTGGCTTGTCCATTAAAGGGTGCTGTAACCCCCAAAGTACACTCCAAACAAAATAAAAAAATATTTTCTGTGTTATTGAATTGTGTGC
Organism: Taudactylus pleione; assembly: GCA_031769625.1. Lineage (NCBI taxonomy): Eukaryota > Metazoa > Chordata > Amphibia > Anura > Myobatrachidae > Taudactylus > Taudactylus pleione. The sequence goes on along the minus strand of JAUIMM010000137.1, from coordinate 13,249,721 downwards.
ACTGTGGCTGCACGTGCATCAACAGAAGATCAACGCCAAGCGTGCGCCTGTGTCCCATTAGTAAAGGACAGCTGGCCTGTCCATTAAAGGGTGCTGTACCCCCAAAGTACACTCCAAACAAAATAAAAAAATATTTTCTATGTTTGTGAATTGTGTGCACTGTGGCTGCACGTGGATCAGCAAAGGAGCAGCACCAAGCGTGTGCCTGTGTCTCATTAGTAAAGGGCCGGCTGGCTTGTCCATAAAAGGCTGCTGTAACACCCAAAGTACACTCCAAACAAAATAAAAAAATATTTTCTGTGTTTGTGATTTGTCTGCACTGTGGCTGCACGTGCATCAACATAGGAGCAGCACCAAGCGTGCGCCTGTGTCCCATTAGTAAAGGGCCGGCTGGCTTGTCCATAAAAGGCTGCTGTAACACCCAAAGTACACTCCAAACAAAATAAAAAAATATTTTCTGTGTTTGTGATTTGTCTGCACTGTGGCTGCACGTGCATCAACATAGGAGCAGCACCAAGCGTGCGCCTGTGTCCCATTAGTAAAGAGCTGGCTGGCTTCTTTTTTAAAGGGTGCTGTAACCCCCAAAGTACACTCCAAACAAAATAAAAAAATATCTTCTGTGTTTGTGAATTGTGTGCACTGTGGTTGCACGTGCATCAACAAAGGAGCAGCGCCAAGCGTGCGCCTGTGTCTCATTAGTAATGGGCCAGCTGGCTTGTCTGTTAATGGGTGCTGTAACCCCCAAAGTACACTCCAAACAAAATAAAAAAATATTTTCTGTGTTTGTGAATTGTGTGCACTGTGGTTGCACGTGCATCAACAAAGGAGCAGCACCAAACGTGCGCCTGTTTCCCATTAGTAAAGGGCCAGCTGGCTTGTCTGTTAAAGGGTGCTGAAACACCCAAAGTACACTCCAAACAAAATAAAAAAATATCTTCTGTGTTTGTGAATTGTGTGCACTGTGGCTGCACATGTACCAACATAGGAGCAGCGCCACACATGTGCCTGTGTCCCATTAGTAAAGGGCCAGCTGGCTTGTCCATTAAAGGGTGCTGTAACCCCCAAAGTACACTCCAAACAAAATAAAAAAATATCTTCTGTGTTTGTGAATTCTGGGCACTGTGGCTGCACGTGCATCAACAAAGGAGCTGTGCCAAACGTGTGCCTGTGTCCCATTAGTAAAGGGCCAGCTGGCTTGTCCATTAAAGGGTGCTGTAACCCCCAAAGTACACTCCAAACAAAATAAAAAAATATTTTCTGTGTTAGTGAATTGTGTGCACTGTGGCTGCACGTGCATCAACAAAGGAGCAGCGACAAGTGAGCACCTGTGTCCCATTAGTAAAGGGCCGACTGGCTTGTCCATTAAAGGGTGCTGTAACCCCCAAAGTACACTCCAAACAAAATAAAAAAATATTTTCTGTGTTTGTGAATTGTGTGCACTGTGGCTGCACATGCATCAACAAAGGAGCAGTGCCAAGCGTGCGCCTGTGTCGCATAAGTAAAGGGCTGACTGGCTTGCCTGTTAAAGCATGTGGTAACCCTCGAAGTACACTCCAAACAAAATAAAAAAATATTTTCTGTGTTAGTGAATAGTGTGCACTACGGCTGCACGTGCATCAACAAAGGAGCAGCACCAAGCGTGCGCCTGTGTCCCATTAGTAAAGGGCCGGCTGGCTTGTCCATAAAAGGCTGCTGTAACCCCCAAAGTACACTCCAAACAAAATTAAAAAATATTTTCTGTGTTTGTGAATTGTGTGCACTACGGCTGCACGTGCATCAACAAAGGAGCAGTGCCAATCGTACGCCTGTGTCCCATTAGTAAAGGACCAGCTGGCTTTTCCATTAATGGGTGCTGTAACCCCCAAAGTACACTCCAAACAAATTATAAAAATATTTTCTGTGTTTGTGAATTGTGTGCACTGTGGCTGCACGTGCATTAACAATGGAGCAGCGCCAAACGTGCGCCTGTGTCCTATTAGTAAAGGGCCAGCTGGCTTGTCCGTTAAAGGGTGCTGTAACCCCCAAAGTATACTCCAAACAAAACAAAAAAAATATTTTCTGAGTTTGTGAATTGTGTGCACTGTGGCTGCATGTGTATCAACAAAGGAGCAGCGCCAAAAGTGCACCTGTGTCCCATTAGTAAAGGGCCGGCTGGCTTGTCCGTTAAAGGGTGCTGTAACCCCTAAAGTAATCTCCAAACAAAATTAAAAAATATTTTCTGTGTTTGTGAATTGTGTGCACTGTGCTGCACGTGCATCAACAAAGGAGCAGCGCCAAGCGTGCGCCTGTGTCCCATTAGTAAAGGGCTGGCTGGCCTGTCCGTTAAAGGGTGCTGTAACCTCCAAAGTACCCTCCAAACAAAATAAAAAAATATTTTCTGTGTTTGTGAATTGTGTGCACTGTGGCTGCACGTGCATCAACAAAGGAGCAGCGCCTAGCGTGCGCCTGTGTCCCATTTGTAGAGGGCCGGCTGGCTTGTCCATAAAAGGGTGCTGTAACACCCAAAGTACACTCCAAACAAAATAAAAAAATATTTTCTGTGTTTGTGAATTGTGTGCACTGTGGCTGCACGTGCATCAACAAAGGAGCAGTGCCAAGCATGCGCCTGTGTCCCATTAGTAAAGGGCCAGCTGGGTTGTCCATTAAAGGGTGCTGTAACCCCCAAAGTACACTCCAAACAAAATAAAAAAATATTTTCTGTGTTTGTGAATTGTGTGCACTGTGGCTGCACGTGCTTCAACTAAGGAGCAGCTCCAAATGTGCGCCTGTGTCCCATTAGTAAAGGGCCAGCTGGCTTGTCCATTAAAGGGTGCTGTAACCCCCAAAGTACACTCCAAACAAAATATACAAATATTTTCTCTGTTTGTGAATTGTGTGCACTGTGGCTGCACTTGCATCTACAAAGGAGCAGTACCAAGCGTGCGCCTGTGTCCCATTTGTAAAGGGCCAGCTGGCTTTTCCATTAAAGGGTGCTGTAACCCCCAAAGTACATGCCAAACAAAATAAAAAAATATTTTCTGTGTTTGTGAATAGTGTGCACTGTGGCTGCACGTGCATCAACAAAGGAGCAGCACCAAACGTGTGCCTGTGTCCCATTAGTAAAGGTCTGGCTGGCCTGTCCGTTAAAGTGTGCTGTATCCCCCAAAGTACACTCCAAACAAAATAAAAAAATATTTTCTGTGTTTGTGAATTGTGTGCACTGTGGCTGCACGTGCATCAACAAAGGAGCAGCGCCAAGCGTGCGCCTGTGTCCCATTTGTAAAGGGCCGGCTGGCTTGTCCATAAAAGGGTGCAGTAACACCCAAAGTACACTCCAAACAAAATAAAAAAATATTTTCTGTGTTTGTGAATTGTGTGCACTGTGGCTGCACGTGCATCAACAAAGGAGCAGTGCCAAGCATGCGCCTGTGTCCCATTAGTAAAGGTCTAGCTGGCTTGTCCGTTAGAGGGTGCTGTAACCCTCAAAGTACACTCCAAACAAAATAAAAATATATTTTCTGTGTTTGTGAATTGTGTGCACTGTGGTTGCACGTGCATCAACAAAGGAGCAGAGCCAAGTGTGCGCCTGTGTCTTATTAGTAAAGGGCCAGCTGGCTTGTCCATTAAACGGTGCTGTAACCCCCAAAGTACACTCCAAACAAAATAAAAAAATATTTTCTGTGTTTGTGAATTGTGTGCACTGTTGTTGCACGTGCATCAACAAATGAGCAGCACCAAACGTGCGCCTGTGTCCCATTAGTAAAGGGCCGGCTGGCTTGTCCTTTAAAGGGTGCTGTAACACCCAAAGTACACTCCAAACAAAATAAAAAAATATTTTCTGTGTTTGTGAATTGTGTGCACTGTGGATGAACGTGCATCAACAAAGGAGCAGTGCCAAACGTGTGCCTGTGTCATATTAGTAAAGGGCCAGCTGGCTTGTCCATTAAAGGGTGCTGTAACCCCCAAAGTACACTCCAAAAAAATAAAAAAATATTTTCTGTGTTTGTGAATTGTGTGCACTGTGGCTGCATGTGCATCAACAAAGAAGCAGTGCCAAGCGTGCGCCTGTGTCCCATTAGTAAAGAGCTGGCTGGCTTCTTTGTTAAAGGGTGCTGTAACCCCCAAAGTACACTCCAAACAAAATAAAAAAATATCTTCTGTGTTTGTGAATTGTGTGCACTGTGGTTGCACGTGCATCAACAAAGGAGCAGCGCCAAGCGTGCGCCTGTGTCTCATTAGTAATGGGCCGGCTGGCTTGTCTGTTAATGGGTGCTGAAACCCCCAAAGTACACTCCAAACAAAATAAAAAAATATTTTCTGTGTTTGTGAATTGTGTGCACTGTGGTTGCACGTGCATCAACAAAAGAGCAGCACCAAACGTGCGCCTGTTTCCCATTAGTAAAGGGCCAGCTAGCTTGTCTGTTAAAGGGTGCTGTAACACCCAAAGTACACTCCAAACAAAATAAAAAAATATTTTCTGTGTTTGTGAATTGTGTGCACTGTGGCTGCACATGTACCAACATAGGAGCAGCGCCACACATGTGCCTGTGTCCCATTGTAAAGGGCCAGCTGGCTTGTCCATTAAAGGGTGCTGTAACCCCCAAAGTACACTCCAAACAAAATAAAAAAATATCTTCTGTGTTTGTGAATTGTGTTCACTGTGGCTGCACGTGCATCAACAAAGGAGCAGCGCCAAACGTGTGCCTGTGTCCCATTAGTAAAGGGCCAGCTGGCTTGTCCATTAAAGGGTGCTGTAACCCCCAAAGTACACTCCAAACAAAATAAAAAAATATTTTCTGTGTTAGTGAATTGTGTGCACTGTGGCTGCACGTGCATCAACAAAGGAGCAGCGCCAAGTGAGCACCTGTGTCCCATTAGTAAAGGGCCGACTGGCTTGTCCATTAAAGGGTGCTGTAACCCCCAAAGTACACTCCAAACAAAATAAAAAAATATTTTCTGTGTTTGTGAATTGTGTGCACTGTGGCTGCACATGCATCAACAAAGGAGCAGTGCCAAGCGTGCGCCTGTGTCCCATAAGTAAAGGGCCGACTGGCTTGCCTGTTAAAGCATGTGGTAACCCTCAAAGTACACTCCAAACAAAATAAAAAAATATTTTCTGTGTTAGTGAATTGTGTGCACTGTGGCTGCACGTGCATCAACAAAGGAGCAGCGCCAAGTGAGCACCTGTGTCCCATTAGTAAAGGACCGACTGGCTTGTCCATTAAAGGGTGCTGTAACCACCAAAGTACACTCCAAACAAAATAAAAGAATATTTTCTGTGTTTGTGAATAGTGTGCACTACGGCTGCATGTGCATCAACAAAGGAGCAGCACCAAGCGTGCGCCTGTGTCCCATTAGTAAAGGGCCGGCTGGCTTGTCCATAAAAGGCTGCTGTAACCCCCAAAGTACACTCCAAACAAAATTAAAAAATATTTTCTGTGTTTGTGAATTGTGTGCACTACGGCTGCACGTGCATCAACAAAGGAGCAGTGCCAATCGTACGATTGTGTCCCATTAGTAAAGGACCAGCTGGCTTTTCCATTAATGGGTGCTGTAACCCCCAAAGTACACTCCAAACAAAATATAAAAATATTTTCTGTGTTTGTGAATTGTGTGCACTGTGGCTGCACGTGCATCAACAATGGAGCAGCGCCAAACGTGCGCCTGTGTCCTATTAGTAAAGGGCCAGCTGGCTTGTCCGTTAAAGGGTGCTGTAACCCCCAAAGTATACTCCAAACAAAATAAAAAAATATTTTCTGAGTTTGTGAATTGTGTGCACTGTGGCTGCACGTGTATCAACAAAGGAGCAGCGCCAAAAGTGCACCTGTGTCCCATTAGTAAAGGGCCGGCTGGCTTGTCCGTTAAAGGGTGCTGTAACCCCTAAAGTAATCTCCAAACAAAATTAAAAAATATTTTCTGTGTTTGTGAATTGTGTGCACTGTGGCTGCACGTGCGTCAACAAAGGAGCAGCGCCAAGCGTGCGCCTGTGTCCCATTAGTAAAGGGCTGGCTGGCCTGTCTGTTAAAGGGAGCTGTAACCTCCAAAGTACCCTCCAAACAAAATAAAAAAATATTTTCTGTGTTTGTGAATTGTGTGCACTGTGGCTGCACGTGCATCAACAAAGGAGCAGCACCTAGCATGCGCCTGTGTCCCATTTGTAGAGGGCCGGCTGGCTTGTCCATAAAAGGGTGCTGTAACACCCAAAGTACACTCCAAACAAAAAAAAAAATATTTTCTGTGTTTGTGAATTGTGTGCACTGTGGCTGCACGTGCATCAACAAAGGAGCAGTGCCAAGCATGCGCCTGTGTCCCATTAGTAAAGGGCCAGCTGGGTTGTCCATTAAAGGGTGCTGTAACCCCCAAAGTACACTCCAAACAAAATAAAAAAATATTTTCTGTGTTTGTGAATTGTGTGCACTGTGGCTGCACGTGCTTCAACTAAGGAGCAGCTCCAAATGTGCGCCTGTGTCCCATTAGTAAAGGGCCAGCTGGCTTGTCCATTAAAGGGTGCTGTAACCCCCAAAGTACACTCCAAACAAAATATAAAAATATTTTCTCTGTTTGTGAATTGTGTGCACTGTGGCTGCACTTGCATCTACAAAGGAGCTGTACCAAGCGTGCGCCTGTGTCCCATTAGTAAAGGGCCGGCTGGCTTTTCCATTAAAGGGTGCTGTAACCCCCAAAGTACATGCCAAACAAAATAAAAAAATATTTTCTGTGTTTGTGAATAGTGTGCACTGTGGCTGCACGTGCATCAACAAAGGAGCAGCACCAAACGTGTGCCTGTGTCCCATTAGTAAAGGGCTGGCTGGCCTGTCCGTTAAAGTGTGCTGTATACCCCAAAGTACACTCCAAACAAAATAAAAAAATATTTTCTGTGTTTGTGAATTGTGTGCACTGTGGCTGCACGTGCATCAACAAAGGAGCAGCGCCAAGCGTGCGCCTGTGTCCCATTTGTAAAGGGCCAGCTGGCTTGTCCATAAAAGGGTGCAGTAACACCCAAAGTACACTCCAAACAAAATAAAAAAATATTTTCTGTGTTTGTGAATTGTGTGCACTGTGGCTGCACGTGCATCAACAAAGGAGCAGTGCCAAGCATGCGCCTGTGTCCCATTAGTAAAGGTCCAGCTGGCTTGTCCGTTAGAGGGTGCTGTAACCCCCAAAGTACACTCCAAACAAAATAAAAAAATATTTTCTGTGTCTGTGAATTGTGTGCACTGTGGCTGCACATGCATCAACATAGGAGCAGCGCCAAACATGCGCCTGTGTCCCATTAGTAAAGGTCCAGCTGGCTTGTCCGTTAAAGGGTGCTGTAACCCCCAAAGTACACTCCAAACAAAATAAAAATATATTTTCTGTGTTTGTGAATTGTGTGCACTGTGGTTGCACGTGCATCAACAAAGGAGCAGAGCCAAGTGTGCGCCTGTGTCTTATTAGTAAAGGGCCAGCTGGCTTGTCCGTTAAAGGGTGCTGTAACCCCCAAAGTACACTCCAAACAAAAGAAAAAAAAAATATTTTCTGTGTTAGTGAATTGTGTGCACTATGGCTGCACGTGCATCAACAAAGGAGCAGCGCCAAGTGAGCACCTGTGTCCCATTAGTAAAGGGCCGACTGGCTTGTCCATTAAAGGGTGCTGTAACCCCCAAAGTACACTCCAAACAAAATAAAAAAATATTTTCTGTGTTTGTGAATTGTGTGCACGGTGGCTGCACGTGCATCAACAAAGGAGCAGCACCAAGCATGCGCCTGTGTCCCATTAGTAAAGGGCCGGCTGGCTTCTCCATTAAAGGGAGCTGTAACCACCAAAGTACACTCCAAACAAAATAAAAAAATATTTTCTGTGTTATTGAATTGTGTGCACTGTGGCTGCACGTGGATCAGCAAAGGAGCAGCACCAAGCGTGCGCCTGTGTCTCATTAGTAAAGGGCCGGCTGGCTTGTCCATAAAAGGCTGCTGTAACACCCAAAGTACACTCCAAACAAAATAAAAAAATATTTTCTGTGTTTGTGATTTGTCTGCACTGTGGCTGCACGTGCATCAACATAGGAGCAGCACCAAGCGTGCGCCTGTGTCCCATTTGTAAAGGGCTGGCTGGCCTGTCCGTTAAAGGGTGCTGTATCCCCCAAAGTACACTCCAAACAAAATAAAAAAATATTTTCTGTGTCTGTGAATTGTGTGCACGGTGGCTGCACATGCATCAACATAAGAGCAGCGCCAAACATGCGCCTGTGTCCCATTAGTAAAGGTCCAGCTGGCTTGTCCGTTAAAGGGTGCTGTAACCCCCAAAGTACACTCCAAACAAAATAAAAATATATTTTCTGTGTTTGTGAATTGTGTGCACTGTGGCTGCACGTGCATCAACAAAGGAGCAGTGCCAAACGTGTGCCTGTGTCATATTAGTAAAGGGCCAGCTGGCTTGTCCATTAAAGGGTGCTGTAACCCCCAAAGTACACTCCAAAAAAATAAAAAAATATTTTCTGTGTTTGTGAATTGTGTGCACTGTGGCTGCATGTGCATCAACAAAGAAGCAGCGCCAAGCGTGCGCCTGTGTCCCATTAGTAAAGGGCTGGCTTCTTTGTTAAAGGGTGCTGTAACCCCCAAAGTACACTCCAAACAAAATAAAAAAATATCTTCTGTGTTTGTGAATTGTGTGCACTGTGGTTGCACGTGCATCAACAAAGGAGCAGCGCCAAGCGTGCGCCTGTGTCTCATTAGTAATGGGCCAGCTGGCTTGTCTGTTAATGGGTGCTGTAACCCCCAAAAGTACACTCCAAACAAAATAAAAAAATATTTTCTGTGTTTGTGAATTGTGTGCACTGTGGTTGCACGTGCATCAACAAAGGAGCAGCACCAAACGTGCGCCTGTTTCCCATTAGTAAAGGGCCAGCTAGCTTGTCCGTTAAAGGGTGCTGTAACACCCAAAGTACACTCCAAACAAAATAAAAAAATATTTTCTGTGTTTGTGAATTGTGTGCACTGTGGCTGCACATGTACCAACATAGGAGCAGCGCCACACATGCGCCTGTGTCCCATTAGTAAAGGGCCAGCTGGCTTGTCCATTAAAGGGTGCTGTAACCCCCAAAGTACACTCCAAACAAAATAAAAAAATATCTTCTGTGTTTGTGAATTGTGTGCACTGTGGCTGCACGTGCATCAACAAAGGAGCAGCGCCAAGTGAGCACCTGTGTCCCATTAGTAAATGGCCAACTGGCTTGTCCATTAAAGGGTGCTGTAACCCCCAAAGTACACTCCAAACAAAATAAAAAAATATTTTCTGTGTTTGTGAATTGTGTGCACTGTGGCTGCACATGCATCAACAAAGGAGCAGTGCCAAGCGTGCGCCTGTGTCCCATAAGTAAAGGGCCGACTGGCTTGCCTGTTAAAGCATGTGGTAACCCTCAAAGTACACTCCAAACAAAATAAAAAAATATTTTCTGTGTTAGTGAATTGTGTGCACTGTGGCTGCACGTGCATCAACAAAGGAGCAGCGCCAAGTGAGCATCTGTGTCCCATTAGTAAAGGACCGACTGGCTTGTCCATTAAAGGGTGCTGTAACCACCAAAGTACACTCCAAACAAAATAAAAAAATATTTTCTGTGTTTGTGAATAGTGTGCACTACGGCTGCATGTGCATCAACAAAGGAGCAGCACCAAGCGTGCGCCTGTGTCCCATTAGTAAAGGGCCGGCTGGCTTGTCCATAAAAGGCTGCTGTAACCCCCAAAGTACACTCCAAACAAAATTAAAAAATATTTTCTGTGTTTGTGAATTGTGTGCACTGTGGCAGCACGTGCATCAACAAAGGAGCAGCGCCTAACATGCGCCTGTGTCCCATTAGTAAAGGACCAGCTGGCTTGTCAGTTAAAGGGTGCTGTAACCCCCAAAGTACTCTCCAAACAAAATAAAAAAATATTTTCTGTGTTTGTGAATTGTGTGCACTGTGGCTGCACGTGCTTCAACAAAGGAGCAGCGGCAAGCGTGCGACTGTGTCCCATTAGTAAAGGGCCGGCTGGCTTTTCTGTAAAAGGGTGCTGTAACCCCCAAAGTATACTCCAAACAAATTAAAAAAATATCTTCTATGTTTGTGAATTGTGTGCACTGTGGCTGCAAGTGCATCAACAAAGGAGCAGCGCCAAGTGTGCGCCTGTGTCCCATTAGTAAAGGGCCGACTGGCTTGTCCGTTAAAGGGTGCTGTAACCCCCAAAGTACACTCCAAACAATATAAAAAAATATTTTCTGTGTCTGTGAATTGTGTGCACTGTGGCTGCACATGCATCAACATAAGAGCAGTGCCAAACATGCTCCTGTGTCCCATTAGTAAAGGGCCAGCTGGATTGTCCGTTAAAGGGTGCTGTAACCCCAAAAGTACACTCCAAACAAAATAAAAAAATATTTTCTGTGTTTGTGAATTGTGTGCACTGTGGCTGCACGTGCATCAAGAAAGGAGCAGCGGCAAGCGTGCGCCTGTGTCCCATTAGTAAAGGGCCGGCTGGCTTTTCTGTAAATGGGTGCTGTAACCCCCAAAGTAAATGCCAAACAAAATAAAAAAATATTTTCTGTGTTTGGGAATTGTGTGCACTGTGGATGCACGTGCATCAACAAAGGAGCAGCGCCAAGCGTGCGCCTGTGTCCCATTAGTAAAGGGCCGGCTGGCTTTTCTGTAAAAGGGTGCTGTAACCTCCAAAGTATACTCCAAACAAAATAAAAAAATATCTTCTGTGTTTCTGAATTGTGTGCACTGTGGCTGTACGTGCATCAACAAAGCAGCAGCGCCAAGTGTGCGCCTGTGTCCCATTAGTAAAGGGCCGGCTGGCTTGTCCGTTAAAGGGTGCTGTAACCCCCAAAGTACTCTCCAAACAAAATAAAAAAATATTTTCTGTGTTTGTAAATTGTTTGCACTGTAGCTGCACGTGCATCAACAAAGGAACAGTGCCAAACGTGCGCCTGTGTCCCATTAGTAAAGGGCCAGCTGGGTTGTCCATTAAAGAGTGCTGTAACCCCCAAAGTACACTCCAAACAAAATAAAAAAATATTTTCTGTCTTTGTGAATTGTGTGCACTGTGGCTGCACGTGCATCAACAAAGGAGCAGCGCCAAGCGTGCGCCTGTGTCCCATTAGTAAAGGGCCAGCTGGCCTGTCCACTAAAGGGTGCTGTAACCCCCAAAGTACACTCCAAACAAATTAAAAAAATCTTTTCTGTGTTTGTGAATTGTGTGCACTGTGGCTGCACGTGCATCAACAAAGGAGCAGCGCCAAGCGTGCGCCTGTGTCCCATTAGTAAAGGGCCGGCTGGCTTGTCCATAAAAGGGTGCTGTAACCCCCAAAGTACACTCCAAACAAAATAAAAAAATATTTTCTGTGTTTGTGAATTGTGTGCACTGTGGCTGCACGCGCATCAACAAAGGAGCAGCGCCAAGCGTGCGCCTGTGACCCATTAGTAAAGGGCCAGCAGGCTTGTCCATTAAAGGGTGCTGTAACCCCCAAAGTACACTCCAAACAAAATAAAAAAATATTTTCTGTGTTTGTGAATTATGTGCACTGTGACTGCACTTGCATCTACAAAGGAGCAGTGCCAAGCGTGCGCCTGTGTCCCATTAGTAAAGGGCCAGCTGGCTTTTCCATTAAAGGGTGCTGTAACCCCCAAAGTACATGCCAAACAAAATAAAAAAATATTTTCTGTGTTTGTGAATTGTGTGCACTGTGGCTGCACGTGCATCAACAAAGGAGCAGCGCCAAATGTGCGCCTGTGTCCCATTAGTAAAGGGCCAGCTGGCTTGTCCATTAGAGTGTGCTGTAACCCTCATAGTACACTCCAAACAAAATATAAAAATATTTTCTGTGTTTGTGAATTGTGTGCACTGTGGCTGCACATGCATCAACATAGGAGCAGCGCCAAACATGCGCCTGTGTCCCATTAGTAAAGGTCCAGCTGGCTTGTCCGTTAAAGGGTGCTGTAACCCCGAAAGTACACTCCAAACAAAATAAAAATATATTTTCTGTGTTTGTGAATTGTGTGCACTGTGGTTGCACGTGCATCAACAAAGGAGCAGAACCAAGTGTGCGCCTGTGTCTTATTAGTAAAGGGCCAGCTGTCTTGTCCGTTAAAGGGTGCTGTAACCCCCAAAGTACACTCCATACAAAATAAAAAAATATTTTCTGTGTCTGTGAATTGTGTGCACTGTGGCTGCACATGCATCAACATAGGAGCAGCGCCAAACATGCGCCTGTGTCCCATTAGTAAAGGACCAGCTGGCTTGTCCATTAAAGGGTGCTGTAACCCCCAAAGTACACTCCAAACAAAATAAAAAAATATTTTCTGTGTTTGTGAATTGTGTGCACTGTGGCTGCACGCGCATCAACAAAGGAGCAGCGCCAAGCGTGTGCCTGTGACCCATTAGTAAAGGGCCGGCAGGCTTGTCCATTAAAGGGTGCTGTAACCCCCAAAGTACACTCCAAACAAAATAAAAAAATATTTTCTGTGTTTGTGAATTATGTGCACTGTGGCTGCACTTGCATCTACAAATGAGCAGAGCCAAGCGTGCGCCTGTGTCCCATTAGTAAAGGGCCAGCTGGCTTTTCCATTAAAGGGTGCTGTAACCCCCAAAGTACATGCCAAACAAAATAAAAAAATATTTTCTGTGTTTGTGAATTGTGTGCACTGTGGCTGCACGTGCATCAACAAAGGAGCAGCGCCAAATGTGCGCCTGTGTCCCATTAGTAAAGGGCCAGCTGGCTTGTCCATTAGAGTGTGCTGTAACCCTCAAAGTACACTCCAAACAAAATATAAAAATATTTTCTGTGTTTGTGAATTGTGTGCACTGTGGCTGCACATGCATCAACATAGGAGCAGCGCCAAACATGCGCCTGTGTCCCATTAGTAAAGGTCCAGCTGGCTTGTCCGTTAAAGGGTGCTGTAACCCCGAAAATACACTCCAAACAAAATAAAAATATATTTTCTGTGTTTGTGAATTGTGTGCACTGTGGTTGCACGTGCATCAACAAAGGAGCAGAACCAAGTGTGCGCCTGTGTCTTATTAGTAAAGGGCCAGCTGTATTGTCCGTTAAAGGGTGCTGTAACCCCCAAAGTACACTCCATACAAAATAAAAAAATATTTTCTGTGTCTGTGAATTGTGTGCACTGTGGCTGCACATGCATCAACATAGGAGCAGCGCCAAACATGCGCCTGTGTCCCATTAGTAAAGGACCAGCTGGCTTGTCCATTAAAGGGTGCTGTAACCCCCAAAGTACACTCCAAACAAAATAAAAAAATATTTTCTGTGTTTGTGAATTGTGTGCACTGTGGCTACACATGCATCAACAAAGCAGCAGCGCCAAGTGTGCGCCTGTGTCCCATTAGTAAAGGGCCGGCTGGCTTGTCCGCTAAAGGGTGCTATAACTCCCAAAGTACACTCCAAACAAAATAAAAAAATATTTTCTGTGTTTGTGAATTGTTTGCACTGTGGCTGCACATGCATCAACAAAGGAGCAGTGCCAAACGTGCGCCTGTGTCCCATTAGTGAAGGGCCAGCTGGGTTGTCCATGAAAGGGTGCTGAAACCCCCAAAGTACACTCCAAACAAAATAAAAAAATATTTTCAGTGTTTGTGAATTGTGTGCACTGTGGCTGCATGTGCATCAACAAAGAAGCAGTGCAAAGCGAGCGTCTGTGTCCCAATAGTAAAGGGCAGGCTGGCTTCTTTGTTAAAGGGTGCTGTAACCCCCAAAGTACACTCCAAACAAAATAAAAAAATATTTTCTGTGTTTGTGAATTGTGTGCACTGTGGTTGCACGTGCATCAACAAAGGAGCAGCACCAAACGTGCGCCTGAGTCCCATTAGTAAAGGGCCAGCTGGCTTGTCCATTAAAGGGTGCTGTACCACCCAAAGCACACTCCAAACAAAATAAAAAAATATTTTCTGTGTTTGTGAATTGTGTGCACTGTGGTTGCACGTGCTTCAACAAAGGAGCAGCGCCAAGCGTTCGCCTGTGTCCCATTAGTAACGGGGCAGCTGGGTTGTCCATTAAAGAGTGCTGTAACCCCCAAAGTACACTCCAAACAAAATAAAAAAATATTTTCTGTCTTTGTGAATTGTGTGCACTGTGGCTGCACGTGCATCAATAAAGGAGCAGCGCCAAGCATGCGCCTGTGTCCCATTAGTAAAGGGCCAGCTGGGTTGTCCATTAAAGGGTGCTGTAACCCCCAAAGTACACTCCAAACAAAATAAAAAAATATTTTCTGTGTTAGTGAATTGTGTGCACTGTGGCTGCACGTGCATCAACAAAGGAGCAGCGCCAAGTGAGCACCTGTGTCCCATTAGTAAAGGGCCGACTGGCTTGTCCATTAAAGGGTGCTGTAACCCCCAAAGTACACTCCAAACAAAATAAAAAAATATTTTCTGTGTTTGTGAATTGTGTGCACTGTGGCTGCACATGCATCAACAAAGGAGCAGTGCCAAGCGTGCGCCTGTGTCCCATAAGTAAAGGGCCGACTGGCTTGCCTGTTAAAGCATGTGGTAACCCTCAAAGTACACTCCAAACAAAATAAAAAAATATTTTCTGTGTTAGTGAATTGTTTGCACTGTGGCTGCACGTGCATCAACAAAGGAGCAGCGCCAAGTGAGCACCTGTGTCCCATTAGTAAAGGGCCGACTGGCTTGTCCATTAATGGGTGCTGTAACCCCCAAAGTACACTCCAAACAAAATAAAAAAATATTTTCTGTGTTTGTGAATTGTGTGCACTACGGCTGCACGTGCATCAACAAAGGAGAAGCACCAAGCGTGCACCTGTGTCCCATTAGTAAAGGTCCGGCTGGCTTGTCCATAAAAGGCTGCTGTAACCCCCAAAGTACACTCCAAACAAAATTAAAAAATATTTTCTGTGTTTGTGAATTGTGTGCACTGTGGCTGCACGTGCATCAACAAAGGAGCAGCGCCAAGCGTGCGCCTGTGACCCATTAGTAAAGGGCCGGCAGGCTTGTCCGTTAAAGGGTGCTGTAACCCCCAAAGTACACTCCAAACAAAATAAAAAAATATTTTCTGTGTTTGTGAATTGTGTGCACTGTTGCTGCACTTGCATCTACAAAGGAGCAGTGCCAAGCGTGCTCCTGTGTCCCATTAGTAAAGGGCCAGCTGGCTTTTCCATTAAAGGGTGCTGTAACCCCCAAAGTAAATGTCAAACAAAATAAAAAAATATTTTCTGTGTTTGTGATTTGTGTGCACTGTGGCTGCACGTGTATCAACAAAGGAGCAGCGCCAAATGTGCGCCTGTGTCCCATTAGTAAAGGGCAAGCTGGCTTGTCCGTTAAAGGGTGCTGTAACCCCCAAAGTACTCTCCAAACAAAATAAAAAAATATTTTCTGTGTTTGTGAATTGTTTGCACTGTAGCTGCACATGCATCAACAAAGGAGCAGCGCCAAGCGTGCGCCTGTGTCCCATTAGTAAAGGGCCAGCTGGCCTGTCCACTAAAGGGTGCTGTAACCCCCAAAGTACACTCCAAACAAATTAAAAAAATCTTTTCTGTGTTTGTGAATTGTGTGCACTGTGGCCGCACGTGCATCAACAAAGGAGCAGCGCCAAGCGTGCGCCTGTGACCCATTAGTAAAGGGCCGGCTGGCTTGTCCATAAAAGGGTGCTGTAACCCACAAAGTACACTCCAAACAAAATAAAAAAATATTTTCTGTGTTTGTGAATTGTGTGCACTGTGGCTGCACGCGCATCAACAAAGGAGCAGCGCCAAGCGTGCGCCTGTGACCCATTAGTAAAGGGCCGGCAGGCTTGTCCATTAAAGGGTGCTGTAACCCCCAAAGTACACTCCAAACAAAATAAAAAAATATTTTCTGTGTTTGTGAATTATGTGCACTGTGGCTGCACTTGCATCTACAAAGGAGCAGTGCCAAGCGTGCGCCTGTGTCCCATTAGTAAAGGGCCAGCTGGCTTTTCCATTAACGGGTGCTGTAACCCCAAAAGTACATGCCAAACAAAATAAAAAAATATTTTCTGTGTTTGTGAATTGTGTGCACTGTGGCTGCACGTGCATCAACAAAGGAGCAGCGCCAAATGTGCGCCTGTGTCCCATTAGTAAAGTGCTAGCTGGCATGTCCATTAGAGTGTGCTGTAACCCTCAGAGTACACTCCAAACAAAATAAAAAAATATTTTCTGTGTCTGCGAATTGTGTGCACGGTGGCTGCACATGCATCAACATAGGAGCAGCGCCAAACATGCGCCTGTGTCCCATTAGTAAAGGACCAGCTGGATTGTCAGTTAAAGGGTGTTGTAACCCCCAAAGTACACTCCAAACAAAATAAAAATATATTTTCTGTGTTTGTGAATTGTGTGCACTGTGGCTGCACGTGCATCAACAAAGGAGCAGCAGCAAGCGTGCGCCTGTGTCACATTAGTAAAGGGCCGGCTGGCTTTTCTGTAAAAGGGTGCTGTAACCCCCAAAGTATACTCCAAACAAAATAAAAAAATATCTTCTGTGTTTGTGAATTGTGTGCACTGTGGCTGCAAGTGCATCAACAAAGGAGCAGCGCCAAGTGTGCGCCTGTGTCCCATTAGTAAAGGGCCGACTGGCTTGTCTGTTAAATGGTGCTGTAACCCCCAAAGTACACTCCAAACAATATAAAAAATATTTTCTGTGTCTGTGAATTGTGTGCACTGTGGCTGCACATGCATCAACATAGGAGCAGCGCCAAACATTCTCCTGTGTCCCATTAGTAAAGGCCCAGCTGGATTGTCCGTTAAAGGGTGCTGTAACCCCAAAAGTACACTCCAAACAAAATAAAAAAATATTTTCTGTGTTTGTGAATTGTGTGCACTGTTGCTGCACGTGCATCAACAAAGGAGCAGCGGCAAGCGTGCGCCTGTGTCCCATTAGTAAAGGGCCGGCTGGCTTTTCTGTAAATGGGTGCTGTAACCCCCAAAGTAAATGCCAAACAAAATAAAAAATTTTTTTCTGTGTTTGGGAATTGTGAGCACTGTGGATGCACGTGCATCAACAAAGGAGCAGCGCCAAGCGTGCGCCTGTGTCCCATTAGTAAAGGGCCGGCTGGCTTGTCTGTTAAAGGGTGCTGTAACCCCCAAAGTACACTCCAAACAAAATAAAAAAATATTTTCTGTGTTTGTGAATTGTTTGCACTGTGGCTGCACGTGCATCAACAAAGGAACAGTGCCAAATGTGCGCCTGTGTCCCATTAGTAAAGGGCCAGCTGGGTTGTCCATTAAAGAGTGCTGTAACCCCCAAAGTACACTCCAAACAAAATAAAAAAATATTTTCTGTCTTTGTGAATTGTGTGCACTGTGGCTGCACGTGCATCAACAAAGGAGCAGCGCCAAGCGTGCGCCTGTGTCCCATTAGTAAAGGGCCAGCTGGCCTGTCCGTTAAAGGGTGCTGTAACCCCCAAAGTACACTCCAAACAAATTAAAAAAATCTTTTCTGTGTTTGTGAATTGTGTGCACTGTGGCTGCACGTGCATCAACAAAGGAGCAGCTCCAAGCATGCGCCTGTGTCCCATTAGTAAAGGGCCGGCTGGTTTGTCCATAAAAGGGTGCTGTAACCCCCAAAGTACACTCCAAACAAAATAAAAAAATATTTTCTGTGTTTGTGAATTGTGTGCACTGTGGCTGCACGCGCATCAACAAAGGAGCAGCGCCAAGCGTGCGCCTGTGACCCATTAGTAAAGGGTCTGCAGGCTTGTCCATTAAAGGGTGCTGTAACCCCCAAAGTACACTCCAAACAAAATAAAAAAATATTTTCTGTGTTTGTGAATTGTGTGCACTGTGGCTGCACTTGCATCTACAAAAGAGCAGTGCCAAGCGTGCGCCTGTGTCCCATTAGTAAAGGGCCAGCTGGCTTTTCCATTAAAGGGTGCTGTAACCCCCAAAGTACATGCCAAACAAAATAAAAAAATATTTTCTGTGTTTGTGAATTGAGTGCACTGTGGCTGCACGTGCATCAACAAAGGAGCAGTGCCAAATGGGCGCCTGTGTCCCATTAGTAAAGGGCCGGCTGGCTTGTCCATAAAAGGGTGCTGTAACCCCCAAAGTACACTCCAAACAAAATAAAAAAATATTTTCTGTGTTTGTGAATTGTGTGCACTGTGGCTGCACGCGCATCAACAAAGGAGCAGCGCCAAGCGTGCGCCTGTGACCCATTAGTAAAGGGCCGGCAGGCTTGTCCATTAAAGGGTGCTGTAACCCCCAAAGTACACTCCAAACAAAATAAAAAAATATTTTCTGTGTTTGTGAATTATGTGCACTGTGGCTGCACTTGCATCTACAAAGGAGCAGTGCCAAGCGTGCGCCTGTGTCCCATTAGTAAAGGGCCAGCTGGCTTTTCCATTAAAGGGTGCTGTAACCCCCAAAGTACATGCCAAACAAAATAAAAAAATATTTTCTGTGTTTGTGAATTGTGTGCACTGTGGCTGCACGTGCATCAACAAAGGAGCAGCGCCAAATGTGCGCCTGTGTCCCATTAGTAAAGGGCCAGCTGGCTTGTCCATTAGAGTGTGCTGTAACCCTCATAGTACACTCCAAACAAAATATAAAAATATTTTCTGTGTTTGTGAATTGTGTGCACTGTGGCTGCACATGCATCAACATAGGAGCAGCGCCAAACATGCGCCTGTGTCCCATTAGTAAAGGTCCAGCTGGCTTGTCCGTTAAAGGGTGCTGTAACCCCGAAAGTACACTCCAAACAAAATAAAAATATATTTTCTGTGTTTGTGAATTGTGTGCACTGTGGTTGCACGTGCATCAACAAAGGAGCAGAACCAAGTGTGCGCCTGTGTCTTATTAGTAAAGGGCCAGCTGTCTTGTCCGTTAAAGGGTGCTGTAACCCCCAAAGTACACTCCATACAAAATAAAAAAATATTTTCTGTGTCTGTGAATTGTGTGCACTGTGGCTGCACATGCATCAACATAGGAGCAGCGCCAAACATGCGCCTGTGTCCCATTAGTAAAGGACCAGCTGGCTTGTCCATTAAAGGGTGCTGTAACCCCCAAAGTACACTCCAAACAAAATAAAAAAATATTTTCTGTGTTTGTGAATTGTGTGCACTGTGGCTGCACGCGCATCAACAAAGGAGCAGCGCCAAGCGTGCGCCTGTGACCCATTAGTAAAGGGCCGGCAGGCTTGTCCATTAAAGGGTGCTGTAACCCCCAAAGTACACTCCAAACAAAATAAAAAAATATTTTCTGTGTTTGTGAATTATGTGCACTGTGGCTGCACTTGCATCTACAAAGGAGCAGTGCCAAGCGTGCGCCTGTGTCCCATTAGTAAAGGGCCAGCTGGCTTTTCCATTAAAGGGTGCTGTAACCCCCAAAGTACATGCCAAACAAAATAAAAAAATATTTTCTGTGTTTGTGAATTGTGTGCACTGTGGCTGCACGTGCATCAACAAAGGAGCAGCGCCAAATGTGCGCCTGTGTCCCATTAGTAAAGGGCCAGCTGGCTTGTCCATTAGAGTGTGCTGTAACCCTCAAAGTACACTCCAAACAAAATATAAAAATATTTTCTGTGTTTGTGAATTGTGTGCACTGTGGCTGCACATGCATCAACATAGGAGCAGCGCCAAACATGCGCCTGTGTCCCATTAGTAAAGGTCCAGCTGGCTTGTCCGTTAAAGGGTGCTGTAACCCCGAAAGTACACTCCAAACAAAATAAAAATATATTTTCTGTGTTTGTGAATTGTGTGCACTGTGGTTGCACGTGCATCAACAAAGGAGCAGAACCAAGTGTGCGCCTGTGTCTTATTAGTAAAGGGCCAGCTGTCTTGTCCGTTAAAGGGTGCTGTAACCCCCAAAGTACACTCCATACAAAATAAAAAAATATTTTCTGTGTCTGTGAATTGTGTGCACTGTGGCTGCACATGCATCAACATAGGAGCAGCGCCAAACATGCGCCTGTGTCCCATTAGTAAAGGACCAGCTGGCTTGTCCATTAAAGGGTGCTGTAACCCCCAAAGTACACTCCAAACAAAATAAAAAAATATTTTCTGTGTTTGTGAATTGTGTGCACTGTGGCTACACATGCATCAACAAAGCAGCAGCGCCAAGTGTGCGCCTGTATCAAATTAGTAAAGGGCCGGCTGGCTTGTCCGCTAAAGGGTGCTATAACTCCCAAAGTACACTCCAAACAAAATAAAAAAATATTTTCTGTGTTTGTGAATTGTTTGCACTGTGGCTGCACATGCATCAACAAAGGAGCAGTGCCAAACGTGCGCCTGTGTCCCATTAGTGAAGGGCCAGCTGGGTTGTCCATGAAAGGGTGCTGAAACCCCCAAAGTACACTCCAAACAAAATAAAAAAATATTTTCAGTGTTTGTGAATTGTGTGCACTGTGGCTGCATGTGCATCAACAAAGAAGCAGTGCAAAGCGAGCGTCTGTGTCCCATTAGTAAAGGGCAGGCTGGCTTCTTTGTTAAAGGGTGCTGTAACCCCCAAAGTACACTCCAAACAAAATAAAAAAATATTTTCTGTGTTTGTGAATTGTGTGCACTGTGGTTGCACGTGCATCAACAAAGGAGCAGCACCAAACGTGCGCCTGAGTCCCATTAGTAAAGGGCCAGCTGGCTTGTCCATTAAAGGGTGCTGTACCACCCAAAGCACACTCCAAACAAAATAAAAAAATATTTTCTGTGTTTGTGAATTGTGTGCACTGTGGTTGCACGTGCTTCAACAAAGGAGCAGCGCCAAGCGTTCGCCTGTGTCCCATTAGTAACGGGGCAGCTGGGTTGTCCATTAAAGAGTGCTGTAACCCCCAAAGTACACTCCAAACAAAATAAAAAAATATTTTCTGTCTTTGTGAATTGTGTGCACTGTGGCTGCACGTGCATCAATAAAGGAGCAGCGCCAAGCATGCGCCTGTGTCCCATTAGTAAAGGGCCAGCTGGGTTGTCCATTAAAGGGTGCTGTAACCCCCAAAGTACACTCCAAACAAAATAAAAAAATATTTTCTGTGTTAGTGAATTGTGTGCACTGTGGCTGCACGTGCATCAACAAAGGAGCAGCGCCAAGTGAGCACCTGTGTCCCATTAGTAAAGGGCCGACTGGCTTGTCCATTAAAGGGTGCTGTAACCCCCAAAGTACACTCCAAACAAAATAAAAAAATATTTTCTGTGTTTGTGAATTGTGTGCACTGTGGCTGCACATGCATCAACAAAGGAGCAGTGCCAAGCGTGCGCCTGTGTCCCATAAGTAAAGGGCCGACTGGCTTGCCTGTTAAAGCATGTGGTAACCCTCAAAGTACACTCCAAACAAAATAAAAAAATATTTTCTGTGTTAGTGAATTGTTTGCACTGTGGCTGCACGTGCATCAACAAAGGAGCAGCGCCAAGTGAGCACCTGTGTCCCATTAGTAAAGGGCCAACTGGCTTGTCCATTAATGGGTGCTGTAACCCCCAAAGTACACTCCAAACAAAATAAAAAAATATTTTCTGTGTTTGTGAATTGTGTGCACTACGGCTGCACGTGCATCAACAAAGGAGAAGCACCAAGCGTGCGCCTGTGTCCCATTAGTAAAGGGCCGGCTGGCTTGTCCATAAAAGGCTGCTGTAACCCCCAAAGTACACTCCAAACAAAATTAAAAAATATTTTCTGTGTTTGTGAATTGTGTGCACTGTGGCTGCACGTGCATCAACAAAGGAGCAGCGCCAAGCGTGCGCCTGTGACCCATTAGTAAAGGGCCGGCAGGCTTGTCCGTTAAAGGGTGCTGTAACCCCCAAAGTACACTCCAAACAAAATAAAAAAATATTTTCTGTGTTTGTGAATTGTGTGCACTGTTGCTGCACTTGCATCTACAAAGGAGCAGTGCCAAGCGTGCTCCTGTGTCCCATTAGTAAAGGGCCAGCTGGCTTTTCCATTAAAGGGTGCTGTAACCCCCAAAGTAAATGTCAAACAAAATAAAAAAATATTTTCTGTGTTTGTGATTTGTGTGCACTGTGGCTGCACGTGTATCAACAAAGGAGCAGCGCCAAATGTGCGCCTGTGTCCCATTAGTAAAGGGCAAGCTGGCTTGTCCGTTAAAGGGTGCTGTAACCCCCAAAGTACTCTCCAAACAAAATAAAAAAATATTTTCTGTGTTTGTGAATTGTTTGCACTGTAGCTGCACATGCATCAACAAAGGAGCAGCGCCAAGCGTGCGCCTGTGTCCCATTAGTAAAGGGCCAGCTGGCCTGTCCACTAAAGGGTGCTGTAACCCCCAAAGTACACTCCAAACAAATTAAAAAAATCTTTTCTGTGTTTGTGAATTGTGTGCACTGTGGCCGCACGTGCATCAACAAAGGAGCAGCGCCAAGCGTGCGCCTGTGACCCATTAGTAAAGGGCCGGCTGGCTTGTCCATAAAAGGGTGCTGTAACCCACAAAGTACACTCCAAACAAAATAAAAAAATATTTTCTGTGTTTGTGAATTGTGTGCACTGTGGCTGCACGCGCATCAACAAAGGAGCAGCGCCAAGCGTGCGCCTGTGACCCATTAGTAAAGGGCCGGCAGGCTTGTCCATTAAAGGGTGCTGTAACCCCCAAAGTACACTCCAAACAAAATAAAAAAATATTTTCTGTGTTTGTGAATTATGTGCACTGTGGCTGCACTTGCATCTACAAAGGAGCAGTGCCAAGCGTGCGCCTGTGTCCCATTAGTAAAGGGCCAGCTGGCTTTTCCATTAACGGGTGCTGTAACCCCAAAAGTACATGCCAAACAAAATAAAAAAATATTTTCTGTGTTTGTGAATTGTGTGCACTGTGGCTGCACGTGCATCAACAAAGGAGCAGCGCCAAATGTGCGCCTGTGTCCCATTAGTAAAGTGCTAGCTGGCATGTCCATTAGAGTGTGCTGTAACCCTCAGAGTACACTCCAAACAAAATAAAAAAATATTTTCTGTGTCTGCGAATTGTGTGCACGGTGGCTGCACATGCATCAACATAGGAGCAGCGCCAAACATGCGCCTGTGTCCCATTAGTAAAGGACCAGCTGGATTGTCAGTTAAAGGGTGTTGTAACCCCCAAAGTACACAACAAACAAAATAAAAAAATATTTTCTGTGTTTGTGAATTGTGTGCACTGTGGCTGCACGTGCATCAACAAAGGAGCAGCAGCAAGCGTGCGCCTGTGTCACATTAGTAAAGGGCCGGCTGGCTTTTCTGTAAAAGGGTGCTGTAACCCCCAAAGTATACTCCAAACAAAATAAAAAAATATCTTCTGTGTTTGTGAATTGTGTGCACTGTGGCTGCAAGTGCATCAACAAAGGAGCAGCGCCAAGTGTGCGCCTGTGTCCCATTAGTAAAGGGCCGACTGGCTTGTCTGTTAAATGGTGCTGTAACCCCCAAAGTACACTCCAAACAATATAAAAAATATTTTCTGTGTCTGTGAATTGTGTGCACTGTGGCTGCACATGCATCAACATAGGAGCAGCGCCAAACATGCTCCTGTGTCCCATTAGTAAAGGCCCAGCTGGATTGTCCGTTAAAGGGTGCTGTAACCCCAAAAGTACACTCCAAACAAAATAAAAAAATATTTTCTGTGTTTGTGAATTGTGTGCACTGTGGCTGCACGTGCATCAACAAAGGAGCAGCGGCAAGCGTGCGCCTGTGTCCCATTAGTAAAGGGCCGGCTGGCTTTTCTGTAAATGGGTGCTGTAACCCCCAAAGTAAATGCCAAACAAAATAAAAAATTTTTTTCTGTGTTTGGGAATTGTGAGCACTGTGGATGCACGTGCATCAACAAAGGAGCAGCGCCAAGCGTGCGCCTGTGTCCCATTAGTAAAGGGCCGGCTGGCTTTTCTGTAAAAGGGTGCTGTAACCTCCAAAGTATACTCCAAACAAAATAAAAAAATATCTTCTGTGTTTCTGATTTGTGTGTACTGTGGCTGCACGTGCATCAACAAAGCAGCAGCGCCAAGTGTGCGCCTGTGTCCCATTAGTAAAGGGCTGGCTGGCTTGTCTGTTAAAGGGTGCTGTAACCCCCAAAGTACACTCCAAACAAAATAATAAAATATTTTCTGTGTTTGTGAATTGTTTGCACTGTGGCTGCACGTGCATCAACAAAGGAACAGTGCCAAATGTGCGCCTGTGTCCCATTAGTAAAGGGCCAGCTGGGTTGTCCATTAAAGAGTGCTGTAACCCCCAAAGTACACTCCAAACAAAATAAAAAAATATTTTCTGTCTTTGTGAATTGTGTGCACTGTGGCTGCACGTGCATCAACAAAGGAGCAGCGCCAAGCGTGCGCCTGTGTCCCATTAGTAAAGGGCCAGCTGGCCTGTCCGTTAAAGGGTGCTGTAACCCCCAAAGTACACTCCAAACAAATTAAAAAAATCTTTTCTGTGTTTGTGAATTGTGTGCACTGTGGCTGCACGTGCATCAACAAAGGAGCAGCGCCAAGCATGCGCCTGTGTCCCATTAGTAAAGGGCCGGCTGGTTTGTCCATAAAAGGGTGCTGTAACCCCCAAAGTACACTCCAAACAAAATAAAAAAATATTTTCTGTGTTTGTGAATTGTGTGCACTGTGGCTGCACGCGCATCAACAAAGGAGCAGCGCCAAGCGTGCGCCTGTGACCCATTAGTAAAGGGTCTGCAGGCTTGTCCATTAAAGGGTGCTGTAACCCCCAAAGTACACTCCAAACAAAATAAAAAAATATTTTCTGTGTTTGTGAATTGTGTGCACTGTGGCTGCACTTGCATCTACAAAAGAGCAGTGCC
Source organism: Taudactylus pleione (assembly GCA_031769625.1). Lineage (NCBI taxonomy): Eukaryota > Metazoa > Chordata > Amphibia > Anura > Myobatrachidae > Taudactylus > Taudactylus pleione. The sequence continues at coordinate 13,225,052 of JAUIMM010000137.1, read as the reverse complement.
AAGCGTGCGCCTGTGTCCCATTAGTAAAGGGCCAGCTGGCTTTTCCATTAAAGGGTGCTGTAACCCCCAAAGTACATGCCAAACAAAATAAAAAAATATTTTCTGTGTTTGTGAATTGAGTGCAATGTGGCTGCACGTGCATCAACAAAGGAGCAGTGCCAAATGGGCGCCTGTGTCCCATTAGTAAAGGGCCAGCTGGCTTGTCCATTAGAATGTGCTGTAACCCTCAAAGTACACTCCAAACAAAATATAAAAATAATTTCTGTATTTGTGAATTGTGTGCACTGTGGCTGCACATGCATCAACATAGGAGCAGCGCCAAACATGCGCCTGTGTCCCATTAGTAAAGGTCCAGCTGGCTTGTCCGTTAAAGGGTGCTGTAACCCCGAAAGTACACTCCAAACAAAATAAAAATATATTTTCTGTGTTTGTGAATTGTGTGCACTGTGGTTGCACGTGCATCAACAAAGGAGCAGAACCAAGTGTGCGCCTGTGTCTTATTAGTAAAGGGCCAGCTGTCTTGTCCGTTAAAGGGTGCTGTAACCCCCAAAGTACACTCCAAACAAAATAAAAAAATATTTTCTGTGTCTGTGAATTGTGTGCACTGTGGCTGCACATGCATCAACATAGGAGCAGCGCCAAACATGCGCCTGTGTCCCATTAGTAAAGGACCAGCTGGCTTGTCCATTAAAGGGAGCTGTAACCCCCAAAGTACACTCCAAACAAAATAAAAAAATATTTTCTGTGTTTGTGAATTGTGTGCACTGTGGCTACACATGCATCAACAAAGGAGCAGCGGCAAGCATGCGCCTGTGTCCCTTTAGTAAAGGGCCGGCTGGCTTTTCTGTAAAAGGGTGCTGTAACCCCCAAAGTATACTCCAAACAAAATAAAAAAATATCTTCTGTGTTTGTGAATTGTGTGCACTGTGGCTGCACGTGCATCAACAAAGCAGCAGCGCCAAGTGTGCGCCTGTGTCCCATTAGTAAAGGGCCGGCTGGCTTGTCTGCTAAAGGGTGCTGTAACTCCCAAAGTACACTCCAAACAAAATAAAAAAATATTTTCTGTGTTTGTGAATTGTTTGCACTGTGGCTGCACGTGCATCAACAAAGGAGCAGTGCCAAACGTGCGCCTGTGTCCCATTAGTAAAGGGCCAGCTGGGTTGTCCATGAAAGGGTGCTGAAACCCCCAAAGTACACTCCAAACAAAATAAAAAAATATTTTCAGTGTTTGTGAATTGTGTGCACTGTGGCTGCATGTGCATCAACAAAGAAGCAGTGCAAAGCGAGCGTCTGTGTCCCATTAGTAAAGGGCTGGCTGGCTTCTTTGTTAAAGGGTGCTGTAACCCCCAAAGTACACTCCAAACAAAATAAAAAAATATTTTCTGTGTTTGTGAATTGTGTGCACTGTGGTTGCACGTGCATCAACAAAGGAGCAGCACCAAACGTACGCCTGAGTCCCATTAGTAAAGGGCCAGCTGGCTTGTCCATTAAAGGGTGCTGTACCACCCAAAGCACACTCCAAACAAAATAAAAAAATATTTTCTGTGTTTGTGAATTGTGTGCAATGTGGTTGCACGTGCTTCAACAAAGGAGCAGCGCCAAGCGTGCACCTGTGTCCCATTAGTAAAGGGCCAGCTGGGTTGTCCATTAAAGAGTGCTGTAACCCCCAAAGTATACTCCAAACAAAATAAAAAAATATTTTCTGTCTTTGTGAATTGTGTGCACTGTGGCTGCACGTGCATCAATAAAGGAGCAGCGCCAAGCGTGAGCCTGTGTCCCATTAGTAAAGGGCCAGCAGGCCTGTCCGTTAATGGGTGCTGTAACCCCCAAAGTACACTCCAAACAAATTAAAAAAATCTTTTCTGTGTTTGTGAATTGTGTGCACTGTGGCTGCACGTGCATCAACAAAGGAGCAGCGCCAAACATGCGCCTGTGTCCCATTAGTAAAGGGCAAGCTGGGTTGACAATTAAAGGGTGCTGTAACCCCCAAAGTACACTCCAAACAAAATAAAAAAATGTTTTCTCTGTTTGTGAATTGTGTGCACTAAGGCTGCACTTGCATCTACAAAGGAGCAGTGCCAAGCGTGCGCCTGTGTCCCATTAGTAAAAGGCCGGCTGGCTTTTCCATTAAAGTGTGCTGTAACCCCCAAAGTACACTCCAAACAAAATAAAAAAATATTTTCTGTGTTTGTGAATTGTGTGCACTGTGGCTGCACGTGCATCAACAAAGGAGCAGCGCCAAACATGCGCCTGTGTCCAATTAGTAAAGGGCCGGCTGGCCTGTCTGTTAAAGGGTGCTGTAACCCTCAAAGTACACTCCAAACAAAATAAAAATATATTTTCTGTGTCTGTGAATTGTGTGCACTGTCGCTGCACATGCATCAACATAGGAGCAGCGCCAAACATGCGCCTGTGTCCCATTAGTAAAGGAGCAGCTGGCTTGTCCATTAAAGGGTGCTGTAACACCCAAAGTACACTCCAAACAAAATAAAAAAATATTTTCTGTGTTTGTGAATTGTGTGCACTGTGGCTACACATGCATCAACAAAGGAGCAGCGGCAAGCGTGCGCCTGTGTCCCTTTATCCCTTTAGTAAAGGGCCAGCTGGCTTTTCTGTAAAAGGGTGCTGTAACCCCCAAAGTATACTCCAAACAAAATAAAAAAATAACTTCTGTGTTTGTGAATTGTGTGCACTGTGGCTACACATGCATCAACATAGGAGCAGCGCCAAACATGCGCCTGTGTCCAATTAGTAAAGGACCAGCTGGCTTGTCAGTTAAAGGGTGCTGTAACCCCCAAAGTACACTCCAAACAAAATAAAAAAATTTTTTTCTGTGTTTGTGAATTGTGTGCACTGTGGCTGCACGTGCATCAACAAAGAAGCAGCGGCAAGCGCGCGCCTGTGTCCCATTAGTAAAGGGCCGGCTGGCTTTTCTGTAAAAGGGTGCTGTAACCCCCAAAGTATACTCCAAACAAAATAAAAAAATATCTTCTGTGTTTGTGAATTGTGTGCACTGTGGCTGCAAGTGCATCAACAAAGGAGCAGCGCCAAGTGTGCGCCTGTGTCCCATTAGTAAACGGCCAACTGGCTTGTCTGATAAAGGGTGCTGTAACCCCCAAAGTACACTCCAAACAAAATAAAAAAATATTTTCTGTGTCTGTGAATTGAGTGCACTGTGGCTGCACATGCATCAACATAGGAGCAGCGCCAAACATACTCCTGTGTCCCATTAGTAAAGGGCCAGCTGGCTTGTCCGTTAAAGGGTGCTGTAACCCCAAAAGTACACTCCAAACAAAATAAAAAAATATTTTCTGTGTTTGTGAATTGTGTGCACTGTGGCTGCACGTGCATCAACAAAGGAGCAGCGGCAAGCGTGCACCTGTGTCCCATTAGTAAAGGGCCGGCTGGCTTTTCTGTAAAAGGGTGCTGTAACCCCCAAAGTATACTCCAAACAAAATAAAAAAATATCTTCTGTGTTTGTGAATTGTGTGCACTGTGGCTGCACGTGCATCAACAAAGCAGCAGCGCCAAGTGTGCGCCTGTGTCCCATTAGTAAAGGGCCAGCTGGCTTGTCCGCGAAAGGGTGCTGTAACTCCCAAAGTACACTCCAAACAAAATAAAAAAATATTTTCTGTGTTTGTGAATTGTTTGCACTGTGGTTGCACGTGCTTCAACAAAGGAGCAGCGCCAAGCGTGCGCCTTTGTCCCATTAGTAAAGGGCCAGCTGGGTTGTCCACTAAAGAGTGCTGTAACCCCCAAAGTACACTCCAAACAAAATAAAAAAATATTTTCTGTCTTTGTGAATTGTGTGCACTGTGGCTGCAGGTGCATCAACAAAGGAGCAGCGCCAAACATGCGACTGTGTCCCATTAGTAAAGGGCAAGCTGGGTTGACAAATAAAGGGTGCTGTAACCCCCAAAGTACACTCCCAACAAAATAAAAAAATGTTTTCTCTGTTTGTGAATTGTGTGCACTAAGGCTGCACTTGCATCTACAAAGGAGCAGTGCCAACCGTGCACCTATGTCCCATTAGTAAAGGTCCGGCTGGCTTTTCCATTAAAGTGTGCTGTAACCCCCAAAGTACACTCCAAACAAAATAAAAAAATATTTTCTGTGTTTGTGAATTGTGTGCACTGTGGCTGCACGTGCATCAACAAAGGAGCAGCGCCAAACATGCGCCTGTGTCCAATTAGTAAAGGGCCGGCTGGCCTGTCCGTTAAAGGGTGCTGTAACCCCCAAAGTACACTCCAAACAAAATAAAAAAATATTTTCTGTGTTTGTTAAATGTGTGCACTGTGGCTGCACGTGCATCAACAAAGGAGCAGCGCCAAGCGTGCGCCTGTGTCCCATTAGTAAAGGGCTGGCTGGCTTTTCTGTAAAAGGGTGCTGTAACCCCCAAAGTATACTCCAAACAAAATAAAAAAATATCTTCTGTGTTTGTGAATTGTGTGCACTGTGGCTGCACGTGCATCAACAAAGGAGCAGTGCCAAGTGTGCGCCTGTGTCCCATTAGTAAAGGGCCGGCTGGCTTGTCCGATAAAGGGTGCTGTAACCCCCAAAGTACACTCCAAACAAAATAAAAAAATATTTTCTGTGTCTGTGAATTGAGTGCACTGTGGCTGCACATGCATCAACATAGGAGCAGCGCCAAACATACTCCTGTGTCCCATTAGTAAAGGGCCAGCTGGCTTGTCCGTTAAAGGGTGCTGTAACCCCAAAAGTACACTCCAAACAAAATAAAAAAATATTTTCTGTGTTTGTGAATTGTGTGCACTGTGGCTGCACGTGCATCAACAAAGGAGCAGCGGCAAGCGTGCACCTGTGTCCCATTAGTAAAGGGCCGGCTGGCTTTTCTGTAAAAGGGTGCTGTAACCCCCAAAGTATACTCCAAACAAAATAAAAAAATATCTTCTGTGTTTGTGAATTGTGTGCACTGTGGCTGCACGTGCATCAACAAAGCAGCAGCGCCAAGTGTGCGCCTGTGTCCCATTAGTAAAGGGCCAGCTGGCTTGTCCGCGAAAGGGTGCTGTAACTCCCAAAGTACACTCCAAACAAAATAAAAAAATATTTTCTGTGTTTGTGAATTGTTTGCACTGTGGTTGCACGTGCTTCAACAAAGGAGCAGCGCCAAGCGTGCGCCTTTGTCCCATTAGTAAAGGGCCAGCTGGGTTGTCCACTAAAGAGTGCTGTAACCCCCAAAGTACACTCCAAACAAAATAAAAAAATATTTTCTGTCTTTGTGAATTGTGTGCACTGTGGCTGCAGGTGCATCAACAAAGGAGCAGCGCCAAACATGCGACTGTGTCCCATTAGTAAAGGGCAAGCTGGGTTGACAAATAAAGGGTGCTGTAACCCCCAAAGTACACTCCCAACAAAATAAAAAAATGTTTTCTCTGTTTGTGAATTGTGTGCACTAAGGCTGCACTTGCATCTACAAAGGAGCAGTGCCAACCGTGCGCCTATGTCCCATTAGTAAAGGTCCGGCTGGCTTTTCCATTAAAGTGTGCTGTAACCCCCAAAGTACACTCCAAACAAAATAAAAAAATATTTTCTGTGTTTGTGAATTGTGTGCACTGTGGCTGCACGTGCATCAACAAAGGAGCAGCGCCAAACATGCGCCTGTGTCCAATTAGTAAAGGGCCGGCTGGCCTGTCCGTTAAAGGGTGCTGTAACCCCCAAAGTACACTCCAAACAAAATAAAAAAATATTTTCTGTGTTTGTTAAATGTGTGCACTGTGGCTGCACGTGCATCAACAAAGGAGCAGCGCCAAGCGTGCGCCTGTGTCCCATTAGTAAAGGGCTGGCTGGCTTTTCTGTAAAAGGGTGCTGTAACCCCCAAAGTATACTCCAAACAAAATAAAAAAATATCTTCTGTGTTTGTGAATTGTGTGCACTGTGGCTGCACGTGCATCAACAAAGGAGCAGTGCCAAGTGTGCGCCTGTGTCCCATTAGTAAAGGGCCGGCTGGCTTGTCCGATAAAGGGTGCTGTAACCCCCAAAGTACACTCCAAACAAAATAAAAAAATATTTTCTGTGATTGTGAATTGTGTGTACTGTGGCTGCACGTGCATCAACAAAGAAGCAGCGCCAAGCGTGCTACTGTGTCCCATTAGTAAAGCGCTGGCTGGCTTTTTTGTTAAAGGGTGCTGTTACCCCCAAAGTGCACTCCAAACAAAATAAAAATATATTTTCTGTGTTTATGAATTGTGTGCACTGTGGTTGCATGTGCATCAACAAAGGAGAAGCACCAAACATGCGCCTGTGTCCCATTAGAAAAGTGCCGGCTGGCTTGTCCGTTAAAGGGTGCTGTAACACCCAAAGTACACTCCAAACAAAATAAAATAATATTTTCTGTGTTTGTGAATTGTGTGCACTGTGGCTGCACATGCATCAACAAAGGAGCAGTGCCAAGCGTGCGCCTGTGTCCCATAAGTAAAGGGCCGACTGGCTTGCCTGTTAAAGCATGAGGTAACCCTCAAAGTACACTGCAAACAAAATAAAAAAATATTTTCTGTGTTAGTGAATTGTGTGCACTGTGGCTGCACGTGCATCAACAAAGGAGCAGCGCCAAGTGAGCACCTGTGTCCCATTAGTAAAGGGCCGACTGGCTTGTCCATTAAAGGGTGCTGTAACCCCCAAAGTACACTCCAAACAAAATAAAAAAATATTTTCTATGTTTGTGAATTGTGTGCACTGTGGCTGCACGTGCATCAATAAAGGAGCAGCACCAAGCGTGCGCCTGTGTCCCATTAGTAAAGGGCCGACTGGCTTGCCTGTTAAAGCATGCGGTAACCCTCAAAGTACACTCCAAACAAAATAAAAAAATATTTTCTGTGTTAGTGAATTGTGTGCACTGTGGCTGCACGTGCATCAACAGAAGATCAACAACAAGCGTGCGCCTGTATCCCATTAGTAAAGGCCAGCTGGCCTGTCCATTAAAGGGTGCTGTAACCCCCAAAGTACACTCCAAACAAAATAAAAAAATATTTTCTATGTTTGTGAATTGTGTGCACTGTGGCTGCACGTGCATCAACAAAGGAGCAGCACCAAGCGTGCGCCTGTGTCCCATTAGTAAAGGGCCGGCTGGCTTGTCCATAAAAGGGTGCTGTAACCCCCAAAGTACACTCCATACAAAATAAAAAAATATTTTCTGTGTTTGTGAATTGTGTGCACTGTGGCTGCACGAGCATCAACAAAGGAGCAGCGCCAAGCGTGCGCCTGTGACCCATTAGTAAAGAGCCGACAGGCTTGTCCATTAAAGGGTGTGTAACCCCCAAAGTACACTCCAAACAAAATAAAAAAATATTTTCTGTTTTTGTGAATTGTGTGCACTGTGGCTGCACATGCATCAACAAAGGAGCAGTGCCAAGCGTGCGCCCGTGTCCCATTAGTAAAGGGCCAGCAGGCTTTTCCATTAAAGGGTGCTGTAACCCCCAAAGTACATGCCAAACAAAATAAAAAAATATTTTCTGTGTTTGTGAATTGTGTGCACTGTGGCTGCACGTGCATCAACAAAGGAGCAGCGCCAAATGTGCGCCTGTGTCCCATTAGTAAAGGGCCAGCTGGCGTGTCCATTAGAGGGTGCTGTAACCCTCAAAGTACACTCCAAACAAAATAAAAAAATATTTTCTGTGTCTGTGAATTGTGTGCACGGTGGCTGCACATGCATCAACATAGGAGCAGCGCCAAACATGCGCCTGTGTCCCATTAGTAAAGGTCCAGCTGGCTTGTCCGTTAAAGGGTGCTGTAACCCCCAAAGTACACTCCAAACAAAATAAAAATATATTTTCTGTGTTTGTGAATTGTGTGCACTGTGGTTGCACGTGCATCAACAAAGGAGCAGAGCCAAGTGTGCGCCTGTGTCTTATTAGTAAAGGGCCAGCTGGCTTGTCCGTTAAAGGGTGCTGTTATCCCCAAAGTACACTCCAAACAAAATAAAAAAATATTTTCTGTGCTTGAGAATAGTGTGCACTGTGGCTGCACGTGCGTCAACAAAGGAGCAGCGCCAAACATGCGCCTGTGTCCCATTAGAAAAGTGCCGGCTGGCTTGTCCATTAAAGCGTGCTGTAACCCCCAAAGTACACTCCAAACAAAATAAAAAAATATTTTCTATGTTTGTGAATTGTGTGCACTGTGGCTGCATGTGCATCAATAAAGGAGCAGCACCAAGCGTGCGCCTGTGTCCCATTAGTAAAGGGCCGACTGGCTTGCCTGTTAAAGCATGCGGTAACCCTCAAAGTACACTCCAAACAAAATAAAAAAATATTTTCTGTGTTGGTGAATTGTGTGCACTGTGGCTGCCCGTGCATCAACAGAAGATCAACGACAAGCGTGCGCCTGTGTCCCATTAGTAAAGGCCAGCTGGCCTGTCCATTAAAGGGTGCTGTAACCCCCAAAGTACACTCCAAACAAAATAAAAAAATATTTTCTATGTTTGTGAATTGTGTGCACTGTGGCTGCACAAGCATCAACAAAGGAGCAGCACCAAGCGTGCGCCTGTGTCCCATTAGTAAAGGGCCAGCTGGCTTGTCCATAAAAGGGTGCTGTAACCCCCAAAGTACACTCCATACAAAATAAAAAATATTTTCTGTGTTTGTGAATTGTGTGCACTGTGGCTGCACGTGCATCAACAAAGGAGCAGCGCCAAGCATGCGCCTGTGACCCATTAGTAAAGGGCCGGCAGGCTTGTCCATTAAAGGGTGCTGTAACCCCCAAAGTACACTCCAAACAAAATAAAAAAATATTTTCTGTGTTTGTGAATTGTGTGCACTGTGGCTGCACTTGCATCAAGAAAGGAGCAGTGCCAAGCGTGCGCCCGTGTCCCATTAGTAAAGGGCAAGCTGGCTTTTCCATTAAAAGGTGCTGTAACCCCCAAAGTACAGTCCAAACAAAATAAAAAAAATATTTTCTGTGTTTGTGAATTGTGTGCACTGTGGCTGCACGTGCATCAACAAAGGAGCAGCGCCAAACATGCACCTGTGTCCAATTAGTAAAGGGCCGGCTGGCCTGTACGTTAAAGGGTGCTGTAACCCCCAAACTACACTCCAAACAAAATAAAAAAATATTTTCTGTGTTTGTGAATTGTGAGCACTGTGGCTGCACGTGCATCAACAAAGGAGCAGCACCAAACATGCGCCTGTGTCCAATTAGTAAAGGGCCGGCTGGCCTGTCCGTTAAAGGGTGCTGTAACCCCCAAAGTACACTCCAAACAAAATAAAAAAATATTTTCTGTGTTTGTTAAATGTGTGCACTGTGCCTGCACGTGCATCAACAAAGGAGCAGCGCCAAGCGTGCGCCTGTGTCCCATTAGTAAAGGGCTGGCTGGCTTTTCTGTAAAAGGGTGCTGTAACCCCCAAAGTATACTCCAAACAAAATAAAAAAATATCTTCTGTGTTTGTGAATTGTGTGCACTGTGGCTGCACGTGCATCAACAAAGGAGCAGTGCCAAGTGTGCGCCTGTGTCCCATTAGTAAAGGGCCGGCTGGCTTGTCCAATAAAGGGTGCTATAACCCCCAAAGTACACTCCAAACAAAATAAAAAAATATTTTCTGTGATTGTGAATTGTGTGTACTGTGGCTGCACATGCATCAACAAAGAAGCAGCGCCAAGTGTGCTACTGTGTCCCATTAGTAAAGCGCTGGCTGGCTTTTTTGTTAAAGGGTGCTGTAACCCCCAAAGTACACTCCAAACAAAATAAAAAAATATTTTCTGTGTTTATGAATTGTGTGCACTGTGGTTGCACGTGCATCAACAAAGGAGCAGCACCAAACACGCGCCTGTGTCCCATTAGAAAAGTGCCGGCTGGCTTGTCCGTTAAAGGGTGCTGTAACACCCAAAGTACACTCCAAACAAAATAAAAAAATATTTTCTGTGTTTGTGAATTGTGTGCACTGTGGCTGCACATACATCAACAAAGGAGCAGTGCCAAGCGTGCGCCCGTGTCCCATTAGTAAAGGGCCAGCTGGCTTTTCCATTAAAGGGTGCTGTAACCCCCAAAGTACATGCCAAACAAAATAAAAAAATATTTTCTGTGTTTGTGAATTGTGTGCACTGTGGCTGCACGTGCATCAACAAAGGAGCAGCGCCAAATGTGCGCCTGTGTCCCATTAGTAAAGGGCCAGCTGGCTTGTCCGTTAGAGGGTGCTGTAACCCTCAAAGTACACTCCAAACAAAATAAAAAAATATTTTCTGTGTCTGTGAATTGTGTGCACGGTGGCTGCACATGCATCAACATAGGAGCAGCGCCAAACATGCGCCTGTGTCCCATTAGTAAAGGTCCAGCTGGCTTGTCCGTTAAAGGGTGCTGTAACCCCCAAAGTACACTCCAAACAAAATAAAAATATATTTTCTGTGTTTGTGAATTGTGTGCACTGTGGTTGCACGTGCATCAACAAAGGAGCAGAGCCAAGTGTGCGCCTGTGTCTTATTAGTAAAGGGCCAGCTGGCTTGTCCGTTAAAGGGTGCTGTAATCCCCAAAGTACACTCCAAACAAAATAAAAAAATATTTTCTGTGTTTGAGAATTGTGTGCACTGTGGCTGCACGTGCGTCAACAAAGGAGCAGCGCCAAGCTTGCGCCCGTGTCCCATTAGTAAAGGGCCGACTGGCTTGTCCATTAAAGGGTGCTGTAACCCCCAAAGTACACTCCAAACAAAATAAAAAAATATTTTCTATGTTTGTGAATTGTGTGCACTGTGGCTGCACGTGCATCAATAAAGGAGCAGCACCAAGCGTGCGCCTGTGTCCCATTAGTAAAGGGCCGACTGGCTTGCCTGTTAAAGCATGCGGTAACCCTCAAAGTACACTCCAAACAAAATAAAAAAATATTTTCTGTGTTAGTGAATTGTGTGCACTGTGGCTGCACGTGCATCAACAGAAGATCAACGACAAGCGTGCGCCTGTGTCCCATTAGTAAAGGCCAGCTGGCCTGTCCATTAAAGGGTGCTGTAACCCCCAAAGTACACTCCAAACAAAATAAAAAAATATTTTCTATGTTTGTGAATTGTGTGCACTGTGGCTGCACGTGCATCAACAAAGGAGCAGCACCAAGCGTGCGCCTGTGTCCCATTAGTAAAGGGCCAGCTGGCTTGTCCATAAAAGGGTGCTGTAACCCCCAAAGTACACTCCATACAAAATAAAAAATATTTTCTGTGTTTGTGAATTGTGTGCACTGTGGCTGCCCGTGCATCAACAAAGGAGCAGCGCCAAGTGTGCGCCTGTGACCCATTAGTAAAGGGCCTGCAGGCTTGTCCATTAAAGGGTGCTGTAACCCCCAAAGTACACTCCAAACAAAATAAAAAAATATTTTCTGTGTTTGTGAATTGTGTGCACTGTGGCTGCACTTGCATCAACAAAGGAGCAGTGCCAAGCGTGCGCCCGTGTCCCATTAGTAAAGGGCCAGCTGGCTTTTCCATTAAAGGGTGCTGTAACCCCCAAAGTACAGTCCAAACAAAATAAAAAAATATTTTCTGTGTTTGTGAATTGTGCGCACTGTGGCTGCACGTGCATCAACAAAGGAGCAGCGCCAAACATGCGCCTGTGTCCAATTAGTAAAGGGCCGGCTGGCCTGTCCGTTAAAGGGTGCTGTAACCCCCAAACTACACTCCAAACAAAATAAAAAAATATTTTCTGTGTTTGTGAATTGTGAGCACTGTGGCTGCACGTGCATCAACAAAGGAGCAGCGCCAAACATGCGCCTGTGTCCAATTAGTAAAGGGCCGGCTGGCCTGTCCGTTAAAGGGTGCTGTAACCCCCAAATTATACTCCAAACAAAATAAAAAAATATCTTCTGTGTTTGTGAATTGTGTGCACTGTGGCTGCACGTGCATCAACAAAGGAGCAGTGCCAAGTGTGCGCCTGTGTCCCATTAGTAAAGGGCCGGCTGGCTTGTCCAATAAAGGGTGCTGTAACCCCCAAAGTACACTCCAAACAAAATATAAAAATATTTTCTGTGATTGTGAATTGTGTGTACTGTGGCTGCACGTGCATCAACAAAGAAGCAGCGCCAAGTGTGCTACTGTGTCCCATTAGTAAAGCGCTGGCTGGCTTTTTTGTTAAAGGGTGCTGTAACCCCCAAAGTACACTCCAAACAAAATAAAAAAATATTTTCTGTGTTTATGAATTGTGTGCACTGTGGTTGCACGTGCATCAACAAAGGAGCAGCACCAAACATGCGCCTGTGTCCCATTAGAAAAGTGCCGGCTGGCTTGTCCGTTAAAGGGTGCTGTAACACCCAAAGTACACTCCAAACAAAATAAAAAAATATTTTCTGTGTTTGTGAATTGTGTGCACTGTGGCTGCACATGCATCAACAAAGGAGCAGTGCCAAGCGTGCGCCTGTGTCCCATAAGTAAAAGGCCGAATGGCTTGCCTGTTAAAGCATGAGGTAACCCTCAAAGTACACTGCAAACAAAATAAAAAAATATTTTCTGTGTTTGTGAATTGTGTGCACTGTGGCTGCACGTGCATCAACAAAGGAGCAGCGCCAAGTGAGCACCTGTGTCCCATTAGTAAAGGGCTGACTGGCTTGTCCATTAAAGGGTGCTGTAACCCCCAAAGTACACTCCAAACAAAATAAAAAAATATTTTCTATGTTTGTGAATTGTGTGCACTGTGGCTGCACGTGCATCAATAAAGGAGCAGCAACAAGCTTTTGCCTGTGTCGAATTAGTAATGGGCCGACTGGCTTGCCTGTTAAAGCATGCGGTAACCCTCAAAGTACACTCCAAACAAAATAAAAAAATATTTTCTGTGTTAGTGAATTGTGTGCACTGTGGCTGCACGTGCATCAACAGAAGATCAACAACAAGCGTGCGCCTGTATCCCATTAGTAAAGGGCCGGCTGGCTTGTCCATAAAAGGGTGCTGTAACCCCCAAAGTACACTCCATACAAAATAAAAAAATATTTTCTGTGTTTGTGAATTGTGTGCACTATGGCTGCACGTGCATCAACAAAGGAGCAGCGCCAAGCGTGCGCCTGTGACCCATTAGTAAAGGGCCGACAGGCTTGTCCATTAAAGGGTGCTGTAACCCCCAAAGTACACTCCAAACAAAATAAAAAAATATTTTCTCTGTTTGTGAATTGTGTGCACTGTGGCTGCACGTGCATCAACAAAGGAGCAGCGCCAAATGTGCGCCTGTGTCCCATTAGTAAAGGGCCAGCTGGCTTGTCCGTTAGAGGGTGCTGTAACCCTCAAAGTACACTCCAAACAAAATAAAAAAATATTTTCTGTGTCTGTGAATTGTGTGCACGGTGGCTGCACATGCATCAACATAGGAGCAGCGCCAAACATGCGCCTGTGTCCCATTAGTAAAGGTCCAGCTGGCTTGTCCGTTAAAGGGTGCTGTAACCCCCAAAGTACACTCCAAACAAAATAAAAATATATTTTCTGTGTTTGTGAATTGTGTGCACTGTGGTTGCACGTGCATCAATAACGGAGCAGAGCCAAGTGTGCGCCTGTGTCTTATTAGTAAAGGGCCAGCTGGCTTGTCCGTTAAAGGGTGCTGTAATCCCCAAAGTACACTCCAAACAAAATAAAAAAATATTTTCTGTGTTTGAGAATTGTGTGCACTGTGGCTGCACGTGCATCAACAAAGGAGCAGCGCCAAGCATGCGCCCGTGTCCCATTAGTAAAGGGCCGGCTGGCTTTTCCATTAAAGTGTGCTGTAACCCCCAAAGTACACTCCAAACAAAATAAAAAAATATTTTCTGTGTTTGTGAATTGTGTGCACTGTGGCTGCACGTGCATCAACAAAGGAGCAGCGCCAAACATGCGCCTGTGTCCAATTAGTAAAGGGCCGGCTGGCCTGTCCGTTAAAGGGTGCTGTAACCCCCAAACTACACTCCAAACAAAATAAAAAAATATTTTCTGTGTTTGTGAATTGTGAGCACTGTGGCTGCACGTGCATCAACAAAGGAGCAGCGCCAAACATGCGCCTGTGTCCAATTAGTAAAGGGCCGGCTGGCCTGTCCGTTAAAGGGTGCTGTAACCCCTAAAGTACACTCCAAACAAAATAAAAAAATATTTTCTGTGTTTGTTAAATGTGTGCACTGTGGCTGCACGTGCATCAACAAAGGAGCAGCGCCAAGCGTGCGCCTGTGTCCCATTAGTAAAGGGCCGGCTGGCTTTTCCGATAAAGGGTGCTGTAACCCCCAAAGTACACTCCAAACAAAATAAAAAATATTTTCTGTGTTTGTGAATTGTGTGTACTGTGGCTGCACGTGCATCAACAAAGAAGCAGCGCCAAGCGTTCTACTGTGTCCCATTAGTAAAGCGCTGGCTGGCTTTTTTGTTAAAGGGTGCTGTAACCCCCAAAGTACACTCCAAACAAAATAAAAAAATATTTTCTGTGTTTGTGAATTGTGTGTACTGTGGCTGCACGTGCATCAACAAAGAAGCAGCGCCAAGCGTGCTACTGTCTCCCATTAGTAAAGCGCTGGCTGGCTTTTTTGTTAAAGGGTGCTGTAACCCCCAAAGTACTCTCCAAACAAAATAAAAAAATATTTTCTGTGTTTGTGAATTGTGTGCACTGTGGCTGCACGTGCATCAACAAAGGAGCAGCGCCAAACATGCGCCTGTCTCCCATTAGTAAAGGTCCAGCTGGCTTGTCCATTAAAGGGTGCTGTAACCCCCAAAGTACACTCCAAACAAAATAAAAATATATTTTCTGTGTTTGTGAATTGTGTGCACTGTGGTTGCACGTGCATCAACAAAGGAGCAGAGCCAAGTGTGCGCCTGTGTCTTATTAGTAAAGGGCCAGCTGGCTTGTCCGTTAAAGGGTGCTGTAATCCCCAAAGTACACTCCAAACAAAATAAAAAAATATTTTCTGTGTTTGAGAATTGTGTGCACTGTGGCTGCACGTGCGTCAACAAAGGAGCAGCGCCAAGCATGCGCCCGTGTCCCATTAGTAAAGGGCCAACTGGCTTGTCCATTAAAGGGTGCTGTAACCCCCAAAGTACACTCCAAACAAAATAAAAAAATATTTTCTATGTTTGTGAATTGTGTGCACTGTGGCTGCACGTGCATCAATAAAGGAGCAGCACCAAGCGTGCGCCTGTGTCCCATTAGTAAAGGGCCGACTGGCTTGCCTGTTAAAGCATGCGGTAACCCTCAAAGTACACTCCAAACAAAATAAAAAAATATTTTCTGTGTTAGTGAATTGTGTGCACTGTGGCTGCACGTGCATCAACAGAAGATCAACGACAAGCGTGCGCCTGTGTACCATTAGTAAAGGTCAGCTGGCCTGTCCATTAAAGGGTGCTGTAACCCCCAAAGTACACTCCAAACAAAATAAAAAAATATTTTCTGTGTTTGTGAATTGTGTGCACTGTGGCTGCACGTGCATCAACAAAAGAGCAGCACCAAGCGTGCGCCTGTGTCCCATTAGTAAAGGGCCAGCTGGCTTGTCCATAAAAGGGTGCTGTAACCCCCAAAGTACACTCCATACAAAATAAAAAATATTTTCTGTGTTTGTGAATTGTGTGCACTGTGGCTGCACGTGCATCAACAAAGGAGCAGCGCCAAGCGTGCGCCTGTGACCCATTAGTAAAGGGCCGGCAGGCTTGTCCATTAAAGGGTGCTGTAACCCCCAAAGTACACTCCAAACAAAATAAAAAAATATTTTCTGTGTTTGTGAATTGTGTGCACTGTGGCTGCACTTGCATCAACAAAGGAGCAGTGCCAAGCGTGCGCCCGTGTCCCATTAGTAAAGGGCCAGCTGGCTTTTCCATTAAAGGGTGCTGTAACCCCCAAAGTACAGTCCAAACAAAATAAAAATATATTTTCTGTGTTAGTGAATTGTGTGCACTGTGGCTGCACGTGCATCAACAATGGAGCAGCGCCAAACATGCGCCTGTGTCCAATTAGTAATGGGCCGGCTGGCCTGTCCGTTAAAGGGTGCTGTAACCCCCAAACTACACTCCAAACAAAATAAAAAAATATTTTCTGTGTTTGTGAATTGTGAGCACTGTGGCTGCACGTGCATCAACAAAGGAGCAATGCCAAACATGCGCCTGTGTCCAATTAGTAAAGGGCCGGCTGGCCTGTCCGTTAAAGGGTGCTGTAACCCCCAAAGTACACTCCAAACAAAACAAAAAAAATATTTTCTGTGTTTGTTAAATGTGTGCACTGTGGCTGCACGTGCATCAACAAAGGAGCAGCGCCAAGCGTGCGCCTGTGTCCCATTAGTAAAAGGCTGGCTGGCTTTTCTGTAAAAGGGTGCTGTAACCCCCAAAGTATACTCCAAACAAAATAAAAAAATATCTTCTGTGTTTGTGAATTGTGTGCACTGTGGCTGCACGTGCATCAACAAAGGAGCAGTGCCAAGTGTGCGCCTGTGTCCCATTAGTAAAGGGCCGGCTGGCTTGTCCGATAAAGGGTGCTGTAATCCCCAAAGTACACTCCAAACAAAATAAAAAAATATTTTCTGTGATTGTGAATTGTGTGTACTGTGGCTGCACGTGCATCAACAAAGAAGCAGCGCCAAGCGTGCTACTGTGTCCCATTAGTAAAGCGCTGGCTGGCTTTTTTGTTAAAGGGTGCTGTAACCCCCAAAGTACACTCCAAACAAAATAAAAAAATATTTTCTGTGTTTATGAATTGTGTGCACTGTGGCTGCACGTGCATCAACAAAGGAGCAGCACCAAGCGTGCGCCTGTGTCCCATTAGTAAAGGGCCGACTGGCTTGCCTGTTAAAGCATGCGGTAACCCTCAAAGTACACTCCAAACAAAATAAAAAAATATTTTCTGTGTTAGTGAATTGTGTGCACTGTGGCTGCACGTGCATCAACAGAAGATCAACAACAAGCGTGCGCCTGTATCCCATTAGTAAAGGGCCAGCTGGCTTTTCCATTAAAGTGTGCTGTAACCCCCAAAGTACACTCCAAACAAAATAAAAAAATATTTTCTGTGTTTGTGAATTGTGTGCACTGTGGCTGCACGTGCATCAACAAAGGAGCAGCGCCAAACATGCGCCTGTGTCCAATTAGTAAAGGGCCGGCTGGCCTGTCCGTTAAAGGGTGCTGTAACCCCCAAACTACACTCCAAACAAAATAAAAAAATATTTTCTGTGTTTGTGAATTGTGAGCACTGTGGCTGCACGTGCATCAACAAAGGAGCAGCGCCAAACATGCGCCTGTGTCCAATTAGTAAAGGGCCGGCTGGCCTGTCCGTTAAAGGGTGCTGTAACCCCCAAAGTACACTCCAAACAAAATAAAAAAATATTTTCTGTGTTTGTTAAATGTGTGCACTGTGGCTGCACGTGCATCAACAAAGGAGCAGTGCCAAGCGTGCGCCTGTGTCCCATTAGTAAAGGGCCGGCTGGCTTGTCCGATAAAGGGTGCTGTAACCCCCAAAGTACACTCCAAACAAAATAAAAAATATTTTCTGTGTTTGTGAATTGTGTGTACTGTGGCTGCACGTGCATCAACAAAGAAGCAGCGCCAAGCGTGCTACTGTGTCCCATTAGTAAAGCGCTGGCTGGCTTTTTTGTTAAAGGGTGCTGTAACCCCCAAAGTACACTCCAAACAAAATAAAAAAATAATTTCTGTGTTTGTGAATTGTGCGTACTGTGGCTGCACGTGCATCAACAAAGAAGCAGCGCCAAGCGTGCTACTGTGTCCCATTAGTAAAGCGCTGGCTGGCTTTTTTGTTAAAGGGTGCTGTAACCCCCAAAGTACTCTCCAAACAAAATAAAAAAATATTTTCTGTGTTTGTGAATTGTGTGCACTGTGGCTGCACGTGCATCAACAAAGGAGCAGCGCCAAGCGTGCGCCTGTGACCCATTAGTAAAGGGCCGGCAGGCTTGTCCATTAAAGGGTGCTGTAACCCCCAAAGTACACTCCAAACAAAATAAAAAAATATTTTCTGTGTTTGTGAATTGTGTGCACTGTGGCTGCACTTGCATCAACAAAGGAGCAGTGCCAAGCGTGCGCCCGTGTCCCATTAGTAAAGGGCCAGCTGGCTTTTCCATTAAAGAGTGCTGTAACCCCCAAAGTACATGCCAAACAAAATAAAAAAATATTTTCTGTGTTTGTGAATTGTGTGCACTGTGGCTGCACGTGTATCAACAAAGGAGCAGCGCCAAATGTGCGCCTGTGTCCCATTAGTAAAGGGCCAGCTGGCTTGTCCGTTAGAGGGTGCTGTAACCCTCAAAGTACACTCCAAACAAAATAAAAAAATATTTTCTGTGTCTGTGAATTGTGTGCACGGTGGCTGCACATGCATCAACATAGGAGCAGCGCCAAACATGCGCCTGTGTCCCATTAGTAAAGGTCCAGCTGGCTTGTCCGTTAAAGGGTGCTGTAACCCCCAAAGTACACTCCAAACAAAATAAAAATATATTTTCTGTGTTTGTGAATTGTGTGCACTGTGGTTGCACGTGCATCAACAAAGGAGCAGAGCCAAGTGTGCGCCTGTGTCTTATTAGTAAAGGGCCAGCTGGCTTGTCCGTTAAAGGGTGCTGTAATCCCCAAAGTACACTCCAAACAAAATAAAAAAATATTTTCTGTTTGAGAATTGTGTGCACTGTGGCTGCACGTGCGTCAACAATGGAGCAGCGCCAAGCATGCGCCCGTGTCCCATTAGTAAAGGGCCGGTTGGCTTTTCCATTAAAGTGTGCTGTAACCCCCAAAGTACACTCCAAACAAAATAAAAAAATATTTTCTGTGTTTGTGAATTGTGTGCACTGTGGCTGCACGTGCATCAACAAAGGAGCAGCGCCAAACATGCGCCTGTGTCCAATTAGTAAAGGGCCGGCTGGACTGTCCGTTAAAGGGTGCTGTAACCCCCAAACTACACTCCAAACAAAATAAAAAAATATTTTCTGTGTTTGTGAATTGTGAGCACTGTGGCTGCACGTGCATCAACAAATGAGCAACGCCAAACATGCGCCTGTGTCCAATTAGTAAAGGGCCGGCTGGCCTGTCCGTTAAAGGGTGCTGTAACCCCCAAAGTACCCTCCAAACAAAATAAAAAAATATTTTCTGTGTTTGTTAAATGTGTGCACTGTGGCTGCACGTGCATCAACAAAGGAGCAGCGCCAAGCATGCGCCTGTGTCCCATTAGTAAAGGGCCGGCTGGCTTGTCCGATAAAGGGTGCTGTAACCCCCAAAGTACACTCCAAACAAAATAAAAAATATTTTCTGTGTTTGTGAATTGTGTGCACTGTGGCTGCACGTGCATCAATAAAGGAGCAGCACCAAGCGTGCGCCTGTGTCCCATTAGTAAAGGGCCGACTGGCTTGCCTGTTAAAGCATGCGGTAACCCTCAAAGTACACTCCAAACAAAATAAAAAAATATTTTCTGTGTTAGTGAATTGTGTGCACTGTGGCTGCACGTGCATCAACAGAAGATCAACAACAAGCGTGCGCCTGTATCCCATTAGTAAAGGCCAGCTGGCCTGTCCATTAAAGGGTGCTGTAATCCCCAAAGTACACTCCAAACAAAATAAAAAAATATTTTCTATGTTTGTGAATTGTGTGCACTGTAGCTGTATGTGCATCAACAAAGGAGCAGCACCAAGCGTGCGCCTGTGTCCCATTAGTAAAGGGCCGGCTGGCTTGTCCATAAAAGGGTGCTGTAACCCCCAAAGTACACTCCATACAAAATAAAAAAATATTTTCTGTGTTTGTGAATTGTGTGCACTGTGGCTGCACGTGCATCAACAAAGGAGCAGCGCCAAGCATGCGCCTGTGACCCATTAGTAAAGGGCCGACAGGCTTGTCCATTAAAGGGTGCTGTAACCCCCAAAGTACACTCCAAACAAAATAAAAAAATATTTTCTGTGTTTGTGATTTGTGTGCACTGTGGCTGCACATGCATCAACAAAGGAGCAGTGCCAAGCGTGCGCCCGTGTCCCTTTAGTAAAGGGCCAGCTGGCTTTTCCATTAAAGGGTGCTGTAACCCCCAAAGTACATGCCAAACAAAATAAAAAAATATTTTCTGTGTTTGTGAATTGTGTGCACTGTGGCTGCACGTGCATCAACAAAGGAGCAGCGCCAAATGTGCGCCTGTGTCCCATTAGTAAAGGGCCAGCTGACTTGTCCGTTAGAGGGTGCTGTAACCCTCAAAGTACACTCCAAACAAAATAAAAACATATTTTCGGTGTCTGTGAATTGTGTGCACGGTGGCTGCACATGCATCAACATAGGAGCAGCGCCAAACATGCGCCTGTGTCCCATTAGTAAAGGTCCAGCTGGCTTGTCCGTTAAAGGGTGCTGTAACCCCCAAAGTACACTCCAAACAAAATAAAAATATATTTTCTGTGTTTGTGAATTGTGTGCACTGTGGTTGCACGTGCATCAACAAAGGAGCAGAGCCAAGTGTGCGCCTGTGTCTTATTAGTAAAGGGCCAGCTGGCTTGTCCGTTAAGGGGTGCTGTAATCCCCAAAGTACACTCCAAACAAAATAAAAAAATATTTTCTGTGTTTGAGAATTGTGTGCACTGTGGCTGCACGTGCGTCAACAAAGGAGCAGCGCCAAGCATGCGCCTGTGTCCCATTAGTAAAGGGCCGGCTGGCTTTTCCATTAAAGTGTGCTGTAACCCCCAAAGTACACTCCAAACAAAATAAAAAAATATTTTCTGTGTTTGAGAATTGTGTGCACTGTGGCTGCACGTGCATCAACAAAGAAGCAGCGCCAAATGTGCGCCTGTGTCCCATTAGTAAAGGGCCAGCTGGCTTGTCCATTAGAGGGTGCTGTAACCCTCAAAGTACACTCCAAACAAAATAAAAAATTATTTTCTGTGTTTGTGAATTGTGAGCACTGTGGCTGCACGTGCATCAACAAAGGAGCAGCGCCAAACATGCGCCTGTGTCCAATTAGTAAAGGGCCGGCTGGCCTGTCCGTTAAAGGGTGCTGTAACCCCCAAAGTACACTCCAAACAAAATAAAAAAATATTTTCTGTGTTTGTTAAATGTGTGCACTGTGGCTGCACGTGCATCAACAAAGGAGCAGTGCCAAGCGTGCGCCTGTGTCCCATTAGTAAAGGGCCGGCTGGCTTGTCCGATAAAGGGTGCTGTAACCCCCAAAGTACACTCCAAACAAAATAAAAAATATTTTCTGTGTTTGTGAATTGTGTGTACTGTGGCTGCACGTGCATCAACAAAGAAGCAGCGCCAAGCGTGCTACTGTGTCCCATTAGTAAAGCGCTGGCTGGCTTTTTTGTTAAAGGGTGCTGTAACCCCCAAAGTACACTCCAAACAAAATAAAAAAATAATTTCTGTGTTTGTGAATTGTGCGTACTGTGGCTGCACGTGCATCAACAAAGAAGCAGCGCCAAGCGTGCTACTGTGTCCCATTAGTAAAGCGCTGGCTGGCTTTTTTGTTAAAGGGTGCTGTAACCCCCAAAGTACTCTCCAAACAAAATAAAAAAATATTTTCTGTGTTTGTGAATTGTGTGCACTGTGGCTGCACGTGCATCAACAAAGGAGCAGCGCCAAGCGTGCGCCTGTGACCCATTAGTAAAGGGCCGGCAGGCTTGTCCATTAAAGGGTGCTGTAACCCCCAAAGTACACTCCAAACAAAATAAAAAAATATTTTCTGTGTTTGTGAATTGTGTGCACTGTGGCTGCACTTGCATCAACAAAGGAGCAGTGCCAAGCGTGCGCCCGTGTCCCATTAGTAAAGGGCCAGCTGGCTTTTCCATTAAAGAGTGCTGTAACCCCCAAAGTACATGCCAAACAAAATAAAAAAATATTTTCTGTGTTTGTGAATTGTGTGCACTGTGGCTGCACGTGCATCAACAAAGGAGCAGCGCCAAATGTGCGCCTGTGTCCCATTAGTAAAGGGCCAGCTGGCTTGTCTGTTAGAGGGTGCTGTAACCCTCAAAGTACACTCCAAACAAAATAAAAAAATATTTTCTGTGTCTGTGAATTGTGTGCACGGTGGCTGCACATGCATCAACATAGGAGCAGCGCCAAACATGCGCCTGTGTCCCATTAGTAAAGGTCCAGCTGGCTTGTCCATTAAAGGGTGCTGTAACCCCCAAAGTACACTCCAAACAAAATAAAAATATATTTTCTGTGTTTGTGAATTGTGTGCACTGTGGTTGCACGTGCATCAACAAAGGAGCAGAGCCAAGTGTGCGCCTGTGTCTTATTAGTAAAGGGCCAGCTGGCTTGTCCGTTAAAGGGTGCTGTAATCCCCAAAGTACACTCCAAACAAAATAAAAAAATATTTTCTGTTTGAGAATTGTGTGCACTGTGGCTGCACGTGCGTCAACAATGGAGCAGCGCCAAGCATGCGCCCGTGTCCCATTAGTAAAGGGCCGGTTGGCTTTTCCATTAAAGTGTGCTGTAACCCCCAAAGTACACTCCAAACAAAATAAAAAAATATTTTCTGTGTTTGTGAATTGTGTGCACTGTGGCTGCACGTGCATCAACAAAGGAGCAGAGCCAAGTGTGCGCCTGTGTCTTATTAGTAAAGGGCCGGTTGGACTGTCCGTTAAAGGGTGCTGTAACCCTCAAACTACACTCCAAACAAAATAAAAAAATATTTTCTATGTTTGTGAATTGTGAGCACTGTGGCTGCACGTGCATCAACAAATGAGCAACGCCAAACATGCGCCTGTGTCCAATTAGTAAAGGGCCGGCTGGCCTGTCCGTTAAAGGGTGCTGTAACCCCCAAAGTACCCTCCAAACAAAATAAAAAAATATTTTCTGTGTTTGTTAAATGTGTGCACTGTGGCTGCACGTGCATCAACAAAGGAGCAGCGCCAAGCATGCGCCTGTGTCCCATTAGTAAAGGGCCGGCTGGCTTGTCCGATAAAGGGTGCTGTAACCCCCAAAGTACACTCCAAACAAAATAAAAAATATTTTCTGTGTTTGTGAATTGTGTGTACTGTGGCTGCACGTGCATCAACAAAGAAGCAGCGCCAAGCGTGCTACTGTGTCCCATTAGTAAAGCGCTGGCTGGCTTTTTTGTTAAAGGGTGCTGTAACCCCCAAAGTACACTCCAAACAAAATAAAAAAATATTTTCTGTGTTTGTGAATTGTGTGTACTGTGGCTGCACGTGCATCAACAAAGAAGCAGCGCCAAGCGTGCTACTGTCTCCCATTAGTAAAGCACTGGCTGGCTTTTTTGTTAAAGGGTGCTGTAACCCCCAAAGTACTCTCCAAACAAGATAAAAAAATATTTTCTGTGTTTGTGAATTGTGTGCACTGTGGCTGCACGTGCATCAACAAATGAGCAGCGCCAAACATGCGCCTGTGTCCCATTAGTAAAGGTCCAGCTGGCTTGTCCGTTAAAGGGTGCTGTAACCCCCAAAGTACACTCCAAACAAAATAAAAATATATTTTCTGTGTTTGAGAATTGTGTGTACTGTGGCTGCACGTGCGTCAACAAAGGAGCAGCGCCAAGCATGCGCCCGTGTCCCATTAGTAAAGGGCTGACTGCCTTGTCCATTAAAGGGTGCTGTAACCCCCAAAGTACACTCCAAACAAAATAAAAAAATATTTTCTGTGTTTGTGAATTGTGTGCACTGTGGCTGCACATGCATCAACAAAGGAGCAGTGCCAAGCGTGCGCCCGTGTCCTATTAGTAAAGGGCCAGCTGGCTTTTCCATTAAAGGGTGCTGTAACCCCCAAAGTACATGCCAAACAAAATAAAAAAATATTTTCTGTGTTTGTGAATTGTGTGCACTGTGGCTGCACGTGCATCAACAAAGGAGCAGCGCCAAATGTGCGCCTGTGTCCCATTAGTAAAGGGCCAGCTGGCTTGTCCGTTAGAGTGTGCTGTAACCCTCAAAGTACACTCCAAACAAAATAAAAAAATATTTTCGGTGTCTGTGAATTGTGTGCACGGTGGCTGCACATGCATCAACATAGGAGCAGCGCCAAACATGCGCCTGTGTCCCATTAGTAAAGGTCCAGCTGGCTTGTCCGTTAAAGGGTGCTGTAACCCCCAAAGTACACTCCAAACAAAATAAAAATATATTTTCTGTGTTTGTGAATTGTGTGCACTGTGGTTGCACGTGCATCAACAAAGGAGCAAAGCCAAGTGTGCGCCTGTGTCTTATTACTAAAGGGCCAGCTGGCTTGTCCGTTAAGGGGTGCTGTAATCCCCAAAGTACACTCCAAACAAAATAAAAAAATATTTTCTGTGTTTGAGAATTGTGTGCACTGTGGCTGCACGTGCGTCAACAGAGGAGCAGCGCCAAGCATGCGCCCGTGTCCCATTAGTAAAGGGCCAGCTGGCTTTTCCATTAAAGTGTGCTGTAACCCCCAAAGTACACTCCAAACAAAATAAAAAAATATTTTCTGTGTTTGAGAATTGTGTGCACTGTGGCTGCACGTGCATCAACAAAGAAGCAGCGCCAAATGTGCGCCTGTGTCCCATTAGTAAAGGGCCAGCTGGCTTGTCCGTTAGAGGGTGCTGTAACCCTCAAAGTACACTCCAAACAAAATAAAAAAATATTTTCTGTGTCTGTGAATTGTGTGCACGGTGGCTGCACATGCATCAACATAGGAGCAGTGCCAAACATGCGCCTGTGTCCCATTAGTAAAGGTCCAGCTGGCTTGTCCGTTAAAGGGTGCTGTAACCCCAAAGTACACTCCAAACAAAATAAAAATATATTTTCTGTGTTTGTGAATTGTGTGCACTGTGGTTGCACGTGCATCAACAAAGGAGCAGAGCCAAGTGTGCGCCTGTGTCTTATTAGTAAAGGGCCAGCTGGCTTGTCCATTAAAGGGTGCTGTAATCCCCAAAGTACACTCCAAACAAAATAAAAAAATATTTTCTGTGTTTGAGAATTGTGTGCACTGTGGCTGCACGTGCATCAACAAAGGAGCAGCGCCAAACATGCGCCTGTGTCCAATTAGTAAAGGGCCGGCTGGACTGTCCGTTAAAGGGTGCTGTAACCCCCAAACTACACTCCAAACAAAATAAAAAAATATTTTCTGTGTTTGTGAATTGTGAGCACTGTGGCTGCACGTGCATCAACAAAGGAGCAGCGCCAAACATGCGCCTGTGTCCAATTAGTAAAGGGCCGGCTGGCCTGTCCGTTAAAGGGTGCTGTAACCCCCAAAGTACCCTCCAAACAAAATAAAAAAATATTTTCTGTGTTTGTTAAATGTGTGCACTGTGGCTGCACGTGCATCAACAAAGGAGCAGCTCCAAGCATGCGCCTGTGTCCCATTAGTAAAGGGCCGGCTGGCTTGTCCGATAAAGGGTGCTGTAACCCCCAAAGTACACTCCAAACAAAATAAAAAATATTTTCTGTGTTTGTGAATTGTGTGTACTGTGGCTGCACGTGCATCAACAAAGAAGCAGCGCCAAGCGTGCTACTGTGTCCCATTAGTAAAGCGCTGGCTGGCTTTTTTGTTAAAGGGTGCTGTAACCCCCAAAGTACACTCCAAACAAAATAAAAAAATATTTTCTGTGTTTGTGAATTGTGTGTACTGTGGCTGCACGTGCATCAACAAAGAAGCAGCGCCAAGCGTGCTACTGTCTCCCATTAGTAAAGCGCTGGCTGGCTTTTTTGTTAAAGGGTGCTGTAACCCCCAAAGTACTCTCCAAACAAGATAAAAAAATATTTTCTGTGTTTGTGAATTGTGTGCACTGTGGCTGCACGTGCATCAACAAATGAGCAGCGCCAAACATGCGCCTGTGTCCCATTAGTAAAGGTCCAGCTGGCTTGTCCGTTAAAGGGTGCTGTAACCCCCAAAGTACACTCCAAACAAAATAAAAATATATTTTCTGTGTTTGTGAATTGTGTGCACTGTGGTTGCACGTGCATCAACAAATGAGCAGTGCCAAGTGTGCGCCTGTGTCTTATTAGTAAAGGGCCAGCTGGCTTGTCCGTTAAAGGGTGCTGTAATCCCCAAAGTACACTCCAAACAAAATAAAAAAATATTTTCTGTGTTTGAGAATTGTGTGCACTGTGGCTGCACGTGCGTCAACAAAGGAGCAGCGCCAAGCATGCGCCCGTGTCCCATTAGTAAAGGGCCGACTGCCTTGTCCATTAAAGGGTGCTGTAACCCCCAAAGTACACTCCAAACAAAATAAAAAAATATTTTCTATGTTTGTGAATTGTGTGCACTGTGGCTGCACGTGCATCAATAAAGGAGCAGCACCAAGCGTGCGCCTGTGTCCCATTAGTAAAGGGCCGACTGGCTTGCCTGTTAAAGCATGCGGTAACCCTCAAAGTACACTCCAAACAAAATAAAAAAATATTTTCTGTGTTAGTGAATTGTGTGCACTGTGGCTGCACGTGCATCAACAGAAGATCAACAACAAGCGTGCGCCTGTGTCCCATTAGTAAAGGCCAGCTGGCCTGTCCATTAAAGGGTGCTGTAATCCCCAAAGTACACTCCAAACAAAATAAAAAAATATTTTCTATGTTTGTGAATTGTGTGCACTGTGGCTGCACGTGCATCAACAAAGGAGCAGCACCAAGCGTGCGCCTGTGTCCCATTAGTAAAGGGCAAGCTGGCTTGTCCATAAAAGGGTGCTGTAACCCCCAAAGTACACTCCATACAAAATAAAAAATATTTTCTGTGTTTGTGAATTGTGTGCACTGTGGCTGCACGTGCATCAACAAAGGAGCAGCGCCAAGCGTGCGCCTGTGACCCATTAGTAAAGGGCCGGCAGGCTTGTCCATTAAAGGGTGCTGTAACCCCCAAAGTACACTCCAAACAAAATAAAAAAATATTTTCTGTGTTTGTGAATTGTGTGCACTGTGGCTGCACTTGCATCAACAAAGGAGCAGTGCCAAGCGTGCGCCCGTGTCCCATTAGTAATGGGCCAGCTGGCTTTTCCATTAAAGGGTGCTGTAACCCCCAAAGTACAGTCCAAACAAAATAAAAAAATATTTTCTGTGTTTGTGAATTGTGTGCACTGTGGCTGCACGTGCATCAACAAAGGAGCAGCGCCAAACATGCGCCTGTGTCCAATTAGTAAAGGGCCGGCTGGCCTGTCCATTAAAGGGTGCTGTAACCCCCAAACTACACTCCAAACAAAATAAAAAAATATTTTCTGTGTTTGTGAATTGTGAGCACTGTGGCTGCACGTGCATCAACAAAGGAGCAGCGCCAAACATGCGCCTGTGTCCAATTAGTAAAGGGCCGGCTGGCCTGTCCGTTTAAGGGTGCTGTAACCCCCAAAGTACACTCCAAACAAAATAAAAAAATATTTTCTGTGTTTGTTAAATGTGTGCACTGTGGCTGCACGTGCATCAACAAAGGAGTAGCGCCAAGCGTGCGCCTGTGTCCCATTAGTAAAGGGCTGGCTGGCTTTTCTGTAAAAGGGTGCTGTAACCCCCAAAGTATACTCCAAACAAAATAAAAAAATTATCTTCTGTGTTTGTGAATTGTGTGCACTGTGGCTGCACGTGCATCAACAAAGGAGCAGTGCCAAGTGTGCGCCTGTGTCCCATTAGTAAAGGGCCGGCTGGCTTGTCCGATAAAGGGTGCTGTAACCCCCAAAGTACACTCCAAACAAAATAAAAAAATATTTTCTGTGATTGT
Source organism: Taudactylus pleione (assembly GCA_031769625.1). Lineage (NCBI taxonomy): Eukaryota > Metazoa > Chordata > Amphibia > Anura > Myobatrachidae > Taudactylus > Taudactylus pleione. Next base: position 13,197,590 of record JAUIMM010000137.1, on the reverse strand, counting down.
GAATTGTGTGTACTGTGGCTGCACGTGCATCAACAAAGAAGCAGCGCCAAGTGTGCTACTGTGTCCCATTAGTAAAGCGCTGGCTGGCTTTTTTGTTAAAGGGTGCTGTAACCCCCAAAGTACACTCCAAACAAAATAAAAAAATATTTTCTGTGTTTATGAATTGTGTGCACTGTGGTTGCACGTGCATCAACAAAGGAGCAGCACCAAACATGCGCCTGTGTCCCATTAGAAAAGTGCCGGCTGGCTTGTCCGTTAAAGGGTGCTGTAACACCCAAAGTACACTCCAAACAAAATAAAAAAATATTTTCTGTGTTTGTGAATTGTGTGCACTGTGGCTGCACATGCATCAAAAAAGGAGCAGTGCCAAGCGTGCGCCTGTGTCCCATAAGTAAAGGGCCGACTGGCTTGCCTGTTAAAGCATGAGGTAACCCTCAAAGTACACTGCAAACAAAATAAAAAAATATTTTCTGTGTTAGTGAATTGTGTGCACTGTGGCTGCACGTGCATCAACAAAGGAGCAGCGCCAAGTGAGCACCTGTGTCCCATTAGTAAAGGGCCGACTGGCTTCTCCATTAAAGGGTGCTGTAACCCCCAAAGTACACTCCAAACAAAATAAAAAAATATTTTCTATGTTTGTGAATTGTGTGCACTGTGGCTGCATGTGCATCAATAAAGGAGCAGCACCAAGCGTGCGCCTGTGTCCCATTAGTAAAGGGCTGACTGGCTTGCCTGTTAAAGCATGCGGTAACCCTCAAAGTACACTCCAAACAAAATAAAAAAATATTTTCCTCGTTAGTGAATTGTGTGAACTGTGGCTGCACGTGCATCAACAGAAGATCAACAACAAGCGTGCGCCTGTATCCCATTAGTAAAGGCCAGCTGGCCTGTCCATTAAAGGGTGCTGTAACCCCCAAAGTACACTCCAAACAAAATAAAGAAATATTTTCTATGTTTGTGAATTGTGTGCACTGTGGCTGCACGTGCATCAACAAAGGAGCAGCACCAAGCGTGCGCCTGTGTCCCATTAGTAAAGGGCTGGCTGGCTTGTCCATAAAAGGGTGCTGTAACCCCCAAAGTACACTCCATACAAAATAAAAAAATATTTTCTGTGTTTGTGAATTGTGTGCACTGTGGCTGCACGTGCATCAACAAAGGAGCAGCGCCAAGCGTGCGCCTGTGACCCATTAGTAAAGGGCCGACAGGCTTGTCCATTAAAGGGTGCTGTAACCCCCAAAGTACACTCCAAACAAAATAAAAAAATATTTTCTGTGTTTGTGAACTGTGTGCACTGTGGCTGCACATGCATCAACAAAGGAGCAGTGCCAAGCGTGCGCCCGTGTCCCATTAGTAAAGGGCCAGCTGGCTTTTCCATTAAAGGGTGCTGTAACCCCCAAAGTACATGCCAAACAAAAAAAATAAATATTTTCTGTGTTTGTGAATTGTGTGCACTGTGGCTGCACGTGCATCAACAAAGGAGCAGCGCCAAATGTGCGCCTGTGTCCCATTAGTAAAGGGCCAGCTGGCTTGTCCATTAGAGGGTGCTGTAACCCTCAAAGTACACTCCAAACAAAATAAAAAAATATTTTCGGTGTCTGTGAATTGTGTGCATGGTGGCTGCACATGCATCAACATAGGAGCAGCGCCAAACATGCGCCTGTGTCCCATTAGTAAAGGTCCAGCTGGCTTGTCCGTTAAAGGGTGCTGTAACCCCCAAAGTACACTCCAAACAAAATAAAAATATATTTTCTGTGTTTGTGAATTGTGTGCACTGTGGTTGCACGTGCATCAACAAAGGAGCAGAGCCAAGTGTGCGCCTGTGTCTTATTAGTAAAGGGCCAGCTGGCTTGTCCGTTAAGGGGTGCTGTAATCCCCAAAGTACACTCCAAACAAAATAAAAAAATATTTTCTGTGTTTGAGAATTGTGTGCACTGTGGCTGCACGTGCGTCAACAAAGGAGCAGCGCCAAATGTGCGCCTGTGTCCCATTAGTAAAGGGCCAGCTGGCTTGTCCGTTATAGGGTGCTGTAACCCTCAAAGTACACTCCAAACAAAATAAAAAAATATTTTCTGTGTCTGTGAATTGTGTGCACGGTGGCTGCACATGCATCAACATAGGAGCAGCGCCAAACATGCGCCTGTGTCCCATTAGTAAAGGTCCAGCTGGCTTGTCCGTTAAAGGGTGCTGTAACCCCCAAAGTACACTCCAAACAAAATAAAAATATATTTTCTGTGTTTGTGAATTGTGTGCACTGTGGTTGCACGTGCATCAACAAAGGAGCAGAGCCAAGTGTGCGCCTGTGTCTTATTAGTAAAGGGCCAGCTGGCTTGTCCGTTAAAGGGTGCTGTAATCCCCAAAGTACACTCCAAACAAAATAAAAAAATATTTTCTGTGTTTGAGAATTGTGTGCACTGTGGCTGCACGTGCGTCAACAAAGGAGCAGCGCCAAGCATGCGCCCGTGTCCCATTAGTAAAGGGCCGGCTGGCTTTTCCATTAAAGTGTGCTGTAACCCCCAAAGTACACTCCAAACAAAATAAAAAAATATTTTCTGTGTTTGTGAATTGTGTGCACTGTGGCTGCACGTGCATCAACAAAGGAGCAGCGCCAAGTGAGCACCTGTGTCCCATTAGTAAAAGGCCGACTGGCTTGTCCATTAAAGGGTGCTGTAACCCCCAAAGTACACTCCAAACAAAATAAAAATATATTTTCGATGTTTGTGAATTGTGTGCACTGTGGCTGCACGTGCATCAATAAAGGAGCAGCACCAAGCGTGCGCCTGTGTCCCATTAGTAAAGGGCTGACTGGCTTGCCTGTTAAAGCATGCGGTAACCCTCAAAGTACACTCCAAACAAAATAAAAAAATATTTTCCTCGTTAGTGAATTGTGTGCACTGTGGCTGCACGTGCATCAACAGAAGATCAACAACAAGCGTGCGCCTGTATCCCATTAGTAAAGGCCAGCTGGCCTGTCCATTAAAGGGTGCTGTAACCCCCAAAGTACACTCCAAACAAAATAAAAAAATATTTTCTATGTTTGTGAATTGTGTGCACTGTGGCTGCACGTGCATCAACAAAGGAGCAGCACCAAGCATGCGCCCGTGTCCCATTAGTAAAGGGCCGACTGCCTTGTCCATTAAAGGGTGCTGTAACCCCCAAAGTACACTCCAAACAAAATAAAAAAATATTTTCTATGTTTGTGAATTGTGTGCACTGTGGCTGCACGTGCATCAATAAAGGAGCAGCACCAAGCGTGCGCCTGTGTCCCATTAGTAAAGGGCCGACTGGCTTGCCTGTTAAAGCATGCGGTAACCCTCAAAGTACACTCCAAACAAAATAAAAAAATATTTTCTGTGTTAGTGAATTGTGTGCACTGTGGCTGCACGTGCATCAACAGAAGATCAACAACAAGCGTGCGCCTGTGTCCCATTAGTAAAGGCCAGCTGGCCTGTCCATTAAAGGGTGCTGTAACCCCCAAAGTACACTCCAAACAAAATAAAAAAATATTTTCTATGTTTGTGAATTGTGTGCACTGTGGCTGCACGTGCATCAACAAAGGAGCAGCGCCAAGCGTGCGCCTGTGACCCATTAGTAAAGGGCCGACAGGCTTGTCCATTAAAGGGTGCTGTAACCCCCAAAGTACACTCCAAACAAAATAAAAAAATATTTTCTGTGTTTGTGAACTGTGTGCACTGTGGCTGCACATGCATCAACAAAGGAGCAGTGCCAAGCGTGCGCCCGTGTCCCATTAGTAAAGGGCCAGCTGGCTTTTCCATTAAAGGGTGCTGTAACCCCCAAAGTACATGCCAAACAAAAAAAATAAATATTTTCTGTGTTTGTGAATTGTGTGCACTGTGGCTGCACGTGCATCAACAAAGGAGCAGCGCCAAATGTGCGCCTGTGTCCCATTAGTAAAGGGCCAGCTGGCTTGTCCATTAGAGGGTGCTGTAACCCTCAAAGTACACTCCAAACAAAATAAAAAAATATTTTCGGTGTCTGTGAATTGTGTGCATGGTGGCTGCACATGCATCAACATAGGAGCAGCGCCAAACATGCGCCTGTGTCCCATTAGTAAAGGTCCAGCTGGCTTGTCCGTTAAAGGGTGCTGTAACCCCCAAAGTACACTCCAAACAAAATAAAAATATATTTTCTGTGTTTGTGAATTGTGTGCACTGTGGTTGCACGTGCATCAACAAAGGAGCAGAGCCAAGTGTGCGCCTGTGTCTTATTAGTAAAGGGCCAGCTGGCTTGTCCGTTAAGGGGTGCTGTAATCCCCAAAGTACACTCCAAACAAAATAAAAAAATATTTTCTGTGTTTGAGAATTGTGTGCACTGTGGCTGCACGTGCGTCAACAAAGGAGCAGCGCCAAGCATGCGCCCGTGTCCCATTAGTAAAGGGCCAGCTGGCTTTTCCATTAAAGTGTGCTGTAACCCCCAAAGTACACTCCAAACAAAATAAAAAAATATTTTCTGTGTTTGTGAATTGTGTGCACTGTGGCTGCACGTGCATCAACAAAGAAGCAGCGCCAAATGTGCGCCTGTGTCCCATTAGTAAAGGGCCAGCTGGCTTGTCCGTTATAGGGTGCTGTAACCCTCAAAGTACACTCCAAACAAAATAAAAAAATATTTTCTGTGTCTGTGAATTGTGTGCACGGTGGCTGCACATGCATCAACATAGGAGCAGCGCCAAACATGCGCCTGTGTCCCATTAGTAAAGGTCCAGCTGGCTTGTCCGTTAAAGGGTGCTGTAACCCCCAAAGTACACTCCAAACAAAATAAAAATATATTTTCTGTGTTTGTGAATTGTGTGCACTGTGGTTGCACGTGCATCAACAAAGGAGCAGAGCCAAGTGTGCGCCTGTGTCTTATTAGTAAAGGGCCAGCTGGCTTGTCCGTTAAAGGGTGCTGTAATCCCCAAAGTACACTCCAAACAAAATAAAAAAATATTTTCTGTGTTTGAGAATTGTGTGCACTGTGGCTGCACGTGCGTCAACAAAGGAGCAGCGCCAAGCATGCGCCCGTGTCCCATTAGTAAAGGGCCGGCTGGCTTTTCCATTAAAGTGTGCTGTAACCCCCAAAGTACACTCCAAACAAAATAAAAAAATATTTTCTGTGTTTGTGAATTGTGTGCACTGTGGCTGCACGTGCATCAACAAAGGAGCAGCGCCAAGTGAGCACCTGTGTCCCATTAGTAAAAGGCCGACTGGCTTGTCCATTAAAGGGTGCTGTAACCCCCAAAGTACACTCCAAACAAAATAAAAATATATTTTCTATGTTTGTGAATTGTGTGCACTGTGGCTGCACGTGCATCAATAAAGGAGCAGCACCAAGCGTGCGCCTGTGTCCCATTAGTAAAGGGCTGACTGGCTTGCCTGTTAAAGCATGCGGTAACCCTCAAAGTACACTCCAAACAAAATAAAAAAATATTTTCCTCGTTAGTGAATTGTGTGCACTGTGGCTGCACGTGCATCAACAGAAGATCAACAACAAGCGTGCGCCTGTATCCCATTAGTAAAGGCCAGCTGGCCTGTCCATTAAAGGGTGCTGTAACCCCCAAAGTACACTCCAAACAAAATAAAAAAATATTTTCTATGTTTGTGAATTGTGTGCACTGTGGCTGCACGTGCATCAACAAAGGAGCAGCACCAAGCATGCGCCCGTGTCCCATTAGTAAAGGGCCGACTGCCTTGTCCATTAAAGGGTGCTGTAACCCCCAAAGTACACTCCAAACAAAATAAAAAAATATTTTCTATGTTTGTGAATTGTGTGCACTGTGGCTGCACGTGCATCAATACAGGAGCAGCACCAAGCGTGCGCCTGTGTCCCATTAGTAAAGGGCCGACTGGCTTGCCTGTTAAAGCATGCGGTAACCCTCAAAGTACACTCCAAACAAAATAAAAAAATATTTTCTGTGTTAGTGAATTGTGTGCACTGTGGCTGCACGTGCATCAACAGAAGATCAACAACAAGCGTGCGCCTGTGTCCCATTAGTAAAGGCCAGCTGGCCTGTCCATTAAAGGGTGCTGTAACCCCCAAAGTACACTCCAAACAAAATAAAAAAATATTTTCTATGTTTGTGAATTGTGTGCACTGTGGCTGCACATGCATCAACAAAGGAGCAGCACCAAGCGTGCGCCTGTGTCCCATTAGTAAAGGGCAAGCTGGCTTGTCCATAAAAGGGTGCTGTAACCCCCAAAGTACACTCCAAACAAAATAAAAAAATATTTTCTGTGTTTGTGAATTGTGTGCACTGTGGCTGCACTTGCATCAACAAAGGAGCAGTGCCAAGCGTGCGCCCGTGTCCCATTAGTAAAGGGCCAGCTGGCTTTTCCATTAAAGGGTGCTGTAACCCCCAAAGTACAGTCCAAACAAAATAAAAAAATATTTTCTGTGTTTGTGAATTGTGTGCACTGTGGCTGCACGTGCATCAACAAAGGAGCAGCGCCAAACATGCGCCTGTGTCCAATTAGTAAAGGGCCGGCTGGCCTGTCCATTAAAGGGTGCTGTAACCCCCAAACTACACTCCAAACAAAATAAAAAAATATTTTCTGTGTTTGTGAATTGTGAGCACTGTGGCTGCACGTGCATCAACAAAGGAGCAGCGCCAAACATGCGCCTGTGTCCAATTAGTAAAGGGCCGGCTGGCCTGTCCGTTAAAGGGTGCTGTAACCCCCAAAGTACACTCCAAACAAAATAAAAAAATATTTTCTGTGTTTGTTAAATGTGTGCACTGTGGCTGCACGTGCATCAACAAAGGAGCAGCGCCAAGCGTGCGCCTGTGTCCCATTAGTAAAGGGCTGGCTGGCTTTTCTGTAAAAGGGTGCTGTAACCCCCAAAGTATACTCCAAACAAAATAAAAAAATATCTTCTGTGTTTGTGAATTGTGTGCACTGTGGCTGCACGTGCATCAACAAAGGAGCAGTGCCAAGTGTGCGCCTGTGTCCCATTAGTAAAGGGCCGGCTGGCTTGTCCGATAAAGGGTGCTGTAACCCCCAAAGTACACTCCAAACAAAATAAAAAAATATTTTCTGTGATTGTGAATTGTGTGTACTGTGGCTGCACGTGCATCAACAAAGAAGCAGCACCAAGTGTGCTACTGTGTCCCATTAGTAAAGCGCTGGCTGGCTTTTTTGTTAAAGGGTGCTGTAACCCCCAAAGTACACTCCAAACAAAATAAAAAAATATTTTCTGTGTTTATGAATTGTGTGCACTGTGGTTGCACGTGCATCAACAAAGGAGCAGCACCAAACATGCGCCTGTGTCCCATTAGAAAAGTGCCGGCTGGCTTGTCTGTTAAAGGGTGCTGTAACACCCAAAGTACACTCCAAACAAAATAAAAAAATATTTTCTGTGTTTGTGAATTGTGTGCACTGTGGCTGCACATGCATCAAAAAAGGAGCAGTGCCAAGCGTGCGCCTGTGTCCCATAAGTAAAGGGCCGACTGGCTTGCCTGTTAAAGCATGAGGTAACCCTCAAAGTACACTGCAAACAAAATAAAAAAATATTTTCTGTGTTAGTGAATTGTGTGCACTGTGGCTGCACGTGCATCAACAAAGGAGCAGCGCCAAGTGAGCACCTGTGTCCCATTAGTAAAGGGCTGGCTGGCTTGTCCATAAAAGGGTGCTGTAACCCCCAAAGTACACTCCATACAAAATAAAAAAATATTTTCTGTGTTTGTGAATTGTGTGCACTGTGGCTGCACGTGCATCAACAAAGGAGCAGCGCCAAGCGTGCGCCTGTGACCCATTAGTAAAGGGCCGACAGGCTTGTCCATTAAAGGGTGCTGTAACCCCCAAAGTACACTCCAAACAAAATAAAAAAATATTTTCTGTGTTTGTGAACTGTGTGCACTGTGGCTGCACATGCATCAACAAAGGAGCAGTGCCAAGCGTGCGCCCGTGTCCCATTAGTAAAGGGCCAGCTGGCTTTTCCATTAAAGGGTGCTGTAACCCCCAAAGTACATGCCAAACAAAAAAAATAAATATTTTCTGTGTTTGTGAATTGTGTGCACTGTGGCTGCACGTGCATCAACAAAGGAGCAGCGCCAAATGTGCGCCTGTGTCCCATTAGTAAAGGGCCAGCTGGCTTGTCCATTAGAGGGTGCTGTAACCCTCAAAGTACACTCCAAACAAAATAAAAAAATATTTTCGGTGTCTGTGAATTGTGTGCATGGTGGCTGCACATGCATCAACATAGGAGCAGCGCCAAACATGCGCCTGTGTCCCATTAGTAAAGGTCCAGCTGGCTTGTCCGTTAAAGGGTGCTGTAACCCCCAAAGTACACTCCAAACAAAATAAAAATATATTTTCTGTGTTTGTGAATTGTGTGCACTGTGGTTGCACGTGCATCAACAAAGGAGCAGAGCCAAGTGTGCGCCTGTGTCTTATTAGTAAAGGGCCAGCTGGCTTGTCCGTTAAGGGGTGCTGTAATCCCCAAAGTACACTCCAAACAAAATAAAAAAATATTTTCTGTGTTTGAGAATTGTGTGCACTGTGGCTGCACGTGCGTCAACAAAGGAGCAGCGCCAAGCATGCGCCCGTGTCCCATTAGTAAAGGGCCAGCTGGCTTTTCCATTAAAGTGTGCTGTAACCCCCAAAGTACACTCCAAACAAAATAAAAAAATATTTTCTGTGTTTGTGAATTGTGTGCACTGTGGCTGCACGTGCATCAACAAAGAAGCAGCGCCAAATGTGCGCCTGTGTCCCATTAGTAAAGGGCCAGCTGGCTTGTCCGTTATAGGGTGCTGTAACCCTCAAAGTACACTCCAAACAAAATAAAAAAATATTTTCTGTGTCTGTGAATTGTGTGCACGGTGGCTGCACATGCATCAACATAGGAGCAGCGCCAAACATGCGCCTGTGTCCCATTAGTAAAGGTCCAGCTGGCTTGTCCGTTAAAGGGTGCTGTAACCCCCAAAGTACACTCCAAACAAAATAAAAATATATTTTCTGTGTTTGTGAATTGTGTGCACTGTGGTTGCACGTGCATCAACAAAGGAGCAGAGCCAAGTGTGCGCCTGTGTCTTATTAGTAAAGGGCCAGCTGGCTTGTCCGTTAAAGGGTGCTGTAATCCCCAAAGTACACTCCAAACAAAATAAAAAAATATTTTCTGTGTTTGAGAATTGTGTGCACTGTGGCTGCACGTGCGTCAACAAAGGAGCAGCGCCAAGCATGCGCCCGTGTCCCATTAGTAAAGGGCCGGCTGGCTTTTCCATTAAAGTGTGCTGTAACCCCCAAAGTACACTCCAAACAAAATAAAAAAATATTTTCTGTGTTTGTGAATTGTGTGCACTGTGGCTGCACGTGCATCAACAAAGGAGCAGCGCCAAGTGAGCACCTGTGTCCCATTAGTAAAAGGCCGACTGGCTTGTCCATTAAAGGGTGCTGTAACCCCCAAAGTACACTCCAAACAAAATAAAAATATATTTTCTATGTTTGTGAATTGTGTGCACTGTGGCTGCACGTGCATCAATAAAGGAGCAGCACCAAGCGTGCGCCTGTGTCCCATTAGTAAAGGGCTGACTGGCTTGCCTGTTAAAGCATGCGGTAACCCTCAAAGTACACTCCAAACAAAATAAAAAAATATTTTCCTCGTTAGTGAATTGTGTGCACTGTGGCTGCACGTGCATCAACAGAAGATCAACAACAAGCGTGTGCCTGTATCCCATTAGTAAAGGCCAGCTGGCCTGTCCATTAAAGGGTGCTGTAACCCCCAAAGTACACTCCAAACAAAATAAAAAAATATTTTCTATGTTTGTGAATTGTGTGCACTGTGGCTGCACGTGCATCAACAAAGGAGCAGCACCAAGCATGCGCCCGTGTCCCATTAGTAAAGGGCCGACTGCCTTGTCCATTAAAGGGTGCTGTAACCCCCAAAGTACACTCCAAACAAAATAAAAAAATATTTTCTATGTTTGTGAATTGTGTGCACTGTGGCTGCACGTGCATCAATAAAGGAGCAGCACCAAGCGTGCGCCTGTGTCCCATTAGTAAAGGGCCGACTGGCTTGCCTGTTAAAGCATGCGGTAACCCTCAAAGTACACTCCAAACAAAATAAAAAAATATTTTCTGTGTTTGTGAACTGTGTGCACTGTGGCTGCACATGCATCAACAAAGGAGCAGTGCCAAGCGTGCGCCCGTGTCCCATTAGTAAAGGGCCAGTTGGCTTTTCCATTAAAGGGTGCTGTAACCCCCAAAGTACATGCCAAACAAAAAAAATAAATATTTTCTGTGTTTGTGAATTGTGTGCACTGTGGCTGCACGTGCATCAACAAAGGAGCAGCGCCAAATGTGCGCCTGTGTCCCATTAGTAAAGGGCCAGCTGGCTTGTCCATTAGAGGGTGCTGTAACCCTCAAAGTACACTCCAAACAAAATAAAAAAATATTTTCGGTGTCTGTGAATTGTGTGCATGGTGGCTGCACATGCATCAACATAGGAGCAGCGCCAAACATGCGCCTGTGTCCCATTAGTAAAGGTCCAGCTGGCTTGTCCGTTAAAGGGTGCTGTAACCCCCAAAGTACACTCCAAACAAAATAAAAATATATTTTCTGTGTTTGTGAATTGTGTGCACTGTGGTTGCACGTGCATCAACAAAGGAGCAGAGCCAAGTGTGCGCCTGTGTCTTATTAGTAAAGGGCCAGCTGGCTTGTCCGTTAAGGGGTGCTGTAATCCCCAAAGTACACTCCAAACAAAATAAAAAAATATTTTCTGTGTTTGAGAATTGTGTGCACTGTGGCTGCACGTGCGTCAACAAAGGAGCAGCGCCAAGCATGCGCCCGTGTCCCATTAGTAAAGGGCCAGCTGGCTTTTCCATTAAAGTGTGCTGTAACCCCCAAAGTACACTCCAAACAAAATAAAAAAATATTTTCTGTGTTTGTGAATTGTGTGCACTGTGGCTGCACGTGCATCAACAAAGAAGCAGCGCCAAATGTGCGCCTGTGTCCCATTAGTAAAGGGCCAGCTGGCTTGTCCGTTATAGGGTGCTGTAACCCTCAAAGTACACTCCAAACAAAATAAAAAAATATTTTCTGTGTCTGTGAATTGTGTGCACGGTGGCTGCACATGCATCAACATAGGAGCAGCGCCAAACATGCGCCTGTGTCCCATTAGTAAAGGTCCAGCTGGCTTGTCCGTTAAAGGGTGCTGTAACCCCCAAAGTACACTCCAAACAAAATAAAAATATATTTTCTGTGTTTGTGAATTGTGTGCACTGTGGTTGCACGTGCATCAACAAAGGAGCAGAGCCAAGTGTGCGCCTGTGTCTTATTAGTAAAGGGCCAGCTGGCTTGTCCGTTAAAGGGTGCTGTAATCCCCAAAGTACACTCCAAACAAAATAAAAAAATATTTTCTGTGTTTGAGAATTGTGTGCACTGTGGCTGCACGTGCGTCAACAAAGGAGCAGCGCCAAGCATGCGCCCGTGTCCCATTAGTAAAGGGCCGGCTGGCTTTTCCATTAAAGTGTGCTGTAACCCCCAAAGTACACTCCAAACAAAATAAAAAAATATTTTCTGTGTTTGTGAATTGTGTGCACTGTGGCTGCACGTGCATCAACAAAGGAGCAGCGCCAAGTGAGCACCTGTGTCCCATTAGTAAAAGGCCGACTGGCTTGTCCATTAAAGGGTGCTGTAACCCCCAAAGTACACTCCAAACAAAATAAAAATATATTTTCTATGTTTGTGAATTGTGTGCACTGTGGCTGCACGTGCATCAATAAAGGAGCAGCACCAAGCGTGCGCCTGTGTCCCATTAGTAAAGGGCTGACTGGCTTGCCTGTTAAAGCATGCGGTAACCCTCAAAGTACACTCCAAACAAAATAAAAAAATATTTTCCTCGTTAGTGAATTGTGTGCACTGTGGCTGCACGTGCATCAACAGAAGATCAACAACAAGCGTGCGCCTGTATCCCATTAGTAAAGGCCAGCTGGCCTGTCCATTAAAGGGTGCTGTAACCCCCAAAGTACACTCCAAACAAAATAAAAAAATATTTTCTATGTTTGTGAATTGTGTGCACTGTGGCTGCACGTGCATCAACAAAGGAGCAGCACCAAGCATGCGCCCGTGTCCCATTAGTAAAGGGCCGACTGCCTTGTCCATTAAAGGGTGCTGTAACCCCCAAAGTACACTCCAAACAAAATAAAAAAATATTTTCTATGTTTGTGAATTGTGTGCACTGTGGCTGCACGTGCATCAATAAAGGAGCAGCACCAAGCGTGCGCCTGTGTCCCATTAGTAAAGGGCCGACTGGCTTGCCTGTTAAAGCATGCGGTAACCCTCAAAGTACACTCCAAACAAAATAAAAAAATATTTTCTGTGTTAGTGAATTGTGTGCACTGTGGCTGCACGTGCATCAACAGAAGATCAACAACAAGCGTGCGCCTGTGTCCCATTAGTAAAGGCCAGCTGGCCTGTCCATTAAAGGGTGCTGTAACCCCCAAAGTACACTCCAAACAAAATAAAAAAATATTTTCTATGTTTGTGAATTGTGTGCACTGTGGCTGCACGTGCATCAACAAAGGAGCAGCACCAAGCGTGCGCCTGTGTCCCATTAGTAAAGGGCAAGCTGGCTTGTCCATAAAAGGGTGCTGTAACCCCCAAAGTACACTCCAAACAAAATAAAAAAATATTTTCTGTGTTTGTGAATTGTGTGCACTGTGGCTGCACTTGCATCAACAAAGGAGCAGTGCCAAGCGTGCGCCCGTGTCCCATTAGTAAAGGGCCAGCTGGCTTTTCCATTAAAGGGTGCTGTAACCCCCAAAGTACAGTCCAAACAAAATAAAAAAATATTTTCTGTGTTTGTGAATTGTGTGCACTGTGGCTGCACGTGCATCAACAAAGGAGCAGCGCCAAACATGCGCCTGTGTCCAATTAGTAAAGGGCCGGCTGGCCTGTCCATTAAAGGGTGCTGTAACCCCCAAACTACACTCCAAACAAAATAAAAAAATATTTTCTGTGTTTGTGAATTGTGAGCACTGTGGCTGCACGTGCATCAACAAAGGAGCAGCGCCAAACATGCGCCTGTGTCCAATTAGTAAAGGGCCGGCTGGCCTGTCCGTTAAAGGGTGCTGTAACCCCCAAAGTACACTCCAAACAAAATAAAAAAATATTTTCTGTGTTTGTTAAATGTGTGCACTGTGGCTGCACGTGCATCAACAAAGGAGCAGCGCCAAGCGTGCGCCTGTGTCCCATTAGTAAAGGGCTGGCTGGCTTTTCTGTAAAAGGGTGCTGTAACCCCCAAAGTATACTCCAAACAAAATAAAAAAATATCTTCTGTGTTTGTGAATTGTGTGCACTGTGGCTGCACGTGCATCAACAAAGGAGCAGTGCCAAGTGTGCGCCTGTGTCCCATTAGTAAAGGGCCGGCTGGCTTGTCCGATAAAGGGTGCTGTAACCCCCAAAGTACACTCCAAACAAAATAAAAAAATATTTTCTGTGATTGTGAATTGTGTGTACTGTGGCTGCACGTGCATCAACAAAGAAGCAGCACCAAGTGTGCTACTGTGTCCCATTAGTAAAGCGCTGGCTGGCTTTTTTGTTAAAGGGTGCTGTAACCCCCAAAGTACACTCCAAACAAAATAAAAAAATATTTTCTGTGTTTATGAATTGTGTGCACTGTGGTTGCACGTGCATCAACAAAGGAGCAGCACCAAACATGCGCCTGTGTCCCATTAGAAAAGTGCCGGCTGGCTTGTCTGTTAAAGGGTGCTGTAACACCCAAAGTACACTCCAAACAAAATAAAAAAATATTTTGTGTGTTTGTGAATTGTGTGCACTGTGGCTGCACATGCATCAACAAAGGAGCAGCGCCAAGCGTGCGCCTGTGTCCCATAAGTAAAGGGCCGACTGGCTTGCCTGTTAAAGCATGAGGTAACCCTCAAAGTACACTGCAAACAAAATAAAAAAATATTTTCTGTGTTAGTGAATTGTGTGCACTGTGGCTGCACGTGCATCAACAAAGGAGCAGCGCCAAGTGAGCACCTGTGTCCCATTAGTAAAGGGCCGACTGGCTTGTCCATTAAAGGGTGCTGTAACCCCCAAAGTACACTCCAAACAAAATAAAAAAATATTTTCTATGTTTGTGAATTGTGTGCACTGTGGCTGCACGTGCATCAATAAAGGAGCAGCACCAAGCGTGCGCCTGTGTCCCATTAGTAAAGGGCTGACTGGCTTGCCTGTTAAAGCATGCGGTAACCCTCAAAGTACACTCCAAACAAAATAAAAAAATATTTTCCTCGTTAGTGAATTGTGTGCACTGTGGCTGCACGTGCATCAACAGAAGATCAACAACAAGCGTGCGCCTGTATCCCATTAGTAAAGGCCAGCTGGCCTGTCCATTAAAGGGTGCTGTAACCCCCAAAGTACACTCCAAACAAAATAAAAAAATATTTTCTATGTTTGTGAATTGTGTGCACTGTGGCTGCACGTGCATCAACAAAGGAGCAGCATGAAGCGTGCGCCTGTGTCCCATTAGTAAAGGGCTGGCTGGCTTGTCCATAAAAGGGTGCTGTAACCCCCAAAGTACACTCCATACAAAATAAAAAAATATTTTCTGTGTTTGTGAATTGTGTGCACTGTGGCTGCACGTGCATCAACAAAGGAGCAGCGCCAAGCGTGCGCCTGTGACCCATTAGTAAAGGGCCGACAGGCTTGTCCATTAAAGGGTGCTGTAACCCCCAAAGTACACTCCAAACAAAATAAAAAAATATTTTCTGTGTTTGTGAATTGTGTGCACTGTGGCTGCACATGCATCAACAAAGGAGCAGTGCCAAGCGTGCGCCCGTGTCCCATTAGTAAAGGGCCAGCTGGCTTTTCCATTAAAGGGTGCTGTAACCCCCAAAGTACATGCCAAACAAAATAAAAAAATATTTTCTGTGTTTGTGAATTGTGTGCACTGTGGCTGCACGTGCATCAACAAAGGAGCAGCGCCAAATGTGCGCCTGTGTCCCATTAGTAAAGGGCCAGCTGGCTTGTCCATTAGAGGGTGCTGTAACCCTCAAAGTACACTCCAAACAAAATAAAAAAATATTTTCGGTGTCTGTGAATTGTGTGCACGGTGGCTGCACATGCATCAACATAGGAGCAGCGCCAAACATGCGCCTGTGTCCCATTAGTAAAGGTCCAGCTGGCTTGTCCGTTAAAGGGTGCTGTAACCCCCAAAGTACACTCCAAACAAAATAAAAATATATTTTCTGTGTTTGTGAAATGTGTGCACTGTGGTTGCACGTGCATCAACAAAGGAGCAGAGCCAAGTGTGCGCCTGTGTCTTATTAGTAAAGGGCCAGCTGGCTTGTCCGTTAAAGGGTGCTGTAATCCCCAAAGTACACTCCAAACAAAATAAAAAAATATTTTCTGTGTTTGAGAATTGTGTGCACTGTGGCTGCACGTGCGTCAACAAAGGAGCAGCGCCAAGCATGCGCCCGTGTCCCATTAGTAAAGGGCCGGCTGGCTTTTCCATTAAAGTGTGCTGTAACCCCCAAAGTACACTCCAAACAAAATTAAAAAAATATTTTCTGTGTTTGTGAATTGTGTGCACTGTGGCTGCACGTGCATCAACAAAGGAGCAGCGCCAAGTGAGCACCTGTGTCCCATTAGTAAAGGGCCGACTGGCTTGTCCATTAAAGGGTGCTGTAACCCCCAAAGTACACTCCAAACAAAATAAAAATATATTTTCTATGTTTGTGAATTGTGTGCACTGTGGCTGCACGTGCATCAATAAAGGAGCAGCACCAAGCGTGCGCCTGTGTCCCATTAGTAAAGGGCTGACTGGCTTGCCTGTTAAAGCATGCGGTAACCCTCAAAGTACACTCCAAACAAAATAAAAAAATATTTTCCTCGTTAGTGAATTGTGTGCACTGTGGCTGCACGTGCATCAACAGAAGATCAACAACAAGCGTGCGCCTGTATCCCATTAGTAAAGGCCAGCTGGCCTGTCCATTAAAGGGTGCTGTAACCCCCAAAGTACACTCCAAACAAAATAAAAAAATATTTTCTATGTTTGTGAATTGTGTGCACTGTGGCTGCACGTGCATCAACAAAGGAGCAGCACCAAGCGTGCGCCTGTGTCCCATTAGTAAAGGGCCGGCTGGCTTGTCCATAAAAGGGTGCTGTAACCCCCAAAGTACACTCCATACAAAATAAAAAAATATTTTCTGTGTTTGTGAATTGTGTGCACTGTGGCTGCACGTGCATCAACAAAGGAGCAGCGCCAAGCGTGCGCCTGTGACCCATTAGTAAAGGGCCGACAGGCTTGTCCATTAAAGGGTGCTGTAACCCCCAAAGTACACTCCAAACAAAATAAAAAAATATTTTCTGTGTTTGTGAATTGTGTGCACTGTGGCTGCACATGCATCAACAAACGAGCAGTGCCAAGCGTGCGCCCGTGTCCCATTAGTAAAGGGCCAGCTGGCTTTTCCATTAAAGTGTGCTGTAACCCCCAAAGTACAAGCCAAACAAAATAACAAAATATTTTCTGTGTTTGTGAATTGTGTGCACTGTGGCTGCACGTGCATCAACAAAGGAGCAGCGCCAAATGTGCGCCTGTGTCCCATTAGTAAAGGGCCAGCTGGCTTGTCCATTAGAGGGTGCTGTAACCCTCAAAGTACACTCCAAACAAAATAAAAAAATATTTTCGGTGTCTGTGAATTGTGTGCACGGTGGCTGCACATGCATCAACATAGGAGCAGCGCCAAACATGCGCCTGTGTCCCATTAGTAAAGGTCCAGCTGGCTTGTCCGTTACAGGGTGCTGTAACCCCCAAAGTACACTCCAAACAAAATAAAAATATATTTTCTGTGTTTGTGAATTGTGTGCACTGTGGTTGCACGTGCATCAACAAAGGAGCAGAGCCAAGTGTGCGCCTGTGTCTTATTAGTAAAGGGCCAGCTGGCTTGTCCGTTAAGGGGTGCTGTAATCCCCAAAGTACACTCCAAACAAAATAAAAAAATATTTTCTGTGTTTGAGAATTGTGTGCACTGTGGCTGCACGTGCGTCAACAAAGGAGCAGCGCCAAGCATGCGCCCGTGTCCCATTAGTAAAGGGCCGTCTGGCTTTTCCATTAAAGTGTGCTGTAACCCCCAAAGTACACTCCAAACAAAATAAAAAAATATTTTCTGTGTTTGTGAATTGTGTGCACTGTGGCTGCACGTGCATCAACAAAGAAGCAGCGCCAAATGTGCGCCTGTGTCCCATTAGTAAAGGGCCAGCTGGCTTGTCCGTTAGAGGGTGCTGTAACCCTCAAAGTACACTCCAAACAAAATAAAAAAATATTTTCTGTGTCTGTGAATTGTGTGCACGGTGGCTGCACATGCATCAACATAGGAGCAGCGCCAAACATGCGCCTGTGTCCCATTAGTAAAGGTCCAGCTGGCTTGTCCGTTAAAGGGTGCTGTAACCCCCAAAGTACACTCCAAACAAAATAAAAATATATTTTCTGTGTTTGTGAATTGTGTGCACTGTGGTTGCACGTGCATCAACAAAGGAGCAGAGCCAAGTGTGCGCCTGTGTCTTATTAGTAAAGGGCCAGCTGGCTTGTCCGTTAAAGGGTGCTGTAATCCCCAAAGTACACTCCAAACAAAATAAAAAAATATTTTCTGTGTTTGAGAATTGTGTGCACTGTGGCTGCACGTGCGTCAACAAAGGAGCAGCGCCAAGCATGCGCCCATGTCCCATTAGTAAAGGGCCGGCTGGCTTTTCCATTAAAGTGTGCTGTAACCCCCAAAGTACACTCCAAACAAAATAAAAAAATATTTTCTGTGTTTGTGAATTGTGTGCACTGTGGCTGCACGTGCATCAACAAAGGAGCAGCGCCAAACATGCGCCTGTGTCCAATTAGTAAAGGGCCGGCTGGCCTGTCCGTTAAAGGGTGCTGTAACCCCCAAACTACACTCCAAACAAAATAAAAAAATATTTTCTGTGTTTGTGAATTGTGTGCACTGTGGCTGCACGTGCATCAACAAAGGAGCAGCGCCAAACATGCGCCTGTGTCCAATTAGTAAAGGGCCGGCTGGCCTGTCCGTTAAAGGGTGCTGTAACCCCCAAAGTACACTCCAAACAAAATAAAAAAATATTTTCTGTGTTTGTTAAATGTGTGCACTGTGGCTGCACGTGCATCAACAAAGGAGCAGCGCAAAGCGTGCGCCTGTGTCCCTTTAGTAAAGGGCCGGCTGGCTTGTCCAATAAAGGGTGCTGTAACCCCCAAAGTACACTCCAAACAAAATAAAAAATATTTTCTGTGTTTGTGAATTGTGTGTACTGGCGCTGCACGTGCATCAACAAAGAAGCAGCGCCAAGCGTGCTACTGTGTCCCATTAGTAAAGCGCTGGCTGGCTTTTTTGTTAAAGGGTGCTGTAACCCCCAAAGTACACTCCAAACAAAATAAAAAAATATTTTCTGTGTTTGTGAATTGTGTGTACTGTGGCTGCACGTGCATCAACAAAGAAGCAGCGCCAAGTGTGCTACTGTGTCCCATTAGTAAAGCGCTGGCTGGCTTTTTTGTTAAAGGGTGCTGTAACCCCCAAAGTACTCTCCAAACAAAATAAAAAAATATTTTCTATGTTTGTGAATTGTGTGCACTGTGGCTGCACGTGCATCAACAAAGGAGCAGCACCAAGCGTGCGCCTGTGTCCCATTAGTAAAGGGCCGGCTGGCTTGTCCATAAAAGGGTGCTGTAACCCCCAAAGTACACTCCATACAAAATAAAAAAATATTTTCTGTGTTTGTGAATTGTGTGCACTGTGGCTGCACGTGCATCAACAAAGGAGCAGCGCCAAGCGTGCGCCTGTGACCCATTAGTAAAGGGCCGACAGGCTTGTCCATTAAAGGGTGCTGTAACCCCCAAAGTACACTCCAAACAAAATAAAAAAATATTTTCTGTGTTTGTGAATTGTGTGCACTGTGGCTGCACATGCATCAACAAACGAGCAGTGCCAAGCGTGCGCCCGTGTCCCATTAGTAAAGGGCCAGCTGGCTTTTCCATTAAAGGGTGCTGTAACCCCCAAAGTACAAGCCAAACAAAATAACAAAATATTTTCTGTGTTTGTGAATTGTGTGCACTGTGGCTGCACGTGCATCAACAAAGGAGCAGCGCCAAATGTGCGCCTGTGTCCCATTAGTAAAGGGCCAGCTGGCTTGTCCATTAGAGGGTGCTGTAACCCTCAAAGTACACTCCAAACAAAATAAAAAAATATTTTCGGTGTCTGTGAATTGTGTGCACGGTGGCTGCACATGCATCAACATAGGAGCAGCGCCAAACATGCGCCTGTGTCCCATTAGTAAAGGTCCAGCTGGCTTGTCCGTTACAGGGTGCTGTAACCCCCAAAGTACACTCCAAACAAAATAAAAATATATTTTCTGTGTTTGTGAATTGTGTGCACTGTGGTTGCACGTGCATCAACAAAGGAGCAGAGCCAAGTGTGCGCCTGTGTCTTATTAGTAAAGGGCCAGCTGGCTTGTCCGTTAAGGGGTGCTGTAATCCCCAAAGTACACTCCAAACAAAATAAAAAAATATTTTCTGTGTTTGAGAATTGTGTGCACTGTGGCTGCACGTGCGTCAACAAAGGAGCAGCGCCAAGCATGCGCCCGTGTCCCATTAGTAAAGGGCCGGCTGGCTTTTCCATTAAAGTGTGCTGTAACCCCCAAAGTACACTCCAAACAAAATAAAAAAATATTTTCTGTGTTTGTGAATTGTGTGCACTGTGGCTGCACGTGCATCAACAAAGAAGCAGCGCCAAATGTGCGCCTGTGTCCCATTAGTAAAGGGCCAGCTGGCTTGTCCGTTAGAGGGTGCTGTAACCCTCAAAGTACACTCCAAACAAAATAAAAAAATATTTTCTGTGTCTGTGAATTGTGTGCACGGTGGCTGCACATGCATCAACATAGGAGCAGCGCCAAACATGCGCCTGTGTCCCATTAGTAAAGGTCCAGCTGGCTTGTCCGTTAAAGGGTGCTGTAACCCCCAAAGTACACTCCAAACAAAATAAAAATATATTTTCTGTGTTTGTGAATTGTGTGCACTGTGGTTGCACGTGCATCAACAAAGGAGCAGAGCCAAGTGTGCGCCTGTGTCTTATTAGTAAAGGGCCAGCTGGCTTGTCCGTTAAAGGGTGCTGTAATCCCCAAAGTACACTCCAAACAAAATAAAAAAATATTTTCTGTGTTTGAGAATTGTGTGCACTGTGGCTGCACGTGCGTCAACAAAGGAGCAGCGCCAAGCATGCGCCCATGTCCCATTAGTAAAGGGCCGGCTGGCTTTTCCATTAAAGTGTGCTGTAACCCCCAAAGTACACTCCAAACAAAATAAAAAAATATTTTCTGTGTTTGTGAATTGTGTGCACTGTGGCTGCACGTGCATCAACAAAGGAGCAGCGCCAAACATGCGCCTGTGTCCAATTAGTAAAGGGCCGGCTGGCCTGTCCGTTAAAGGGTGCTGTAACCCCCAAACTACACTCCAAACAAAATAAAAAAATATTTTCTGTGTTTGTGAATTGTGTGCACTGTGGCTGCACGTGCATCAACAAAGGAGCAGCGCCAAACATGCGCCTGTGTCCAATTAGTAAAGGGCCGGCTGGCCTGTCCGTTAAAGGGTGCTGTAACCCCGAAAGTACACTCCAAACAAAATAAAAAAATATTTTCTGTGTTTGTTAAATGTGTGCACTGTGGCTGCACGTGCATCAACAAAGGAGCAGCGCAAAGCGTGCGCCTGTGTCCCTTTAGTAAAGGGCCGGCTGGCTTGTCCAATAAAGGGTGCTGTAACCCCCAAAGTACACTCCAAACAAAATAAAAAATATTTTCTGTGTTTGTGAATTGTGTGTACTGGCGCTGCACGTGCATCAACAAAGAAGCAGCGCCAAGCGTGCTACTGTGTCCCATTAGTAAAGCGCTGGCTGGCTTTTTTGTTAAAGGGTGCTGTAACCCCCAAAGTACACTCCAAACAAAATAAAAAAATATTTTCTGTGTTTGTGAATTGTGTGTACTGTGGCTGCACGTGCATCAACAAAGAAGCAGCGCCAAGTGTGCTACTGTGTCCCATTAGTAAAGCGCTGGCTGGCTTTTTTGTTAAAGGGTGCTGTAACCCCCAAAGTACTCTCCAAACAAAATAAAAAAATATTTTCTGTGTTTGTGAATTGTGTGCACTGTGGCTGCACGTGCATCAACAAAGGAGCAGCGCCAAGCGTGCGCCTGTGACCCATTAGTAAAGGGCCGGCAGGCTTGTCCATTAAAGGGTGCTGTAACCCCCAAACTACACTCCAAACAAAATAAAAAAATATTTTCTGTGTTTGTGAATTGTGTGCACTGTGGCTGCACTTGCATCAACAAAGGAGCAGTGCCAAGCGTGCGCCCATGTCCCATTAGTAAAGGGCCAGCTGGCTTTTCCATTAAAGAGTGCTGTAACCCCCAAAGTACATGCCAAACAAAATAAAAAAATATTTTCTGTGTTTGTGAATTGTGTGCACTGTGGCTGCACGTGCATCAACAAAGGTGCAGCGCCAAATGTGCGCCTGTGTCCCATTAGTAAAGGGCCAGCTGGCTTGTCCATTAGAGGGTGCTGTAACCCTCAAAGTACACTCCAAACAAAATAAAAAAATATTTTCGGTGTCTGTGAATTGTGTGCACGGTGGCTGCACATGCATCAACATAGGAGCAGCGCCAAACATGCGCCTGTGTCCCATTAGTAAAGGGCCAGCTGGCTTGTCCGTTAAGGGGTGCTGTAATCCCCAAAGTACACTCCAAACAAAATAAAAAAATATTTTCTGTGTTTGAGAATTGTGTGCACTGTGGCTGCACGTGCGTCAACAAAGGAGCAGCGCCAAGCATGCGCCCGTGTCCCATTAGTAAAGGGCCGGCTGGCTTTTCCATTAAAGTGTGCTGTAACCCCCAAAGTACACTCCAAACAAAATAAAAAAATATTTTCTGTGTTTGTGAATTGTGTGCACTGTGGCTGCACGTGCATCAACAAAGAAGCAGCGCCAAATGTGCGCCTGTGTCCCATTAGTAAAGGGCCAGCTGGCTTGTCCGTTAGAGGGTGCTGTAACCCTCAAAGTACACTCCAAACAAAATAAAAAAATATTTTCTGTGTTTGTGAATTGTGTGCACTGTGGCTGCACTTGCAACTACAAAGGAGCAGTGCCAAGCGTGCGCCTGTGTCCCATTAGTAAACGGCCAGCTGGCTTTTCCATTAAAGGGTGCTGTAACCCTCAAAGTACATGCCAAACAAAATAAAAAAATATTTTCTGTGTTTGTGAATTGTGTGCACTGTGGCTGCACGTGCATCAACATAGAAGCAGCGCCAAGCATGCACCTGTGTCCCATTAGTAAAGGGCTGGCTGGCTTCTTTGTTAAAGGGTGCTGTAACTCCCAAAGTACACTCCAAACAAAATAAAAAAATATTTTCTGTGTTTGTGAATTGTGTGCACTGTGGTTGCACGTGCATCAACAATGGAGCAGCACCAAACATGCGCCTGTGTCCCATTAGTAAAGGGCCAGCTGGCTTGTCCGTTAAAGGGTGCTGTAACACCCAAAGTACACTCCAAACAAAATAAAAAAATATTTTCTGTGTTTGTGAATTGTGTGCACTGTGGCTGCACATGTACCAACATAGGAGAAGCGCCACACATGCGCCTGTGTCCCATTAGTAAAGGGCCAGCTGGCTTGTCCATTAAATGGTGCTGTAACCCCCAAAGTACACTCCAAACAAAATAAAAAAATATTTTCTGTGTTTGTGAATTGTTTGCACTGTGGTTGCACGTGCTTCAACAAAGGAGCAGCGCCAAGCGTGCGCCTTTGTCCCATTAGTAAAGGGCCAGCTGGGTTGTCCACTAAAGAGTGCTGTAACCCCCAAAGTACACTCCAAACAAAATAAAAAAATATTTTCTGTCTTTGTGAATTGTGTGCACTGTGGCCGCAGGTGCATCAACAAAGGAGCAGCGCCAAACATGCGCCTGTGTCCCATTAGTAAAGGGCAAGCTGGGTTGACAATTAAAGGGTGCTGTAACCCCCAAAGTACACTCCCAACAAAATAAAAAAATGTTTTCTCTGTTTGTGAATTGTGTGCACTGTGGCTGCACTTGCATCTACAAAGGAGCAGTGCCAACCGTGCGCCTGTGTCCCATTAGTAAAGGTCCGGCTGGCTTTTCCATTAAAGTGTGCTGTAACCCCCAAAGTACACTCCAAACAAAATAAAAAAATATTTTCTGTGTTTGTGAATTATGTGCACTGTGGCTGCACGTGCATCAACAAAGGAGCAGCGCCAAACATGCGCCTGTGTCCAATTAGTAAAGGGCCGGCTGGCCTGTCCATTAAAGGGTGCTGTAACCCCCAAACTACACTCCAAACAAAATAAAAAAATATTTTCTGTGTTTGTGAATTGTGAGCACTGTGGCTGCACGTGCATCAACAAAGGAGCAGCGCCAAACATGCGCCTGTGTCCAATTAGTAAAGGGCCGGCTGGCCTGTCCATTAAAGGGTGCTGTAACCCCCAAAGTACACTCCAAACAAAATAAAAAAATATTTTCTGTGTTTGTTAAATGTGTGCACTGTGGCTGCACGTGCATCAACAAAGGAGCAGCGCCAAGCGTGCGCCTGTGTCCCATTAGTAAAGGGCTGGCTGGCTTTTCTGTAAAAGGGTGCTGTAATCCCCAAAGTATACTCCAAACAAGATAAAAAAATATCTTCTGTGTTTGTGAATTGTGTGCACTGTGGCTGCACGTGCATCAACAAAGGAGCAGTGCCAAGTGTGCGCCTGTGTCCCATTAGTAAAGGGCCGGCTGGCTTGTCCGATAAAGGGTGCTGTAACCCCCAAAGTACACTCCAAACAAAATAAAAAAATATTTTCTGTGATTGTGAATTGTGTGTACTGTGGCTGCACGTGCATCAACAAAGAAGCAGCGCCAAGCGTGCTACTGTGTCCCATTAGTAAAGCGCTGGCTGGCTTTTTTGCTAAAGGGTGCTGTAACCCCCAAAGTACACTCCAAACAAAATAAAAAAATATTTTCTGTGTTTATGAATTGTGTGCACTGTGGTTGCACGTGCATCAACAAAGGAGCAGCACCAAACATGCGCCTGTGTCCCATTAGAAAAGTGCCAGCTGGCTTGTCCGTTAAAGGGTGCTGTAACACCCAAAGTACACTCCAAACAAAATAAAAAAATATTTTCTGTGTTTGTGAATTGTGTGCACTGTGGCTGCACATGCATCAACAAAGGATCAGTGCCAAGCGTGCGCCTGTGTCCCATAAGTAAAGGGCCGACTGGCTTGCCTGTTAAAGCATGAGGTAACCCTCAAAGTACACTGCAAACAAAATAAAAAAATATTTTCTGTGTTAGTGAATTGTGTGCACTGTGGCTGCACGTGCATCGACAAAGGAGCAGCGCCAAGTGAGCACCTGTGTCCCATTAGTAAAGGGCCGACTAGCTTGTCCATTAAAGGGTGCTGTAACCCCCAAAGTACACTCCAAACAAAATATAAAAATATTTTCTATGTTTGTGAATTGTGTGCACTGTGGCTGCACGTGCAACAATAAAGGAGCAGCACCAAGCATGCGCCTGTGTCCCATTAGTAAAGGGCCGACTGGCTTGCCTGTTAAAGCATGCGGTAACCCTCAAAGTACACTCCAAACAAAATAAAAAAATATTTTCTGTGTTAGTGAATTGTGTGCACTGTGGCTGCACGTGCATCAACAGAAGATCAACAACAAGCGTGCGCCTGTATCCCATTAGTAAAGGCCAGCTGGCCTGTCCATTAAAGGGTGCTGTAACCCCCAAAGTACACTCCATACAAAATAAAAAAATATTTTCTGTGTTTGTGAATTGTGTGCACTGTGGCTGCACGTGCATCAACAAAGGAGCAGCGCCAAGCGTGCGCCTGTGACCCATTAGTAAAGGGCCGACAGGCTTGTCCATTAAAGGGTGCTGTAACCCCCAAAGTACACTCCAAACAAAATAAAAAAATATTTTCTGTGTTTGTGAATTGTGTGCACTGTGGCTGCACATGCATCAACAAAGGAGCAGTGCCAAGCGTGCGCCCGTGTCCCATTAGTAAAGGGCCAGCTGGCTTTTCCATTAAAGGGTGCTGTAACCCACAAAGTACATGCCAAACAAAATAAAAAAATATTTTCTGTGTTTGTGAATTGTGTGCACTGTGGCTGCACGTGCATCAACAAAGGAGCAGTGCCAAATGTGCGCCTGTGTCCCATTAGTAAAGGGCCAGCTGGCTTGTCCATTAGAGGGTGCTGTAACCCTCAAAGTACACTCCAAACAAAATAAAAAAATATTTTCGGTGTCTGTGAATTGTGTGCACGGTGGCTGAACATGCATCAACATAGGAGCAGCGCCAAACATGCGCCTGTGTCCCATTAGTAAAGGTCCAGCTGGCTTGTCCGTTAAAGGGTGCTGTAACCCCCAAAGTACACTCCAAACAAAATAAAAATATATTTTCTGTGTTTGTGAATTGTGTGCACTGTGGTTGCACGTGCATCAACAAAGAAGCAGCGCCAAATGTGCGCCTGTGTCCCATTAGTAAAGGGCCAGCTGGCTTGTCCGTTAGAGGGTGCTGTAACCCTCAAAGTACACTCCAAACAAAATAAAAAAATATTTTCTGTGTCTGTGAATTGTGTGCACGGTGGCTGCACATGCATCAACATAGGAGCAGCGCCAAACATGCGCCTGTGTCCCATTAGTAAAGGTCCAGCTGGCTTGTCCGTTAAAGGGTGCTGTAACCCCCAAAGTACACTCCAAACAAAATAAAAATATATTTTCTGTGTTTGTGAATTGTGTGCACTGTGGTTGCACGTGCATCAACAAAGGAGCAAAGCCAAGTGTGCGCCTGTGTCTTATTAGTAAAGGGCCAGCTGGCTTGTCCGTTAAAGGGTGCTGTAATCCCCAAAGTACACTCCAAACAAAATAAAAAAATATTTTCTGTGTTTGAGAATTGTGTGCACTGTGGCTGCACGTGCGTCAACAAAGGAGCAGCGCCAAGCATGCACCCGTGTCCCATTAGTAAAGGGCCGGCTGGCTTTTCCATTAAAGTGTGCTGTAACCCCCAAAGTACACTCCAAACAAAATAAAAAAATATTTTCTGTGTTTGTGAATTGTGTGCACTGTGGCTGCACGTGCATCAACAAAGGAGCAGCGCCGAACATGCGCCTGTGTCCAATTAGTAAAGGGCCGGCTGGCCTGTCTGTTAAAGGGTGCTGTAACCCCCAAACTACACTCCAAACAAAATAAAAAAATATTTTCTGTGTTTGTGAATTGTGAGCACAGTGGGTGCACGTGCATCAACAAAGGAGCAGCGCCAAACATGCGCCTGTGTCCAATTAGTAAAGGGCCGGCTGGCCTGTCCGTTAAAGGGTGCTGTAACCCCCAAAGTACACTCCAAACAAAATAAAAAAATATTTTCTGTGTTTGTTAAATGTGTGCACTGTGGCTGCACGTGCATCAACAAAGGAGCAGCGCAAAGCGTGCGCCTGTGTCCCATTAGTAAAGGGCCGGCTGGCTTGTCCGATAAAGGGTGCTGTAACCCCCAAAGTACACTCCAAACAAAATAAAAAAATATTTTCTGTGTTTGTGAATTGTGTGTACTGTGGCTGCACGTGCATCAACAAAGAAGCAGCGCCAAGCGTGCTACTGTGTCCCATTAGTAAAGCGCTGGCTGGCTTTTTTGTTAAAGGGTGCTGTAACCCCCAAAGTACACTCCAAACAAAATAAAAAAATATTTTCTGTGTTTGTGAATTGTGTGTACTGTGGCTGCACGTGCATCAACAAAGAAGCAGCGCCAAGTGTGCTACTGTGTCCCATTAGTAAAGCGCTGGCTGGCTTTTTTGTTAAAGGGTGCTGTAACCCCCAAAGTACTCTCCAAACAAAATAAAAAAATATTTTCTGTGTTTGTGAATTGTGAGCACTGTGGCTGCACGTGCATCAACAAAGGAGCAGCGCCAAGCTTGCGCCTGTGACCCATTAGTAAAGGGCCAGCAGGCTTGTCCATAAAAGGGTGCTGTAACCCCCAAAGTACACTCCAAACAAAATAAAA
Organism: Taudactylus pleione; assembly: GCA_031769625.1. Taxonomy (NCBI): domain Eukaryota; kingdom Metazoa; phylum Chordata; class Amphibia; order Anura; family Myobatrachidae; genus Taudactylus; species Taudactylus pleione. Next base: position 13,170,581 of record JAUIMM010000137.1, on the reverse strand, counting down.
AAATATTTTCTGTGTTTGTGAATTGTGTGCACTGTGGCTGCACTTGCATCAACAAAGGAGCAGTGCCAAGCGTGCGCCCATGTCCCATTAGTAAAGGGCCAGCTGGCTTTTCCATTAAAGAGTGCTGTAACCCCCAAAGTACATGCCAAACAAAATAAAAAAATATTTTCTGTGTTTGTGAATTGTGTGCACTGTGGCTGCACGTGCATCAACAAAGGAGCAGCGCCAAATGTGCGCCTGTGTCCCATTAGTAAAGAGCCGACTGGCTTGTCCATTAAAGGGTGCTGTAACCCCCAAAGTACACTCCAAACAAAATAAAAAAATATTTTCTGTGTTTGTGAATTGTGTGCACTGTGGCTGCACTTGCAACTACAAAGGAGCAGTGCCAAGCGTGCGCCTGTGTCCCATTAGTAAACGGCCAGCTGGCTTTTCCATTAAAGGGTGCTGTAACCCTCAAAGTACATGCCAAACAAAATAAAAAAATATTTTCTGTGTTTGTGAATTGTGTGCACTGTGGCTGCACGTGCATCAACATAGAAGCAGCGCCAAGCATGCACCTGTGTCCCATTAGTAAAGGGCTGGCTGGCTTCTTTGTTAAAGGGTGCTGTAACTCCCAAAGTACACTCCAAACAAAATAAAAAAATATTTTCTGTGTTTGTGAATTGTGTGCACTGTGGTTGCACGTGCATCAACAATGGAGCAGCACCAAACGTGCGCCTGTGTCCCATTAGTAAAGGGCCAGCTGGCTTGTCCGTTAAAGGGTGCTGTAACACCCAAAGTACACTCCAAACAAAATAAAAAAATATTTTCTGTGTTTGTGAATTGTGTGCACTGTGGCTGCACATGTACCAACATAGGAGCAGCGCCACACATGCGCCTGTGTCCCATTAGTAAAGGGCCAGCTGGCTTGTCCATTAAATGGTGCTGTAACCCCCAAAGTACACTCCAAACAAAATAAAAAAATATTTTCTGTGTTTGTGAATTGTTTGCACTGTGGTTGCACGTGCTTCAACAAAGGAGCAGCGCCAAGCGTGCGCCTTTGTCCCATAAGTAAAGGGCCAGCTGGGTTGTCCACTAAAGAGTGCTGTAACCCCCAAAGTACACTCCAAACAAAATAAAAAAATATTTTCTGTCTTTGTGAATTGTGTGCACTGTGGCCGCAGGTGCATCAACAAAGGAGCAGCGCCAAACATGCGCCTGTGTCCCATTAGTAAAGGGCAAGCTGGGTTGACAATTAAAGGGTGCTGTAACCCCCAAAGTACACTCCCAACAAAATAAAAAAATGTTTTCTCTGTTTGTGAATTGTGTGCACTGTGGCTGCACTTGCATCTACAAAGGAGCAGTGCCAACCGTGCGCCTGTGTCCCATTAGTAAAGGTCCGGCTGGCTTTTCCATTATAGTGTGCTGTAACCCCCAAAGTACACTCCAAACAAAATAAAAAAATATTTTCTGTGTTTGTGAATTATGTGCACTGTGGCTGCACGTGCATCAACAAAGGAGCAGCGCCAAACATGCGCCTGTGTCCAATTAGTAAAGGGCCGGCTGGCCTGTCCGTTAAAGGGTGCTGTAACCCCCAAACTACACTCCAAACAAAATAAAAAAATATTTTCTGTGTTTGTGAATTGTGAGCACTGTGGCTGCACGTGCATCAACAAAGGAGCAGCGCCAAACATGCGCCTGTGTCCAATTAGTAAAGGGCTGGCTGGCCTGTCCGTAAAAGGGTGCTGTAACCCCCAAAGTACACTCCAAACAAAATAAAAAAATTATTTCTGTGTTTGTTAAATGTGTGCACTGTGGCTGCACGTGCATCAACAAAGGAGCAGCGCCAAGCGTGCGCCTGTGTCCCATTAGTAAAGGGCTGGCTGGCTTTTCTGTAAAAGGGTGCTGTAACCCCCAAAGTATACTCCAAACAAGATAAAAAAATATCTTCTGTGTTTGTGAATTGTGTGCACTGTGGCTGCACGTGCATCAACAAAGGAGCAGTGCCAAGTGTGCGCCTGTGTCCCATTAGTAAAGGGCCGGCTGGCTTGTCCGATAAAGGGTGCTGTAACCCCCAAAGTACACTCCAAACAAAATAAAAAAATATTTTCTGTGATTGTGAATTGTGTGTACTGTGGCTGCACGTGCATCAACAAAGAAGCAGCGCCAAGCGTGCTACTGGGTCCCATTAGTAAAGCGCTGGCTGGCTTTTTTGTTAAAGGGTGCTGTAACCCCCAAAGTACACTCCAAACAAAATAAAAAAATATTTTCTGTGTTTATGAATTGTGTGCACTGTGGTTGCACGTGCATCAACAAAGGAGCAGCACCAAACATGCGCCTGTGTCCCATTAGAAAAGTGCCGGCTGGCTTGTCCGTTAAAGGGTGCTGTAACACCCAAAGTACACTCCAAACAAAATAAAAAAATATTTTCTGTGTTTGTGAATTGTGTGCACTGTGGCTGCACATGCATCAACAAAGGAGCAGTGCCAAGCATGAGCCTGTGTCCCATAAGTAAAGGGCCGACTGGCTTGCCTGTTAAAGCATGAGGTAACCCTCAAAGTACACTGCAAACAAAATAAAAAAATATTTTCTGTGTTAGAGAATTGTGTGCACTGTGGCTGCACGTGCATCAACAAAGGAGCAGCGCCAAGTGAGCACCTGTGTCCCATTAGTAAAGGGCCGACTGGCTTGTCCATTAAAGGGTGCTGTAACCCCCAAAGTACACTCCAAACAAAATAAAAAAATATTTTCTATGTTTGTGAATTGTGTGCACTGTGGCTGCACGTGCAACAATAAAGGAGAAGCACAAAGCATGCGCCTGTGTCCCATTAGTAAAGGGCCGACTGGCTTGCCTGTTAAAGCATGCGGTAACCCTCAAAGTACACTCCAAACAAAATAAAAAAATATTTTCTGTGTTAGTGAATTGTGTGCACTGTGGCTGCACGTGCATCAACAGAAGATCAACAACAAGCGTGCGCCTGTATCCCATTAGTAATGGCCAGCTGGCCTGTCCATTAAAGGGTGCTGTAACCCCCAAAGTACACTCCAAACAAAATAAAAAAATATTTTCTATGTTTGTGAATTGTGTGCACTGTGGCTGCACGTGCATCAACAAAGGAGCAGCACCAAGCGTGCGCCTGTGTCCCATTAGTAAAGGGCCGGCTGGCTTGTCCATAAAAGGGTGCTGTAACCCCCAAAGTACACTCCATACAAAATAAAAAAATATTTTCTGTGTTTGTGAATTGTGTGCACTGTGGCTGCACGTGCATCAACAAAGGAGCAGCGCCAAGCGTGCGCCTGTGACCCATTAGTAAAGGGCCAACAGGCTTGTCCATTAAAGGGTGCTGTAACCCCCAAAGTACACTCCAAACAAAATAAAAAAATATTTTCTGTGTTTGTGAATTGTGTGCACTGTGGCTGCACATGCATCAACAAAGGAGCAGTGCCAAGTGTGCGCCCGTGTCCCATTAGTAAAGGGCCAGCTGGCTTTTCCATTAAAGGGTGCTGTAACCCCCAAAGTACATGCCAAACAAAATAAAAAAATATTTTCTGTGTTTGTGAATTGTGTGCACTGTGGCTGCACGTGCATCAACAAAGGAGCAGCGCCAAATGTGCGCCTGTGTCCCATTAGTAAAGGGCCAGCTGGCTTGTCCGTTAGAGGGTGCTGTAACCCTCAAAGTACACTCCAAACAAAATAAAAAAATATTTTCTGTGTCTGTGAATTGTTGGCACGGTGGCTGCACATGCATCAACATAGGAGCAGCGCCAAACATGCGCCTGTGTCCCATTAGTAAAGGTCCAGCTGGCTTGTCCGTTAAAGGGTGCTGTAACCCCCAAAGTACACTCCAAACAAAATAAAAATATATTTTCTGTGTTTGTGAATTGTGTGCACTGTGGTTGCACGTGCATCAACAAAGGAGCAGAGCCAAGTGTGCGCCTGTGTCTTATTAGTAAAGGGCAAGCTGGCTTGTCCGTTAAAGGGTGCTGTAATCCCCAAAGTACACTCCAAACAAAATAAAAAAATATTTTCTGTGTTTGAGAATTGTGTGCACTGTGGCTGCACGTGCGTCAACAAAGGAGCAGCGCCAAACATGCGCCTGTGTCCCATTAGAAAAGTGCCGGCTGGCTTGTCCGTTAAAGGGTGCTGTAACACCCAAAGTACACTCCAAACAAATTAAAAAAATATTTTCTGTGTTTGTGAATTGTGTGCACTGTGGCTGCACATGCATCAACAAAGGAGCAGTGCCAAGCGTGCGCCTGTGTCCCATAAGTAAAGGGCCGACTGGCTTGCCTGATAAAGCATGCGGTAACCCTCAAAGTACACTGCAAACAAAATAAAAAAATATTTTCTGTGTTAGTGAATTGTGTGCACTGTGGCTGCACGTGCATCATCAAAGGAGCAGCGCCAAGTGAGCACCTGTGTCCCATTAGTAAAGGGCCGACTGGCTTGTCCATTAAAGGGTGCTGTAACCCCCAAAGTACACTCCAAACAAAATAAAAAAATATTTTCTATGTTTGTGAATTGTGTGCACTGTGGCTGCACGTGCATCAATAAAGGAGCAGCACCAAGCGTGCGCCTGTGTCCCATTAGTAAAGGGCCGACTTGCTTGCCTGTTAAAGCATGCGGTAACCCTCAAAGTACACTCCAAACAAAATAAAAAAATATTTTCTGTGTTAGTGAATTGTGTGCACTGTGGCTGCACGTGCATCAACAGAAGATCAACGACAAGTGTGCGCCTGTGTCCCATTAGTAAAGGCCAGCTGGCCTGTCCATTAAAGGGTGCTGTAACCCCCAAAGTACACTCCAAACAAAATAAAAAAATATTTTCTATGTTTGTGAATTGTGTGCACTGTGGCTGCACGTGCATCAACAAAGGAGCAGCACCAAGCGTGCGCCTGTGTCCCATTAGTAAAGGGCCGGCTGGCTTGTCCATAAAAGGGTGCTGTAACCCCCAAAGTACACTCCATACAAAATAAAAAATATTTTCTGTGTTTGTGAATTGTGTGCACTGTGGCTGCACGTGCATCAACAAAGGAGCAGCGCCAAGCGTGCGCCTGTGACCCATTAGTAAAGGGCCAGCTGGCTTTTCCATTAAAGGGTGCTGTAACCCCCAAAGTACACTCCAAACAAAATAAAAAAATATTTTCTGTGTTTGTGAATTGTGTGCACTGTGGCTGCATGTGCATCAACAAAGGAGCAGCGCCAAACATGCGCCTGTGTCCAATTAGTAAAGGGCCGGCTGGCCTGTCCGTTAAAGGGTGCTGTAACCCCCAAACTACACTCCAAACAAAATAAAAAATATTTTCTGTGTTTGTGAATTGTGAGCACTGTGGCTGCACGTGCATCAACAAAGGAGCAGCGCCAAACATCCGCCTGTGTCCAATTAGTAAAGGGCCGGATGGCCTGTCCATTAAAGGGTGCTGTAACCCCCAAAGTACACTCCAAACAAAATAAAAAAATATTTTCTGTGTTTGTTAAATGTGTGCACTGTGGCTGCACGTGCATCAACAAAGGAGCAGCGCCAAGCGTGCGCCTGTGTCCCATTAGTAAAGGGCCGACTGGCTTGTCCATTAAAGGGTGCTGTAACCCCCAAAGTACACTCCAAACAAAATAAAAAAATATTTTCTATGTTTGTGAATTGTGTGCACTGTGGCTGCACGTGCATCAACAAAGGAGCAGCACCAGGCGTGCGCCTGTGTCCCATTAGTAAAGGGCCGGCTGGCTTGTCCATAAAAGGGTGCTGTAACCCCCAAAGTACACACCATACAATATAAAAAAATATTTTCTGTGTTTGTGAATTGTGTGCACTGTGGCTGCACGTGCATCAACAAAGGAGCAGCGCCAAGCGTGCGCCTGTGACCCATTAGTAAAGGGCCGACAGGCTTGTCCATTAAAGGGTGCTGTAACCCCCAAAGTACACTCCAAACAAAATAAAAAAATATTTTCTGTGTTTGTGAATTGTGTGCACTGTGGCTGCACATGCATCAACAAAGGAGCAGTGCCAAGCGTGCGCCCGTGTCCCATTAGTAAAGGGCCAGCTGGCTTTTCCATTAAAGGGTGCTGTAACCCCCAAAGTACATGCCAAACAAAATAAAAAAATATTTTCTGTGTTTGTGAATTGTGTGCACTGTGGCTGCACGTGCATAAACAAAGGAGCAGCGCCAAATGTGCGCCTGTGTCCCATTAGTAAAGGGCCAGCTGGCTTGTCCGTTAGAGGGTGCTGTAACCCTCAAAGTACACTCCAAACAAAATAAAAAAATATTTTCTGTGTCTGTGAATTGTGTGCACGGTGGCTGCACATGCATCAATATAGGAGCAGCGCCAAACATGCGCCTGTGTCCCATTAGTAAAGGTCCAGCTGGCTTGTCCGTTAAAGGGTGCTGTAACCCCCAAAGTACACTCCAAACAAAATAAAAATATATTTTCTGTGTTTGTGAATTGTGTGCACTGTGGTTGCATGTGCATCAACAAAGGAGCAGAGCCAAGTGTGCGCCTGTGTCTTATTAGTAAAGGGCCAGCTGGCTTGTCCGTTAAAGGGTGCTGTAATCCCCAAAGTACACTCCAAACAAAATAAAAAAATATTTTCTGTGTTTGAGAATTGTGTGCACTGTGGCTGCACGTGCGTCAACAAAGGAGCAGCGCCAAGCATGCGCCCGTGTCCCATTAGTAAAGGGCCGGCTGTCTTTTCCATTAAAGTGTGCTGTAACCCCCAAAGTACACTCCAAACAAAATAAAAAAATATTTTCTGTGTTTGTGAATTGTGTGCACTGTGGCTGCATGTGCGTCAACAAAGGAGCAGCGCCAAATGTGCGCCTGTGTCCCATTAGTAAAGGGCCAGCTGGCTTGTCCGTTAGAGGGTGCTGTAACCTTCAAAGTACACTCCAAACAAAATAAAAAAATATTTTCTGTGTCTGTGAATTGTGTGCACGGTGGCTGCACATGCATCAACATAGGAGCAGCGCCAAACATGCGCCTGTGTCCCATTAGTAAAGGTCCAGCTGGCTTGTCCGTTAAAGGGTGCTGTAACCCCCAAACTACACTACAAACAAAATAAAAATATATTTTCTGTGTTTGTGAATTGTGTGCACTGTGGTTGCACGTGCATCAACAAAGGAGCAGAGCCAAGTGTGCGCCTGTGTCTTATTAGTAAAGGGCCAGCGGGCTTGTCCGTTAAAGGGTGCTGTAATCCCCAAAGTAAACTCCAAATAAAATAAAAAAATATTTTCTGTGTTTGAGAATTGTGTGCACTGTGGCTGCACGTGCGTCAACAAAGGAGCAGCGCCAAGCATGCGCCCGTGTCCCATTAGAAAAGTGCCGGCTGGCTTGTCCGTTAAAGGGTGCTGTAACACCCAAAGTACACTCCAAACAAATTAAAAAAATATTTTCTGTGTTTGTGAATTGTGTGCACTGTGGCTGCACATGCATCAACAAAGGAGCAGTGCCAAGCGTGCGCCTGTGTCCCATAAGTAAATGGCCGACTGGCTTGCCTGTTAAAGCATGCGGTAACCCTCAAAGTACACTGCAAACAAAATAAAAAAATATTTTCTGTGTTAGTGAATTGTGTGCACTGTGGCTGCACGTGCATCATCAAAGGAGCAGTGCCAAGTGAGCACCTGTGTCCCATTAGTAAAGGGCCGACTGGCTTGTCCATTAAAGGGTGCTGTAACCCCCAAAGTACACTCCAAATAAAATAAAAAAATATTTTCTATGTTTGTGAATTGTGTGCACTGTGGCTGCACGTGCATCAATAAAGGAGCAGCACCAAGCGTGCGCCTGTGTCCCATTAGTAAAGGGCCAACTGGCTTGCCTGTTAAAGCATGCGGTAACCCTCAAAGTACACTCCAAACAAAATAAAAAAATATTTTCTGTGTTAGTGAATTGTGTGCACTGTGGCTGCACGTGCATCAACAGAAGATCAACGACAAGCGTGCGCCTGTGTCCCATTAGTAAAGGCCAGCTGGCCTGTCCATTAAAGGGTGCTGTAACCCCCAAAGTACACTCCAAACAAAATAAAAAAATATTTTCTATGTTTGTGAATTGTGTGCACTGTGGCTGCACGTGCATCAACAAAGGAGCAGCACCAAGCGTGCGCCTGTGTCCCATTAGTAAAGGGCCGGCTGGCTTGTCCATAAAAGGGTGCTGTAACCCCCAAAGTACACTCCATACAAAATAAAAACTATTTTCTGTGTTTGTGAATTGTGTGCACTGTGGCTGCACGTGCATCAACAAAGGAGCAGCGCCAAGCGTGCGCCTGTGACCCATTAGTAAAGGGCCAGCTGGCTTTTCCATTAAAGGGTGCTGTAACCCCCAAAGTACACTCCAAACAAAATAAAAAAATATTTTCTGTGTTTGTGAATTGTGTGCACTGTGGCTGCACGTGCATCAACAAAGGAGCAGCGCCAAACATGCGCCTGTGTCCAATTAGTAAAGGGCCGGCTGGCCTGTCCGTTAAAGGGTGCTGTAACCCCCAAACTACACTCCAAACAAAATAAAAAAATATTTTCTGTGTTTGTGAATTGTGAGCACTGTGGCTGCACGTGCATCAACAAAGGAGCAGCGCCAAACATCCGCCTGTGTCCAATTAGTAAAGGGCCGGATGGCCTGTCCGTTAAAGGGTGCTGGAACCCCCAAAGTACACTCCAAACAAAATAAAAAAATATTTTCTGTGTTTGTTAAATGTGTGCACTGTGGCTGCACGTGCATCAACAAAGGAGCAGCGCCAAGCGTGCGCCTGTGTCCCATTAGTAAAGGGCTGGCTGGCTTTTCTGTAAAAGGGTGCTGTAACCCCCAAAGTATACTCCAAACAAAATAAAAAATATCTTCTGTGTTTGTGAATTGTGTGCACTGTGGCTGCACGTGCATCAACAAAGGAGCAGTGCCAAGTGTGCGCCTGTGTCCCATTAGTAAAGGGCCAGCTGGCTTGTCTGATAAAGGGTGCTGTAACCCCCAAAGTACACTCCAAACAAAATAAAAAAATATTTTCTGTGATTGTGAATTGTGTGTTCTGTGGCTGCACGTGCATCAACAAAGAAGCAGCGCCAAGCGTGCTACTGTGTCCCATTAGTAAAGCACTGGCTGGATTTTTTGTTAAAGGGTGCTGTAACCCCCAAAGTACACTCCAAAGAAAATAAAAAAATATTTTCTGTTTTTATGAATTGTGTGCACTGTGGTTGCACGTGCATCAACAAAGGAGCAGCACCAAACATGCGCCTGTGTCCCATTAGAAAAGTGCCGGCTGGCTTGTCCGTTAAAGGGTGCTGTAACACCCAAAGTACACTCCAAACAAAATAAAAAAATATTTTCTGTGTTTGTGAATTGTGTGCACTGTGGCTGCACATGCATCAACAAAGGAGCAGTGCCAAGCGTGCGCCTGTGTCCCATAAGTAAAGGGCCGACTGGCTTGCCTGTTAAAGCATGAGTTAACCCACAAAGTACACTCCAAACAAAATAAAAAAATATTTTCTGTGTTAGTGAATTGTGTGCACTGTGGCTGCACGTGCATCAACAAAGGAGCAGCGCCAAGTGAGCACCTGTGTCCCATTAGTAAAGGGCCGACTGGCTTGTCCATTAAAGGGTGCTGTAACCCCCAAAGTACACTCCAAACAAAATAAAAAAATATTTTCTATGTTTGTGAATTGTGTGCACTGTGGCTGCACGTGCATCAATAAAGGAGCAGCACCAAGCGTGCGCCTGTGTCCCATTAGTAAAGGGCCGACTGGCTTGCCTGTTAAAGCATGCGGTAACCCTCAAAGTACACTCCAAACAAAATAAAAAAATATTTTCTGTGTTAGTGAATTGTGTGCACTGTGGCTGCACGTGCATCAACAGAAGATCAACAACAAGCGTGCGCCTGTATCCCATTAGTAAAGGCCAGCTGGCCTGTCCATTAAAGGGTGCTGTAACCCCCAAAGTACACCCCAAACAAAATAAAAAAATATTTTCTATGTTTGTGAATTGTGTGCACTGTGGCTGCACGTGCATCAACAAAGGAGCAGCACCAGGCGTGCGCCTGTGTCCCATTAGTAAAGGGCCGGCTGGCTTGTCCATAAAAGGGTGCTGTAACCCCCAAAGTACACACCATACAATATAAAAAAATATTTTCTGTGTTTGTGAATTGTGTGCACTGTGGCTGCACGTGCATCAACAAAGGAGCAGCGCCAAGCGTGCGCCTGTGACCCATTAGTAAAGGGCCGACAGGCTTTTCCATTAAAGGGTGCTGTAACCCCCAAAGTACATGGCAAACAAAATAAAAAAATATTTTCTGTGTTTGTGAATTGTGAGCACTGTGGCTGCACGTGCATCAACAAAGGAGCAGCGCCAAATGTGCGCCTGTGTCCCATTAGTAAAGGGCCAGCTGGCTTGTCCGTTAGAGGGTGCTGTAACCCTCAAAGTACACTCCAAACAAAATAAAAAAATATTTTCTGTGTTTGTTAAATGTGTGCACTGTGGCTGCACGTGCATCAACAAAGGAGCAGCGCCAAGCGTGCGCCTGTGTCCCATTAGTAAAGGGCTGGCTGGCTTTTCTGTAAAAGGGTGCTGTAACCCCCAAAGTATACTCCAAACAAAATAAAAAATATCTTCTGTGTTTGTGAATTGTGTGCACTGTGGCTGCACGTGCATCAACAAAGGAGCAGTGCCAAGTGTGCGCCTGTGTCCCATTAGTAAAGGGCCGGCTGGCTTGTCTGATAAAGGGTGCTGTAACCCCCAAACTACACTCCAAACAAAATAAAAAAATATTTTCTGTGATTGTGAATTGTGTGTACTGTGGCTGCACGTGCATCAACAAAGAAGCAGCGCCAAGCGTGCTACTGTGTCCCATTAGTAAAGCACTGGCTGGCTTTTTTGTTAAAGGGTGCTGTAACCCCCAAAGTACACTCCAAAGAAAATAAAAAAATATTTTCTGTGTTTATGAATTGTGTGTACTGTGGTTGCACGTGCATCAACAAAGGAGCAGCACCAAACATGCGCCTGTGTCCCATTAGAAAAGTGCCGGCTGGCTTGTCCGTTAAAGGGTGCTGTAACCCCCAAAGTACACTCCAAACAAAATAAAAAAATATTTTCTGTGTTTGTGAATTGTGTGCACTGTGGCTGCACATGCATCAACAAAGGAGCAGTGCCAAGCGTGCGCCTGTGTCCCATTAGTAAAGGGCCGACTGGCTTGCCTGTTAAAGCATGCGGTAACCCTCAAAGTACACTCCAAACAAAATAAAAAAATATTTTCTGTGTTAGTGAATTGTGTGCACTGTGGCTGCACGTGCATCAACAAAGAAGCAGCGCCAAGCGTGCTACTGTGTCCCATTAGTAAAGCGCTGGCTGGCTTTTTTGTTAAAGGGTGCTGTAACCCCCAAAGTACACTCCAAACAAAATAAAAAAATATTTTCTGTGTTTGTGAATTGTGTGTACTGTGGCTGCACGTGCATCAACAAAGAAGCAGCGCCAAGTGTGCTACTGTGTCCCATTAGTAAAGCGCTGGCTGGCTTTTTTGTTAAAGGGTGCTGTAACCCCCAAAGTACTCTCCAAACAAAATAAAAAAATATTTTCTGTGTTTGTGAATTGTGAGCACTGTGGCTGCACGTGCATCAACAAAGGAGCAGCGCCAAGCGTGCGCCTGTGACCCATTAGTAAAGGGCCAGCAGGCTTGTCCATAAAAGGGTGCTGTAACCCCCAAAGTACACTCCAAACAAAATAAAAAAATATTTTCTGTGTTTGTGAATTGTGTGCACTGTGGCTGCACTTGCATCAACAAAGGAGCAGTGCCAAGCGTGCGCCCATGTCCCATTAGTAAAGGGCCAGCTGGCTTTTCCATTAAAGAGTGCTGTAACCCCCAAAGTACATGCCAAACAAAATAAAAAAATATTTTCTGTGTTTGTGAATTGTGTGCACTGTGGCTGCACGTGCATCAACAAAGGAGCAGCGCCAAATGTGCGCCTGTGTCCCATTAGTAAAGGGCCGACTGGCTTGTCCATTAAAGGGTGCTGTAACCCCCAAAGTACACTCCAAACAAAATAAAAAAATATTTTCTGTGTTTGTGAATTGTGTGCACTGTGGCTGCACTTGCAACTACAAAGGAGCAGTGCCAAGCGTGCGCCTGTGTCCCATTAGTAAAGGGCCAGCTGGCTTTTCCATTAAAGGGTGCTGTAACCCTCAAAGTACATGCCAAACAAAATAAAAAAATATTTTCTGTGTTTGTGAATTGTGTGCACTGTGGCTGCACGTGCATCAACATAGAAGCAGCGCCAAGCATGCACCTGTGTCCCATTAGTAAAGGGCTGGCTGGCTTCTTTGTTAAAGGGTGCTGTAACTCCCAAAGTACACTCCAAACAAAATAAAAAAATATTTTCTGTGTTTGTGAATTGTGTGCACTGTGGTTGCACGTGCATCAACAATGGAGCAGCACCAAACGTGCGCCTGTGTCCCATTAGTAAAGGGCCAGCTGGCTTGTCCGTTAAAGGGTGCTGTAACACCCAAAGTACACTCCAAACAAAAAAAAATAATAATTTCTGTGTTTGTGAATTGTGTGCACTGTGGCTGCACATGTACCAACATAGGAGCAGCGCCACACATGCGCCTGTGTCCCATTAGTAAAGGGCCAGCTGGCTTGTCCATTAAATGGTGCTGTAACCCCCAAAGTACACTCCAAACAAAATAAAAAAATATTTTCTGTGTTTGTGAATTGTTTGCACTGTGGTTGCACGTGCTTCAACAAAGGAGCAGCGCCAAGCGTGCGCCTTTGTCCCATTAGTAAAGGGCCAGCTGGGTTGTCCACTAAAGAGTGCTGTAACCCCCAAAGTACACTCCAAACAAAATAAAAAAATATTTTCTGTCTTTGTGAATTGTGTGCACTGTGGCCGCAGGTGCATCAACAAAGGAGCAGCGCCAAACATGCGCCTGTGTCCCATTAGTAAAGGGCAAGCTGGGTTGACAATTAAAGGGTGCTGTAACCCCCAAAGTACACTCCCAACAAAATAAAAAAATGTTTTCTCTGTTTGTGAATTGTGTGTACTGTGGCTGCACGTGCATCAACAAAGAAGCAGCGCCAAGCGTGCTACTGTGTCCCATTAGTAAAGCGCTGGCTGGCTTTTTTGTTAAAGGGTGCTGTAACCCCCAAAGTACACTCCAAACAAAATAAAAAAATATTTTCTGTGTTTGTGAATTGTGTGTACTGTGGCTGCACGTGCATCAACAAAGAAGCAGCGCCAAGTGTGCTACTGTGTCCCATTAGTAAAGCGCTGGGCGGCTTTTTTGTTAAAGGGTGCTGTAACCCCCAAAGTACTCTCCAAACAAAATAAAAAAATATTTTCTGTGTTTGTGAATTGTGAGCACTGTGGCTGCACGTGCATCAACAAAGGAGCAGCGCCAAGCGTGCGCCTGTGACCCATTAGTAAAGGGCCGGCAGGCTTGTCCATAAAAGGGTGCTGTAACCCCCAAAGTACACTCCAAACAAAATAAAAAAATATTTTCTGTGTTTGTGAATTGTGTGCACTGTGGCTGCACTTGCATCAACAAAGGAGCAGTGCCAAGCGTGCGCCCATGTCCCATTAGTAAAGGGCCAGCTGGCTTTTCCATTAAAGAGTGCTGTAACCCCCAAAGTACATGCCAAACAAAATAAAAAAATATTTTCTGTGTTTGTGAATTGTGTGCACTGTGGCTGCACGTGCATCAACAAAGGAGCAGCGCCAAATGTGCGCCTGTGTCCCATTAGTAAAGAGCCGACTGGCTTGTCCATTAAAGGGTGCTGTAACCCCCAAAGTACACTCCAAACAAAATAAAAAAATATTTTCTGTGTTTGTGAATTGTGTGCACTGTGGCTGCACTTGCAACTACAAAGGAGCAGTGCCAAGCGTGCGCCTGTGTCCCATTAGTAAACGGCCAGCTGGCTTTTCCATTAAAGGGTGCTGTAACCCTCAAAGTACATGCCAAACAAAATAAAAAAATATTTTCTGTGTTTGTGAATTGTGTGCACTGTGGCTGCACGTGCATCAACATAGAAGCAGCGCCAAGCATGCACCTGTGTCCCATTAGTAAAGGGCTGGCTGGCTTCTTTGTTAAAGGGTGCTGTAACTCCCAAAGTACACTCCAAACAAAATAAAAAAATATTTTCTGTGTTTGTGAATTGTGTGCACTGTGGTTGCACGTGCATCAACAATGGAGCAGCACCAAACGTGCGCCTGTGTCCCATTAGTAAAGGGCCAGCTGGCTTGTCCGTTAAAGGGTGCTGTAACACCCAAAGTACACTCCAAACAAAATAAAAAAATATTTTCTGTGTTTGTGAATTGTGTGCACTGTGGCTGCACATGTACCAACATAGGAGCAGCGCCACACATGCGCCTGTGTCCCATTAGTAAAGGGCCAGCTGGCTTGTCCATTAAATGGTGCTGTAACCCCCAAAGTACACTCCAAACAAAATAAAAAAATATTTTCTGTGTTTGTGAATTGTTTGCACTGTGGTTGCACGTGCTTCAACAAAGGAGCAGCGCCAAGCATGCGCCTTTGTCCCATAAGTAAAGGGCCAGCTGGGTTGTCCACTAAAGAGTGCTGTAACCCCCAAAGTACACTCCAAACAAAATAAAAAAATATTTTCTGTCTTTGTGAATTGTGTGCACTGTGGCCGCAGGTGCATCAACAAAGGAGCAGCGCCAAACATGCGCCTGTGTCCCATTAGTAAAGGGCAAGCTGGGTTGACAATTAAAGGGTGCTGTAACCCCCAAAGTACACTCCCAACAAAATAAAAAAATGTTTTCTCTGTTTGTTAATTGTGTGCACTGTGGCTGCACTTGCATCTACAAAGGAGCAGTGCCAACCGTGCGCCTGTGTCCCATTAGTAAAGGTCCGGCTGGCTTTTCCATTATAGTGTGCTGTAACCCCCAAAGTACACTCCAAACAAAATAAAAAAATATTTTCTGTGTTTGTGAATTATGTGCACTGTGGCTGCACGTGCATCAACAAAGGAGCAGCGCCAAACATGCGCCTGTGTCCAATTAGTAAAGGGCCGGCTGGCCTGTCCGTTAAAGGGTGCTGTAACCCCCAAACTACACTCCAAACAAAATAAAAAAATATTTTCTGTGTTTGTGAATTGTGAGCACTGTGGCTGCACGTGCATCAACAAAGGAGCAGCGCCAAACATGCGCCTGTGTCCAATTAGTAAAGGGCCGGCTGGCCTGTCCGTAAAAGGGTGCTGTAACCCCCAAAGTACACTCCAAACAAAATAAAAAAATTATTTCTGTGTTTGTTAAATGTGTGCACTGTGGCTGCACGTGCATCAACAAAGGAGCAGCGCCAAGCGTGCGCCTGTGTCCCATTAGTAAAGGGCTGGCTGGCTTTTCTGTAAAAGGGTGCTGTAACCCCCAAAGTATACTCCAAACAAGATAAAAAAATATCTTCTGTGTTTGTGAATTGTGTGCACTGTGGCTGCACGTGCATCAACAAAGGAGCAGTGCCAAGTGTGCGCCTGTGTCCCATTAGTAAAGGGCCGGCTGGCTTGTCTGATAAAGGGTGCTGTAACCCCCAAAGTACACTCCAAACAAAATAAAAAAATATTTTCTGTGATTGTGAATTGTGTGTACTGTGGCTGCACGTGCATCAACAAAGAAGCAGCGCCAAGCGTGCTACTGTGTCCCATTAGTAAAGAGCTGAATGGCTTTTTTGTTAAAGGGTGCTGTAACCCCCAAAGTACACTCCAAACAAAATAAAAAAATATTTTCTGTGTTTATGAATTGTGTGCACTGTGGTTGCACGTGCATCAACAAAGGAGCAGCACCAAACATGCGCCTGTGTCCCATTAGAAAAGTGCCGGCTGGCTTGTCCGTTAAAGGGTGCTGTAACACCCAAAGTACACTCCAAACAAAATAAAAAAATATTTTCTGTGTTTGTGAATTGTGTGCACTGTGGCTGCACGTGCATCAACAAAGGAGCAGTGCCAAGCATGAGCCTGTGTCCCATAAGTAAAGGGCCAACTGGCTTGCCTGTTAAAGCATGAGGTAACCCTCAAAGTACACTGCAAACAAAATAAAAAAATATTTTCTGTGTTAGAGAATTGTGTGCACTGTGGCTGCACGTGCATCAACAAAGGAGCAGCGCCAAGTGAGCACCTGTGTCCCATTAGTAAAGGGCCGACTGGCTTGTCCATTAAAGGGTGCTGTAACCCCCAAAGTACACTCCAAACAAAATAAAAAAATATTTTCTATGTTTGTGAATTGTGTGCACTGTGGCTGCACGTGCAACAATAAAGGAGAAGCACAAAGCATGCGCCTGTGTCCCATTAGTAAAGGGCCGACTGGCTTGCCTGTTAAAGCATGCGGTAACCCTCAAAGTACACTCCAAACAAAATAAAAAAATATTTTCTGTGTTAGTGAATTGTGTGCACTGTGGCTGCACGTGCATCAACAGAAGATCAACAACAAGCGTGCGCCTGTATCCCATTAGTAAAGGCCAGCTGGCCTGTCCATTAAAGGGTGCTGTAACCCCCAAAGTACACTCCAAACAAAATAAAAAAATATTTTCTATGTTTGTGAATTGTGTGCACTGTGGCTGCACGTGCATCAACAAAGGAGCAGCACCAAGCGTGCGCCTGTGTCCCATTAGTAAAGGGCCGGCTGGCTTGTCCATAAAAGGGTGCTGTAACCCCCAAAGTACACTCCATACAAAATAAAAAAATATTTTCTGTGTTTGTGAATTGTGTGCACTGTGGCTGCACGTGCATCAACAAAGGAGCAGCGCCAAGCGTGCGCCTGTGACCCATTAGTAAAGGGCCGACAGGCTTGTCCATTAAAGGGTGCTGTAACCCCCAAAGTACACTCCAAACAAAATAAAAAAATATTTTCTGTGTTTGTGAATTGTGTGCACTGTGGCTGCACATGCATCAACAAAGGAGCAGTGCCAAGTGTGCGCCCGTGTCCCATTAGTAAAGGGCCAGCTGGCTTTTCCATTAAAGGGTGCTGTAACCCCCAAAGTACATGCCAAACAAAATAAAAAAATATTTTCTGTGTTTGTGAATTGTGTGCACTGTGGCTGCACGTGCATCAACAAAGGAGCAGCGCCAAATGTGCGCCTGTGTCCCATTAGTAAAGGGCCAGCTGGCTTGTCCGTTAGAGGGTGCTGTAACCCTCAAAGTACACTCCAAACAAAATAAAAAAATATTTTCTGTGTCTGTGAATTGTTGGCACGGTGGCTGCACATGCATCAACATAGGAGCAGCGCCAAACATGCGCCTGTGTCCCATTAGTAAAGGTCCAGCTGGCTTGTCCGTTAAAGGGTGCTGTAACCCCCAAAGTACACTCCAAACAAAATAAAAATATATTTTCTGTGTTTGTGAATTGTGTGCACTGTGGTTGCACGTGCATCAACAAAGGAGCAGAGCCAAGTGTGCGCCTGTGTCTTATTAGTAAAGGGCCAGCTGGCTTGTCCGTTAAAGGGTGCTGTAATCCCCAAAGTACACTCCAAACAAAATAAAAAAATATTTTCTGTGTTTGAGAATTGTGTGCACTGTGGCTGCACGTGCGTCAACAAAGGAGCAGCGCCAAACATGCGCCTGTGTCCCATTAGAAAAGTGCCGGCTGGCTTGTCCGTTAAAGGGTGCTGTAACACCCAAAGTACACTCCAAACAAATTAAAAAAATATTTTCTGTGTTTGTGAATTGTGTGCACTGTGGCTGCACATGCATCAACAAAGGAGCAGTGCCAAGCGTGCGCCTGTGTCCCATAAGTAAAGGGCCGACTGGCTTGCCTGTTAAAGCATGCGGTAACCCTCAAAGTACACTGCAAACAAAATAAAAAAATATTTTCTGTGTTAGTGAATTGTGTGCACTGTGGCTGCACGTGCATCAACAGAAGATCAACAACTAGCGTGCGCCTGTATCCCATTAGTAAAGGCCAGCTGGCCTGTCCATTAAAGGGTGCTGTAACCCCCAAAGTACACTCCAAACAAAATAAAAAAATATTTTCTATGTTTGTGAATTGTGTGCACTGTGGCTGCACGTGCATCAACAAAGGAGCAGCACCAAGCGTGCGCCTGTGTCCCATTAGTAAAGGGCCGGCTGGCTTGTCCATAAAAGGGTGCTGTAACCCCCAAAGTACACTCCATACAAAATAAAAAAATATTTTCTGTGTTTGTGAATTGTGTGCACTGTGGCTGCACGTGCATCAACAAAGGAGCAGCGCCAAGCGTGCGCCTGTGACCCATTAGTAAAGGGCCGACAGGCTTGTCCATTAAAGGGTGCTGTAACCCCCAAAGTACACTCCAAACAAAATAAAAAAATATTTTCTGTGTTTGTGAATTGTGTGCACTGTGGCTGCACATGCATCAACAAAGGAGCAGTGCCAAGTGTGCGCCCGTGTCCCATTAGTAAAGGGCCAGCTGGCTTTTCCATTAAAGGGTGCTGTAACCCCCAAAGTACATTCCAAACAAAATAAAAAAATATTTTCTGTGTTTGTGAATTGTGTGCACTGTGGCTGCACGTGCATCAACAAAGGAGCAGCGCCAAATGTGCGCCTGTGTCCCATTAGTAAAGGGCCAGCTGGCTTGTCCGTTAGAGGGTGCTGTAACCCTCAAAGTACACTCCAAACAAAATAAAAAAATATTTTCTGTGTCTGTGAATTGTTGGCACGGTGGCTGCACATGCATCAACATAGGAGCAGCGCCAAACATGCGCCTGTGTCCCATTAGTAAAGGTCCAGCTGGCTTGTCCGTTAAAGGGTGCTGTAACCCCCAAAGTACACTCCAAACAAAATAAAAATATATTTTCTGTGTTTGTGAATTGTGTGCACTGTGGTTGCACGTGCATCAACAAAGGAGCAGAGCCAAGTGTGCGCCTGTGTCTTATTAGTAAAGGGCCAGCTGGCTTGTCCATTAAAGGGTGCTGTAATCCCCAAAGTACACTCCAAACAAAATAAAAAAATATTTTCTGTGTTTGAGAATTGTGTGCACTGTGGCTGCACGTGCGTCAACAAAGGAGCAGCGCCAAACATGCGCCTGTATCCCATTAGAAAAGTACCGGCTGGCTTGTCCGTTAAAGGGTGCTGTAACACCCAAAGTACACTCCAAACAAATTAAAAAAATATTTTCTGTGTTTGTGAATTGTGTGCACTGTGGCTGCACATGCATCAACAAAGGAGCAGTGCCAAGCGTGCGCCTGTGTCCCATAAGTAAAGGGCCGACTGGCTTGCCTGTTAAAGCATGCGGTAACCCTCAAAGTACACTGCAAACAAAATAAAAAAATATTTTCTGTGTTAGTGAATTGTGTGCACTGTGGCTGCACGTGCATCATCAAAGGAGCAGCGCCAAGTGAGCACCTGTGTCCCATTAGTAAAGGGCCGACTGGCTTGTCCATTAAAGGGTGCTGTAACCCCCAAAGTACACTCCAAACAAAATAAAAAAATATTTTCTATGTTTGTGAATTGTGTGCACTGTGGCTGCACGTGCATCAATAAAGGAGCAGCACCAAGCGTGCGCCTGTGTCCCATTAGTAAAGGGCCGACTTGCTTGCCTGTTAAAGCATGCGGTAACCCTCAAAGTACACTCCAAACAAAATAAAAAAATATTTTCTGTGTTAGTGAATTGTGTGCACTGTGGCTGCACGTGCATCAACAGAAGATCAACGACAAGTGTGCGCCTGTGTCCCATTAGTAAAGGCCAGCTGGCCTGTCCATTTAAGGGTGCTGTAACCCCCAAAGTACACTCCAAACAAAATAAAAAAATATTTTCTATGTTTGTGAATTGTGTGCACTGTGGCTGCACGTGCATCAACAAAGGAGCAGCACCAAGCGTGCGCCTGTGTCCCATTAGTAAAGGGCCGGCTGGCTTGTCCATAAAAGGGTGCTGTAACCCCCAAAGTACACTCCATACAAAATAAAAAATATTTTCTGTGTTTGTGAATTGTGTGCACTGTGGCTGCACGTGCATCAACAAAGGAGCAGCGCCAAGCGTGCGCCTGTGACCCATTAGTAAAGGGCCAGCTGGCTTTTCCATTAAAGGGTGCTGTAACCCCCAAAGTACACTCCAAACAAAATAAAAAAATATTTTCTGTGTTTGTGAATTGTGTGCACTGTGGCTGCACGTGCATCAACAAAGGAGCAGCCCCAAACATGCGCCTGTGTCCAATTAGTAAAGGGCCGGCTGGCCTGTCCGTTAAAGGGTGCTGTAACCCCCAAACTACACTCCAAACAAAATAAAAAATATTTTCTGTGTTTGTGAATTGTGAGCACTGTGGCTGCACGTGCATCAACAAAGGAGCAGCGCCAAACATCCGCCTGTGTCCAATTAGTAAAGGGCCGGATGGCCTGTCCATTAAAGGGTGCTGTAACCCCCAAAGTACACTCCAAACAAAATAAAAAAATATTTTCTGTGTTTGTTAAATGTGTGCACTGTGGCTGCACGTGCATCAACAAAGGAGCAGCGCCAAGCGTGCGCCTGTGTCCCATTAGTAAAGGGCCGACTGGCTTGTCCATTAAAGGGTGCTGTAACCCCCAAAGTACACTCCAAACAAAATAAAAAAATATTTTCTATGATTGTGAATTGTGTGCACTGTGGCTGCACGTGCGTCAACAAAGGAGCAGCGCCAAACATGCGCCTGTGTCCCATTAGAAAAGTGCCGGCTGGCTTGTCCGTTAAAGGGTGCTGTAACACCCAAAGTACACTCCAAACAAATTAAAAAAATATTTTCTGTGTTTGTGAATTGTGTGCACTGTGGCTGCACATGCATCAACAAAGGAGCAGTGCCAAGCGTGCGCCTGTGTCCCATAAGTAAAGGGCCGACTGGCTTGCCTGTTAAAGCATGCGGTAACCCTCAAAGTACACTGCAAACAAAATAAAAAAATATTTTCTGTGTTAGTGAATTGTGTGCACTGTGGCTGCACGTGCATCAACAGAAGATCAACAACAAGCGTGCGCCTGTATCCCATTAGTAAAGGCCAGCTGGCCTGTCCATTAAAGGGTGCTGTAACCCCCAAAGTACACTCCAAACAAAATAAAAAAATATTTTCTATGTTTGTGAATTGTGTGCACTGTGGCTGCACGTGCATCAACAAAGGAGCAGCACCAAGCGTGCGCCTGTGTCCCATTAGTAAAGGGCCGGCTGGCTTGTCCATAAAAGGGTGCTGTAACCCCCAAAGTACACTCCATACAAAATAAAAAAATATTTTCTGTGTTTGTGAATTGTGTGCACTGTGGCTGCACGTGCATCAACAAAGGAGCAGCGCCAAGCGTGCGCCTGTGACCCATTAGTAAAGGGCCGACAGGCTTGTCCATTAAAGGGTGCTGTAACCCCCAAAGTACACTCCAAACAAAATAAAAAAATATTTTCTGTGTTTGTGAATTGTGTGCACTGTGGCTGCACATGCATCAACAAAGGAGCAGTGCCAAGTGTGCGCCCGTGTCCCATTAGTAAAGGGCCAGCTGGCTTTTCCATTAAAGGGTGCTGTAACCCCCAAAGTACATTCCAAACAAAATAAAAAAATATTTTCTGTGTTTGTGAATTGTGTGCACTGTGGCTGCACGTGCATCAACAAAGGAGCAGCGCCAAATGTGCGCCTGTGTCCCATTAGTAAAGGGCCAGCTGGCTTGTCCGTTAGAGGGTGCTGTAACCCTCAAAGTACACTCCAAACAAAATAAAAAAATATTTTCTGTGTCTGTGAATTGTTGGCACGGTGGCTGCACATGCATCAACATAGGAGCAGCGCCAAACATGCGCCTGTGTCCCATTAGTAAAGGTCCAGCTGGCTTGTCCGTTAAAGGGTGCTGTAACCCCCAAAGTACACTCCAAACAAAATAAAAATATATTTTCTGTGTTTGTGAATTGTGTGCACTGTGGTTGCATGTGCATCAACAAAGGAGCAGAGCCAAGTGTGCGCCTGTGTCTTATTAGTAAAGGGCCAGCTGGCTTGTCCGTTAAAGGGTGCTGTAATCCCCAAAGTACACTCCAAACAAAATAAAAAAATATTTTCTGTGTTTGAGAATTGTGTGCACTGTGGCTGCACGTGCGTCAACAAAGGAGCAGCGCCAAGCATGCGCCCGTGTCCAATTAGTAAAGGGCCGGCTGTCTTTTCCATTAAAGTGTGCTGTAACCCCCAAAGTACACTCCAAACAAAATAAAAAAATATTTTCTGTGTTTGTGAATTGTGTGCACTGTGGCTGCATGTGTGTCAACAAAGGAGCAGCGCCAAATGTGCGCCTGTGTCCCATTAGTAAAGGGCCAGCTGGCTTGTCCGTTAGAGGGTGCTGTAACCTTCAAAGTACACTCCAAACAAAATAAAAAAATATTTTCTGTGTCTGTGAATTGTGTGCACGGTGGCTGCACATGCATCAACATAGGAGCAGCGCCAAACATGCGCCTGTGTCCCATTAGTAAAGGTCCAGCTGGCTTGTCCGTTAAAGGGTGCTGTAACCCCCAAACTACACTACAAACAAAATAAAAATATATTTTCTGTGTTTGTGAATTGTGTGCACTGTGGTTGCACGTGCATCAACAAAGGAGCAGAGCCAAGTGTGCGCCTGTGTCTTATTAGTAAAGGGCCAGCTGGCTTGTCCGTTAAAGGGTGCTGTAATCCCCAAAGTACACTCCAAATAAAATAAAAAAATATTTTCTGTGTTTGAGAATTGTGTGCACTGTGGCTGCACGTGCGTCAACAAAGGAGCAGCGCCAAGCATGCGCCCGTGTCCCATTAGAAAAGTGCCGGCTGGCTTGTCCGTTAAAGGGTGCTGTAACACCCAAAGTACACTCCAAACAAATTAAAAAAATATTTTCTGTGTTTGTGAATTGTGTGCACTGTGGCTGCACATGCATCAACAAAGGAGCAGTGCCAAGCGTGCGCCTGTGTCCCATAAGTAAATGGCCGACTGGCTTGCCTGTTAAAGCATGCGGTAACCCTCAAAGTACACTGCAAACAAAATAAAAAAATATTTTCTGTGTTAGTGAATTGTGTGCACTGTGGCTGCACGTGCATCATCAAAGGAGCAGCGCCAAGTGAGCACCTGTGTCCCATTAGTAAAGGGCCGACTGGCTTGTCCATTAAAGGGTGCTGTAACCCCCAAAGTACACTCCAAACAAAATAAAAAAATATTTTCTATGTTTGTGAATTGTGTGCACTGTGGCTGCACGTGCATCAATAAAGGAGCAGCACCAAGCGTGCGCCTGTGTCCCATTAGTAAAGGGCCAACTGGCTTGCCTGTTAAAGCATGCGGTAACCCTCAAAGTACACTCCAAACAAAATAAAAAAATATTTTCTGTGTTAGTGAATTGTGTGCACTGTGGCTGCACGTGCATCAACAGAAGATCAACGACAAGCGTGCGCCTGTGTCCCATTAGTAAAGGCCAGCTGGCCTGTCCATTAAAGGGTGCTGTAACCCCCAAAGTACACTCCAAACAAAATAAAAAAATATTTTCTATGTTTGTGAATTGTGTGCACTGTGGCTGCACGTGCATCAACAAAGGAGCAGCACCAAGCGTGCGCCTGTGTCCCATTAGTAAAGGGCCGGCTGGCTTGTCCATAAAAGGGTGCTGTAACCCCCAAAGTACACTCCATACAAAATAAAAAATATTTTCTGTGTTTGTGAATTGTGTGCACTGTGGCTGCACGTGCATCAACAAAGGAGCAGCGCCAAGCGTGCGCCTGTGACCCATTAGTAAAGGGCCAGCTGGCTTTTCCATTAAAGGGTGCTGTAACCCCCAAAGTACACTCCAAACAAAATAAAAAAATATTTTCTGTGTTTGTGAATTGTGTGCACTGTGGCTGCACGTGCATCAACAAAGGAGCAGCGCCAAACATGCGCCTGTGTCCAATTAGTAAAGGGCCGGCTGGCCTGTCCGTTAAAGGGTGCTGTAACCCCCAAACTACACTCCAAACAAAATAAAAAATATTTTCTGTGTTTGTGAATTGTGAGCACTGTGGCTGCACGTGCATCAACAAAGGAGCAGCGCCAAACATCCGCCTGTGTCCAATTAGTAAAGGGCCGGATGGCCTGTCCATTAAAGGGTGCTGTAACCCCCAAAGTACACTCCAAACAAAATAAAAAAATATTTTCTGTGTTTGTTAAATGTGTGCACTGTGGCTGCACGTGCATCAACAAAGGAGCAGCGCCAAGCGTGCGCCTGTGTCCCATTAGTAAAGGGCCGACTGGCTTGTCCATTAAAGGGTGCTGTAACCCCCAAAGTACACTCCAAACAAAATAAAAAAATATTTTCTATGATTGTGAATTGTGTGCACTGTGGCTGCACGTGCATCAATAAAGGAGCAGCACCAAGCATGCGCCTGTGTCCCATTAGTAAAGGGCCGACTGGCTTGCCTGTTAAAGCATGCGGTAACCCTCAAAGTACACTCCAAACAAAATAAAAAAATATTTTCTGTGTTAGTGAATTGTGTGCACTGTGGCTGCACGTGCATCAACAGAAGATCAACAACAAGCGTGCGCCTGTATCCCATTAGTAAAGGCCAGCTGGCCTGTCCATTAAAGGGTGCTGTAACCCCCAAAGTACACTCCAAACAAAATAAAAAAATATTTTCTATGTTTGTGAATTGTGTGCACTGTGGCTGCACGTGCATCAACAAAGGAGCAGCACCAGGCGTGCGCCTGTGTCCCATTAGTAAAGGGCCGGCTGGCTTGTCCATAAAAGGGTGCTGTAACCCCCAAAGTACACACCATACAATATAAAAAAATATTTTCTGTGTTTGTGAATTGTGTGCACTGTGGCTGCACGTGCATCAACAAAGGAGCAGCGCCAAGCGTGCGCCTGTGACCCATTAGTAAAGGGCCGACAGGCTTGTCCATTAAAGGGTGCTGTAACCCCCAAAGTACACTCCAAACAAAATAAAAAAATATTTTCTGTGTTTGTGAATTGTGTGCACTGTGGCTGCACATGCATCAACAAAGGAGCAGTGCCAAGCGTGCGCCCGTGTCCCATTAGTAAAGGGCCAGCTGGCTTTTCCATTAAAGGGTGCTGTAACCCCCAAAGTACATGCCAAACAAAATAAAAAAATATTTTCTGTGTTTGTGAATTGTGTGCACTGTGGCTGCACGTGCATCAACAAAGGAGCAGCGCCAAATGTGCGCCTGTGTCCCATTAGTAAAGGGCCAGCTGGCTTGTCCGTTAGAGGGTGCTGTAACCCTCAAAGTACACTCCAAACAAAATAAAAAAATATTTTCTGTGTCTGTGAATTGTGTGCACGGTGGCTGCACATGCATCAATATAGGAGCAGCGCCAAACATGCGCCTGTGTCCCATTAGTAAAGGTCCAGCTGGCTTGTCCGTTAAAGGGTGCTGTAACCCCCAAAGTACACTCCAAACAAAATAAAAATATATTTTCTGTGTTTGTGAATTGTGTGCACTGTGGTTGCATGTGCATCAACAAAGGAGCAGAGCCAAGTGTGCGCCTGTGTCTTATTAGTAAAGGGCCAGCTGGCTTGTCCGTTAAAGGGTGCTGTAATCCCCAAAGTACACTCCAAACAAAATAAAAAAATATTTTCTGTGTTTGAGAATTGTGTGCACTGTGGCTGCACGTGCGTCAACAAAGGAGCAGCGCCAAGCATGCGCCCGTGTCCCATTAGTAAAGGGCCGGCTGTCTTTTCCATTAAAGTGTGCTGTAACCCCCAAAGTACACTCCAAAAAAAAATATATATATTTTCTGTGTTTGTGAATTGTGTGCACTGTGGCTGCATGTGTGTCAACAAAGGAGCAGCGCCAAATGTGCGCCTGTGTCCCATTAGTAAAGGGCCAGCTGGCTTGTCCGTTAGAGGGTGCTGTAACCTTCAAAGTACACTCCAAACAAAATAAAAAAATATTTTCTGTGTCTGTGAATTGTGTGCACGGTGGCTGCACATGCATCAACATAGGAGCAGCGCCAAACATGCGCCTGTGTCCCATTAGTAAAGGCCAGCTGGCCTGTCCATTAAAGGGTGCTGTAACCCCCAAAGTACACTCCAAACAAAATAAAAAAATATTTTCTATGTTTGTGAATTGTGTGCACTGTGGCTGCACGTGCATCAACAAAGGAGCAGCACCAGGCGTGCGCCTGTGTCCCATTAGTAAAGGGCCGGCTGGCTTGTCCATAAAAGGGTGCTGTAACCCCCAAAGTACACACCATACAATATAAAAAAATATTTTCTGTGTTTGTGAATTGTGTGCACTGTGGCTGCACGTGCATCAACAAAGGAGCAGCGCCAAGCGTGCGCCTGTGACCCATTAGTAAAGGGCCGACAGGCTTGTCCATTAAAGGGTGCTGTAACCCCCAAAGTACACTCCAAACAAAATAAAAAAATATTTTCTGTGTTTGTGAATTGTGTGCACTGTGGCTGCACATGCATCAACAAAGGAGCAGTGCCAAGCGTGCGCCCGTGTCCCATTAGTAAAGGGCCAGCTGGCTTTTCCATTAAAGGGTGCTGTAACCCCCAAAGTACATGCCAAACAAAATAAAAAAATATTTTCTGTGTTTGTGAATTGTGTGCACTGTGGCTGCACGTGCATCAACAAAGGAGCAGCGCCAAATGTGCTCCTGTGTCCCATTAGTAAAGGGCCAGCTGGCTTGTCCGTTAGAGGGTGCTGTAACCCTCAAAGTACACTCCAAACAAAATAAAAAAATATTTTCTGTGTCTGTGAATTGTGTGCACGGTGGCTGCACATGCATCAATATAGGAGCAGCGCCAAACATGCGCCTGTGTCCCATTAGTAAAGGTCCAGCTGGCTTGTCCGTTAAAGGGTGCTGTAACCCCCAAAGTACACTCCAAACAAAATAAAAATATATTTTCTGTGTTTGTGAATTGTGTGCACTGTGGTTGCATGTGCATCAACAAAGGAGCAGAGCCAAGTGTGCGCCTGTGTCTTATTAGTAAAGGGCCAGCTGGCTTGTCCGTTAAAGGGTGCTGTAATCCCCAAAGTACACTCCAAACAAAATAAAAAAATATTTTCTGTGTTTGAGAATTGTGTGCACTGTGGCTGCACGTGCGTCAACAAAGGAGCAGCGCCAAGCATGCGCCCGTGTCCCATTAGTAAAGGGCCGGCTGTCTTTTCCATTAAAGTGTGCTGTAACCCCCAAAGTACACTCCAAAAAAAAAAATATATATTTTCTGTGTTTGTGAATTGTGTGCACTGTGGCTGCATGTGTGTCAACAAAGGAGCAGCGCCAAATGTGCGCCTGTGTCCCATTAGTAAAGGGCCAGCTGGCTTGTCCGTTAGAGGGTGCTGTAACCTTCAAAGTACACTCCAAACAAAATAAAAAAATATTTTCTGTGTCTGTGAATTGTGTGCACGGTGGCTGCACATGCATCAACATAGGAGCAGCGCCAAACATGCGCCTGTGTCCCATTAGTAAAGGTCCAGCTGGCTTGTCCGTTAAAGGGTGCTGTAACCCCCAAACTACACTACAAACAAAATAAAAATATATTTTCTGTGTTTGTGAATTGTGTGCACTGTGGTTGCACGTGCATCAACAAAGGAGCAGAGCCAAGTGTGCGCCTGTGTCTTATTAGTAAAGGGCCAGCTGGCTTGTCCGTTAAAGGGTGCTGTAATCCCCAAAGTACACTCCAAATAAAATAAAAAAATATTTTCTGTGTTTGAGAATTGTGTGCACTGTGGCTGCACGTGCGTCAACAAAGGAGCAGCGCCAAGCATGCGCCCGTGTCCCATTAGAAAAGTGCCGGCTGGCTTGTCCGTTAAAGGGTGCTGTAACACCCAAAGTACACTCCAAACAAATTAAAAAAATATTTTCTGTGTTTGTGAATTGTGTGCACTGTGGCTGCACATGCATCAACAAAGGAGCAGTGCCAAGCGTGCGCCTGTGTCCCATAAGTAAATGGCCGACTGGCTTGCCTGTTAAAGCATGCGGTAACCCTCAAAGTACACTGCAAACAAAATAAAAAAATATTTTCTGTGTTAGTGAATTGTGTGCACTGTGGCTGCACGTGCATCATCAAAGGAGCAGCGCCAAGTGAGCACCTGTGTCCCATTAGTAAAGGGCCGACTGGCTTGTCCATTAAAGGGTGCTGTAACCCCCAAAGTACACTCCAAACAAAATAAAAAAATATTTTCTATGTTTGTGAATTGTGTGCACTGTGGCTGCACGTGCATCAATAAAGGAGCAGCACCAAGCGTGCGCCTGTGTCCCATTAGTAAAGGGCCAACTGGCTTGCCTGTTAAAGCATGCGGTAACCCTCAAAGTACACTCCAAACAAAATAAAAAAATATTTTCTGTGTTAGTGAATTGTGTGCACTGTGGCTGCACGTGCATCAACAGAAGATCAACGACAAGCGTGCGCCTGTGTCCCATTAGTAAAGGCCAGCTGGCCTGTCCATTAAAGGGTGCTGTAACCCCCAAAGTACACTCCAAACAAAATAAAAAAATATTTTCTATGTTTGTGAATTGTGTGCACTGTGGCTGCACGTGCATCAACAAAGGAGCAGCACCAAGCGTGCGCCTGTGTCCCATTAGTAAAGGGCCGGCTGGCTTGTCCATAAAAGGGTGCTGTAACCCCCAAAGTACACTCCATACAAAATAAAAAATATTTTCTGTGTTTGTGAATTGTGTGCACTGTGGCTGCACGTGCATCAACAAAGGAGCAGCGCCAAGCGTGCGCTTGTGACCCATTAGTAAAGGGCCAGCTGGCTTTTCCATTAAAGGGTGCTGTAACCCCCAAAGTACACTCCAAACAAAATAAAAAAATATTTTCTGTGTTTGTGAATTGTGTGCACTGTGGCTGCACGTGCATCAACAAAGGAGCAGCGCCAAACATGCGCCTGTGTCCAATTAGTAAAGGGCCGGCTGGCCTGTCCGTTAAAGGGTGCTGTAACCCCCAAACTACACTCCAAACAAAATAAAAAAATATTTTCTGTGTTTGTGAATTGTGAGCACTGTGGCTGCACGTGCATCAACAAAGGAGCAGCGCCAAACATCCGCCTGTGTCCAATTAGTAAAGGGCCGGATGGCCTGTCCGTTAAAGGGTGCTGGAACCCCCAAAGTACACTCCAAACAAAATAAAAAAATATTTTCTGTGTTTGTTAAATGTGTGCACTGTGGCTGCACGTGCATCAACAAAGGAGCAGCGCCAAGCGTGCGCCTGTGTCCCATTAGTAAAGGGCTGGCTGGCTTTTCTGTAAAAGGGTGCTGTAACCCCCAAAGTATACTCCAAACAAAATAAAAAATATCTTCTGTGTTTGTGAATTGTGTGCACTGTGGCTGCACGTGCATCAACAAAGGAGCAGTGCCAAGTGTGCGCCTGTGTCCCATTAGTAAAGGGCCAGCTGGCTTGTCTGATAAAGGGTGCTGTAACCCCCAAAGTACACTCCAAACAAAATAAAAAAATATTTTCTGTGATTGTGAATTGTGTGTTCTGTGGCTGCACGTGCATCAACAAAGAAGCAGCGCCAAGCGTGCTACTGTGTCCCATTAGTAAAGCACTGGCTGGCTTTTTTGTTAAAGGGTGCTGTAACCCCCAAAGTACACTCCAAAGAAAATAAAAAAATATTTTCTGTGTTTATGAATTGTGTGCACTGTGGTTGCACGTGCATCAACAAAGGAGCAGCACCAAACATGCGCCTGTGTCCCATTAGAAAAGTGCCGGCTGGCTTGTCCGTTAAAGGGTGCTGTAACACCCAAAGTACACTCCAAACAAAATAAAAAAATATTTTCTGTGTTTGTGAATTGTGTGCACTGTGGCTGCACATGCATCAACAAAGGAGCAGTGCCAAGCGTGCGCCTGTGTCCCATAAGTAAAGGGCCGACTGGCTTGCCTGTTAAAGCATGAGTTAACCCACAAAGTACACTCCAAACAAAATAAAAAAATATTTTCTGTGTTAGTGAATTGTGTGCACTGTGGCTGCACGTGCATCAACAAAGGAGCAGCGCCAAGTGAGCACCTGTGTCCCATTAGTAAAGGGCCGACTGGCTTGTCCTTTAAAGGGTGCTGTAACCCCCAAAGTACACTCCAAACAAAATAAAAAAATATTTTCTATGTTTGTGAATTGTGTGCACTGTGGCTGCACGTGCATCAATAAAGGAGCAGCACCAAGCGTGCGCCTGTGTCCCATTAGTAAAGGGCCGACTGGCTTGCCTGTTAAAGCATGCGGTAACCCTCAAAGTACACTCCAAACAAAATAAAAAAATATTTTCTTTGTTAGTGAATTGTGTGCACTGTGGCTGCACGTGCATCAACAGAAGATCAACAACAAGCGTGCGCCTGTATCCCATTAGTAAAGGCCAGCTGGCCTGTCCATTAAAGGGTGCTGTAACCCCCAAAGTACACCCCAAACAAAATAAAAAAATATTTTCTATGTTTGTGAATTGTGTGCACTGTGGCTGCACGTGCATCAACAAAGGAGCAGCACCAGGCGTGCGCCTGTGTCCCATTAGTAAAGGGCCGGCTGGCTTGTCCATAAAAGGGTGCTGTAACCCCCAAAGTACACACCATACAATATAAAAAAATATTTTCTGTGTTTGTGAATTGTGTGCACTGTGGCTGCACGTGCATCAACAAAGGAGCAGCGCCAAGCGTGCGCCTGTGACCCATTAGTAAAGGGCCGACAGGCTTTTCCATTAAAGGGTGCTGTAAACCCCAAAGTACATGCCAAACAAAATAAAAAAATATTTTCTGTGTTTGTGAATTGTGAGCACTGTGGCTTCACGTGCATCAACAAAGGAGCAGCGCCAAATGTGCGCCTGTGTCCCATTAGTAAAGGGCCAGCTGGCTTGTCCATTAGAGGGTGCTGTAACCCTCAAAGTACACTCCAAACAAAATAAAAAAATATTTTCTGTGTTTGTTAAATGTGTGCACTGTGGCTGCACGTGCATCAACAAAGGAGCAGCGCCAAGCGTGCGCCTGTGTCCCATTAGTAAAGGGCTGGCTGGCTTTTCTGTAAAAGGGTGCTGTAACCCCCAAAGTATACTCCAAACAAAATAAAAAATATCTTCTGTGTTTGTGAATTGTGTGCACTGTGGCTGCACGTGCATCAACAAAGGAGCAGTGCCAAGTGTGCGCCTGTGTCCCATTAGTAAAGGGCCGGCTGGCTTGTCTGATAAAGGGTGCTGTAACCCCCAAAGTACACTCCAAACAAAATAAAAAAATATTTTCTGTGATTGTGAATTGTGTGTACTGTGGCTGCACGTGCATCAACAAAGAAGCAGCGCCAAGCGTGCTACTGTGTCCCATTAGTAAAGCACTGGCTGGCTTTTTTGTTAAAGGGTGCTGTAACCCCCAAAGTACACTCCAAAGAAAATAAAAAAATATTTTCTGTGTTTATGAATTGTGTGCACTGTGGTTGCACGTGCATCAACAAAGGAGCAGCACCAAACATGCGCCTGTGTCCCATTAGAAAAGTGCCGGCTGGCTTGTCCGTTAAAGGGTGCTGTAACACCCAAAGTACACTCCAAACAAAATAAAAATATATTTTCTGTGTTTGTGAATTGTGTGCACTGTGGCTGCACATGCATCAACAAAGGAGCAGTGCCAAGCGTGCGCCTGTGTCCCATAAGTAAAGGGCCGACTGGCTTGCCTGTTAAAGCATGAGGTAACCCACAAAGTACACTGCAAACAAAATAAAAATATATTTTCTGTGTTAGTGAATTGTGTGCACTGTGGCTGCACGTGCATCAACAAAGGAGCAGCGCCAAGTGAGCACTTGTGTCCCATTAGTAAAGGCCCGACTGGCTTGTCCATTAAAGGGTGCTGTAACCCCCAAAGTACACTCCAAACAAAATAAAAAAACATTTTCTATGTTTGTGAATTGTGTGCACTGTGGCTGCACGTGCATCAATAAAGGAGCAGCACCAAGCGTGCGCCTGTGTCCCATTAGTAAAGGGCTGACTGGCTTGCCTGTTAAAGCATGCGGTAACCCTCAAAGTACACTCCAAACAAAATAAAAAAATATTTTCTGTGTTAGTGAATTGTGTGCACTGTGGCTGCACGTGCATCAACAGAAGATCAACAACAAGCGTGCGCCTGTATCCCATTAGTAAAGGCCAGCTGGCCTGTCCATTAAAGGGTGCTGTAACCCCCAAAGTACACTCCAAACAAAAGAAAAAAATATTTTCTATGTTTGTGAATTGTGTGCACTGTGGCTGCACGTGCATCAACAAAGGAGCAGCACCAGGCGTGCGCCTGTGTCCCATTAGTAAAGGGCCGGCTGGCTTGTCCATAAAAGGGTGCTGTAACCCCCAAAGTACACACCATAAAATATAAAAAAATATTTTCTGTGTTTGTGAATTGTGTGCACTGTGGTTGCACGTGCATCAACAAAGGAGCAGCACCAAACATGCGCCTGTGTCCCATTAGAAAAGTGCCGGCTGGCTTGTCCGTTAAAGGGTGCTGTAACACCCAAAGTACACTCCAAACAAAATAAAAAAATATTTTCTGTGTTTGTGAATTGTGTGCACTGTGGCTGCACATGCATCAACAAAGGAGCAGTGCCAAGCGTGCGCCTGTGTCCCATAAGTAAAGGGCCGACTGGCTTGCCTGTTAAAGCATGAGTTAACCCACAAAGTACACTCCAAACAAAATAAAAAAATATTTTCTGTGTTAGTGAATTGTGTGCACTGTGGCTGCACGTGCATCAACAAAGGAGCAGCGCCAAGTGAGCACCTGTGTCCCATTAGTAAAGGGCCGACTGGCTTGTCCATTAAAGGGTGCTGTAACCCCCAAAGTACACTCCAAACAAAATAAAAAAATATTTTCTATGTTTGTGAATTGTGTGCACTGTGGCTGCACGTGCATCAATAAAGGAGCAGCACCAAGCGTGCGCCTGTGTCCCATTAGTAAAGGGCCGACTGGCTTGCCTGTTAAAGCATGCGGAAACCCTCAAAGTACACTCCAAACAAAATAAAAAAATATTTTCTGTGTTAGTGAATTGTGTGCACTGTGGCTGCACGTGCATCAACAGAAGATCAACAACAAGCGTGCGCCTGTATCCCATTAGTAAAGGCCAGCTGGTCTGTCCATTAAAGGGTGCTGTAACCCCCAAAGTACACTCCAAACAAAATAAAAAAATATTTTCTATGTTTGTGAATTGTGTGCACTGTGGCTGCACGTGCATCAACAAAGGAGCAGCGCCAAGCGTGCGCCTGTGACCCATTAGTAAAGGGCCGACAGGCTTTTCCATTAAAGGGTGCTGTAAACCCCAAAGTACATGCCAAACAAAATAAAAAAATATTTTCTGTGTTTGTGAATTGTGAGCACTGTGGCTTCACGTGCATCAACAAAGGAGCAGCGCCAAATGTGCGCCTGTGTCCCATTAGTAAAGGGCCAGCTGGCTTGTCCATTAGAGGGTGCTGTAACCCTCAAAGTACACTCCAAACAAAATAAAAAAATATTTTCTGTGTTTGTTAAATGTGTGCACTGTGGCTGCACGTGCATCAACAAAGGAGCAGCGCCAAGCGTGCGCCTGTGTCCCATTAGTAAAGGGCTGGCTGGCTTTTCTGTAAAAGGGTGCTGTAACCCCCAAAGTATACTCCAAACAAAATAAAAAATATCTTCTGTGTTTGTGAATTGTGTGCACTGTGGCTGCACGTGCATCAACAAAGGAGCAGTGCCAAGTGTGCGCCTGTGTCCCATTAGTAAAGGGCCGGCTGGCTTGTCTGATAAAGGGTGCTGTAACCCCCAAAGTACACTCCAAACAAAATAAAAAAATATTTTCTGTGATTGTGAATTGTGTGTACTGTGGCTGCACGTGCATCAACAAAGAAGCAGCGCCAAGCGTGCTACTGTGTCCCATTAGTAAAGCACTGGCTGGCTTTTTTGTTAAAGGGTGCTGTAACCCCCAAAGTACACTCCAAAGAAAATAAAAAAATATTTTCTGTGTTTATGAATTGTGTGCACTGTGGTTGCACGTGCATCAACAAAGGAGCAGCACCAAACATGCGCCTGTGTCCCATTAGAAAAGTGCCGGCTGGCTTGTCCGTTAAAGGGTGCTGTAACACCCAAAGTACACTCCAAACAAATTAAAAAAATATTTTCTGTGTTTGTGAATTGTGTGCACTGTGGCTGCACATGCATCAACAAAGGAGCAGTGCCAAGCGTGCGCCTGTGTCCCATAAGTAAAGGGCCGACTGGCTTGCCTGTTAAAGCATGAGGTAACCCACAAAGTACACTGCAAACAAAATAAAAAAATATTTTCTGTGTTAGTGAATTGTGTGCACTGTGGCTGCACGTGCATCAACAAAGGAGCAGCGCCAAGTGAGCACTTGTGTCCCATTAGTAAAGGCCCGACTGGCTTGTCCATTAAAGGGTGCTGTAACCCCCAAAGTACACTCCAAACAAAATAAAAAAACATTTTCTATGTTTGTGAATTGTGTGCACTGTGGCTGCACGTGCATCAATAAAGGAGCAGCACCAAGCGTGCGCCTGTGTCCCATTAGTAAAGGGCCGACTGGCTTGCCTGTTAAAGCATGCGGTAACCCTCAAAGTACACTCCAAACAAAATAAAAAAATATTTTCTGTGTTAGTGAATTGTGTGCACTGTGGCTGCACGTGCATCAACAGAAGATCAACAACAAGCGTGCGCCTGTATCCCATTAGTAAAGGCCAGCTGGCCTGTCCATTAAAGGGTGCTGTAACCCCCAAAGTACACTCCAAACAAAAGAAAAAAATATTTTCTATGTTTGTGAATTGTGTGCACTGTGGCTGCACGTGCATCAACAAAGGAGCAGCACCAGGCGTGCGCCTGTGTCCCATTAGTAAAGGGCCGGCTGGCTTGTCCATAAAAGGGTGCTGTAACCCCCAAAGTACACACCATAAAATATAAAAAAATATTTTCTGTGTTTGTGAATTGTGTGCACTGTGGTTGCACGTGCATCAACAAAGGAGCAGCACCAAACATGCGCCTGTGTCCCATTAGAAAAGTGCCGGCTGACTTGTCCGTTAAAGGGTGCTGTAACACCCAAAGTACACTCCAAACAAAATAAAAAAATATTTTCTGTGTTTGTGAATTGTGTGCACTGTGGCTGCACATGCATCAACAAAGGAGCAGTGCCAAGCGTGCGCCTGTGTCCCATAAGTAAAGGGACGACTGGCTTGCCTGTTAAAGCATGAGTTAACCCACAAAGTACACTCCAAACAAAATAAAAAAATATTTTCTGTGTTAGTGAATTGTGTGCACTGTGGCTGCACGTGCATCAACAAAGGAGCAGCGCCAAGTGAGCACCTGTGTCCCATTAGTAAAGGGCCGACTGGCTTGTCCATTAAAGGGTGCTGTAACCCCCAAAGTACACTCCAAACAAAATAAAAAAATATTTTCTATGTTTGTGAATTGTGTGCACTGTGGCTGCACGTGCATCAATAAAGGAGCAGCACCAAGCGTGCGCCTGTGTCCCATTAGTAAAGGGCCGACTGGCTTGCCTGTTAAAGCATGCGGTAACCCTCAAAGTACACTCCAAACAAAATAAAAAAATATTTTCTGTGTTAGTGAATTGTGTGCACTGTGGCTGCACGTGCATCAACAGAAGATCAACAACAAGCGTGCGCCTGTATCCCATTAGTAAAGGCCAGCTGGCCTGTCCATTAAAGGGTGCTGTAACCCCCAAAGTACACTCCAAACAAAATAAAAAAATATTTTCTATGTTTGTGAATTGTGTGCACTGTGGCTGCACGTGCATCAACAAAGGAGCAGCACCAGGCGTGCGCCTGTGTCCCATTAGTAAAGGGCCGGCTGGCTTGTCCATAAAAGGGTGCTGTAACCCCCAAAGTACACACCATACAATATAAAAAATATTTTCTGTGTTTGTGAATTGTGTGCACTGTGGCTGCACGTGCATCAACAAAGGAGCAGCGCCAAGCGTGCGCCTGTGACCCATTAGTAAAGGGCCGACAGGCTTTTCCATTAAAGGGTGCTGTAACCCCCAAAGTACATGCCAAACAAAATAAAAAAATATTTTCTGTGTTTGTGAATTGTGAGCACTGTGGCTGCACGTGCATCAACAAAGGAGCAGCGCCAAATGTGCGCCTGTGTCCCATTAGTAAAGGGCCAGCTGGCTTGTCCGTTAGAGGGTGCTGTAACCCTCAAAGTACACTCCAAACAAAATAAAAAAATATTTTCTGTGTTTGTTAAATGTGTGCACTGTGGCTGCATGTGCATCAACAAAGGAGCAGCGCCAAGCGTGCGCCTGTGTCCCATTAGTAAAGGGCTGGCTGGCTTTTCTGTAAAAGGGTGCTGTAACCCCCAAAGTATACTCCAAACAAAATAAAAAATATCTTCTGTGTTTGTGAATTGTGTGCACTGTGGCTGCACGTGCATCAACAAAGGAGCAGTGCCAAGTGTGCGCCTGTGTCCCATTAGTAAAGGGCCGGCTGGCTTGTCTGATAAAGGGTGCTGTAACCCCCAAAGTACACTCCAAACAAAATAAAAAAATATTTTCTGTGATTGTGAATTGTGTGTACTGTGGCTGCAAGTGCATCAACAAAGAAGCAGCGCCAAGCGTGCTACTGTGTCCCATTAGTAAAGCACTGGCTGGCTTTTTTGTTAAAGGGTGAGGTAACCCCCAAAGTACACTCCAAAGAAAATAAAAAAATATTTTCTGTGTTTATGAATTGTGTGCACTGTGGTTGCACGTGCATCAACAAAGGAGCAGCACCAAACATGCGCCTGTGTCCCATTAGAAAAGTGCCGGCTGGCTTCTCCATTAAAGGGTGCTGTAACACCCAAAGTACACTCCAAACAAAATAAAAAAATATTTTCTGTGTTTGTGAATTGTGTGCACTGTGGCTGCACATGCATCAACAAAGGAGCAGTGCCAAGCGTGCGCCTGTGTCCCATAAGTAAAGGGCCGACTGGCTTGCCTGTTAAAGCATGAGGTAACCCACAAAGTACACTGCAAACAAAATAAAAAAATATTTTCTGTGTTAGTGAATTGTGTGCACTGTGGCTGCACGTGCATCAACAAAGGAGCAGCGCCAAGTGAGCACTTGTGTCCCATTAGTAAAGGGCCGACTGGCTTGTCCATTAAAGGGTGCTGTAACCCCCAAAGTACACTCCAAACAAAATAAAAAAACATTTTCTGTGTTTGTGAATTGTGTGCACTGTGGCTGCACATGCATCAACAAAGGAGCAGTGCCAAGCGTGCGCCCGTTTCCCATTAGTAAAGGGCCAGCTGGCTTTTCCATTAAAGGGTGCTGTAACCCCCAAAGTACATGCCAAACAAAATAAAAAAATATTTTCTGTGTTTGTGAATTGTGTGCACTGTGGCTGCACGTGCATCAACAAAGGAGCAGCGCCAAATGTGCGCCTGTGTCCCATTAGTAAAGGGCCAGCTGGCTTGTCCGTTAGAGGGTGCTGTAACCCTCAAAGTACACTCCAAACAAAATAAAAAAATATTTTCTCTGTCTGTGAATTGTGTGCACGGTTGCTGCACAAGCATCAATATAGGAGCAGCGCCAAACATGCGCCTGTGTCCCATTAGTAAAGGTCCAGCTGGCTTGTCCGTTAAAGGGTGCTGTAACCCCCAAAGTACACTCCAAACAAAATAAAAATATATTTTCTGTGTTTGTGAATTGTGTGCACTGTGGTTGCACGTGCATCAACAAAGGAGCAGAGCCAAGTGTGCGCCTGTGTCTTATTAGTAAAGGGCCAGCTGGCTTGTCCGTTAAAGGGTGCTGTTATCCCCAAAGTACACTCCAAACAAAATAAAAAAATATTTTCTGTGTTTGAGAATTGTGTGCACTGTGGCTGCACGTGCGTCAACAAAGGAGAAGCGCCAAGCATGCGCCCGTGTCCCATTAGTAAAGGGCCGGCTGTCTTTTCCATTAAAGTGTGCTGTAACCCCCAAAGTACACTCCAAACAAAATAAAAAAATATTTTCTGTGTTTGTGAATTGTGTGCACTGTGGCTGCACGTGCATCAACAAAGGAGCAGCGCCAAATGTGCGCCTGTGTCCCATTAGTAAAGGGCCAGCTGGCTTGTCCGTTAGAGGGTGCTGTAACCCTCAAAGTACACTCCAAACAAAATAGAAAAATATTTTCTGTGTCTGTGAATTGTGTGCACGGTGGCTGCACATGCATCAACATAGGAGCAGTGCCAAACATGCGCCTGTGTCCCATTAGTAAAGGTCCAGCTGGCTTGTCCGTTAAAGGGTGCTGTAACCCCCAAAGTACACTCCAAACAAAATAAAAATATATTTTCTGTGTTTGTGAATTGTGTGCACTGTGGTTGCACGTGCATCAACAAAGGAGCAGAGCCAAGTGTGCGCCTGTGTTTTATTAGTAAAGGGCCAGCTGGCTTGTCCATTAAACGGTGCTGTAATCCCCAAAGTACACTACAAATAAAATAAAAAAATATTTTCTGTGTTTGAGAATTGTGTGCACTGTGGCTGCACGTGCGTCAACAAAGGAGCAGCGCCAAGCATGCGCCTGTGTCCCATTAGTAAAGGGCCAGCTGTCTTTTCCATTAAAGTGTGCTGTAACCCCCAAAGTACACTCCAAACAAAATAAAAAAATATTTTCTGTGTTTGTGAATTGTGTGCACTGTGGCTGCTCGTGCATCAACAAAGGAGCAGCGCCAAACATGCGCCTGTGTCCAATTAGTAAAGGGCCGGCTGGCCTGTCCGTTAAAGGGTGCTGTAACCCCCAAACTACACTCCAAACAAAATAAAAAAATATTTTCTGTGTTTGTGAATTGTGAGCACTGTGGCTGCACGTGCATCAACAAAGGAGCAGCGCCAAACATGCGCCTGTGTCCAATTAGTAAAGGGCCAGCTGGATTGTCCGATAAAGGGTGCTGTAACCCCCAAAGTACACTCCAAACAAAATAAAAAAATATTTTCTGTGTTTAAGAATTGTGTGCACTGTGGTTGCACGTGCATCAACAAAGGAGCAGCACCAAACATGCGCCTGTGTCCCATTAGAAAAGTGCCGGCTGGCTTGTCCATTAAAGGGTGCTGTAACACCCAAAGTACACTCCAAACAAATTTAAAAAATATTTTCTGTGTTTGTGAATTGTGTGCACTGTGGCTGCACATGCATCAACAAAGGAGCAGTGCCAAGCGTGCGCCTGTGTCCCATAAGTAAAGGGCCGACTGGCTTGCCTGTTAAAGCATGCGGTAACCCTCAAAGTACACTGCAAACAAAATAAAAAAATATTTTCTGTGTTAGTGAATTGTGTGCACTGTGGCTGCACGTGCATCAACAAAGGAGCAGCGCCAAGTGAGCACGTGTGTCCCATTAGTAAAGGGCCGACTGGCTTGTCCATTAAAGGGTGCTGTAACCCCCAAAGTACACTCCAAACAAAATAAAAAAATATTTTCTATGTTTGTGAATTGTGTGCACTGTGGCTGCACATGCATCAACAAAGGAGCAGTGCCAAGCGTGCGCCTGTGTCCCATAAGTAAAGGGCCGACTGGCTTGCCTGTTAAAGCATGCGGTAACCCTCAAAGTACACTGCAAACAAAATAAAAAAATATTTTCTGTGTTAGTGAATTGTGTGCACTGTGGCTGCACGTGCATCAACAAAGGAGCAGCGCCAAGTGAGCACCTGTGTCCCATTAGTAAAGGGCCAACTGGCTTGCCTGTTAAAGCATGCGGTAACCCTCAAAGTACACTCCAAACAAAATAAAAAAATATTTTCTGTGTTAGTGAATTGTGTGCACTGTGGCTGAACGTGCATCAACAGAAGATCAACGACAAGCGTGCGCCTGTGTCCCATTAGTAAAGGCCAGCTGGCCTGTCCATTAAAGGGTGCTGTAACCCCCAAAGTACACTCCAAACAGAATAAAAAATTATTTTCTTTGTTTGTGAATTGTGTGCACTGTGGCTGCACGTGCATCAACAAAGGAGCAGCACTAAGCGTGCGCCTGTGTCCCATTAGTAAAGGGCCAGCTGACATGTCCATATAAGGGTGCTGTAACCCCCAAAGTACACTCCATACAAAATAAAAAATATTTTCTGTGTTTGTGAATTGTGTGCACTGTGGCTGCACGTGCATCAACAAAGGAGCAGCGCCAAGCGTGCGCCTGTGACCCATTAGTAAAGGGCCGGCAGGCTTGTCCATTAAAGGGTGCTGTAACCCCCAAAGTACACTCCAAACAAAATAAAAAAATATTTTCTGTGTTTGTGAATTGTGTGCACTGTGGATGCACTTGCATCAACAAAGGAGCAGTGCCAAGCGTGCGCCCGTGTCCCATTAGTAAAGGGCCAGCTGGCTTTTCCATTAAAGGGTGCTGTAACCCCCAAAGTACATGCCAAACAAAATAAAAAATATTTTCTGTGTTTGTGAATTGTGTGCACTGTGGCTGCATGTGCATCAACAAAGGAGCAGCGCCAAATGTGCACCTGTGTCCCATTAGTAAAGGTCCAGCTGGCTTGTCCGTTAGAGGGTGCTGTAACCCTCAAAGTACACTCCAAACAAATTAAAAATATATTTTCTGTGTCTGTGAATTGTGTGTA
This sequence comes from Taudactylus pleione, assembly GCA_031769625.1. Lineage (NCBI taxonomy): Eukaryota > Metazoa > Chordata > Amphibia > Anura > Myobatrachidae > Taudactylus > Taudactylus pleione. The sequence continues at coordinate 13,130,267 of JAUIMM010000137.1, read as the reverse complement.
CGGTGGCTGCACATGCATCAACATAGGAGCAGCGCCAAACATGCGCCTGTGTCTTATTAGTAAAGGGCCAGCTGGCTTGTCCATTAAAGGGTGCTGTAACCCCCAAAGTAAACTCCAAACAAAATAAAAATATATTTTCTGTGTTTGTGAATTGTGTGCACTGTGGTTGCACGTGCATCAACAAAGGAGCAGAGCCAAGTGTGCGCCTGTGTCTTATTAGTAAAGGGCCAGCTGGCTTGTCCATTAAAGGGTGCTGTAACACCCAAAGTACACTCCAAACAAAATAAAAAAATATTTTCTGTGTTTGTGAATTGTGTGCACTGTGGCTGCACGTGCATCAACAAAGGAGCAGTGCCAAACGTGCGCCTGTGTCATATTAGTAAAGGGCCAGCTGGCTTGTCCATTAAAGGGTGCTGTAACCACCAAAGTACACTCCAAAAAAATAAAAAAATATTTTCTGTGTTTGTGAATTGTGTGCACTGTGGCTGCACTTGCAACTACAAAGGAGCAGTGCCAAGCGTGCGCCTGTGTCCCATTAGTAAACGGCCAGCTGATTTTTCCATTAAAGGGTGCTGTAACCCTCAAAGTACATGCCAAACAAAATAAAAAAATATTTTCTGTGTTTGTGAATTGTGTCCACTGTGGCTGCACGTGCATCAACATAGAAGCAGCGCCAAGCGTGCACCTGTGTCCCATTAGTAAAGGGCTGAATGGCATCTTTTTTAAAGGGAGCTGTAACTCCCAAAGTACACTCCAAACAAAATAAAAAAATATCTTCTGTGTTTGTGAATTGTGTGCACTGTGGATGCACGTGCATCAACAAAGAAGCAGCGCCAAACGTGTGCCTGTGTCCCAATAGTAAAGGGCTAGCTGGCTTGTCCATTAAAGGGTGCTGTAACCCCCAAAGTACACACCAAACAAAATAAAAAAATATTTTCTGTGTTTGTGAATTGTGTGCACTGTGGTTGCACGTGCATCAACAATGGAGCAGCACCAAACGTGCGCCTGTGTCCCATTAGTAAAGGGCCAGCTGGCTTGTCCGTTAAAGGGTGCTGTAACACCCAAAGTACACTCCAAACAAAATAAAAAAATATTTTCTGTGTTTGTGAATTGTGTGCACTGTGGCTGCACATGTACCAACATAGCAGCAGCGCCACACATGCGCCTGTGTCCCATTAGTAAAGGGCCAGCTGGCTTGTCCATTAAAGGGTGCTGTAACCCCCAAAGTACACTCCAAACAAAATAAAAAAAATTTTTCTGTGTTTGTGACTTGTGTGCACTGTGGCTGCATGTGCATCAACAAAGAAGCAGCGCCAAGCGTGCGCCAGTGTCCCATTAGTAAAGGGCTGGCTGGCTTCTTTGTTAAAGGGTGCTGTAACCCCCAAAGTACACTCCAAACAAAATAAAAAAATATCTTCTGTGTTTGTGAATTGTGTGCACTGTGGTTGCACGTCTATCAACAAAGGAGCAGCGCCAAGCGTGCGCCAGTGTCTCATTAGTAATGGGCCAGCTGGCTTGTCCGTTAAAGGGTGCTGTAACCCCCACAGTACACTCCAAACAAAATAAAAAAATATTTTCTGTGTTTGTGAATTGTGTGCACTGTGGTTGCACGTGCATCAACAATGGAGCAGCACCAAACGTGCGCCTGTGTCCCATTAGTAAAGGGCAAGCTGGCTTGTCCGTTAAAGGGTGCTGTAACACCCAAAGTACACTCCAAACAAAATAAAAAAATATTTTCTGTGTTTGTGAATTGTGTGCACTGTGGCTGCACATGTACCAACATAGGAGCAGCGCCACACATGCGCCTGTGTCCCATTAGTAAAGGGCCAGCGGGCTTGTCCATTAAAGGGTGCTGTAACCCCCAAAGTACACTCCAAACAAAATAAAAAAATATTTTCTGTGTTATTGAATTGTGTGCACTGTGGCTGCACGTGCATCAACAGAAGATCAACGCCAAGCGTGCGCCTGTGTCCCATTAGTAAAGGCCAGCTGGCCTGTCTGTTAAAGGGTGCTGTAACCCCCAAAGCACACTCCAAACAAAATAAAAAATTTTTTTCTATGTTTGTGAATTGTGTGCACTGTGGCTGCACGTGCATCAACAAAGGAGCAGCACCAAGCGTGCGCCTGTGTCCCATTAGTAAAGGGCCGGCTGGCTTGTCCATAAAAGGATGCTGTAACCCCCAAAGTACACTCCAAACAAAAAAAAAAGAATTTTCTATGTTTGTGAATTGTGTGCACTGTGGCTGCATGTGCATCAACAAAGGAGCAGCGCCAAGCGTGCGCCTGTGTCTCATTAGTAATAGGCCAGCTGGCTTGTCTGTTAAAGGGTGCTGTAACCCAGAAGTACACTCCAAACAAAATAAAAAAATATTTTCTGTGTTTGTGAATTGTGTGCACTGTGGTTGCACGTGCATCAACAAAGGAGCAGCACCAAACGTGCGCCTGTGTCCCATTAGTAAAGGGCCAGCTGGCTTGACTGTTATAGGGTGCTGTAACACCCAAAGTACACTCCAAACAAAATAAAAAAATATTTTCTGTGTTTGTGAATTGTGTGCACTGTGGCTGCACATGTACCAACATAGGAGCAGCGCCACACATGCGCCTGTGTCCCATTAGTAAAGGGCCAGCTGGCTTGTCCATTAAAGGGTGCTGTAACCCCCAAAGTACACTCCAAACAAAATAAAAAAATATTTTCTGTGTTTGTGAATTGTGTGCACTGTGGCTGCATGTGCATCAACAAAGGAGCAGCGCCAAACGTGTGCCTGTGTCCCATTAGTAAAGGGCCAATTGGCTTGTCCGTTAAAGGGTGCTGTAACCCCCAAAGTACACTCCAAACAAAATAATAAAATATTTTCTGTGTTAGTGAATTGTGTGCACTGTGGCTGCACGTGCATTAACAAAGGAGCAGCGCCAAGTGAGCACCTGTGTCCCATTAGTAAAGGGCCGACTGGCTTGTCCATTAAAGGGTGCTGTAACCCCCAAAGTACACTCCAAACAAAATAAAAAAATATTTTCTGTGTTTGTGAATTGTGTGCACTGTGGCTGCACATGCATCAACAAAGGAGCAGTGCCAAGCGTGTGCCTGTGTCCCATAAGTAAAGGGCCAACTGGCTTGCCTGTTAAAGGGTGCGGTAACCCTCAAAGTACACTCCAAACAAAATAAAAAAATATTTTCTGTGTTAGTGAATTGTGTGCACTGTGGCTGCACGTGCATCAACAGAAGATCAACGACAAGCGTGCGCCTGTGTCCCATTAGTAAAGGCCAGCTGGCCTGTCCATTAAAGGGTGCTGTAACCCCCAAAGTACACTCCAAACAAAATAAAAAAATATTTTCTATGTTTGTGAATTGTGTGCACTGTGGCTGCACGTGCATCAACAAAGGAGCAGCACCAAGCATGCGCCTGTGTCCCATTAGTAAAGGGCCGGCTGGCTTGTCCATAAAAGGGTGCTGTAACCCCCAAAGTACACTCCATACAAAATAAAAAAATATTTTCTGTGTTTGTGAATTGTGTGCACTGTGGCTGCACGTGCATCAACAAAGGAGCAGCGTCAAGCGTGCGCCTGTGACCCATTAGTAAAGGGCCTGCAGTCTTGTCCATTAAAGGGTGCTGTAACCCCCAAAGTACACTCCAAACAAAATAAAAAAATATTTTCTGTGTTTGTGAATTGTGTGCACTGTGGCTGCACGTGCATCAACAAAGGAGCAGCGCCAAATGTGCGCCTGTGTCCCATTAGTAAAGGGCCAGCTGGCTTGTCCGTTAGAGGGTGCTGTAACCCTCAAAGTACACTCCAAACAAAATAAAAAAATATTTTCTGTGTCTGTGAATGGTGTGCACGGTGGCTGCACATGCATCAACATAGGAGCAGCGCCAAACATGCGCCTGTGTCCCATTAGTAAAGGTCCAGCTGGCTTGTCCATTAAAGGGTGCTGTAACCCCCAAAGTACACTCCAAACAAAATAAAAATATATTTTCTGTGTTTGTGAATTGTGTGCACTGTGGTTGCACGTGCATCAACAAAGGAGCAGAGCCAAGTGTGCGCCAGTGTCTTATTAGTAAAGGGCCAGCTGGCTTGTCCATTAAAGGGTGCTGTAATCCCCAAAGTACACTCCAAACAAAATAAAAAAATATTTTCTGTGTTTGTGAATTGTGTGCACTGTTGTTGCACGTGCATCAACAAAGGAGCAGCACCAAACGTGCGCCTGTGTCCCATTAGTAAAGGGCCAGCTGGCTTGTCCATTAAAGGGTGCTGTAACACCCAAAGTACACTCCAAACAAAATAAAAAAATATTTTCTGTGTTTGTGAATTGTGTGCACTGTGGCTGCACGTGCATCAACAAAGGAGCAGTGCCAAACGTGCGCCTGTGTCATATTAGTGAAGGGCCAGCTGGCTTGTCCATTAAAGGGTGCTGTAACCCCCAAAGTACACTCCAAAAAAATAAAAAAATATTTTCTGTGTTTGTGAATTGTGTGCACTGTGGCTGCACATGCATCAACAAAGGAGCAGCGCCAAGTGAGCACCTGTGTCCCATTAGTAAAGGGCCGACTGGCTTGTCCATTAAAGGGTGCTGTAACCCCCAAAGTACACTCCAAACAAAATAAAAAAATATTTTCTGTGTTTGTGAATTGTGTGCACTGTGGCTGCACTTGCAACTACAAAGGAGCAGTGCCAAGCCTGTGCCTGTGTCCGATTAGTAAACGGCCAGCTGGCTTTTCCATTAAAGGGTGCTGTAACCCTCAAAGTACATGCCAAACAAAATAAAAAAATATTTTCTGTGTTTGTGAATTGTGTGCACTGTGGCTGCACGTGCATCAACAAAGAAGCAGCGCCAAGCTTGCACCTGTGTCCCTTTAGTAAAGGGCTGGCTGGCTTCTTTGTTAAAGGGTGCTGTAACCCCCAAAGTACACTCCAAACAAAATAAAAAAATATCATCTGTTTTTGTGAATTGTGTGCACTGTGGCTGCACGTGCATCAACAAAGGAGCAGCGCCAAGCGTGCGCCTGTGTCTCATTAGTAAAGGGCCGGCTGGCTTGTCCATTAAAGGGTGCTGTAACCCCCAAAGTACACTCCAAACAAAATAAAAAAATATTTTCTGTGTTTGTGAATTGTGTGCACTGTGGTTGCACGTGCATCAACAAAGGAGCAGCACCAAACGTGCGCCTGTGTCCCATTAGTAAAGGGCCAGCTGGCTTGTCCGTTAAAGGGTGCTGTAACACCCAAAGTACACTCCAAACAAAATAAAAAAATATTTTCTGTGTTTGTGAATTGTGTGCACTGTGGCTGCACGTGCATCAACAAGGAGTAGCGCCAAACGTGTGCCTGTGTCCCATTAGTAAAGGGCTAGCTGGCTTGTCCATTAAAGGGTGCTGTAACCCCCAAAGTACACACCAAACAAAATAAAAAAATATTTTCTGTGTTTGTGAATTGTGTGCACTGTGGTTGCACGTGCATCAACAATGGAGCAGCACCAAACGTGCGCCTGTGTCCCATTAGTAAAGGGCCAGCTGGCTTGTCCTTTAAAGGGTGCTGTAACACCCAAAGTACACTCCAAACAAAATAAAAAAATATTTTCTGTCTTTGTGAATTGTGTGCACTGTGGCTGCACATGTACCAACATAGGAGCAGCGCCACACATGCGCCTGTGTCCCATTAGTAAAGGGCCAGCTGGCTTGTCCATTAAAGGGTGCTGTAACCCCCAAAGTACACTCCAAACAAAATAAAAAAATATTTTCTGTGTTTGTGAATTGTGTGCACTGTGGCTGCATGTGCATCAACAAAGAAGCAGCGCCAAGCGTGCGCCAGTGTCCCATTAGTAAAGGGCTGGCTGGCTTCTTTGTTAAAGGGTGCTGTAACCCCCAAAGTACACTCCAAACAAAATAAAAAAATATCTTCTGTGTTTCTGAATTGTGTGCACTGTGGTTGCAAGTGTATCAACAAAGGAGCAGCGCCAAGCGTGCACCTGTGTCCCATTAGTAAAGGGCCAGCTGGCTTGTCCGTTAAAGGGTGCTGTAACACCCAAAGTACACTCCAAACAAAATAAAAAAATATTTTCTGTGTTTGTGAATTGTGTGCACTGTGGCTGCACATGTACCAACATAGGAGCAGCGCCACACATGCGCCTGTGTCCCATTAGTAAAGGGCCAGCTGGCTTGTCCATTAAAGGGTGCTGTAACCCCCAAAGTACACTCCAAACAAAATAAAAAAATATTTTCTGTGTTATTGAATTGTGTGCACTGTGGCTGCACGTGCATCAACAGATGATCAACGCCAAGCGTGCGCCTGTGTCCCATTAGTAAAGGCCAGCTGGCCTGTCTGTTAAAGGGTGCTGTAACCCCCAAAGAACACTCCAAACAAAATAAAAAAATATTTTCTATGTTTGTGAATTGTGTGCACTGTGGCTGCACGTGCATCAACAAGGAGTAGCGCCAAACGTGTGCCTGTGTCCCATTAGTAAAGGGCTAGCTGGCTTGTCCATTAAAGGGTGCTGTAACCCCCAAAGTACACACCAAACAAAATAAAAAAATATTTTCTGTGTTTGTGAATTGTGTGCACTGTGGTTGCACGTGCATCAACAATGGAGCAGCACCAAACGTGCGCCTGTGTCCCATTAGTAAAGGGCCAGCTGGCTTGTCCTTTAAAGGGTGCTGTAACACCCAAAGTACACTCCAAACAAAATAAAAAAATATTTTCTGTCTTTGTGAATTGTGTGCACTGTGGCTGCACATGTACCAACATAGGAGCAGCGCCACACATGCGCCTGTGTCCCATTAGTAAAGGGCCAGCTGGCTTGTCCATTAAAGGGTGCTGTAACCCCCAAAGTACACTCCAAACAAAATAAAAAAATATTTTCTGTGTTTGTGAATTGTGTGCACTGTGGCTGCATGTGCATCAACAAAGAAGCAGCGCCAAGCGTGCGCCAGTGTCCCATTAGTAAAGGGCTGGCTGGCTTCTTTGTTAAAGGGTGCTGTAACCCCCAAAGTACACACCAAACAAAATAAAAAAATATTTTCTGTGTTTGTGAATTGTGTGCACTGTGGTTGCACGTGCATCAACAATGGAGCAGCACCAAACGTGCGCCTGTGTCCCATTAGTAAAGGGCAAGCTGGCTTGTCCGTTAAAGGGTGCTGTAACACCCAAAGTACACTCCAAACAAAATAAAAAAATATTTTCTGTGTTTGTGAATTGTGTGCACTGTGGCTGCACATGTACCAACATAGGAGCAGCGCCACACATGCGCCTGTGTCCCATTAGTAAAGGGCCAGCGGGCTTGTCCATTAAAGGGTGCTGTAACCCCCAAAGTACACTCCAAACAAAATAAAAAAATATTTTCTGTGTTATTGAATTGTGTGCACTGTGGCTGCACGTGCATCAACAGAAGATCAACGCCAAGCGTGCGCCTGTGTCCCATTAGTAAAGGCCAGCTGGCCTGTCTGTTAAAGGGTGCTGTAACCCCCAAAGCACACTCCAAACAAAATAAAAAATTTTTTTCTATGTTTGTGAATTGTGTGCACTGTGGCTGCACGTGCATCAACAAAGGAGCAGCACCAAGCGTGCGCCTGTGTCCCATTAGTAAAGGGCCGGCTGGCTTGTCCATAAAAGGATGCTGTAACCCCCAAAGTACACTCCAAACAAAAAAAAAAGAATTTTCTATGTTTGTGAATTGTGTGCACTGTGGCTGCATGTGCATCAACAAAGGAGCAGCGCCAAGCGTGCGCCTGTGTCTCATTAGTAATAGGCCAGCTGGCTTGTCTGTTAAAGGGTGCTGTAACCCAGAAGTACACTCCAAACAAAATAAAAAAATATTTTCTGTGTTTGTGAATTGTGTGCACTGTGGTTGCACGTGCATCAACAAAGGAGCAGCACCAAACGTGCGCCTGTGTCCCATTAGTAAAGGGCCAGCTGGCTTGACTGTTATAGGGTGCTGTAACACCCAAAGTACACTCCAAACAAAATAAAAAAATATTTTCTGTGTTTGTGAATTGTGTGCACTGTGGCTGCACATGTACCAACATAGGAGCAGCGCCACACATGCGCCTGTGTCCCATTAGTAAAGGGCCAGCTGGCTTGTCCATTAAAGGGTGCTGTAACCCCCAAAGTACACTCCAAACAAAATAAAAAAATATTTTCTGTGTTTGTGAATTGTGTGCACTGTGGCTGCATGTGCATCAACAAAGGAGCAGCGCCAAACGTGTGCCTGTGTCCCATTAGTAAAGGGCCAATTGGCTTGTCCGTTAAAGGGTGCTGTAACCCCCAAAGTACACTCCAAACAAAATAATAAAATATTTTCTGTGTTAGTGAATTGTGTGCACTGTGGCTGCACGTGCATTAACAAAGGAGCAGCGCCAAGTGAGCACCTGTGTCCCATTAGTAAAGGGCCGACTGGCTTGTCCATTAAAGGGTGCTGTAACCCCCAAAGTACACTCCAAACAAAATAAAAAAATATTTTCTGTGTTTGTGAATTGTGTGCACTGTGGCTGCACATGCATCAACAAAGGAGCAGTGCCAAGCGTGTGCCTGTGTCCCATAAGTAAAGGGCCAACTGGCTTGCCTGTTAAAGGGTGCGGTAACCCTCAAAGTACACTCCAAACAAAATAAAAAAATATTTTCTGTGTTAGTGAATTGTGTGCACTGTGGCTGCACGTGCATCAACAGAAGATCAACGACAAGCGTGCGCCTGTGTCCCATTAGTAAAGGCCAGCTGGCCTGTCCATTAAAGGGTGCTGTAACCCCCAAAGTACACTCCAAACAAAATAAAAAAATATTTTCTATGTTTGTGAATTGTGTGCACTGTGGCTGCACGTGCATCAACAAAGGAGCAGCACCAAGCATGCGCCTGTGTCCCATTAGTAAAGGGCCGGCTGGCTTGTCCATAAAAGGGTGCTGTAACCCCCAAAGTACACTCCATACAAAATAAAAAAATATTTTCTGTGTTTGTGAATTGTGTGCACTGTGGCTGCACGTGCATCAACAAAGGAGCAGCGTCAAGCGTGCGCCTGTGACCCATTAGTAAAGGGCCTGCAGTCTTGTCCATTAAAGGGTGCTGTAACCCCCAAAGTACACTCCAAACAAAATAAAAAAATATTTTCTGTGTTTGTGAATTGTGTGCACTGTGGCTGCACGTGCATCAACAAAGGAGCAGCGCCAAATGTGCGCCTGTGTCCCATTAGTAAAGGGCCAGCTGGCTTGTCCGTTAGAGGGTGCTGTAACCCTCAAAGTACACTCCAAACAAAATAAAAAAATATTTTCTGTGTCTGTGAATGGTGTGCACGGTGGCTGCACATGCATCAACATAGGAGCAGCGCCAAACATGCGCCTGTGTCCCATTAGTAAAGGTCCAGCTGGCTTGTCCATTAAAGGGTGCTGTAACCCCCAAAGTACACTCCAAACAAAATAAAAATATATTTTCTGTGTTTGTGAATTGTGTGCACTGTGGTTGCACGTGCATCAACAAAGGAGCAGAGCCAAGTGTGCGCCAGTGTCTTATTAGTAAAGGGCCAGCTGGCTTGTCCATTAAAGGGTGCTGTAATCCCCAAAGTACACTCCAAACAAAATAAAAAAATATTTTCTGTGTTTGTGAATTGTGTGCACTGTTGTTGCACGTGCATCAACAAAGGAGCAGCACCAAACGTGCGCCTGTGTCCCATTAGTAAAGGGCCAGCTGGCTTGTCCATTAAAGGGTGCTGTAACACCCAAAGTACACTCCAAACAAAATAAAAAAATATTTTCTGTGTTTGTGAATTGTGTGCACTGTGGCTGCACGTGCATCAACAAAGGAGCAGTGCCAAACGTGCGCCTGTGTCATATTAGTGAAGGGCCAGCTGGCTTGTCCATTAAAGGGTGCTGTAACCCCCAAAGTACACTCCAAAAAAATAAAAAAATATTTTCTGTGTTTGTGAATTGTGTGCACTGTGGCTGCACATGCATCAACAAAGGAGCAGCGCCAAGTGAGCACCTGTGTCCCATTAGTAAAGGGCCGACTGGCTTGTCCATTAAAGGGTGCTGTAACCCCCAAAGTACACTCCAAACAAAATAAAAAAATATTTTCTGTGTTTGTGAATTGTGTGCACTGTGGCTGCACTTGCAACTACAAAGGAGCAGTGCCAAGCCTGTGCCTGTGTCCGATTAGTAAACGGCCAGCTGGCTTTTCCATTAAAGGGTGCTGTAACCCTCAAAGTACATGCCAAACAAAATAAAAAAATATTTTCTGTGTTTGTGAATTGTGTGCACTGTGGCTGCACGTGCATCAACAAAGAAGCAGCGCCAAGCTTGCACCTGTGTCCCTTTAGTAAAGGGCTGGCTGGCTTCTTTGTTAAAGGGTGCTGTAACCCCCAAAGTACACTCCAAACAAAATAAAAAAATATCATCTGTTTTTGTGAATTGTGTGCACTGTGGCTGCACGTGCATCAACAAAGGAGCAGCGCCAAGCGTGCGCCTGTGTCTCATTAGTAAAGGGCCGGCTGGCTTGTCCATTAAAGGGTGCTGTAACCCCCAAAGTACACTCCAAACAAAATAAAAAAATATTTTCTGTGTTTGTGAATTGTGTGCACTGTGGTTGCACGTGCATCAACAAAGGAGCAGCACCAAACGTGCGCCTGTGTCCCATTAGTAAAGGGCCAGCTGGCTTGTCCGTTAAAGGGTGCTGTAACACCCAAAGTACACTCCAAACAAAATAAAAAAATATTTTCTGTGTTTGTGAATTGTGTGCACTGTGGCTGCACGTGCATCAACAAGGAGTAGCGCCAAACGTGTGCCTGTGTCCCATTAGTAAAGGGCTAGCTGGCTTGTCCATTAAAGGGTGCTGTAACCCCCAAAGTACACACCAAACAAAATAAAAAAATATTTTCTGTGTTTGTGAATTGTGTGCACTGTGGTTGCACGTGCATCAACAATGGAGCAGCACCAAACGTGCGCCTGTGTCCCATTAGTAAAGGGCCAGCTGGCTTGTCCTTTAAAGGGTGCTGTAACACCCAAAGTACACTCCAAACAAAATAAAAAAATATTTTCTGTCTTTGTGAATTGTGTGCACTGTGGCTGCACATGTACCAACATAGGAGCAGCGCCACACATGCGCCTGTGTCCCATTAGTAAAGGGCCAGCTGGCTTGTCCATTAAAGGGTGCTGTAACCCCCAAAGTACACTCCAAACAAAATAAAAAAATATTTTCTGTGTTTGTGAATTGTGTGCACTGTGGCTGCATGTGCATCAACAAAGAAGCAGCGCCAAGCGTGCGCCAGTGTCCCATTAGTAAAGGGCTGGCTGGCTTCTTTGTTAAAGGGTGCTGTAACCCCCAAAGTACACTCCAAACAAAATAAAAAAATATCTTCTGTGTTTCTGAATTGTGTGCACTGTGGTTGCAAGTGTATCAACAAAGGAGCAGCGCCAAGCGTGCACCTGTGTCCCATTAGTAAAGGGCCAGCTGGCTTGTCCGTTAAAGGGTGCTGTAACACCCAAAGTACACTCCAAACAAAATAAAAAAATATTTTCTGTGTTTGTGAATTGTGTGCACTGTGGCTGCACATGTACCAACATAGGAGCAGCGCCACACATGCGCCTGTGTCCCATTAGTAAAGGGCCAGCTGGCTTGTCCATTAAAGGGTGCTGTAACCCCCAAAGTACACTCCAAACAAAATAAAAAAATATTTTCTGTGTTATTGAATTGTGTGCACTGTGGCTGCACGTGCATCAACAGATGATCAACGCCAAGCGTGCGCCTGTGTCCCATTAGTAAAGGCCAGCTGGCCTGTCTGTTAAAGGGTGCTGTAACCCCCAAAGAACACTCCAAACAAAATAAAAAAATATTTTCTATGTTTGTGAATTGTGTGCACTGTGGCTGCACGTGCATCAACAAAGGAGCAGCACCAAGCGTGCGCCTGTGTCCCATTAGTAAAGGGCCAGCTGGCTTGTCCATAAAAGGGTGCTGTAACCCCCAAAGTACACTCCAAACAAAATAAAAAAGAATTTTCTATGTTTGTGAATTGTGTGCACTGTGGCTGCACGTGCATCAACAAAGGAGCAGCGCCAAGCGTGCGCCTGTGTCTCATTAGAAATAGGCTGGCTGGCTTGTCTGTTAAAGGGTGCTGTAACCCCCAAAGTACACTCCAAACAAAATAAAAAAATATTTTCTGTGTTTGTGAATTGTGTGCACTGTGGCTGCACATGTACCAACATAGGAGCAGCGCCACACATGCGCCTGTGTCCCATTAGTAAAGGGCCAGCTGGCTTGTCCATTAAAGGGTGCTGTAACCCCCAAAGTACACTCCAAACAAAATAAAAAAATATTTTCTGTGTTTGTGAATTGTGTGCACTGTGGCTGCATGTGCATCAACAAAGGAGCAGCGCCAAACGTGTGCCTGTGTCCCATTAGTAAAGGGCCAATTGGCTTGTCCGTTAAAGGGTGCTGTATCCCCCAAAGTACACTCCAAACAAAATAAAAAATATTTTCTGTGTTAGTGAATTGTGTGCACTGTGGCTGCACGTGCATTAACAAAGGAGCAGCGCCAAGTGAGCACCTGTGTCCCATTAGTAAAGGGCCGACTGGCTTGTCCATTAAAGGGTGCTGTAACTCCCAAAGTACACTCCAAACAAAATAAAAAAATATTTTCTGTGTTTGTGAATTGTGTGCACTGTGGCTGCACATGCATCAACAAAGGAGCAGTGCCAAGCATGTGCCTGTGTCCCATAAGTAAAGGGCCAACTGGCTTGCCTGTTAAAGGGTGCGGTAACCCTCAAAGTACACTCCAAACAAAATAAAAAAATATTTTCTGTGTTAGTGAATTGTGTGCACTGTGGCTGCACGTGCATCAACAAAGGAGCAGCGCCAAGTGAGCACCTGTGTCCCATTAGTAAAGGGCCGACTGGCTTGTCCATTAAAGGGTGCTGTAACCCCCAAAGTACACTCCAAACAAAATAAAAAAATATTTTTTGTGTTTGTGAATTGTGTGCACTGTGGCTGCACGTGCATCAATAAAGGAGCAGCACCAACCGTGCGCCTGTGTCCCATTAGTAAAGGGCCGACTGGCTTGCCTGTTAAAGCATGCGGTAACCCTCAAAGTACCTTCCAAACAAAATAAAAAAATATTTTCTGTGTTAGTGAATTGTGTGCACTGTGGCTGCACGTGCATCAACAGAAGATCAACGACAAGCGTGCGCCTGTGTCCCATTAGTAAAGGCCAGCAGGCCTGTCCATTAAAGGGTGCTGTAACCCCCAAAGTACACTCCAAACAAAATAAAAAAATATTTTCTATGTTTGTGAATTGTGTGCACTGTGGCTGCACGTGCATCAACAAAGGAGCAGCACCAAGCATGCGCCTGTGTCCCATTAGTAAAGGGCCGGCTGGCTTGTCCATAAAAGGGTGCTGTAACCCCCAAAGTACACTCCATACAAAATAAAAAAATATTTTCTCTGTTTGTGAATTGTGTGCACTGTGGCTGCACGTGCATCAACAAAGGAGCAGCGCCAAGCGTGCGCCTGTGACCCATTAGTAAAGGGCCGGCAGTCTTGTCCATTAAAGGGTGCTATAACCCCCAAAGTACACTCCAAACAAAATAAAAAAATATTTTCTGTGTTTGTGAATTGTGTGCACTGTGGCTGCACGTGCATCAACAAAGGAGCAGCGCCAAATGTGCGCCTGTGTCCCATTAGTAAAGGGCCAGCTGGCTTGTCCGTTAGAGGGTGCTGTAACCCTCAAAGTACACTCCAAACAAAATAAAAAAATATTTTCTGTGTCTGTGAATTGTGTGCACGGTGGCTGCACATGCATCAACATAGGAGCAGCGCCAAACATGCGCCTGGGTCCCATTAGTAAAGGTCCAGCTGGCTTGTCCGTTAAAGGGTGCTGTAACCCCCAAAGTACACTCCAAACAAAATAAAAATATATTTTCTGTGTTTGTGAATTGTGTGCACTGTGGTTGCACGTGCATCAACAAAGGAGCAGAGCCAAGTGTGCGCCAGTGTCTTATTAGTAAAGGGCCAGCTGGCTTGTCCATTAAAGAGTGCTGTAATCCATAAAAGTACACTCCAAACAAAATAAAAAAATATTTTCTATGTTTGTGAATTGTGTGCACTGTTGTTGCACGTGCATCAACAAAGGAGCAGCACCAAACGTGCGCCTGTGTCCCATTAGTAAAGGGCCAGCTGGCTTGTCCATTAAAGGGTGCTGTAACACCCAAAGTACACTCCAAACAAAATAAAAAAATATTTTCTGTGTTTGTGAATTGTGTGCACTGTGGCTGCACGTGCATCAACAAAGGAGCAGTGCCAAACGTGCGCCTGTGTCATATTAGTGAAGGGCCAGCTGGCTTGTCCATTAAAGGGTGCTGTAACCCCCAAAGTACACTCCAAAAAAATAAAAAAATATTTTCTGTGTTTGTGAATTGTGTGCACTGTGGCTGCACGTGCATCAACAAAGGAGCAGCGCCAAGTGAGCACCTGTGTCCCATTAGTAAAGGGCCGACTGGCTTGTCCATTAAAGGGTGCTGTAACCCCCAAAGTACACTCCAAACAAAATAAAAAAATATTTTCTGTGTTTGTGAATTGTGTGCACTGTGGCTGCACTTGCAACTACAAAGGAGCAGTGCCAAGCCTGCGCCTGTGTCCCATTAGTAAACGGCCAGCTGGCTTTTCCATTAAAGGGTGCTGTAACCCCCAAAGTACACTCCAAACAAAATAAAAAAATATCTTCTGTGTTTCTGAATTGTGTGCACTGTGGTTGCAAGTGTATCAACAAAGGAGTGCACTGTGGCTGCACGTGCATCAATAAAGGAGCAGCACCAACCGTGCGCCTGTGTCCCATTAGTAAAGGGCCGGCTGGCTTCTTTGTTAAAGGGTGCTGTAACCCCCAAAGTACATGCCAAACAAAATAAAAAAATATTTTCTCTGTTTGTGAATTGTGTGCACTGTGGCTGCACGTGCATCAACAAAGAAGCAGCGCCAAGCGTGCACCTGTGTCTCATTAGTAAAGGGCCAGCTGGCTTGTCCATTAAAGGGTGCTGTAACCCCCAAAGTACACTCCAAACAAAATAAAAAAATATTTTCTGTGTTATTGAATTGTGTGCACTGTGGCTGCATGTGCATCAACAAAGAAGCAGCGCCAAGCGTGCGCCAGTGTCCCATTAGTAAAGGGCTGGCTGGCTTCTTTGTTAAAGGGTGCTGTAACCCCCAAAGTACACTCCAAACAAAATAAAAAAATATCTTCTGTGTTTCTGAATTGTGTGCACTGTGGTTGCAAGTGTATCAACAAAGGAGCAGCGCCAAGCGTGCGCCTGTGTCTCATTAGTAATGGGCCAGCTGGCTTGTCCATTAAAGGGTGCTTTAACCCCCCACAGTACACTCCAAACAAAATAAAAAAATATTTTCTGTGTTTGTGAATTGTGTGCACTGTGGTTGCATGTGCATCAACAATGGAGCAGCACCAAACGTGCACCTGTGTCCCATTAGTAAAGGGCCAGCTGGCTTGTCCGTTAAAGGGTGCTGTAACACCCAAAGTACACTCCAAACAAAATAAAAAAATATTTTCTGTGTTTGTGAATTGTGTGCACTGTGGCTGCACATGTACCAACATAGGAGCAGCGCCACACATGTGCCTGTGTCCCATTAGTAAAGGGCCAGCTGGCTTGTCCATTAAAGGGTGCTGTAACCCCCAAAGTACACTCCAAACAAAATAAAAAAATATTTTCTGTGTTATTGAATTGTGTGCACTGTGGCTGCACGTGCATCAACAGAAGATCAATGCCAAGCGTGTGCCAGTGTCCCATTAGTAAAGGCCAGCTGGCCTGTCTGTTAAAGGGTGCTGTAACCCCCAAAGTACACTCCAAACAAAATAAAAAAATATTTTCTATGTTTGTGAATTGTGTGCACTGTGGCTGCACGTGCATCAACAAAGGAGCAGCACCAAGCGTGCACCTGTGTCCCATTAGTAAAGGGCAGGCTGGCTTGTCCATAAAAGGGTGCTGTAACCACCAAAGTATACTCCAAACAAAATAAAAAAATATTTTCTGTGTTTGTGAATTGTGTGCACTGTGGCTGCATGTGCATCAACAAATAAGCAGCGCCAAGCGTGCGCCTGTGTCCCATTAGTAAAGGGCCGACTGGCTTGTCCATTAAAGGGTGCTGTAACACCCAAAGAACACTCCAAACAAAATAAAAAAATATTTTCTGTGTTTGTGAATTGTGTGCACTGTGGCTGCACGTGCATCAACAAAGGAGCAGCGGCAAGGGTGCGCCTGTGTCCCATTAGTAAAGGGCCGGCTGGCTTTTCTGTAAAAGGGTGCTGTAACCCCCAAAGTATACTCCAAACAAAATAAAAAAATAACTTCTGTGTTTGTGAATTGTGTGCACTGTGGCTGCACGTGCATCAACAAAGGAGCAGCGTCAAGTGTGCGCCTGTGTCCCTTTAGTAAAGGGCCGGCTGGCTTGTCCATTAAAGGGTGCTGTAATGCCCAAAGTACACTCCAAACAAAATAAAAAAATATTTTCTGTGTTTGTGAATTGTCTGCACTGTGGCTGCATATGCATCAACAAAGAAGCAGCGCCAAGCATGCTCCTCTTTCCCATTAGTAAAAGGCTGGCTGGCTTCTTTGTTAAAGGGTGCTGTAACCCCCAAAGTACACTCCAAACAAAATAAAAAAATATTTTCTGTGTTTGTGAATTGTGTGCACTGTGGCTGCACATGCATCAACAAAGGAGCAGCGCCAAGCGTGCGCCTGTGTCCCATTAGTAAAGGGCTGGCTGGCTTGTCCATTAAAGGGTGCTGTAACCCCCAAATACACTCCAAACAAAATAAAAAAATATTTTCTGTGTTTGTGAATTGTGTGCACTGTGGCTGCACTTACATCAACAAAGGAGCAGCGCCAAGCATGCGCCTTTGTCCCATTTGTAAAGGGCAAGCTGGTTTTTACATTAAAGGGTGCTGTAACCCCCAAAGTACATGCCAAACAAAATAAAAAAATATTTTCTGTCTTTGTGAATTGTGTGCACTGTGGCTGCACGTGCATCAACAAAGGAGCAGCGCCAAGCATGCGCCTGTGTCCCATTAGTAAAGGGCTGACTGGCTTGTCCGTTAAAGGGTGCTGTAACCCCCAAAGCACACTCCAAACAAAATTAAAAAATATTTTCCGTGTTTGTGAATTGTGTGCACTGTGGCTGCACGTGCATCAACAAAGGAGCAGCGCCAAGCATGCTCCTGTGTCCCATTAGTAAAGGGCCAGCTGGCTTGTCCATTAAAGGGTGCTGTAACCCCCAAAGTACACTCCAAACAAAATAAAAAAATATTTTCTGTGTTATTGAATTGTGTGCACTGTGGCTGCACGTGCATCAACAGATGATCAACGCCAAGCGTGCGCCTGTGTCCCATTAGTAAAGGCCAGCTGGCCTGTCTGTTAAAGGGTGCTGTAACCCCCAAAGAACACTCCAAACAAAATAAAAAAATATTTTCTATGTTTGTGAATTGTGTGCACTGTGGCTGCACGTGCATCAACAAAGGAGCAGCACCAAGCGTGCGCCTGTGTCCCATTAGTAAAGGGCCAGCTGGCTTGTCCATAAAAGGGTGCTGTAACCCCCAAAGTACACTCCAAACAAAATAAAAAAGAATTTTCTATGTTTGTGAATTGTGTGCACTGTGGCTGCACGTGCATCAACAAAGGAGCAGCGCCAAGCGTGCGCCTGTGTCTCATTAGAAATAGGCTGGCTGGCTTGTCTGTTAAAGGGTGCTGTAACCCCCAAAGTACACTCCAAACAAAATAAAAAAATATTTTCTGTGTTTGTGAATTGTGTGCACTGTGGCTGCACATGTACCAACATAGGAGCAGCGCCACACATGCGCCTGTGTCCCATTAGTAAAGGGCCAGCTGGCTTGTCCATTAAAGGGTGCTGTAACCCCCAAAGTACACTCCAAACAAAATAAAAAAATATTTTCTGTGTTTGTGAATTGTGTGCACTGTGGCTGCATGTGCATCAACAAAGGAGCAGCGCCAAACGTGTGCCTGTGTCCCATTAGTAAAGGGCCAATTGGCTTGTCCGTTAAAGGGTGCTGTATCCCCCAAAGTACACTCCAAACAAAATAAAAAATATTTTCTGTGTTAGTGAATTGTGTGCACTGTGGCTGCACGTGCATTAACAAAGGAGCAGCGCCAAGTGAGCACCTGTGTCCCATTAGTAAAGGGCCGACTGGCTTGTCCATTAAAGGGTGCTGTAACTCCCAAAGTACACTCCAAACAAAATAAAAAAATATTTTCTGTGTTTGTGAATTGTGTGCACTGTGGCTGCACATGCATCAACAAAGGAGCAGTGCCAAGCATGTGCCTGTGTCCCATAAGTAAAGGGCCAACTGGCTTGCCTGTTAAAGGGTGCGGTAACCCTCAAAGTACACTCCAAACAAAATAAAAAAATATTTTCTGTGTTAGTGAATTGTGTGCACTGTGGCTGCACGTGCATCAACAAAGGAGCAGCGCCAAGTGAGCACCTGTGTCCCATTAGTAAAGGGCCGACTGGCTTGTCCATTAAAGGGTGCTGTAACCCCCAAAGTACACTCCAAACAAAATAAAAAAATATTTTTTGTGTTTGTGAATTGTGTGCACTGTGGCTGCACGTGCATCAATAAAGGAGCAGCACCAACCGTGCGCCTGTGTCCCATTAGTAAAGGGCCGACTGGCTTGCCTGTTAAAGCATGCGGTAACCCTCAAAGTACCTTCCAAACAAAATAAAAAAATATTTTCTGTGTTAGTGAATTGTGTGCACTGTGGCTGCACGTGCATCAACAGAAGATCAACGACAAGCGTGCGCCTGTGTCCCATTAGTAAAGGCCAGCAGGCCTGTCCATTAAAGGGTGCTGTAACCCCCAAAGTACACTCCAAACAAAATAAAAAAATATTTTCTATGTTTGTGAATTGTGTGCACTGTGGCTGCACGTGCATCAACAAAGGAGCAGCACCAAGCATGCGCCTGTGTCCCATTAGTAAAGGGCCGGCTGGCTTGTCCATAAAAGGGTGCTGTAACCCCCAAAGTACACTCCATACAAAATAAAAAAATATTTTCTCTGTTTGTGAATTGTGTGCACTGTGGCTGCACGTGCATCAACAAAGGAGCAGCGCCAAGCGTGCGCCTGTGACCCATTAGTAAAGGGCCGGCAGTCTTGTCCATTAAAGGGTGCTATAACCCCCAAAGTACACTCCAAACAAAATAAAAAAATATTTTCTGTGTTTGTGAATTGTGTGCACTGTGGCTGCACGTGCATCAACAAAGGAGCAGCGCCAAATGTGCGCCTGTGTCCCATTAGTAAAGGGCCAGCTGGCTTGTCCGTTAGAGGGTGCTGTAACCCTCAAAGTACACTCCAAACAAAATAAAAAAATATTTTCTGTGTCTGTGAATTGTGTGCACGGTGGCTGCACATGCATCAACATAGGAGCAGCGCCAAACATGCGCCTGGGTCCCATTAGTAAAGGTCCAGCTGGCTTGTCCGTTAAAGGGTGCTGTAACCCCCAAAGTACACTCCAAACAAAATAAAAATATATTTTCTGTGTTTGTGAATTGTGTGCACTGTGGTTGCACGTGCATCAACAAAGGAGCAGAGCCAAGTGTGCGCCAGTGTCTTATTAGTAAAGGGCCAGCTGGCTTGTCCATTAAAGAGTGCTGTAATCCATAAAAGTACACTCCAAACAAAATAAAAAAATATTTTCTATGTTTGTGAATTGTGTGCACTGTTGTTGCACGTGCATCAACAAAGGAGCAGCACCAAACGTGCGCCTGTGTCCCATTAGTAAAGGGCCAGCTGGCTTGTCCATTAAAGGGTGCTGTAACACCCATAGTACACTCCAAACAAAATAAAAAAATATTTTCTGTGTTTGTGAATTGTGTGCACTGTGGCTGCACGTGCATCAACAAAGGAGCAGTGCCAAACGTGCGCCTGTGTCATATTAGTGAAGGGCCAGCTGGCTTGTCCATTAAAGGGTGCTGTAACCCCCAAAGTACACTCCAAAAAAATAAAAAAATATTTTCTGTGTTTGTGAATTGTGTGCACTGTGGCTGCACGTGCATCAACAAAGGAGCAGCGCCAAGTGAGCACCTGTGTCCCATTAGTAAAGGGCCGACTGGCTTGTCCATTAAAGGGTGCTGTAACCCCCAAAGTACACTCCAAACAAAATAAAAAAATATTTTCTGTGTTTGTGAATTGTGTGCACTGTGGCTGCACTTGCAACTACAAAGGAGCAGTGCCAAGCCTGCGCCTGTGTCCCATTAGTAAACGGCCAGCTGGCTTTTCCATTAAAGGGTGCTGTAACCCTCAAAGTACATGCCAAACAAAATAAAAAAATATTTTCTCTGTTTGTGAATTGTGTGCACTGTGGCTGCACGTGCATCAACAAAGAAGCAGCGCCAAGCGTGCACCTGTGTCTCATTAGTAAAGGGCCAGCTGGCTTGTCCATTAAAGGGTGCTGTAACCCCCAAAGTACACTCCAAACAAAATAAAAAAATATTTTCTGTGTTATTGAATTGTGTGCACTGTGGCTGCATGTGCATCAACAAAGAAGCAGCGCCAAGCGTGCGCCAGTGTCCCATTAGTAAAGGGCTGGCTGGCTTCTTTGTTAAAGGGTGCTGTAACCCCCAAAGTACACTCCAAACAAAATAAAAAAATATCTTCTGTGTTTCTGAATTGTGTGCACTGTGGTTGCAAGTGTATCAACAAAGGAGCAGCGCCAAGCGTGCGCCTGTGTCTCATTAGTAATGGGCCAGCTGGCTTGTCTGTTAAAGGGTGCTGTAACCCCCCACAGTACACTCCAAACAAAATAAAAAAATATTTTCTGTGTTTGTGAATTGTGTGCACTGTGGTTGCATGTGCATCAACAATGGAGCAGCACCAAACGTGCACCTGTGTCCCATTAGTAAAGGGCCAGCTGGCTTGTCCGTTAAAGGGTGCTGTAACACCCAAAGTACACTCCAAACAAAATAAAAAAATATTTTCTGTGTTTGTGAATTGTGTGCACTGTGGCTGCACATGTACCAACATAGGAGCAGCGCCACACATGTGCCTGTGTCCCATTAGTAAAGGGCCAGCTGGCTTGTCCATTAAAGGGTGCTGTAACCCCCAAAGTACACTCCAAACAAAATAAAAAAATATTTTCTGTGTTATTGAATTGTGTGCACTGTGGCTGCACGTGCATCAACAGAAGATCAATGCCAAGCGTGTGCCAGTGTCCCATTAGTAAAGGCCAGCTGGCCTGTCTGTTAAAGGGTGCTGTAACCCCCAAAGTACACTCCAAACAAAATAAAAAAATATTTTCTATGTTTGTGAATTGTGTGCACTGTGGCTGCACGTGCATCAACAAAGGAGCAGCACCAAGCGTGCACCTGTGTCCCATTAGTAAAGGGCAGGCTGGCTTGTCCATAAAAGGGTGCTGTAACCACCAAAGTATACTCCAAACAAAATAAAAAAATATTTTCTGTGTTTGTGAATTGTGTGCACTGTGGCTGCATGTGCATCAACAAATAAGCAGCGCCAAGCGTGCGCCTGTGTCCCATTAGTAAAGGGCCGACTGGCTTGTCCATTAAAGGGTGCTGTAACACCCAAAGAACACTCCAAACAAAATAAAAAAATATTTTCTGTGTTTGTGAATTGTGTGCACTGTGGCTGCACGTGCATCAACAAAGGAGCAGCGGCAAGGGTGCGCCTGTGTCCCATTAGTAAAGGGCCGGCTGGCTTTTCTGTAAAAGGGTGCTGTAACCCCCAAAGTATACTCCAAACAAAATAAAAAAATAACTTCTGTGTTTGTGAATTGTGTGCACTGTGGCTGCACGTGCATCAACAAAGGAGCAGCGTCAAGTGTGCGCCTGTGTCCCTTTAGTAAAGGGCCGGCTGGCTTGTCCATTAAAGGGTGCTGTAATGCCCAAAGTACACTCCAAACAAAATAAAAAAATATTTTCTGTGTTTGTGAATTGTCTGCACTGTGGCTGCATATGCATCAACAAAGAAGCAGCGCCAAGCATGCTCCTCTTTCCCATTAGTAAAAGGCTGGCTGGCTTCTTTGTTAAAGGGTGCTGTAACCCCCAAAGTACACTCCAAACAAAATAAAAAAATATTTTCTGTGTTTGTGAATTGTGTGCACTGTGGCTGCACATGCATCAACAAAGGAGCAGCGCCAAGCGTGCGCCTGTGTCCCATTAGTAAAGGGCTGGCTGGCTTGTCCATTAAAGGGTGCTGTAACCCCCAAATACACTCCAAACAAAATAAAAAAATATTTTCTGTGTTTGTGAATTGTGTGCACTGTGGCTGCACTTACATCAACAAAGGAGCAGCGCCAAGCATGCGCCTTTGTCCCATTTGTAAAGGGCAAGCTGGTTTTTACATTAAAGGGTGCTGTAACCCCCAAAGTACATGCCAAACAAAATAAAAAAATATTTTCTGTCTTTGTGAATTGTGTGCACTGTGGCTGCACGTGCATCAACAAAGGAGCAGCGCCAAGCATGCGCCTGTGTCCCATTAGTAAAGGGCTGACTGGCTTGTCCGTTAAAGGGTGCTGTAACCCCCAAAGCACCCTCCAAACAAAATTAAAAAATATTTTCCGTGTTTGTGAATTGTGTGCACTGTGGCTGCACGTGCATCAACAAAGGAGCAGCGCCAAGCATGCTCCTGTGTCCCATTAGTAAAGGGCCAGCTGGCTTGTCCATTAAAGGGTGCTGTAACCCCCAAAGTACACTCCAAACAAAATAAAAAAATATTTTCTGTGTTTGTGAATTGTGTGCACTGTGGCTGCATGTGCATCAACAAAGGAGCAGCGCCAAACGTGTGCCTGTGTCCCATTAGTAAAGGGCCAATTGGCTTGTCCGTTAAAGGGTGCTGTATCCCCCAAAGTACACTCCAAACAAAATAAAAAATATTTTCTGTGTTAGTGAATTGTGTGCACTGTGGCTGCACGTGCATTAACAAAGGAGCAGCGCCAAGTGAGCACCTGTGTCCCATTAGTAAAGGGCCGACTGGCTTGTCCATTAAAGGGTGCTGTAACTCCCAAAGTACACTCCAAACAAAATAAAAAAATATTTTCTGTGTTTGTGAATTGTGTGCACTGTGGCTGCACATGCATCAACAAAGGAGCAGTGCCAAGCATGTGCCTGTGTCCCATAAGTAAAGGGCCAACTGGCTTGCCTGTTAAAGGGTGCGGTAACCCTCAAAGTACACTCCAAACAAAATAAAAAAATATTTTCTGTGTTAGTGAATTGTGTGCACTGTGGCTGCACGTGCATCAACAAAGGAGCAGCGCCAAGTGAGCACCTGTGTCCCATTAGTAAAGGGCCGACTGGCTTGTCCATTAAAGGGTGCTGTAACCCCCAAAGTACACTCCAAACAAAATAAAAAAATATTTTTTGTGTTTGTGAATTGTGTGCACTGTGGCTGCACGTGCATCAATAAAGGAGCAGCACCAACCGTGCGCCTGTGTCCCATTAGTAAAGGGCCGACTGGCTTGCCTGTTAAAGCATGCGGTAACCCTCAAAGTACCTTCCAAACAAAATAAAAAAATATTTTCTGTGTTAGTGAATTGTGTGCACTGTGGCTGCACGTGCATCAACAGAAGATCAACGACAAGCGTGCGCCTGTGTCCCATTAGTAAAGGCCAGCAGGCCTGTCCATTAAAGGGTGCTGTAACCCCCAAAGTACACTCCAAACAAAATAAAAAAATATTTTCTATGTTTGTGAATTGTGTGCACTGTGGCTGCACGTGCATCAACAAAGGAGCAGCACCAAGCATGCGCCTGTGTCCCATTAGTAAAGGGCCAGCTGGCTTGTCCATAAAAGGGTGCTGTAACCCCCAAAGTACACTCCATACAAAATAAAAAAATATTTTCTCTGTTTGTGAATTGTGTGCACTGTGGCTGCACGTGCATCAACAAAGGAGCAGCGCCAAGCGTGCGCCTGTGACCCATTAGTAAAGGGCCGGCAGTCTTGTCCATTAAAGGGTGCTATAACCCCCAAAGTACACTCCAAACAAAATAAAAAAATATTTTCTGTGTTTGTGAATTGTGTGCACTGTGGCTGCACGTGCATCAACAAAGGAGCAGCGCCAAATGTGCGCCTGTGTCCCATTAGTAAAGGGCCAGCTGGCTTGTCCGTTAGAGGGTGCTGTAACCCTCAAAGTACACTCCAAACAAAATAAAAAAATATTTTCTGTGTCTGTGAATTGTGTGCACGGTGGCTGCACATGCATCAACATAGGAGCAGCGCCAAACATGCGCCTGGGTCCCATTAGTAAAGGTCCAGCTGGCTTGTCCGTTAAAGGGTGCTGTAACCCCCAAAGTACACTCCAAACAAAATAAAAATATATTTTCTGTGTTTGTGAATTGTGTGCACTGTGGTTGCACGTGCATCAACAAAGGAGCAGAGCCAAGTGTGCGCCAGTGTCTTATTAGTAAAGGGCCAGCTGGCTTGTCCATTAAAGAGTGCTGTAATCCATAAAAGTACACTCCAAACAAAATAAAAAAATATTTTCTGTGTTTGTGAATTGTGTGCACTGTTGTTGCACGTGCATCAACAAAGGAGCAGCACCAAACGTGCGCCTGTGTCCCATTAGTAAAGGGCCAGCTGGCTTGTCCATTAAAGGGTGCTGTAACACCCAAAGTACACTCCAAACAAAATAAAAAAATATTTTCTGTGTTTGTGAATTGTGTGCACTGTGGCTGCACGTGCATCAACAAAGGAGCAGTGCCAAACGTGCGCCTGTGTCATATTAGTGAAGGGCCAGCTGGCTTGTCCATTAAAGGGTGCTGTAACCCCCAAAGTACACTCCAAAAAAATAAAAAAATATTTTCTGTGTTTGTGAATTGTGTGCACTGTGGCTGCACGTGCATCAACAAAGGAGCAGCGCCAAGTGAGCACCTGTGTCCCATTAGTAAAGGGCCGACTGGCTTGTCCATTAAAGGGTGCTGTAACCCCCAAAGTACACTCCAAACAAAATAAAAAAATATTTTCTGTGTTTGTGAATTGTGTGCACTGTGGCTGCACTTGCAACTACAAAGGAGCAGTGCCAAGCCTGCGCCTGTGTCCCATTAGTAAACGGCCAGCTGGCTTTTCCATTAAAGGGTGCTGTAACCCTCAAAGTACATGCCAAACAAAATAAAAAAATATTTTCTCTGTTTGTGAATTGTGTGCACAGTGGCTGCACGTGCATCAACAAAGAAGCAGCGCCAAGCGTGCACCTGTGTCTCATTAGTAAAGGGCCAGCTGGCTTGTCCATTAAAGGGTGCTGTAACCCCCAAAGTACACTCCAAACAAAATAAAAAAATATTTTCTGTGTTATTGAATTGTGTGCACTGTGGCTGCATGTGCATCAACAAAGAAGCAGCGCCAAGCGTGCGCCAGTGTCCCATTAGTAAAGGGCTGGCTGGCTTCTTTGTTAAAGGGTGCTGTAACCCCCAAAGTACACTCCAAACAAAATAAAAAAATATCTTCTGTGTTTCTGAATTGTGTGCACTGTGGTTGCAAGTGTATCAACAAAGGAGCAGCGCCAAGCGTGCGCCTGTGTCTCATTAGTAATGGGCCAGCTGGCTTGTCCGTTAAAGGGTGCTGTAACCCCCCACAGTACACTCCAAACAAAATAAAAAAATATTTTCTGTGTTTGTGAATTGTGTGCACTGTGGTTGCATGTGCATCAACAATGGAGCAGCACCAAACGTGCACCTGTGTCCCATTAGTAAAGGGCCAGCTGGCTTGTCCGTTAAAGGGTGCTGTAACACCCAAAGTACACTCCAAACAAAATAAAAAAATATTTTCTGTGTTTGTGAATTGTGTGCACTGTGGCTGCACATGTACCAACATAGGAGCAGCGCCACACATGTGCCTGTGTCCCATTAGTAAAGGGCCAGCTGGCTTGTCCATTAAAGGGTGCTGTAACCCCCAAAGTACACTCCAAACAAAATAAAAAAATATTTTCTGTGTTATTGAATTGTGTGCACTGTGGCTGCACGTGCATCAACAGAAGATCAATGCCAAGCGTGTGCCAGTGTCCCATTAGTAAAGGCCAGCTGGCCTGTCTGTTAAAGGGTGCTGTAACCCCCAAAGTACACTCCAAACAAAATAAAAAAATATTTTCTATGTTTGTGAATTGTGTGCACTGTGGCTGCACGTGCATCAACAAAGGAGCAGCACCAAGCGTGCACCTGTGTCCCATTAGTAAAGGGCAGGCTGGCTTGTCCATAAAAGGGTGCTGTAACCACCAAAGTATACTCCAAACAAAATAAAAAAATATTTTCTGTGTTTGTGAATTGTGTGCACTGTGGCTGCATGTGCATCAACAAATAAGCAGCGCCAAGCGTGCGCCTGTGTCCCATTAGTAAAGGGCCGACTGGCTTGTCCATTAAAGGGTGCTGTAACACCCAAAGAACACTCCAAACAAAATAAAAAAATATTTTCTGTGTTTGTGAATTGTGTGCACTGTGGCTGCACGTGCATCAACAAAGGAGCAGCGGCAAGGGTGCGCCTGTGTCCCATTAGTAAAGGGCCGGCTGGCTTTTCTGTAAAAGGGTGCTGTAACCCCCAAAGTATACTCCAAACAAAATAAAAAAATAACTTCTGTGTTTGTGAATTGTGTGCACTGTGGCTGCACGTGCATCAACAAAGGAGCAGCGTCAAGTGTGCGCCTGTGTCCCTTTAGTAAAGGGCCGGCTGGCTTGTCCATTAAAGGGTGCTGTAATGCCCAAAGTACACTCCAAACAAAATAAAAAAATATTTTCTGTGTTTGTGAATTGTCTGCACTGTGGCTGCATATGCATCAACAAAGAAGCAGCGCCAAGCATGCTCCTCTTTCCCATTAGTAAAAGGCTGGCTGGCTTCTTTGTTAAAGGGTGCTGTAACCCCCAAAGTACACTCCAAACAAAATAAAAAAATATTTTCTGTGTTTGTGAATTGTGTGCACTGTGGCTGCACATGCATCAACAAAGGAGCAGCGCCAAGCGTGCGCCTGTGTCCCATTAGTAAAGGGCTGGCTGGCTTGTCCATTAAAGGGTGCTGTAACCCCCAAATACACTCCAAACAAAATAAAAAAATATTTTCTGTGTTTGTGAATTGTGTGCACTGTGGCTGCACTTGCATCAACAAAGGAGCAGCGCCAAGCATGCGCCTTTGTCCCATTTGTAAAGGGCAAGCTGGTTTTTACATTAAAGGGTTCTGTAACCCCCAAAGTACATGCCAAACAAAATAAAAAAATATTTTCTGTCTTTGTGAATTGTGTGCACTGTGGCTGCACGTGCATCAACAAAGGAGCAGCGCCAAGCATGCGCCTGTGTCCCATTAGTAAAGGGCTGACTGGCTTGTCCGTTAAAGGGTGCTGTAACCCCCAAAGCACACTCCAAACAAAATTAAAAAATATTTTCCGTGTTTGTGAATTGTGTGCACTGTGGCTGCACGTGCATCAACAAAGGAGCAGCGCCAAGCATGCTCCTGTGTCCCATTACTAAAGGGCTGGCTGGCTTCTCTGTTAAAGGGTGCTGTAACCCCAAAGTACACTCCAAACTAAATGAAAAAATATTTTCT
The DNA here is from genome assembly GCA_031769625.1 of Taudactylus pleione. NCBI lineage: Eukaryota > Metazoa > Chordata > Amphibia > Anura > Myobatrachidae > Taudactylus > Taudactylus pleione. The sequence continues at coordinate 13,102,761 of JAUIMM010000137.1, read as the reverse complement.
GTGTTTGTGAATTGTGTGCACTGTGGTTGCACGTGCATCAACAAAGGAGCTGCACCAAACGTGCGCCTGTGTCCCATTAGTAAAGGGCCATCTGGCTTGTCCGTTAAAGGGTGCTGTAACACCCAAAGTACACTCCAAACAAAATAAAAAAATATTTCCTGTGTTTGTGAATTGTGTACACTGTGGTTGCACGTGCATCAACAAAGGAGCAGTGCCAAACGTGCGCCTGTGTCCCATTAATAAAGGGCCAGCTGGCTTGTCCTTTAAAGGGTGCTGTAACCCCCAAAGTACACTCCAAACAAAATAAAAAAATATTTTCTGTGTTTGTGAATTGTGTGCACTGTGGCTGCACGTGCATCAACAAAGGAGCAGCGCCAAGCAGGCGCCTGTGTCCCATTAGTAAATGGCCAGCTGGCTTGTCCATGAAAGGGTGCTGTAACACCCAAAGTACACTCCAAACAAAATAAAAAAATATTTTCTGTGTTTGTGAATTGTGTGCACTGTGGCTGCATGTGCATCAACAAAGGAGCAGCGCCAATCATGCGCCTGTGTCCCATTAGTAGAGGTCCATCTGGCTTGTCCGTTAAAGGGTGCTGTAACCCCCAAAGTACACTCCAAACAAAATAAAAAAATATTTTCTGTGTTTGTGAATTGTGTGCACTGTGGCTGCACGTGCGTCAACAAAGGAGCAGCGCAAAGCGTGCGCTTGTGTCCCATTAGTAAAAGGCTGGCTGGGTTGTCCATTAAAGGGTGCTGTAACCCCCAAAGTACACTCCAAACAAAATAAAAAAATATTTTCTGTGTTTGTGAATTGTGTGCACTGTGACTGCATGTGCATCAACAAAGGAGCAGCGTCAAGCATGCGCCTGTGTCCCATTAGTAAAGGTCCTTCTCGCTTGTCCGTTAAAGGGTGCTGTAACCCCCAAAGTACACTCCAAACAAAATAAAAAAATATTTTCTGTGTTTGTGAATTGTGTGCACTGTGGCTACACGTGCATCAAGAAAGGAGCTGCGCCAAGCACGCTCCTATGTCCCATTACTAAAGGGCTGGCTGGCTTCTCTGTTAAAGGGTGCTGTAACCCCCAAAGTACACTCCAAACTAAATGAAAAAATATTTTCTGTCTTTGTGAATTGTGTGCACTGTGGCTGCACGTGCATCATCAAAGGAGCAGCGCCAAGCATGCGCCTGTGTCCCATTAGTAAATGGCCAGCTGGCTTGTCCATGAAAGGGTGCTGTAACACCCAAAGAACACTGCAAACAAAATAAAAAAATATTTTCTGTGTTTGTGAATTGTGTGCACTGTGGCTGCACGTGCGTCAACAAAGGAGCAGCGCAAAGCGTGCGCCTGTGTCCCATTAGTAAAGGGCCAGCTGGGTTGTCCATTAAAGGGTGCTGTAACCCACAAAGTACACTCCAAACAAAATAAAAAAATATTTTCTTTCTTTGTGAATTGTGTGCACTGTGGCTGCCCGTGCATCAACAAAGGAGCAGCGCCAAGCGTGCGCCTGTGTCCCATTAGTAAAGGGTCAGCTGGCTTGTCTGTTAAAGGGTGCTGTAACCCCCAAAGTACACTCCAAATAAAATAAAAAAATATTTTCTGTGTTTGTGAATTGTGTGCACTATGGCTGCACGTGCATCAACTAAGGAGCAGCGCCAAGCGTGCTCCTGTGTCCCATTACTAAAGGGCTGGCTGGCTTCTCTGTTAAAGAGTGCTGTAACCCCCAAAGTACACTCCAAACTAAATGAAAAAATATTTTCTGTGTTTGTGAACTGTGTGCACTGTGGTTGCACGTGCATCAACAAAGGAGCAGGACCAAACGTGCGCCTGTGTCCCATTAGTAAAGGGCCAGCTGGCTTGTCCGTTAAAGGGTGCTGTAACACCCAAAGTACACTCCAAACAAAATAAAAAAATATTTTCTGTGTTTGTGAATTGTGTACACTGTGGCTGCACGTGCATCAACAAAGGAGCAGTGCCAAACGTGTGCCTGTTTCCCATTAGTAAAGGGCCAGCTGGCTTGTCCATTAAAGGGTGCTGTAACACCCAAAGTACACTCCAAACAAAATAAAAAAATAACTTCTGTGTTTGTGAATTGTGTGCACTGTGGCTGCACGTGCATCAACAAAGGAGCAGCGCCAAGTGTGCGCCTGTGTCCCATTAGTAAAGGGCCGGCTGGCTTGTCCATTAAAGGGTGCTGTAATGCCCAAAGTACACTCCAAACAAAATCAAAAAATATTTTCTCTGTTTGTGAATTGTGTGCACTGTGGTTGCACGTGCATCAACAAAGGAGCTGCACCAAACGTGCGCCTGTGTCCCATTAGTAAAGGGCCATCTGGCTTGTCCGTTAAAGGGTGCTGTAACACCCAAAGTACACTCCAAACAAAATAAAAAAATATTTCCTGTGTTTGTGAATTGTGTACACTGTGGTTGCACGTGCATCAACAAAGGAGCAGTGCCAAACGTGCGCCTGTGTCCCATTAATAAAGGGCCAGCTGGCTTGTCCTTTAAAGGGTGCTGTAACCCCCAAAGTACACTCCAAACAAAATAAAAAAATATTTTCTGTGTTTGTGAATTGTGTGCACTGTGGCTGCACGTGCATCAACAAAGGAGCAGCGCCAAGCAGGCGCCTGTGTCCCATTAGTAAATGGCCAGCTGGCTTGTCCATGAAAGGGTGCTGTAACACCCAAAGTACACTCCAAACAAAATAAAAAAATATTTTCTGTGTTTGTGAATTGTGTGCACTGTGGCTGCATGTGCATCAACAAAGGAGCAGCGCCAATCATGCGCCTCTGTCCCATTAGTAGAGGTCCATCTGGCTTGTCCGTTAAAGGGTGCTGTAACCCCCAAAGTACACTCCAAACAAAATAAAAAAATATTTTCTGTGTTTGTGAATTGTGTGCACTGTGGCTGCACGTGCGTCAACAAAGGAGCAGCGCAAAGCGTGCGCTTGTGTCCCATTAGTAAAAGGCTGGCTGGGTTGTCCATTAAAGGGTGCTGTAACCCCCAAAGTACACTCCAAACAAAATAAAAAAATATTTTCTGTGTTTGTGAATTGTGTGCACTGTGACTGCATGTGCATCAACAAAGGAGCAGCGTCAAGCATGCGCCTGTGTCCCATTAGTAAAGGTCCTTCTCGCTTGTCCGTTAAAGGGTGCTGTAACCCCCAAAGTACACTCCAAACAAAATAAAAAAATATTTTCTGTGTTTGTGAATTGTGTGCACTGTGGCTACACGTGCATCAAGAAAGGAGCTGCGCCAAGCACGCTCCTATGTCCCATTACTAAAGGGCTGGCTGGCTTCTCTGTTAAAGGGTGCTGTAACCCCCAAAGTACACTCCAAACTAAATGAAAAAATATTTTCTGTCTTTGTGAATTGTGTGCACTGTGGCTGCACGTGCATCATCAAAGGAGCAGCGCCAAGCATGCGCCTGTGTCCCATTAGTAAATGGCCAGCTGGCTTGTCCATGAAAGGGTGCTGTAACACCCAAAGAACACTGCAAACAAAATAAAAAAATATTTTCTGTGTTTGTGAATTGTGTGCACTGTGGCTGCACGTGCGTCAACAAAGGAGCAGCGCAAAGCGTGCGCCTGTGTCCCATTAGTAAAGGGCCAGCTGGGTTGTCCATTAAAGGGTGCTGTAACCCACAAAGTACACTCCAAACAAAATAAAAAAATATTTTCTTTCTTTGTGAATTGTGTGCACTGTGGCTGCCCGTGCATCAACAAAGGAGCAGCGCCAAGCGTGCGCCTGTGTCCCATTAGTAAAGGGTCAGCTGGCTTGTCTGTTAAAGGGTGCTGTAACCCCCAAAGTACACTCCAAATAAAATAAAAAAATATTTTCTGTGTTTGTGAATTGTGTGCACTATGGCTGCACGTGCATCAACTAAGGAGCAGCGCCAAGCGTGCTCCTGTGTCCCATTACTAAAGGGCTGGCTGGCTTCTCTGTTAAAGAGTGCTGTAACCCCCAAAGTACACTCCAAACTAAATGAAAAAATATTTTCTGTGTTTGTGAACTGTGTGCACTGTGGTTGCACGTGCATCAACAAAGGAGCAGGACCAAACGTGCGCCTGTGTCCCATTAGTAAAGGGCCAGCTGGCTTGTCCGTTAAAGGGTGCTGTAACACCCAAAGTACACTCCAAACAAAATAAAAAAATATTTTCTGTGTTTGTGAATTGTGTACACTGTGGCTGCACGTGCATCAACAAAGGAGCAGTGCCAAACGTGTGCCTGTTTCCCATTAGTAAAGGGCCAGCTGGCTTGTCCATTAAAGGGTGCTGTAACACCCAAAGTACACTCCAAACAAAATAAAAAAATAACTTCTGTGTTTGTGAATTGTGTGCACTGTGGCTGCACGTGCATCAACAAAGGAGCAGCGCCAAGTGTGCGCCTGTGTCCCATTAGTAAAGGGCCGGCTGGCTTGTCCATTAAAGGGTGCTGTAATGCCCAAAGTACACTCCAAACAAAATCAAAAAATATTTTCTCTGTTTGTGAATTGTGTGCACTGTGGCTGCATGTGCATCAACAAAGAAGCAGCGCCAAGCGTGCGCCTGTGTCCCATTAGTAAAGGGCCGACTGGCTTGTCCGTTAAAGGGTGCTGTAACCCCCAAAGCACACTCCAAACAAAATAAAAAAATATTTTCCGTGTTTGTGAATTGTGTGCACTGTGGCTGCACGTGCATCAACAAAGGAGCAGCGCCAAGCGTGCTCCTGTGTCCCATTTCTAAAGGGCTGGCTGGCTTCTCTGTTAAAGGGTGCTGTAACCCCCAAAGTACACTCCAAACAAAATAAAAACATATTTTCTGTGTTTGTGAATTGTGTGCACTGTGGCTGCACTTGCATCACCAAAGGAGCAGCGCCAAGCGTGCACCTGTGTCCCATTTGTAAAGGGCAAGCTGGTTTTTACATTAAAGGGTGCTGTAACCCCCAAAGTACATGCCAAACAAAATAAAAAAATATTTTCTGTCTTTGTGAATTGTGTGCACTGTGGCTGCACGTGCATCAACAAAGGAGCATTGCCAAGCGTGCTCCTGTGTCCCATTACTAAAGGGCTGGCTGGCTTCTCTGTTAAAGGGTGCTGTAACCCCCAAAGTACACTCCAAACTAAATGAAAAAATATTTTCTGTGTTTGTGAATTGTGTGCACTGTGTTTGCACGTGCATCAACAAAGGAGCTGCAACAAACGTGCGCCTGTGTGCCATTAGTAAAGTGCCATCTGGCTTGTCCGTTAAAGGGTGCTGTAACACCCAAAGTACACTCCAAACAAATTATAAAAATATTTTCTGTGTTTATGAATTGTGAACACTGTGGTTGCACGTGCATCAACAAAGGAGCAGTGCCAAACATGCGCCTGTGTCCCATTAGTAAAGGACCAGCTGGCTTGTCCTTTAAAGGGTGCTGTAACCCCCAAAGTACACTCCAAACAAAATAAAAAAATATTTTCTGTGTTTGTGAATTGTGTGCACTGTGGCTGCACATGCATCAACAAAGGAGTAGTGCCAAACGTGCGCTTGTGTCCCATTAGTATAGGGCCAGCTGGCTTGTCCATTAAAGGGTGCGGTAACCCCCAAAGTACACTCCAAACAAAATAAAAAAATATTTTCTGTGTTTGTGAATTGTGTGCACTGTGGCTGCATGTGCATCAACAAAGGAGCAGCGCCAAGCGTGCGCCTGTGTCCCATTAGTAAAGGTCCATCTCACTTGTCCGTTAAAGGGTGCTGTAACCCCCAAAGTACACTCCAAACAAAATAAAGAAATATTTTCTGTGTTTGTGAATTGTGTGCACTGTGGCTGCACGTGCATCATCAAAGGAGCAGCGCCAAGCATGAGCCTGTGTCCCATTAGTAAATGGCCAGCTGGCTTGTCCATGAAAGGGTGCTGTAACACCCAAAGAACACTCCAAACAAAATAAAAAAATATTTTCTGTGTTTGTGAATTGTGTGCACTGTGGCTGCACGTGCGTCAACAAAGGAGCAGCGCAAAGCGTGCGCCTGTGTCCCATTAGTAAAGGGACAGCTGGGTTGTCCGTTAAAGGGTGCTGTAACCCCCAAAGTACACTCCAAATAAAATAAAAAATATTTTCTGTGTTTGTGAATTGTGTGCACTGTGGCTGCACTTGCATCAACAAAGGAGCAGCGCCAAGTTTGCGCCTGTGACCCATTAGTAAAGGGCCAGCTGGTTTTTCCGTTAAAGGGTGCTGTAACCACCAAAGTACATGCCAAACAAAATAAAAAAATATTTTCTGTGTTTGTGAACTGTGTGCACTGTTGTTGCACGTGCATCAACAAAGGAGCAGGACCAAACGTGCGCCTGTGTCCCATTAGTAAAGGGCCAGCTGGCTTGTCCGTTAAAGGGTGCTGTAACACGCAAAGTACACTCCAAACAAAATAAAAAAATATTTTCTGTGTTTGTGAATTGTGTACACTGTGGCTGCACGTGCATCAACAAAGGAGCAGTGCCAAACGTGCGCCTGTTTCCCATTAGTAAAGGGCAAGCTGGCTTGCTATTAAAGGGTGCTGTAACACCCAAAGTACACTCCAAACAAAATAAAAAAATATTTTCTGTGTTTGTGAATTGTGTGCACTGTGGTTGCACGTGCATCAACAAAGGAGCAGCGACAAGCGTGCGCCTGTGTCCCATTAGTAAAGGGCCAGCTGGCTTGTCCATTAAAGGGTGCTGAAACACCCAAAGAACACTCCAAACAAAATAAAAAAATAACTTCTGTGTTTGTGAATTGTGTGCACTGTGGCTGCACGTGCATCAACAAAGGAGCAGCGCCAAGTGTGCGCCTGTGTCCCATTAGTAAAGGGCCAGCTGGCTTGTCCATTAAAGGGTGCTGTAACACCCAAAGTACACTCCAAACAAAATAAAAAAATATTTTCTGTGTTTGTGAATTGTGTGCACTGTGGCTGCATGTGCATCAACAAAGAAGCAGCGTCAAGCGTGCGCCTGTGTCCCATTAGTAAAGGGCCGACTGGCTTGTCCGTTAAAGGGTGCTGTAACCCCCAAAGCAAACTCCAAACAAAATAAAAAAATATTTTACGTGTTTGTGAATTGTGTGCACTGTGGCTGCACGTGCATCAACAAAGGAGCAGTGCCAAGCGTGCTCCTGTGTCCCATTACTAAAGGGCTGGATGGCTTCTCTGTTGAAGGGTGCTGTAACCCCCAAAGTACACTCCAAACAAAATAAAAAAATATTTTCTGTGTTTGTGAATTGTGTGCACTGTGGCTGCATGTGAATCAACAAAGGAGCAGCGCCAAGCGTGCGCCTGTGTCCCATTAGTAAAGGGCTGGCTGGCTTGTCTGTTAAAGGGTGCTGTAACCCCCAAAGTACACTCCAAACAAAATAAAAAAATATTTTCTGTGTTTGTGAATTGTGTGCACTGTGGCTGCACTTGCATCAACAAAGGAGCAGCGCCAAGCGTGCGCCTGTGTCCCATTTGTAAAGGGCAAGCTGGTTTTTACATTAAAGGGTGCTGTAACCCCCAAAGTACATGCCAAACAAAATAAAAAAATATTTTCTGTCTTTGTGAATTGTGTGCACTGTGGCTGCACGTGCATCAACAAAGGAGCAGCGCCAAGCGTGCTCCTGTGTCCCAGTACTAAAGGGCTGGCTGGCTTCTCTGTTAAAGGGTGCTGTAACCCCCAAAGTACACTCCAAACTAAATGAAAAAATATTTTCTGTGTTTGTGAATTGTGTGCACTGTGGTTGCCCGTGCATCAACAAAGGAGCTGCACCAATCGTGCGCCTGTGTCCCATTAGTAAAGGGCCATCTGGCTTGTCCGTTAAAGGGTGCTGTAATACCCAAAGTACACTCCAAACAAAATAAAAAATATTTTCTGTGTTTGTGAATTGTGTACACTGTGGTTGCACGTGCATCAACAAAGGAGCAGTGCCAAATGTGCGCCTGTGTCCCATTAGTAAAGGGCCAGCTGGCTTGTCCTTTAAAGGGTGCTGTAACCCCCAAAGTACACTCCAAACAAAATAAAAAAATATTTTCTGTGTTTGTGAATTGTGTGCACTGTGGCTGCACATGCATCAACAAAGGAGTAGCGCCAAGCGTGCGCCTGTGTCCCATTAGTAAAGGTCCATCTCGCTTGTCCATTAAAGGGTGCTGTAACCCCCAAAGTACACTCCAAACAAAATAAAGAAATATTTTCTGTGTTTGTGAATTGTGTGCACTGTGGCTGTACGTGCATCATAAAAGGAGCAGCGCCAAGCATGCGCCTGTGTCCCATTAGTAAATGGCCAGCTGGCTTGTCCATGAAAGGGTGCTGTAACACCCAAAGAACACTCCAAACAAAATAAAAAAATATTTTCTGTGTTTGTGAATTGTGTGCACTGTGGCTGCACGTGCGTCAACAAAGGAGCAGCGCAAAGCGTGCGCCTGTGTCCCATTAGTAAAGGGCCAGCTGGGTTGTCCATTAAAGGGTGCTGTAACCCACAAAGTACTCTCCAAACAAAATAAAAAAATATTTTCTGTCTTTGTGAATTGTGTGCACTGTGGCTCCACGTGCATCAACAAAGGAGCAGAGCCAAGCATGCGCCTGTGTCCCATTAGTAAAGGGTCAGCTGGCTTGTCCGTTAAAGGGTGCTGTAACCCCCAAAGTACACTCAAAATAAAATAAAAAAATATTTTCTGTGTTTGTGAATTGTGTGCACTGTGGCTGCACTTGCATCAACAAAGGAGCAGCGCCAAGTTTGCGCCTGTGTCCCATTAGTAAAGGGCCAGCTGGTTTTTCCATTAAAGGGTGCTGTAACCACCAAACTACATGCAAAACAAAATAAAAAAATATTTTCTATGTTTGTGAATTGTGTGCACTATGGCTGCACGTGCATCAACAAAGGAGAAGCGCCAAGCGTGCTCCTGTGTCCCATTACTAAAGGGCTGGCTAGCTTCTCTGTTAAAGGGTGCTGTAACCCCCAAAGTACACTCCAAACTAAATGAGAAAATATTTTCTGTGTTTGTGAACTGTGTGCACTGTGGTTGCACGTGCATCAACAAAGGAGCAGGACCAAACGTGCGCCTGTGTCCCATTAGTAAAGGGCCAGCTGGCTTGTCCGTTAAAGGGTGCTGTAACACCCAAAGTACGCTCCAAACAAAATAAAAAAATATTTTCTGTGTTTGTGAATTGTGTACACTGTGGCTGCACGTGCATCAACAAAGGAGCAGTGCCAAACGTGCGCCTGTTTCCCATTAGTAAAGGGCCAGCTGGCTTGCTATTAAAGGGTGCTGTAACACCCAAAGTACACTCCAAACAAAATAAAAAAATATTTTCTGTGTTTGTGAATTGTGTGCACTGTGGCTGCACGTGCATCAACAATGGAGCAGCGCCAAGCGTGCGCCTGTGTCCCATTAGTAAAGGGCCGGCTGGCTTGTCCATTAAAGGGTGCTGTAACACCCAAAGAACACTCCAAACAAAATAAAAAAATAACTTCTGTGTTTGTGAATTGTGTGCACTGTGGCTGCACGTGCATCAACAAAGGAGCAGCGCCAAGTGTGCGCCTGTGTCCCATTAGTAAAGGGCCAGCTGGCTTGTCCATTAAAGGGTGCTGTAATGCCCAAAGTACACTCCAAACAAAATTAAAAAATATTTTCTGTGTTTGTGAATTGTGTGCACTGTGGCTGCATGTGCATCAACAAAGAAGCAGCGCCAAGCGTGCGCCTGTGTCCCATTAGTAAAGGGCCAAGTGGCTTGTCCGATAAAGGGTGCTGTAACCCCCAAAGCACACTCCAAACAAAATAAAAAAATATTTTCCGTGTTTGTGAATTGTGTGCACTGTGGCTGCACATGCATCAACAAAGGAGTAGTGCCAAACGTGCGCTTGTGTCCCATTAGTATAGGGCCAGCTGGCTTGTCCATTAAAGGGTGCTGTAACCCCCAAAGTACACTCCAAACAAAATAAAAAAATATTTTCTGTGTTTGTGAATTGTGTGCACTGTGGCTGCATGTGCATCAACAAAGGAGCAGCGCCAAGCGTGCGCCTGTGTCCCATTAGTAAAGGTCCATCTCGCTTGTCCGTTAAAGGGTGCTGTAACCCCCAAAATACACTCCAAACAAAATAAAGAAATATTTTCTGTGTTTGTGAATTGTGTGCACTGTGGCTGCACGTGCATCATCAAAGGAGAAGCGCCAAGCATGCGCCTGTGTCCCATTAGTAAATGGCCAGCTGGCTTGTCCATGAAAGGGTGCTGTAACACCCAAAGAACACTCCAAACAAAATAAAAAAATATTTTCTGCATTTGTGAATTGTGTGCACTGTGGCTGCACGTGCATCATCAAAGGAGCAGCGCAAAGCATGCGCCTGTGTCCCATTAGTAAAGGGCCAGCTGGGTTGTCCATTAAAGGGTGCTGTAACCCACAAAGTACACTCCAAACAAAATAAAAAAATATTTTCTGTCTTTGTGAATTGTGTGCACTGTGGCTGCCCGTGCATCAACAAAGGAGCAGCGCCAAGCGTGCGCCTGTGTCCCATTAGTAAAGGGTCAGCTGGCTTGTCCGTTAAAGGGTGCTGTAACCCCCAAAGTACACTCAAAATAAAATAAAAAAATATTTTCTGTGTTTGTGAATTGTGTGCACTGTGGCTGCACTTGCATCAACAAAGGAGCAGCGCCAAGTTTGCGCCTGAGTCCCATTAGTAAAGGGCCAGCTGGTTTTTCCATTAAAGGGTGCTGTAACCACCAAAGTACATGCTAAACAAAATAAAAAAATATTTTCTGTGTTTGTGAATTGTGTGCACTATGGCTGCAGGTGCATCAACAAAGGAGCAGCGCCAAGCGTGCTCCTGTGTCCCATTACTAAAGGGCTGGCTAGCTTCTCTGTTAAAGGGTGCTGTAAGCCCCAAAGTACACTCCAAGCTAAATGAAAAAATATTTTCTGTGTTTGTGAACTGTGTGCACTGTGGTTGCACGTGCATCAACAAAGGAGCAGGACCAAACGTGCGCCTGTGTCCCATTAGTAAAGGGCCAGCTGGCTTGTCCGTTAAAGGGTGCTGTAACACCCAAAGTACACTCCAAACAAAATAAAAAAATATTTTCTGTGTTTGTGAATTGTGTGCACTGTGGCTGCACGTGCATCAACAATGGAGCAGCGCCAAGCGTGCGCCTGTGTCCCATTAGTAAAGGGCCGGCTGGCTTGTCCATTAAAGGGTGCTGTAACACCCAAAGAACACTCCAAACAAAATAAAAAAATAACTTCTGTGTTTGTGAATTGTGTGCACTGTGGCTGCACGTGCATCAACAAAGGAGCAGCGCCAAGTGTGCGCCTGTGTCCCATTAGTAAAGGGCCAGCTGGCTTGTCCATTAAAGGGTGCTGTAATGCCCAAAGTACACTCCAAACAAAATTAAAAAATATTTTCTGTGTTTGTGAATTGTGTGCACTGTGGCTGCATGTGCATCAACAAAGAAGCAGCGCCAAGCGTGCGCCTGTGTCCCATTAGTAAAGGGCCGAGTGGCTTGTCCATTAAAGGGTGCTGTAACCCCCAAAGTACACTCCAAACTAAATGAAAAAATATTTTCTGTGTTTGTGAATTGTGTGCACTGTGGTTGCAGGTGCATCAACAAAGGAGCTGCACCAAACGTGCGCCTGTGTCCCATTAGTAAAGGGCCATCTGGCTTGTCCGTTAAAGGGTGCTGTAACACCCAAAGTACACTCCAAACAAAATAAAAAAATATTTTCTGTGTTTGTGAATTGTGTACACTGTGGTTGCACGTGCATCAACAAAGGAGCAGTGCCAAACGTGCGCCTGTGTCCCATTAGTAAAGGGCCAGCTGGCTTGTCCTTTAAAGGGTGCTGTAACCCCCAAAGTACACTCCAAACAAAATAAAAATATATTTTCTGTGTTTGTGAATTGTGTGCACTGTGGCTGCACATGCATCAACAAAGGAGTAGAGCCAAACGTGCGTTTGTGTCCCATTAGTAAAGGGCCAGCTGGATTGTCCATTAAAGGGTGCTGTAACCCCCTAAGTACACTCCAAACAAAATAAAAAAATATTTTCTGTGTTTGTGAATTGTGTGCACTGTGGCTGCACATGCATCAACAAAGGAGTAGTGCCAAACATGCTCTTGTCTCCCATTAGTAAAGGGCCAGCTGGATTGTCCATTAAAAGGTGCTGTAACCCCCAAAGTACACTCCAAACAAAATAAAAAAATATTTTCTGTGTTTGGGAATTGTGTGCACTGTGGCTGCATGTGCATCAACAAAGGAGCAGCGCCAAGCGTGCGCCTGTGTCCCATTAGTAAAGGTCCATCTGGCTTGTCCATTAAAGGGTGCTGTAACCCCCAAAGTACACTCCAAACAAAATAAAAAAATATTTTCTGTGTTTGTGAATTGTGTGCCCTGTGGCTGCACGAGCATCAACAAAAGAGCAGCGCCAAGCATGCGCCTGTGTCCCATTAGTAAATAGCCAGCTGGCTTGTCCATTAAAGGATGCTGTAACACCCAAAGAACACTCCAAACAAAATAAAAAAATATTTTCTGTGTTTGTGAATTGTGTGCTCTGTGGCTGCACGTGCGTCAACAACGGAGCAGCGCAAAGCGTGCGCCTGTGTCCCATTAGTAAAGGGCTGGCTGGGTTGTCCATTAAAGGGTGCTGTAACCCCCAAAGTACACTCCAAACAAAATAAAAAAATATTTTCTGTCTTTGTGAATTGTGTGCACTGTGGCTGCATGTGCATCAACAAAGGAGCAGCGTCAAGCGTGCGCCTGTGTCCCATTAGTAAAGGGTCAGCTGGCTTGTCCGTTAAATGGTACTGTAACCCCCAAAGTACACTCCAAATAAAATAAAAAAATATTTTCTGTGTTTGTGAATTGTGTGCACTGTGGCTGCACTTGCATCAACAAAGAAGCAGCGCCAAGTTTGCGCCTGTGTCCCATTAGTAAAGGGCCGGCTGGTTTTTCCATTAAAGGGTGCTGTAACCCCCAAAGAACATGCCAAACAAAATAAAAAAATTTTTTCTGTGTTTGTGAATTGTGTGCACTATGGCTGCACGTGCATCAACAAAGGAGCAGCGCCAAGCGTGCTCCTGTGTCCCATTACTAAAGGGCTGGCTGGATTCTCTGTTAAAGGGTGCTGTAACCCCCAAAGTACACTCCAAACTAAATGAAAAAAAATTTTCTGTGTTTGTGAACTGTGTGCACTGTGGTTGCACGTGCATCAACAAAGGAGCAGGACCAAACGTGCACCTGTGTCCCATTAGTATAGGGCCAGCTGGCTTGTCCGTTAAAGGGTGCTGTAACACCCAAAGTACACTCCAAACAAAATAAAAAAATATTTTCTGTGTTTGTGAATTGTGTACACTGTGGCGGCACGTGCATCAACAAAGGAGCAGTGCCAAACGTGCGCCTGTTTCACATTAGTAAAGGGCCAGCTGGCTTGTCCATTAAAGGGTGCTGTAACACCCAAAGTACACTCCAAACAAAATAAAAAAATATTTTCTGTGTTTGTGAATTGTGTGCACTGTGGCTGCACGTGCATCAACAAAGGAGCAGCGCCAAGTGTGCGCCTGTGTCCCATTAGTAAAGGGCCGGCTGGCTTGTCCATTAAAGGGTGCTGTAATGCCCAAAGTACACTCCAAACAAAATAAAAAAATATTTTCTGTGTTTGTGAATTGTGTGCACTGTGGCTGCATGTGCATCAACAAAGAAGCAGCGCCAAGCATGCTCCTGTTTCCCATTAGTAAAGGGCCAGCTGGCTTGTCCTTTAAAGGGTGCTGAAACCCCCAAAGTACACTCCAAACAAAATAAAAAAATATTTTCTGTGTTTGTGAATTGTGTGCACTGTGGCTGCACTTGCATCAACAAAGGAGCAGCGCCAAGCATGCGCCTGTGTCCCATTAGTAAAGGGCCGGCTGTCTTTTCCATTAAAGGGTGCTGTAACCCCCAAAGTACACTCCAAACAAAATAAAAAAATATTTTCTGTGTTTGTGAATTGTGTGCACTGTGGCTGCATGTACATCAACAAAGGAGCAGCGCCAAGCGTGCACCTGTGTCCCATTAGTAAAGGGTCAGCTGGCTTGTCCGTTAAAGGGTGCTGTAACCCCCAAAGTACACTCCAAACAATATAAAAAAATATTTTCTGTGTTTTTGAATTGTGTGCACTGTGGCTGCATGTGCATCAACAAAGGAGCAGCGCCAAGCGTGCGCCTGTGTCCCATTAGTAAAGGGTCAGCAGGCTTGTCCGTTAAAGGATGCTGTAACCCCCAAAGTACACTCCAAACAAAATAAAAAAATATTTTCTGTGTTTGTGAATTGTGTGCACAGTGGCTGCATGTGCATCAGCAAAGGAGCAGCGCCAAGCGTGCGCCTGTGTCCCATTAGTAAAGGTCCATCTGGCTTGTCCGTTAAAGGGTGCTGTAACCCCCAAAGTACACTCCAAACAAAATAAAAAAATATTTTCTGTGCTTGTGAATTGTGTGCACTGTGGCTGCACATGCATCAACAAAGGAGCAGCGCCAAGCGTGCGCCTGTGTCCCATTTGTAAAGGGCAAGCTGGTTTTTACATTAAAGGGTGCTGTAACCCCCAAAGTACATGCCAAACAAAATAAAAAAATATTTTCTGTCTTTGTGAATTGTGTGCACTGTGGCTGCAGGTGCATCAACAAAGGAGCAGCGCCAAGCGTGCTCCTGTGTCCCATTACTAAAGCGCTGGCTGGCTTCTCTGTTATAGGGTGCTGTAACCCCCAAAGTACACTCCAAACTAAATGAAAAAATATTTTCTGTGTTTGTGAATTGTGTACACTGTGGTTGCACGTGCATCAACAAAGGAGCAGTGCCAAACGTGCGCCTGTGTCCCATTAGTAAAGGGCCAGCTGGCTTGTCCTTTAAAGGGTGCTGTAACCCCCAAAGTACACTCCAAACAAAATAAAAAAATATTTTCTGTGTTTGTGAATTGTGTGCACTGTGGCTGCACATGCATCAACAAAGGAGTAGTGCCAAACGTGCGCTTGTGTCCCATTAGTATAGGGCCAGCTGGCTTGTCCATTAAAGGGTGCTGTAACCCCCAAAGTACACTCCAAACAAAATAAAAAAATATTTTCTGTGTTTGTGAATTGTGTGCACTGTGGCTGCATGTGCATCAACAAAGGAGCAGCGCCAAGCGTGCGCCTGTGTCCCCTTAGTAAAGGTCCATCTTGCTTGTCCGTTAAAGGGTGCTGTAATGCCCAAAGTACACTCCAAACAAAATTAAAAAATATTTTCTGTGTTTGTGAATTGTGTGCACTGTGGCTGCACGTGCATCAACAAAGGAGCTGCACCAAACGTTCGCCTGTGTCCCATTAGTAAAGTGCCATCTGGCTTGTCTGTTAAAGGGTGCTGTAACACCCAAAGTACACTCCAAACAAAATAAAAAAATATTTTCTGTGTTTGTGAATTGTGTACACTGTGGTTGCACGTGCATCAACAAAGGAGCAGTGCCAAACGTGCGCCTGTGTCCCATTAGTAAAGGGCCAGCTGGCTTGTCCTTTAAAGGGTGCTGTAACCCCCAAAGTACAC
Organism: Taudactylus pleione; assembly: GCA_031769625.1. Classification (NCBI taxonomy): domain Eukaryota; kingdom Metazoa; phylum Chordata; class Amphibia; order Anura; family Myobatrachidae; genus Taudactylus; species Taudactylus pleione. Next base: position 13,087,272 of record JAUIMM010000137.1, on the reverse strand, counting down.
TCCAAACAAAATAAAAAAATATTTTCTGTGTTTGTGAATTGTGTGCACTGTGGCTGCACATGCATCAACAAAGGAGTAGTGCCAAACATGCGCTTGTCTCCCATTAGTAAAGGGCCAGCTGGATTGTCCATTAAAAGGTGCTGTAACCCCCAAAGTACACTCCAAACAAAATAAAAAAATATTTTCTGTGTTTGTGAATTGTGTGCACTGTGGCTGCATGTGCATCAACAAAGGAGCAGCGCCAAGCGTGCGCCTGTGTCCCATTAGTAAAGGTCCATCTGGCTTGTCCATTAAAGGGTGCTGTAACCCCCAAAGTACACTCCAAACAAAATAAAAAAATATTTTCTGTGTTTGTGAATTGTGTGCACTGTGGCTGCACGAGCATCAACAAAGGAGCAGCGCCAAGCATGCGCCTGTGTCCCATTAGTAAATAGCCAGCTGGCTTGTCCATTAAAGGGTGCTGTAACACCCAAAGAACACTCCAAACAAAATAAAAAAATATTTTCTGTGTTTGTGAATTGTGTGCTCTGTGGCTGCACGTGCGTCAACAAAGGAGCAGCGCAAAGCGTGCGCCTGTGTCCCATTAGTAAAGGGCTGGCTGGGTTGTCCATTAAAGGGTGCTGTAACCCCCAAAGTACACTCCAAACAAAATAAAAAAATATTTTCTGTCTTTGTGAATTGTGTGCACTGTGGCTGCACGTGCATCAACAAAGGAGCAGCGTCAAGCGTGCGCCTGTGTCCCATTAGTAAAGGGTCAGCTGGCTTGTCCGTTAAATGGTACTGTAACCCCCAAAGTACACTCCAAACAAAATAAAAAAATATTTTCTGTGTTTGTGAATTGTGTGCACTGTGGCTGCACTTGCATCAACAAAGAAGCAGCGCCAAGTTTGCGCCTGTGTCCCATTAGTAAAGGGCCGGCTGGTTTTTCCGTTAAAGGGTGCTGTAACCCCCAAAGAACATGCCAAACAAAATAAAAAAAATTTTTCTGTGTTTGTGAATTGTGTGCACTATGGCTGCACGTGCATCAACAAAGGAGCAGCGCCAAGCGTACTCCTGTGTCCCATTACTAAAGGGCTGGCTGGATTCTCTGTTAAAGGGTGCTGTAACCCCCAAAGTACACTCCAAACTAAATTAAAAAATATTTTCTGTGTTTGTGAACTGTGTGCACTGTGGTTGCACGTGCATCAACAAAGGAGCAGGACCAAACGTGCACCTGTGTCCCATTAGTATAGGGCCAGCTGGCTTGTCCATTAAAGGGTGCTGTAACACCCAAAGTACACTCCAAACTAAATGAAAAAATATTTTCTGTGTTTGTGAATTGTGTACACTGTGGCGGCACGTGCATCAACAAAGGAGCAGTGCCAAACGTGCGCCTGTTTCACATTAGTAAAGGGCCAGCTGGCTTGTCCATTAAAGGGTGCTGTAACACCCAAAGAACACTCCAAACAAAATAAAAAAATAACTTCTGTGTTTGTGAATTGTGTGCACTGTGGCTGCACGTGCATCAACAAAGGAGCAGCGCCAAGTGTGCGCCTGTGTCCCATTAGTAAAGGGCCGGCTGGCTTGTCCATTAAAGGGTGCTGTAATGCCCAAAGTACACTCCAAACAAAATAAAAAAATATTTTCTGTGTTTGTGAATTGTGTGCACTGTGGCTGCATGTGCATCAACAAAGAAGCAGCGCCAAGCATGCTCCTGTTTCCCATTAGTAAAGGGCCAGCTGGCTTGTCCTTTAAAGGGTGCTGTAACCCCCAAAGTACACTCCAAACAATATAAAAAAATATTTTCTGTGTTTGTGAATTGTGTGCACTGTGGCTGCACTTGCATCAACAAAGGAGCAGCGCCAAGCATGCGCCTGTGTCCCATTAGTAAAGGGCCGGCTGTCTTTTCCATTAAAGGGTGCTGTAACCCCCAAAGTACACTCCAAAAAAAATAAAAAAATATTTTCTGTGTTTGTGATTTGTGTGCACTGTGGCTGCATGTACATCAACAAAGGAGCAGCGCCAAGCGTGCGCCTGTGTCCCATTAGTAAAGGGTCAGCTGGCTTGTCTGTTAAAGGGTGCTGTAACCCCCAAAGTACACTCCAAACAATATAAAAAAATATTTTCTGTGTTTGTGAATTGTGTGCACTGTGGCTGCATGTGCATCAACAAAGGAGCAGTGCCAAGCGTGCGCCTGTGTCCCATTAGTAAAGGGTCGGCAGGCTTGTCCGTTAAAGGATGCTGTAACCCCCAAAGTACACTCCAAACAAAATAAAAAAATATTTTCTGTGTTTGTGAATTGTGTGCACAGTGGCTGCATGTGCATCAGCAAAGGAGCAGCGCCAAGCGTGCGCCTGTGTCCCATTAGTAAAGGTCCATCTGGCTTGTCCGTTAAAGGGTGCTGTAACCCCCAAAGTACACTCCAAACAAAATAAAAAAATATTTTCTGTCTTTGTGAATTGTGTGCACTGTGGCTGCACATGCATCAACAAAGGAGTAGTGCCAAACATGCGCTTGTGTCCCATTAGTATAGGGCCAGCTGGCTTGTCCATTAAAGGGTGCTTTAACCCCCAAAGTACACTCCAAACAAAATAAAAAAATATTTTCTGTGTTTGTGAATTGTGTGCACTGTGGCTGCATGTGCATCAACAAAGGAGCAGCGCCAAGCGTGCGCCTGTGTCCCATTAGAAAAGGTCCATCTTGCTTGTCCGTTAAAGGGTGCTGTAACCCCCAAAGTACACTCCAAACAAAATAAAAAAATATTTTCTGTGTTTGTGAATTGTGTGCACTGTGGCTGCACGTGCATCATCAAAGGAGCAGCGCCAAGCATGCGCCTGTGTCCCATTAGTAAATGGCCAGCTGGCTTGTCCATGAAAGGGTGCTGTAACACCCAAAGAACACTCCAAACAAAATATAAAAATATTTTCTGTGTTTGTGAATTGTGTGCACTGTGGCTGCACGTGCGTCAACAAAGGAGCAGCGCAAAGCGTGCGCCTGTGTCCCATTAGTAAAGGGCCAGCTGGGTTGTCCATTAAAGGGTGCTGTAACCCACAAAGTACACTCCAAACAAAATAAAAAAATATTTTCTGTCTTTGTGAATTGTGTGCACTGTGGCTGCACGTGCATCAACAAAGGAGCAGCGCCAAGCGTGCGCCTGTGTCCCATTAGTAAAGGGTCAGCTGGCTTGTCTGTTAAAGGGTGCTGTAACCCCCAAAGTACACTCCAAATAAAATAAAAAAATATTTTCTGTGTTTGTGAATTGTGTGCACTGTGGCTGCACTTGCATCAACAAAGGAGCAGCGCCAAGTTTGCGCCTGTGTCCCATTAGTAAAGGGCCAGCTGGTTTTTCCGTTAAAGGGTGCTGTAACCACCAAAGTACATTCCAAACAAAAAAAATATATATTTTCTGTGTTTGTGAATTGTGTGCACTATGGCTGCACGTGCATCAACAAAGGAGCAGCGCCAAGCGTGCTCCTGTGTCCCATTACTAAAGGGCTGGCTGGATTTTCTGTTAAAGGGTGCTGTAACCCCCAAAGTACACTCCAAACTAAATGAAAAAATATTTTCTGTGTTTGTGAACTGTGTGCACTGTGGTTGCACGTGCATCAACAAAGGAGCAGGACCAAACGTGCACCTGTTTCCCATTAGTAAAGGGCCAGCTGGCTTGCTATTAAATGGTGCTGTAACACCCAAAGTACACTCCAAACAAAATAAAAAAATATTTTCTGTGTTTGTGAATTGTGTGCACTGTGGCTGCACCTGCATCAACAAAGGAGCAGCGCCAAGCGTGCGCCTGTGTCCCATTAGTAAAGGGCCGGCTGGCTTGTCCATTAAAGGGTGCTGTAACACCCAAAGAACACTCCAAACAAAATAAAAAAATAACTTCTGTGTTTGTGAATTGTGTGCACTGTGGCTGCACGTGCATCAACAAAGGAGCAGCGCCAAGTGTGCGCCTGTGTCCCATTAGTAAAGGGCCGGCTGGCTTGTCCATTAAAGGGTGCTGTAATGCCCAAAGTACACTCCAAACAAAATTAAAAAATATTTTCTGTGTTTGTGAATTGTGTGCACTGTGGCTGCATGTGCATCAACAAAGAAGCAGCGCCAAGCGTGCGCCTGTGTCCCATTAGTAAAAGGGCCGACTGGCTTGTCCGTTAAAGGGTGCTGTAACCCCCAAAGCACACTCCAAACAAAATAAAAAAATATTTTCCGTGTTTGTGAATTGTGTGCACTGTGGCTGCACGTGCATCAACAAAGGAGCAGCGCCAAGCGTGCTCCTGTGTCCCATTACTAAAGGGCTGGCTGGCTTCTCTGTTAAAGGGTGCTGTAACCCCCAAAGTACACTCCAAACTAAATGAAAAAATATTTTCTGTGTTTGTGAATTGTGTGCACTGTGGTTGCACGTGCATCAACAAAGGAGCTGCACCAAACGTGCGCCTGTGTCCCATTAGTAAAGGGCCATCTGGCTTGTCCGTTAAAGGGTGCTGTAACACCCAAAGTACACTCCAAACAAAATAAAAAAATATTTTCTGTGTTTGTGAATTGTGTGCACTGTGGCTGCACTTGCATCAACAAAGGAGCAGCGCCAAGTTTGCGCCTGTGTCCCATTAGTAAAGGGCCAGCTGGTTTTTCCGTTAAAGGGTGCTGTAACCACCAAAGTACATTCCAAACAAAAAAAATATATATTTTCTGTGTTTGTGAATTGTGTGCACTATGGCTGCACGTGCATCAACAAAGGAGCAGCGCCAAGCGTGCTCCTGTGTCCCATTACTAAAGGGCTGGCTGGATTTTCTGTTAAAGGGTGCTGTAACCCCCAAAGTACACTCCAAACTAAATGAAAAAATATTTTCTGTGTTTGTGAACTGTGTGCACTGTGGTTGCACGTGCATCAACAAAGGAGCAGGACCAAACGTGCACCTGTTTCCCATTAGTAAAGGGCCAGCTGGCTTGCTATTAAATGGTGCTGTAACACCCAAAGTACACTCCAAACAAAATAAAAAAATATTTTCTGTGTTTGTGAATTGTGTGCACTGTGGCTGCACCTGCATCAACAAAGGAGCAGCGCCAAGCGTGCGCCTGTGTCCCATTAGTAAAGGGCCGGCTGGCTTGTCCATTAAAGGGTGCTGTAACACCCAAAGAACACTCCAAACAAAATAAAAAAATAACTTCTGTGTTTGTGAATTGTGTGCACTGTGGCTGCACGTGCATCAACAAAGGAGCAGCGCCAAGTGTGCGCCTGTGTCCCATTAGTAAAGGGCCGGCTGGCTTGTCCATTAAAGGGTGCTGTAATGCCCAAAGTACACTCCAAACAAAATTAAAAAATATTTTCTGTGTTTGTGAATTGTGTGCACTGTGGCTGCATGTGCATCAACAAAGAAGCAGCGCCAAGCGTGCGCCTGTGTCCCATTAGTAAAAGGGCCGACTGGCTTGTCCGTTAAAGGGTGCTGTAACCCCCAAAGCACACTCCAAACAAAATAAAAAAATATTTTCCGTGTTTGTGAATTGTGTGCACTGTGGCTGCACGTGCATCAACAAAGGAGCAGCGCCAAGCGTGCTCCTGTGTCCCATTACTAAAGGGCTGGCTGGCTTCTCTGTTAAAGGGTGCTGTAACCCCCAAAGTACACTCCAAACTAAATGAAAAAATATTTTCTGTGTTTGTGAATTGTGTGCACTGTGGTTGCACGTGCATCAACAAAGGAGCTGCACCAAACGTGCGCCTGTGTCCCATTAGTAAAGGGCCATCTGGCTTGTCCGTTAAAGGGTGCTGTAACACCCAAAGTACACTCCAAACAAAATAAAAAAATATTTTCTGTGTTTGTGAATTGTGTACACTGTTGTTGCACGTGCATCAACAAAGGAGCAGTACCAAACGTGCGCCTGTGTCCCATTAGTAAAGGGCCAGCTGGCTTGTCCTTTAAAGGGTGCTGTAACCCCCAAAGTACACTCCAAACAAAATAAAAAAATATTTTCTGTGTTTGTGAATTGTGTACACTGTGGCGGCACGTGCATCAACAAAGGAGCAGTGCCAAACGTGCGCCTGTTTCACATTAGTAAAGGGCCAGCTGGCTTGTCCATTAAAGGGTGCTGTAACACCCAAAGTACACTCCAAACAAAATAAAAAAATAACTTCTGTGTTTGTGAATTGTGTGCACTGTGGCTGCACGTGCATCAACAAAGGAGCAGCACCAAGTGTGCGCCTGTGTCCCATTAGTAAAGGGCCGGCTGGCTTGTCCATTAAAGGGTGCTGTAATGCCCAAAGTACACTCCAAACAAAATAAAAAAATATTTTCTGTGTTTGTGAATTGTGTGCACTGTGGCTGCATGTGCATCAACAAAGAAGCAGCGCCAAGCATGCTCCTGTTTCCCATTAGTAAAGGGCCAGCTGGCTTGTCCTTTAAAGTGTGCTGTAACCCCCAAAGTACACTCCAAACAAAATAAAAAAATATTTTCTGTGTTTGTGAATTGTGTGCACTGTGGCTGCACTTGCATCAACAAAGGAGCAGCGCCAAGCATGCGCCTGTGTCCCATTAGTAAAGGGCCGGCTGTCTTTTCCAATAAAGGGTGCTGTAACCCCCAAAGTACACTCCAAACAAAATAAAAAAATATTTTCTGTGTTTGTGAATTGTGTGCACTGTGGCTGCATGTACATCAACAAAGGAGCAGCGCCAAGCGTGCGCCTGTGTCCCATTAGTAAAGGGTCAGCTGGCTTGTCCGTTAAAGGGTGCTGTAACCCCCAAAGTACACTCCAAACAATATAAAAAATTTTTTTCTGTGTTTGTGAATTGTGTGCACTGTGGCTGCATGTGCATCAACAAAGGAGCAGCGCCAAGCGTGCACCTGTGTCCCATTAGTAAAGGGTCGGCAGGCTTGTCCATTAAAGGATGCTGTAACCCCCAAAGTACACTCCAAACAAAATAAAAAAATATTTTCTGTGTTTGTGAATTGTGTGCACAGTGGCTGCATGTGCATCAGCAAAGGAGCAGCGCCAAGCGTGCGCCTGTGTCCCATTAGTAAAGGTCCATCTGGCTTGTACGTTAAAGGGTGCTGTAACCCCCAAAGTACACTCCAAACAAAATAAAAAAATATTTTCTGTATTTGTGAATTGTGTGCACTGTGGCTGCACATGCATCAACAAAGGAGTAGTGCCAAATGTGCGCTTGTGTCCCATTAGTATAGGGCCAGCTGGCTTGTCCATTAAAGGGTGCTGTAACCCCCAAAGTACACTCCAAACAAAATAAAAAAATATTTTCTGTGTTTGTGAATTGTGTGCACTGTGGCTGCATGTGCATCAACAAAGGAGCAGCGCCAAGCGTGCGCCTGTGTCCCATTAGAAAAGGTCCATCTTGCTTGTCCATTAAAGGGTGCTGTAACCCCCAAAGTACACTCCAAACAAAATAAAAAAATATTTTCTGTGTTTGTGAATTGTGTGCACTGTGGCTGCACGTGCATCATCAAAGGAGCAGCGCCAAGCATGTGCCTGTGTCCCATTAGTAAATGGCCAGCTGGCTTGTCCATGAAATGGTGCTGTAACACCCAAAGAACACTCCAAACAAAATATAAAAATATTTTCTGTGTTTGTGAATTGTGTGCACTGTGGCTGCACGTGCGTCAACAAAGGAGCAGGGCAAAGCGTGCGCCTGTGTCCCATTAGTAAAGGGCCAGCTGGGTTGTCCATTAAAGGGTGCTGTAACCCACAAAGTACACTCCAAACAAAATAAAAAAATATTTTCTGTCTTTGTGAATTGTGTGCACTGTGGCTGCACGTGCATCAACAAAGGAGCAGCGCCAAGTGTGCGCCTGTGTCCCATTAGTAAAGGGTCAGCTGGCTTGTCTGTTAAAGGGTGCTGTAACCCCCAAAGTACACTCCAAATAAAATAAAAAAATATTTTCTGTGTTTGTGAATTGTGTGCACTGTGGCTGCACTTGCATCGACAAAGGAGCAGCGCCAAGTTTGCGCCTGTGTCCCATTAGTAAAGGGCCAGCTGGTTTTTCCGTTAAAGGGTGCTGTAAGCACCAAAGTACATGCCAAACAAAAAAAATATATATTTTCTGTGTTTGTGAATTGTGTGCACTATGGCTGCACGTGCATCAACAAAGGAGCAGCGCCAAGCGTGCTCCTGTGTCCCATTACTAAAGGGCTGGCTGGATTCTCTGTTAAAGGGTGCTGTAACCCCCAAAGTACACTCCAAACTAAATGAAAAAATATTTTCTGTGTTTGTGAACTGTGTGCACTGTGGTTGCACGTGCATCAACAAAGGAGCAGGACCAAACGTGCACCTGTTTCCCATTAGTAAAGGGCCAGCTGGCTTGCTATTAAATGGTGCTGTAACACCCAAAGTACACTCCAAACAAAATAAAAAAATATTTTCTGTGTTTGTGAATTGTGTGCACTGTGGCTGCACCTGCATCAACAAAGGAGCAGCGCCAAGCGTGCGCCTGTGTCCCATTAGTAAAGGGCCGGCTGGCTTGTCCATTAAAGGGTGCTGTAACACCCAAAGAACACTCCAAACAAAATAAAAAAATAACTTCTGTGTTTGTGAATTGTGTGCACTGTGGCTGCACGTGCATCAACAAAGGAGCAGCGCCAAGTGTGCGCCTGTGTCCCATTAGTAAAGGGCCGGCTGGCTTGTCCATTAAAGGGTGCTGTAATGCCCAAAGTACACTCCAAACAAAATTAAAAAATATTTTCTGTGTTTGTGAATTGTGTGCACTGTGGCTGCATGTGCATCAACAAAGAAGCAGCGCCAAGCGTGCGCCTGTGTCCCATTAGTAAAAGGGCCGACTGGCTTGTCCGTTAAAGGGTGCTGTAACCCCCAAAGCACACTCCAAACAAAATAAAAAAATATTTTCCGTGTTTGTGAATTGTGTGCACTGTGGCTGCACGTGCATCAACAAAGGAGCAGCGCCAAGCATGCTCCTGTGTCCCATTACTAAAGGGCTGGCTGGCTTCTCTGTTAAAGGGTGCTGTAACCCCCAAAGTACACTCCAAACTAAATGAAAAAATATTTTCTGTGTTTGTGAATTGTGTGCACTGTGGTTGCACGTGCATCAACAAAAGAGCTGCACCAAACGTGCGCCTGTGTCCCATTAGTAAAGGGCCATCTGGGTTGTCCGTTAAAGGGTGCTGTAACACCCAAAGTACACTCCAAACAAAATAAAAAAATATTTTCTGTGTTTGTGAATTGTGTACACTGTTGTTGCACGTGCATCAACAAAGGAGCAGTACCAAACGTGCGCCTGTGTCCCATTAGTAAAGGGCCAGCTGGCTTGTCCTTTAAAGGGTGCTGTAACCCCCAAAGTACACTCCAAACAAAATAAAAAAATATTTTCTGTGTTTGTGAATTGTGTACACTGTGGCGGCACGTGCATCAACAAAGGAGCAGTGCCAAACGTGCGCCTGTTTCACATTAGTAAAGGGCCAGCTGGCTTGTCCATTAAAGGGTGCTGTAACACCCAAAGTACACTCCAAACAAAATAAAAAAATAACTTCTGTGTTTGTGAATTGTGTGCACTGTGGCTGCACGTGCATCAACAAAGGAGCAGCACCAAGTGTGCGCCTGTGTCCCATTAGTAAAGGGCCGGCTGGCTTGTCCATTAAAGGGTGCTGTAATGCCCAAAGTACACTCCAAACAAAATAAAAAAATATTTTCTGTGTTTGTGAATTGTGTGAACTGTGGCTGCATGTGCATCAACAAAGAAGCAGCGCCAAGCATGCTCCTGTTTCCCATTAGTAAAGGGCCAGCTGGCTTGTCCTTTAAAGTGTGCTGTAACCCCCAAAGTACACTCCAAACAAAATAAAAAAATATTTTCTGTGTTTGTGAATTGTGTGCACTGTGGCTGCACTTGCATCAACAAAGGAGCAGCGCCAAGCATGCGCCTGTGTCCCATTAGTAAAGGGCCGGCTGTCTTTTCCAATAAAGGGTGCTGTAACCCCCAAAGTACACTCCAAACAAAATAAAAAAATATTTTCTGTGTTTGTGAATTGTGTGCACTGTGGCTGCATGTACATCAACAAAGGAGCAGCGCCAAGCGTGCGCCTGTGTCCCATTAGTAAAGGGTCAGCTGGCTTGTCCGTTAAAGGGTGCTGTAACCCCCAAAGTACACTCCAAACAATATAAAAAAATATTTTCTGTGTTTGTGAATTGTGTGCACTGTGGCTGCATGTGCATCAACAAAGGAGCAGCGCCAAGCGTGCACCTGTGTCCCATTAGTAAAGGGTCGGCAGGCTTGTCCATTAAAGGATGCTGTAACCCCCAAAGTACACTCCAAACAAAATAAAAAAATATTTTCTGTGTTTGTGAATTGTGTGCACAGTGGCTGCATGTGCATCAGCAAAGGAGCAGCGCCAAGCGTGCGCCTGTGTCCCATTAGTAAAGGTCCATCTGGCTTGTACGTTAAAGGGTGCTGTAACCCCCAAAGTACACTCCAAACAAAATAAAAAAATATTTTCTGTATTTGTGAATTGTGTGCACTGTGGCTGCACATGCATCAACAAAGGAGTAGTGCCAAACGTGCGCTTGTGTCCCATTAGTATAGGGCCAGCTGGCTTGTCCATTAAAGGGTGCTGTAACCCCCAAAGTACACTCCAAACAAAATAAAAAAATATTTTCTGTGTTTGTGAATTGTGTGCACTGTGGCTGCATGTGCATCAACAAAGGAGCAGCGCCAAGCGTGCGCCTGTGTCCCATTAGAAAAGGTCCATCTTGCTTGTCCATTAAAGGGTGCTGTAACCCCCAAAGTATACTCCAAACAAAATAAAAAAATATTTTCTGTGTTTGTGAATTGTGTGCACTGTGGCTGCACGTGCATCATCAAAGGAGCAGCGCCAAGCATGTGCCTGTGTCCCATTAGTAAATGGCCAGCTGGCTTGTCCATGAAATGGTGCTGTAACACCCAAAGAACACTCCAAACAAAATATAAAAATATTTTCTGTGTTTGTGAATTGTGTGCACTGTGGCTGCACGTGCGTCAACAAAGGAGCAGCGCAAAGTGTGCGCCTGTGTCCCATTAGTAAAGGGTCAGCTGGCTTGTCTGTTAAAGGGTGCTGTAACCCCCAAAGTACACTCCAAATAAAATAAAAAAATATTTTCTGTGTTTGTGAATTGTGTGCACTGTGGCTGCACTTGCATCAACAAAGGAGCAGCGCCAAGTTTGCGCCTGTGTCCCATTAGTAAAGGGCCAGCTGGTTTTTCCATTAAAGGGTGCTGTAACCACCAAAGTACATGCCAAACAAAAAAAATATATATTTTCTGTGTTTGTGAATTGTGTGCACTATGGCTGCACGTGCATCAACAAAGGAGCAGCGCCAAGCGTGCTCCTGTGTCCCATTACTAAAGGGCTGGCTGGATTCTCTGTTAAAGGGTGCTGTAACCCCCAAAGTACACTCCAAACTAAATGAAAAAATATTTTCTGTGTTTGTGAACTGTGTGCACTGTGGTTGCACGTGCATCAACAAAGGAGCAGGACCAAACGTGCACCTGTTTCCCATTAGTAAAGGGCCAGCTGGCTTGCTATTAAATGGTGCTGTAACACCCAAAGTACACTCCAAACAAAATAAAAAAATATTTTCTGTGTTTGTGAATTTTGTGCACTGTGGCTGCACCTGCATCAACAAAGGAGCAGCGCCAAGCGTGCGCCTGTGTCCCATTAGTAAAGGGCCGGCTGGCTTGTCCATTAAAGGGTGCTGTAACACCCAAAGAACACTCCAAACAAAATAAAAAAATAACTTCTGTGTTTGTGAATTGTGTGCACTGTGGCTGCACGTGCATCAACAAAGGAGCAGCGCCAAGTGTGCGCCTGTGTCCCATTAGTAAAGGGCCGGCTGGCTTGTCCATTAAAGGGTGCTGTAATGCCCAAAGTACACTCCAAACAAAATTAAAAAATATTTTCTGTGTTTGTGAATTGTGTGCACTGTGGCTGCATGTGCATCAACAAAGAAGCAGCGCCAAGCGTGCGCCTGTGTCCCATTAGTAAAAGGGCCGACTGGCTTGTCCGTTAAAGGGTGCTGTAACCCCCAAAGTACACTCCAAACAAAATAAAAAAATATTTTCCGTGTTTGTGAATTGTGTGCACTGTGGCTGCACGTGCATCAACAAAGGAGCAGCGCCAAGCGTGCTCCTGTGTCCCATTACTAAAGGGCTGGCTGGCTTCTCTGTTAAAGGGTGCTGTAACCCCCAAAGTACACTCCAAACTAAATGAAAAAATATTTTCTGTGTTTGTGAATTGTGTGCACTGTGGTTGCACGTGCATCAACAAAGGAGCTGCACCAAACGTGCGCCTGTGTCCCATTAGTAAAGGGCCATCTGGCTTGTCCGTTAAAGGGTGCTGTAACACCCAAAGTACACTCCAAACAAAATAAAATTATATTTTCTGTGTTTGTGAATTGTGTACACTGTGGCGGCACGTGCATCAACAAAGGAGCAGTGCCAAACGTGCGCCTGTTTCACATTAGTAAAGGGCCAGCTGGCTTGTCCATTAAAGGGTGCTGTAACACCCAAAGTACACTCCAAACAAAATAAAAAAATAACTTCTGTGTTTGTGAATTGTGTGCACTGTGGCTGCACGTGCATCAACAAAGGAGCAGCACCAAGTGTGCGCCTGTGTCCCATTAGTAAAGGGCCGGCTGGCTTGTCCATTAAAGGGTGCTGTAATGCCCAAAGTACACTCCAAACAAAATAAAAAAATATTTTCTGTGTTTGTGAATTGTGTGCACTGTGGCTGCATGTGCATCAACAAAGAAGCAGCGCCAAGCATGCTCCTGTTTCCCATTAGTAAAGGGCCAGCTGGCTTGTCCTTTAAAGTGTGCTGTAACCCCCAAAGTACACTCCAAACAAAATAAAAAAATATTTTCTGTGTTTGTGAATTGTGTGCACTGTGGCTGCACTTGCATCAACAAAGGAGCAGCGCCAAGCATGCGCCTGTGTCCCATTAGTAAAGGGCCGGCTGTCTTTTCCAATAAAGGGTGCTGTAACCCCCAAAGTACACTCCAAACAAAATAAAAAAATATTTTCTGTGTTTGTGAATTGTGTGCACTGTGGCTGCATGTACATCAACAAAGGAGCAGCGCCAAGCGTGCGCCTGTGTCCCATTAGTAAAGGGTCAGCTGGCTTGTCCGTTAAAGGGTGCTGTAACCCCCAAAGTACACTCCAAACAATATAAAAAATTTTTTTCTGTGTTTGTGAATTGTGTGCACTGTGGCTGCATGTGCATCAACAAAGGAGCAGCGCCAAGCGTGCACCTGTGTCCCATTAGTAAAGGGTCGGCAGGCTTGTCCATTAAAGGATGCTGTAACCCCCAAAGTACACTCCAAACAAAATAAAAAAATATTTTCTGTGTTTGTGAATTGTGTGCACAGTGGCTGCATGTTCATCAGCAAAGGAGCAGCGCCAAGCGTGCGCCTGTGTCCCATTAGTAAAGGTCCATCTGGCTTGTACGTTAAAGGGTGCTGTAACCCCCAAAGTACACTCCAAACAAAATAAAAAAATATTTTCTGTATTTGTGAATTGTGTGCACTGTGGCTGCACATGCATCAACAAAGGAGTAGTGCCAAATGTGCGCTTGTGTCCCATTAGTATAGGGCCAGCTGGCTTGTCCATTAAAGGGTGCTGTAACCCCCAAAGTACACTCCAAACAAAATAAAAAAATATTTTCTGTGTTTGTGAATTGTGTGCACTGTGGCTGCATGTGCATCAACAAAGGAGCAGCGCCAAGCGTGCGCCTGTGTCCCATTAGAAAAGGTCCATCTTGCTTGTCCATTAAAGGGTGCTGTAACCCCCAAAGTACACTCCAAACAAAATAAAAAAATATTTTCTGTGTTTGTGAATTGTGTGCACTGTGGCTGCACGTGCATCATCAAAGGAGCAGCGCCAAGCATGTGCCTGTGTCCCATTAGTAAATGGCCAGCTGGCTTGTCCATGAAATGGTGCTGTAACACCCAAAGAACACTCCAAACAAAATATAAAAATATTTTCTGTGTTTGTGAATTGTGTGCACTGTGGCTGCACGTGCGTCAACAAAGGAGCAGGGCAAAGCGTGCGCCTGTGTCCCATTAGTAAAGGGCCAGCTGGGTTGTCCATTAAAGGGTGCTGTAACCCACAAAGTACACTCCAAACAAAATAAAAAAATATTTTCTGTCTTTGTGAATTGTGTGCACTGTGGCTGCACGTGCATCAACAAAGGAGCAGCGCCAAGTGTGCGCCTGTGTCCCATTAGTAAAGGGTCAGCTGGCTTGTCTGTTAAAGGGTGCTGTAACCCCCAAAGTACACTCCAAATAAAATAAAAAAATATTTTCTGTGTTTGTGAATTGTGTGCACTGTGGCTGCACTTGCATCGACAAAGGAGCAGCGCCAAGTTTGCGCCTGTGTCCCATTAGTAAAGGGCCAGCTGGTTTTTCCGTTAAAGGGTGCTGTAAGCACCAAAGTACATGCCAAACAAAAAAAATATATATTTTCTGTGTTTGTGAATTGTGTGCACTATGGCTGCACGTGCATCAACAAAGGAGCAGCGCCAAGCGTGCTCCTGTGTCCCATTACTAAAGGGCTGGCTGGATTCTCTGTTAAAGGGTGCTGTAACCCCCAAAGTACACTCCAAACTAAATGAAAAAATATTTTCTGTGTTTGTGAACTGTGTGCACTGTGGTTGCACGTGCATCAACAAAGGAGCAGGACCAAACCTGCACCTGTTTCCCATTAGTAAAGGGCCAGCTGGCTTGCTATTAAATGGTGCTGTAACACCCAAAGTACACTCCAAACAAAATAAAAAAATATTTTCTGTGTTTGTGAATTGTGTGCACTGTGGCTGCACCTGCATCAACAAAGGAGCAGCGCCAAGCGTGCGCCTGTGTCCCATTAGTAAAGGGCCGGCTGGCTTGTCCATTAAAGGGTGCTGTAACACCCAAAGAACACTCCAAACAAAATAAAAAAATAACTTCTGTGTTTGTGAATTGTGTGCACTGTGGCTGCACGTGCATCAACAAAGGAGCAGCGCCAAGTGTGCGCCTGTGTCCCATTAGTAAAGGGCTGGCTGGCTTGTCCATTAAAGGGTGCTGTAATGCCCAAAGTACACTCCAAACAAAATTAAAAAATATTTTCTGTGTTTGTGAATTGTGTGCACTGTGGCTGCATGTGCATCAACAAAGAAGCAGCGCCAAGCGTGCGCCTGTGTCCCATTAGTAAAAGGGCCGACTGGCTTGTCCGTTAAAGGGTGCTGTAACCCCCAAAGCACACTCCAAACAAAATAAAAAAATATTTTCCGTGTTTGTGAATTGTGTGCACTGTGGCTGCACGTGCATCAACAAAGGAGCAGCGCCAAGCGTGCTCCTGTGTCCCATTACTAAAGGGCTGGCTGGCTTCTCTGTTAAAGGGTGCTGTAACCCCCAAAGTACACTCCAAACTAAATGAAAAAATATTTTCTGTGTTTGTGAATTGTGTGCACTGTGGTTGCACGTGCATCAACAAAAGAGCTGCACCAAACGTGCGCCTGTGTCCCATTAGTAAAGGGCCATCTGGGTTGTCCGTTAAAGGGTGCTGTAACACCCAAAGTACACTCCAAACAAAATAAAAAAATATTTTCTGTGTTTGTGAATTGTGTACACTGTTGTTGCACGTGCATCAACAAAGGAGCAGTACCAAACGTGCGCCTGTGTCCCATTAGTAAAGGGCCAGCTGGCTTGTCCTTTAAAGGGTGCTGTAACCCCCAAAGTACACTCCAAACAAAATAAAAAAATATTTTCTGTGTTTGTGAATTGTGTACACTGTGGCGGCACGTGCATCAACAAAGGAGCAGTGCCAAACGTGCGCCTGTTTCACATTAGTAAAGGGCCAGCTGGCTTGTCCATTAAAGGGTGCTGTAACACCCAAAGTACACTCCAAACAAAATAAAAAAATAACTTCTGTGTTTGTGAATTGTGTGCACTGTGGCTGCACGTGCATCAACAAAGGAGCAGCACCAAGTGTGCGCCTGTGTCCCATTAGTAAAGGGCCGGCTGGCTTGTCCATTAAAGGGTGCTGTAATGCCCAAAGTACACTCCAAACAAAATAAAAAAATATTTTCTGTGTTTGTGAATTGTGTGAACTGTGGCTGCATGTGCATCAACAAAGAAGCAGCGCCAAGCATGCTCCTGTTTCCCATTAGTAAAGGGCCAGCTGGCTTGTCCTTTAAAGTGTGCTGTAACCCCCAAAGTACACTCCAAACAAAATAAAAAAATATTTTCTGTGTTTGTGAATTGTGTGCACTGTGGCTGCACTTGCATCAACAAAGGAGCAGCGCCAAGCATGCGCCTGTGTCCCATTAGTAAAGGGCCGGCTGTCTTTTCCAATAAAGGGTGCTGTAACCCCCAAAGTACACTCCAAACAAAATAAAAAAATATTTTCTGTGTTTGTGAATTGTGTGCACTGTGGCTGCATGTACATCAACAAAGGAGCAGCGCCAAGCGTGCGCCTGTGTCCCATTAGTAAAGGGTCAGCTGGCTTGTCCGTTAAAGGGTGCTGTAACCCCCAAAGTACACTCCAAACAATATAAAAAAATATTTTCTGTGTTTGTGAATTGTGTGCACTGTGGCTGCATGTGCATCAACAAAGGAGCAGCGCCAAGCGTGCACCTGTGTCCCATTAGTAAAGGGTCGGCAGGCTTGTCCATTAAAGGATGCTGTAACCCCCAAAGTACACTCCAAACAAAATAAAAAAATATTTTCTGTGTTTGTGAATTGTGTGCACAGTGGCTGCATGTGCATCAGCAAAGGAGCAGCGCCAAGCGTGCGCCTGTGTCCCATTAGTAAAGGTCCATCTGGCTTGTACGTTAAAGGGTGCTGTAACCCCCAAAGTACACTCCAAACAAAATAAAAAAATATTTTCTGTATTTGTGAATTGTGTGCACTGTGGCTGCACATGCATCAACAAAGGAGTAGTGCCAAACGTGCGCTTGTGTCCCATTAGTATAGGGCCAGCTGGCTTGTCCATTAAAGGGTGCTGTAACCCCCAAAGTACACTCCAAACAAAATAAAAAAATATTTTCTGTGTTTGTGAATTGTGTGCACTGTGGCTGCATGTGCATCAACAAAGGAGCAGCGCCAAGCGTGCGCCTGTGTCCCATTAGAAAAGGTCCATCTTGCTTGTCCATTAAAGGGTGCTGTAACCCCCAAAGTATACTCCAAACAAAATAAAAAAATATTTTCTGTGTTTGTGAATTGTGTGCACTGTGGCTGCACGTGCATCATCAAAGGAGCAGCGCCAAGCATGTGCCTGTGTCCCATTAGTAAATGGCCAGCTGGCTTGTCCATGAAATGGTGCTGTAACACCCAAAGAACACTCCAAACAAAATATAAAAATATTTTCTGTGTTTGTGAATTGTGTGCACTGTGGCTGCACGTGCGTCAACAAAGGAGCAGCGCAAAGTGTGCGCCTGTGTCCCATTAGTAAAGGGTCAGCTGGCTTGTCTGTTAAAGGGTGCTGTAACCCCCAAAGTACACTCCAAATAAAATAAAAAAATATTTTCTGTGTTTGTGAATTGTGTGCACTGTGGCTGCACTTGCATCAACAAAGGAGCAGCGCCAAGTTTGCGCCTGTGTCCCATTAGTAAAGGGCCAGCTGGTTTTTCCATTAAAGGGTGCTGTAACCACCAAAGTACATGCCAAACAAAAAAAATATATATTTTCTGTGTTTGTGAATTGTGTGCACTATGGCTGCACGTGCATCAACAAAGGAGCAGCGCCAAGCGTGCTCCTGTGTCCCATTACTAAAGGGCTGGCTGGATTCTCTGTTAAAGGGTGCTGTAACCCCCAAAGTACACTCCAAACTAAATGAAAAAATATTTTCTGTGTTTGTGAACTGTGTGCACTGTGGTTGCACGTGCATCAACAAAGGAGCAGGACCAAACGTGCACCTGTTTCCCATTAGTAAAGGGCCAGCTGGCTTGCTATTAAATGGTGCTGTAACACCCAAAGTACACTCCAAACAAAATAAAAAAATATTTTCTGTGTTTGTGAATTTTGTGCACTGTGGCTGCACCTGCATCAACAAAGGAGCAGCGCCAAGCGTGCGCCTGTGTCCCATTAGTAAAGGGCCGGCTGGCTTGTCCATTAAAGGGTGCTGTAACACCCAAAGAACACTCCAAACAAAATAAAAAAATAACTTCTGTGTTTGTGAATTGTGTGCACTGTGGCTGCACGTGCATCAACAAAGGAGCAGCGCCAAGTGTGCGCCTGTGTCCCATTAGTAAAGGGCCGGCTGGCTTGTCCATTAAAGGGTGCTGTAATGCCCAAAGTACACTCCAAACAAAATTAAAAAATATTTTCTGTGTTTGTGAATTGTGTGCACTGTGGCTGCATGTGCATCAACAAAGAAGCAGCGCCAAGCGTGCGCCTGTGTCCCATTAGTAAAAGGGCCGACTGGCTTGTCCGTTAAAGGGTGCTGTAACCCCCAAAGTACACTCCAAACAAAATAAAAAAATATTTTCCGTGTTTGTGAATTGTGTGCACTGTGGCTGCACGTGCATCAACAAAGGAGCAGCGCCAAGCGTGCTCCTGTGTCCCATTACTAAAGGGCTGGCTGGCTTCTCTGTTAAAGGGTGCTGTAACCCCCAAAGTACACTCCAAACTAAATGAAAAAATATTTTCTGTGTTTGTGAATTGTGTGCACTGTGGTTGCACGTGCATCAACAAAGGAGCTGCACCAAACGTGCGCCTGTGTCCCATTAGTAAAGGGCCATCTGGCTTGTCCGTTAAAGGGTGCTGTAACACCCAAAGTACACTCCAAACAAAATAAAATTATATTTTCTGTGTTTGTGAATTGTGTACACTGTTGTTGCACGTGCATCAACAAAGGAGCAGTACCAAACGTGCGCCTGTGTCCCATTAGTAAAGGGCCAGCTGGCTTGTCCTTTAAAGGGTGCTGTAACCCCCAAAGTACACTCCAAACAAAATAAAAAAATATTTTCTGTGTTTGTGAATTGTGTGCACTGTGGCTGCACATGCATCAACAAAGGAGTAGAGCCAAACGTGCGCTTGTGTCCCATTAGTAAAGGGCCAGCAGGATTGTCCATTAAAGGGTGCTGTAACCCCCAAAGTACACTCCAAACAAAATAAAAAAATATTTTCTGTGTTTGTGAATTGTGTGCACTGTGGCTGCACATGCATCAACAAAGGAGTAGTGCCAAACATGCGCTTGTGTCCCATTAGTAAAGGGCCAGCTGGATTGTCCATTAAAGGGTGCTGTAACCCCCAAAGTACACTCCAAACAAAATAAAAAAATATTTTCTGTGTTTGTGAATTGTGTGCACTGTGGCTGCATGTGTATCAACAAAGGAGCAGCGCCAAGCGTGCGCCTGTGTCCCATTAGTAAAGGTCCATCTGGCTTGTCCATTAAAGGGTGCTGTAACACCCAAAGAACACTCCAAACAAAATAAAAAAATATTTTCTGTGTTTGTGAATTGTGTGCTCTGTGGCTGCACGTGCGTCAACAAAGGAGCAGCGCAAAGCGTGCGCCTGTGTCCCATTAGTAAAGGGCCGGCTGGGTTGTCCATTAAAGGGTGCTGTAACCCCCAAAGTACACTCCAAACAAAATAAAAAAATATTTTCTGTCTTTGTGAATTGTGTGCACTGTGGCTGCACGTGCATCAACAAAGGAGCAGCGCCAAGCGTGCGCCTGTGTCCCATTAGTAAAGGGTCAGCTGGCTTGTCCGTTAAATGGTGCTGTAACCCCCAAAGTACACTCCAAATAAAATAAAAAAATATTTTCTGTGTTTGTGAATTGTGTGCACTGTGGCTGCACTTGCATCAACAAAGGAGCAGCGCCAAGTTTGCGCCTGTGTCCCATTAGTAAAGGGCCAGCTGGTTTTTCCGTTAAAGGGTGCTGTAACCCCCAAAGAACATGCCAAACAAAATAAAATAAATTTTTCTGTGTTTGTGAATTGTGTGCACTATGGCTGCACGTGCATCAACAAAGGAGCAGCGCCAAGCATGCTCCTGTGTCCCATTACTAAAGGGCCAGCTGGCTTGTCCATTAAAGGGTGCTGTAACACCCAAAGTACACTCCAAACAAAATAAAAAAATATTTTCTGTGTTTGTGAATTGTGTGCACTGTGGCTGCACGTGCATCAACAAAGGAGCAGCGCCAAGTGTGCGGCTGTGTCCCATTAGTAAAGGGCCGGCTGGCTCATCCATTAAGGGGTGCTGTAATGCCCAAAGTACACTCCAAACAAAATAAAAACATTTTTTCTGTGTTTGTGAATTGTGTGCACTGTGGCTGCATGTGCATCAACAAAGAAGCAGCGCCAAGCATGCTCCTGTTTACCATTAGTAAAGGGCCAGCTGGCTTGTCCTTTAAAGGGTGCTGTAACCCCCAAAGTACACTCCAAACAAAATAAAAAAATATTTTCTGTGTTTGTGAATTGTGTGCACTGTGGCTGCACTTGCATCAACAAAGGAGCAGCGCCAAGCGTGCGCCTGTGTCCCATTAGTAAAGGGCCGGCTGTCTTTTCCATTAAAGGGTGCTGTAACCCCCAAAGTACACTCCAAACAAAATAAAAAAATATTTTCTGTGTTTGTGAATTGTGTGCACTGTGGCTGCATGTGCATCAACAAAGGAGCAGCGCCAAGCATGCGCCTGTGTCCCATTAGTAAATGGTCAGCTGGCTTGTCCATTAAAGGGTGCTGTAACCCCCAAAGTACACTCCAAACAATATAAAAAAATATTTTCTGTGTTTGTGAATTGTGTGCACTGTGGCTGCATGTGCATCAACAAAGGAGCAGCGCCAAGCGTGCGCCTGTGTCCCATTAGTAAAGGGTCGGCAGGCTTGTCCGTTAATGGATGCTGTAACCCCCAAAGAACACTCCAAACAAAATAAAAAAATATTTTCTGTGTTTGTGAATTGTGTGCACTTTGGCTGCACATGCGTCAACAAAGGAGAAGCGCAAAGCGTGCTCCTGTGTCCCATTAGTAAAGGGCCGGCTGGGTTGTCCATTAAAGGGTGCTGTAACCCCCCAAAGTACACTCCAAACAAAATAAAAAAATATTTTCTGTCTTTGTGAATTGTGTGCACTGTGGCTGCACGTGCATCAAAAAAGGAGAAGCACCAAGCGTGCGCCTGTGTCCCATTAGTAAAGGGTCAGCTGGCTTGTCCGTTAAAGGGTGCTGTAACCCCCAAAGTACACTCTAAATAAAATAAAAAAATATTTTCTGTGTTTGTGAATTGTGTGCACTGTGGCTGCACTTGCATCAACAAAGGAGCAGCGCCAAGTTTGCGCCTGTGTCCCATTAGTAAAGGGCCAGCTGGTTTTTCCGTTAAAGGGTGCTGTAACCCCCAAAGTACATGCCAAACAAAATAAAAAAATATTTTCTGTGTTTGTGAATTGTGTGCACTATGGCTGCACGTGCATCAACAAAGGAGCAGCGCCAAGCGTGCTCCTGTCCCATTACTAAAGGGCTGGCTGGCATCTCTGTTAAAGGGTGCTGTAACCCCCAAAGTACACTCCAAACTAAATGAAAAAATATTTTCTGTGTTTGTGAACTGTGTGCACTGTGGTTGCACGTGCATCAACAAAGGAGCAGGACCAAACATGCGCCTGTGTCCCATTAGTAAAGGGCCAGCTGGCTTGTCTGTTAAAGGGTGCTGTAACACCCAAAGTACACTCCAAACAAAATAAAAAAATATTTTCTGTGTTTGTGAATTGTGTGCACTGTGGCTGCACGTGCATCAACAAAGGAGCAGCGCCAAGCGTGCGCCTGTGTCCCATTAGTAAAGGGTCGGCTGGCTTGTCCGTTAAAGGGTGCTGTAACCCCCAAAGTACACTCTAAATTAAAAAAATATATATTTTCTGTGTTTGTGAATTGTGTGCACTGTGGCTGCACGTGCATCAACAAAGGAGCAGCGCCAAGCGTGCTCCTGTGTCCCATTTCAAAAAGGGCTGGCTGGCTTCTCTGTTAAAGGGTGCTGTAACCCCCAAAGTACACTCCAAACTAAATGAAAAAATATTTTCTGTGTTTGTGAATTGTGTGCACTGTGGTTGCACGTGCATCAACAAAGGAGCAGCACCAAACGTGCGCCTGTGTCCCATTAGTAAAGGGCCAGCTGGCTTGTCCATTAAAGGGTGCTGTAACACCCAAAGTACACTCCAAACAAAATAAAAAAATATTTTCTGTCTTTGTGAATTGTGTGCACTGTGGCTGCACATGCATCAACAAAGGAGTAGTGCCAAACGTGCGCCTTTGTCCCATTAGTAAAGGGCCAGCTGGCTTGTCCATTAAAGGGTGCTGTAACACCCAAAGTACACTCCAAACAAAATAAAAAAATATTTTCTGTGTTTGTGAATTGTACACACTGTGGCTGCACGTGCATCAACAAAGGAGCAGTGCCAAACGTGCGCCTGTGTCCCATTAGTAAAGGGCCAGCTGGCTTGTCCATTAAAGGGTGCTGTAACCCCCAAAGAACACTCCAAACAAAATAAAAAAATATTTTCTGTCTTTGTGAATTGTGTGCACTGTGGCTGCACATGCATCAACAAAGGAGTAGTGCCAAACGTGCGCCTTTGTCCCATTAGTAAAGGGCCAGCTGGCTTGTCCATTAAAGGGTGCTGTAACACCCAAAGTACACTCCAAACAAAATAAAAAAATATTTTCTGTGTTTGTGAATTGTGTGCACTATGGCTGCACGTGCATCAACAAAGGAGCAGCGCCAAGCGTGCTCCTGTGTCCCATTTCAAAAAGGGCTGGCTGGCTTCTCTGTTAAAGGGTGCTGTAACCCCCAAAGTACACTCCAAACTAAATGAAAAAATATTTTCAGTGTTTGTGAACTGTGTGCACTGTGATTGCACATGCATCAACAAAGGAGCAGCACCAAACGTGCGCCTGTGTCCCATTCGTAAAGGGCCAGCTGGCTTGTCCATTAAAGGGTGTTGTAACACCAAAAGTACACTCCAAACAAAATAAAAAAATATTTTCTGTGCTTGTGAATTGTGTGCACTGTGGCTGCACGTGCATCAACAAAGGAGCAGCGCCAAGCGTGCGCCTGTGTCCCATTAGTAAAGGGCCGGCTGGCTTGTCCATTAAAGGGTGCTGAAACACCAAAAGAACACTCCAAACAAAATAAAAAAATACCTTCTGTCTGTGTTTGTAAATTGTGTGCACTGTGGCTGCACGTGCATCAGCAAAGGAGCAGCGCCAAGTGTGCGCCTGTGTCCCATTAGTAAAGGGCCAGCTGGCTTGTCCATTAAAGGGTGCTGTAATGCCCAAAGTACACTCCAAACAAAATAAAAAATATTTTCTGTGTTTGTGAACTGTGTGCACTGTGGCTGCATGTGCATTAACAAAGAAGCAGCGCCAAGCATGCTCCTGTTTAGCATTAGTAAAGGGCTGGCTGGCTTCTTTGTTAAAGGGTGCTGTAACCCCCAAAGTACACTCCAAACAAAATAAAAAAATATTTTCTGTGTTTGTGAATTGTGTGCACTGTGGCTGCACGTGCATCAACAAAGGAGCAGCGCCAAGCGTGCGCCTGTGTCCCATTACTAAAGGGCTGGCTGGCTTCTCTGTTAAAGGGTGCTGTAACACCAAAAGTACACTCCAGACAAAATAAAAAAATATTTTCTGTGTTTGTGAATTGTGTGCACTGTGGCTGCATGTGCATCAACAAAGAAGCAGCGCCAAGCATGCTCCTATTTCCCATTAGTAAAGGGCTGGCTGGCTTCTTTGTTAAAGGGTGCTGTAACCCCCAATGTACACTCCAAACAAAATAAAAAAATATTTTCTGTGTTTGTGAATTGTGTGCACTGTGGCTGCACGTGCATCAACAAAGGAGCAGCGCCAAGCGTGCACCTGTGTCCCATTAGTAAAGGGCTGGCTGGCTTGTCCGTTAAAGGGTGCTGTAACCCCCAAAGTACACTCCAAACAAAATAAAAAAATATTTTCTGTGTTTGTGAATTGTGTGCCCTGTGGCTGCATGTGCATCAACAAAGGAGCAGCACCAAGCGTGCGCCTGTGTCCCATTAGTAAAGGGTCGGCTGGCTTGTCCATTAAAGGGTGCTGTAACCCCCAAAGTACACTCCAAACAAAATAAAAAAATATTTTCTGTGTTTGTGAATTGTGTGCACTGTGGCTGCACGTGCGTCAACAAAGGAGCAGCGCAAAGCGTGCTCCTGTGTCCCATTTGTAAAGGGCCAGCTGGGTTGTCCATTAAAGGGTGCTGTAACCCACAACGTACACTCCAAACAAAATAAAAAAATATTTTCTGTCTTTGTGAATTGTGTGCACTGTGGCTGCACGCGCATCAACAAAGGAGCAGCGCCAAGCGTGCGCCTGTGTCCCATTAGTAAAGGGTCAGCTGGCTTGTCCGTTAAAGGGTGCTGTAACCCCCAAAGTACACTCCAAATAAAATAAAAAAATATTTTCTGTGTTTGTGAATTGTGTGCACTGTGGCTGCACTTGCATCAACAAAGGAGCAGCGCCAAGTTTGCGCCTGTGTCCCATTAGTAAAAGGCCGGCTGGTTTTTCCGTTAAAGGGTGCTGTAACCCCCAAAGTACATGCCAAACAAAATAAAAAAATATTTTCTGTGTTTGTGAATTGTGTGCACTATGGCTGCACGTGCATCAACAAAGGAGCAGCGCCAAGCATGCTCCTGTCCCATTACTAAAGGGCTGGCTGGCTTCTCTGTTAAAGGGTGCTGTAAC
The DNA here is from genome assembly GCA_031769625.1 of Taudactylus pleione. Lineage (NCBI taxonomy): Eukaryota > Metazoa > Chordata > Amphibia > Anura > Myobatrachidae > Taudactylus > Taudactylus pleione. Next base: position 13,062,643 of record JAUIMM010000137.1, on the reverse strand, counting down.
CCCCAAAGTATACTCCAAACTAAATGAAAAAATATTTTCTGTGTTTGTGAACTGTGTGCACTGTGGTTGCACGTGCATCAACAAAGGAGCAGGACCAAACGTGCGCCTGTGTCCCATTAGTAAAGGGCCAGCTGGCTTGTCCGTTAAAGGGTGCTGTAACACCCAAAGTACACTCCAAACAAAATAAAAAAATATTTTCTGTGTTTGTGAATTGTGTGCACTGTGGCTGCACGTGCATCAACAAAGGAGCAGCGCCAAGCATGCGCCTGTGTCCCATTAGTAAAGGGCCGGTTGGCTTGTCCATTAAAGGGTGCTGTAACACCCAAAGAACACTCCAAACAATATAAAAAAATAACTTCTGTGTTTGTGAATTGTGTGCACTGTGGCTGCACGTGCATCAACAAAGGAGCAGCGCCAAGTGTGCGCCTGTGTCCCATTAGTAAACAGCCGGCTGGCTTGTCCATTAAAGGGTGCTGTAATGCCCAAAGTACACTCCAAACAAAATAAAAAAATATTTTCTGTGTTTGTGAATTGTGTGCACTGTGGCTGCATGTGCATCAACAAAGAAGCAGTGCCAAGCATGCTCCTGTTTCCCATTAGTAAAGGGCTGGCTGGCTTCTTTGTTAAAGGGTGCTGTAACCCCCAAAGTACACTCCAAACAAAATAAAAAATTATTTTCTGTGTTTGTGAATTGTGTGCACTGTGGCTGCACGTGCATCAACAAAGGAGCAGCACCAAGCGTGTGCCTGTGTCCCATTAGTAAAGGGCTGGCTGGCTTGTCCGTTAAAGGGTGCTGTAACCCCCAAAGTACACTCCAAACAAAATAAAAAAATATTTTCTGTGTTTGTGAATTGTGTGCAATGTGGCTGCACTTGCATCAACAAAGGAGCAGCGCCAAGCGTGCGCCTGTGTCCCATTAGTAAAGGGCCGGCTGTCTTTTCCATTAAAGGGTGCTGTAACCCCCAAAGTACACTCCAAACAAAATAAAAAAATATTTTCTGTGTTTGTGAATTGTGCACTGTGGCTGCACGTGCATCAACAAAGGAGCAGCGCCAAGTGTGTGCCTGTGTCCCATTAGTATAGGGTCGGCTGGCTTGTCCGTTAAAGGGTGCTGTAACCCCCAAAGTACACTCTAAATAAAATAAAAAAATATTTTCTGTGTTTGTGAATTGTGTGCACTGTGGCTGCACGTGCATCAACAAAGGAGCAGCGCCAAGCGTGCTCCTGTGTCCCATTTCAAAAAGGGCTGGCTGGCTTCTCTGTTAAAGGGTGCTGTAACCCCCAAAGTACACTCCAAACTAAATGAAAAAATATTTTCTGTGTTTGTGAATTGTGTGCACTGTGGTTGCACGTGCATCAACAAAGGAGCAGCACCAAACGTGCGCCTGTGTCCCATTAGTAAAGGGCCGGCTGGCTTGTCCATTAAAGGGTGCTGTAACACCCAAAGTACACTCCAAACAAAATAAAAAAATATTTTCTGTGTTTGTGAATTGTATACTCTGTGGCTGCACGTTCATCAACAAAGGAGCAGTGCCAAACGTGCGACTGTGTCCCATTAGTAAAGGGCCAGCTGGCTTGTCCATTAAAGGGTGCTGTAACCCCCAAAGTACACTCCAAACAAAATAAAAAAATATTTTCTGTCTTTGTGAATTGTGTGCACTGTGGCTGCACATGCATCAACAACGGAGTAGTGCCAAACATGCGCCTGTGTCCCATTAGTAAAGGGCCAGCTGTCTAGTCCATTAAAGGGTGCTGTAACACCCAAAGTACACTCCAAACAAAATAAAAATATATTTTCTGTGTTTGTAAATTGTGTGCACTGTGGCTGCATGTGCATCAACAACGGAGCAGCGACAAGCGTGCGCCTGTGTCCCATTAGTAAAGGGCCGGCTGGCTTGTCCATTAAAGGGTGCTGTAACACCCAAAGAACACTTGAAACAAAATAAAAAAAATTTTTCGGTCTTTGTGTATTGTGTGCACTGTGGCTGCACGTGCATCAACAAAGGAGCAGCGCCAAGCATGCGCCTGTGTCCCATTAGTAAAGGGCCGGCTGGCTTGTCCGTTAAAGTGTGCTGTAACCCCCAAAGTACTCTCCAAATAAAATAAAAAAATATTTTCTGTGTTTGTGAATTGTGCGCACTGTGGCTGCACTTGCATCAACAAAGGAGCAGCGCCAAGCATGCGCCTGTGTCCCATTAGTAAAGGGCCGGCTGGTTTTTCCGTTAAACGGTGCTGTAACCCCCAAAGTACATGCCAAACAAAATAAAAAAATATTTTCTGTGTTTGTGAATTGTGTGCACTGTGGCTGCACGTACATCAACAAAGGAGCAGCGCCAAGCGTGCGCCTGTGTCCCATTAGTAAAGGGCTGACTGGCTTGTCCGTTAAAGGGTGCTGTAACCCCCAAAGCACACTCCAAACAAAATCAAAAAATATTTTCTGTGTTTGTGAATTGTGTGCACTGTGGCAGCACATGTATCAACATAGGAGCAGCGCCAAACATGCGCCTGTGTCCCATTAGTAAAGGGCCAGCTGGCTTGTCCAATAAAGGGTGCTGTAACCCCCAAAGTACACTCCAAACAAAATAAAAAAATATTTTCTGTCTTTGTGAATTGTGTGCACTTTGGCTGCACGTGCATCAACAAAGGAGCAGCGCCAAGCGTGCGCCTGTGTCCCATTAGTAAAGGGCCGGCTGGCTTGTCCATTAAAGGGTGCTGTAACCCCCAAAGTACACTCCAAATAAAATAAAAAAATATTTTCTGTCTTTGTGAATTGTGTGCACTGTGGCTGCACGTGCATCAACAAAGGAGCAGCGCCAAACGTGTGCCTGTGTACCATTAGTAAAGGGCTGGCTGGTTTGTCCGTTAAAGGGTGCTGTAACCCCCAAAGTACACTCCAAACAAAATAAAAAAATAACTTCTGTGTTTGTGAATTGTGTGCACTGTGGCTGCACGTGCATCAACAAAGGAGCAGCGCCAAGTGTGCGCCTGTGTCCCATTAGTAAAGGGCCGGCTGGCTTGTCCATAAAGGGGGCTGTAATGCCCAAAGTACACTCCAAACAAAATAAAAAAATATTTTCTGTGTTTGTGAATTGTGTGCACTGTGGCTGCATGTGCATCAACAAAGGAGCAGCGCCAAGCGTGCGCCTGTGTCCCATTAGTAAAGGTCCATCTGGCTTGTCCATTATAGGGTGCTGTAACCCCCAAAGTACACTCCAAACAAAATAAAAAAATATTTTCTGTGTTTGTGAATTGTGTGCACTGTGGCTGCACGTGCATCAACAAAGGAGCAGCGCCAAGCATGCGCCTGTGTCCCATTAGTAAATGGCCAGCTGGCTTGTCCATTAAAGGGTGCTGTAACACCCAAAGAACACTCCAAACAAAATTAAAAAATATTTTCTGTGTTTGTGAATTGTGTGCACTGTGGCTGCACGTGCATCAACAAAGGAGCAGCGCCAAGCGTGCGCCTGTGTCCAATTAGTAAAGGGTCAGCTGGCTTGTCCGTTAAATGGTGCTGTAACCCCCAAAGTACACTCCAAATAAAATTAAAAAATATTTTCTGTGTTTGTAAATTGTGTGCACTGTGGCTGCATTTGCATCAACAAAGGAGCAGCGCCAAGTTTGCGCCTGTGTCCCATTAGTAAAAGGCCGGCTGGTTTTTCCGTTAAAGGGTGCTGTAACCCCCAAAGTACATGCCAAACAAAATAAAAAAATATTTTCTGTGTTTGTGAATTGTGTGCACTATGGCTGCACGTGCATCAACAAAGGAGCAGCGCCAAGCATGCTCCTGTCCCATTACTAAAGGGCTGGCTGGCTTCTCTGTTAAAGGGTGCTGTAACCCCCAAAGTACACTCCAAACTAAATGAAAAAATATTTTCTGTGTTTGTGAACTGTGTGCACTGTGGTTGCACGTGCATCAACAAAGGAGCAGGACCAAATGTGCGCCTGTGTCCCATTAGTAAAGGGCCAGCTGGCTTGTCCGTTAAAGGGTGCTGGAACACCCAAAGTACACTCCAAACAAAATAAAAAAATATTTTCTGTGTTTGTGAATTGTGTGCACTGTGGCTGAACGTGCATCAACAATGGAGCAGCGCCAAGTGTGCGCCTGTGTCCCATTAGTAAAGGGCCAGCTGGCTTGTCCTTTAAAGGGTGCTGTAATGCCCAAAGTACACTCCAAACAAAATAAAAAAATATTTTCTGTGTTTGTGAATTGTGTGCACTGTGGCTGCATGTGCATCAACAAAGAAGCAGCGCCAAGCATGCTCCTGTTTCCCATTAGTAAAGGGCTGGCTGGCTTCTTTGTTAAAGGGTGCTGTAACCCCCAAAGTACACTCTAAACAAAATAAAAAAATATTTTCTGTGTTTGTGAATTGTGTGCACTGTGGCTGCACGTGCATCAACAAAGGAGCAGCACCAAGCATGCGCCTGTGTCCCATTAGTAAAGGGCTGGCTGGCTTGTCCGTTAAAGGGTGCTGTAACCCCCAAAGTACACTCCAAACAAAATAAAAAAATATTTTCAGTCTTTGTGAATTGTGCGCACTGTGGCTGCACATGCATCAACAAAGGAGTAGTGCCAAATGTGCGCCTGTGTCCCATTAGTAAAGGGCCAGCTGGCTTGTCCATTAAAGGGTGCTGTAACACCCAAAGTACACTCCAAACAAAATAAAAAAATATTTTCTGTGTTTGTGAATTGTGTGCACTATGGCTGCACGTGCATCAACAAAGGAGCAGCGCCAAGCGTGCTCCTGTGTCCCATTACTAAAGGGCCAGCTGGCTTGTCCGTTAAAGGGTGCTGTAACACCCAAAGAACACTCGAAACAAAATAAAAAAAAAATTCTGTCTTTGTCAATTGTGTGCACTGTGGCTGCACGTGCATCAACAAAGGAGCAGCGCCAAGCGTGCGCCTGTGTCCCATTAGTAAAGGGCCGGCTGGCTTGTCTGTTAAAATGTGCTGTAACCCCCAAAGTACACTCCAAATAAAATAAAAAATTATTTTCTGTGTTTGTGAATTGTGCGCACTGTGGCTGCACTTGCATCAACAAAGGAGCAGAGCCAAGCGTGCGCCTGTGTCCCATTAGTAAAGGGCCGGCTGGTATTTCCGTTAAATGGTGCTGTAACCCCCAAAGTACATGCCAAACAAAATCAAAAAATATTTTCTGTGTTTGTGAATTGTGTGCACTGTGGCAGCACATGTATCAACATAGGAGCAGCACCAAACATGCGCCTGTGTCCCATTAGTAAAGGGCCAGCTGGCTTGTCCAATAAAGGGTGCTGTAACCCCCAAAGTACACTCCAAACAAAATAAAAAAATATTTTCTGTGTTTTTGAATTGTGTGCACTGTGGCTGCACGTGCATCAACAAAGGAGCAGCGCAAAGCGTGCGCCTGTTTCCCATTAGTAAAGGGCCAGCTGGGTTGTCTATTGAAGGGTGCTGTAACCCCCAAAGTACACACCAAACAAAATAAAAAAATATTTTCTGTCTTTGTGAATTGTGTGCACTGTGGCTGCACGTGCATCAACAAAGGAGCAGCGCCAAGCGTGCGCCTGTATCCCATTAGTAAAGGGCCAGCTGGTTTTTCCATTAAAGGGTGCTGTAACCCCCATAGTACATGCCAAACAATATAAAAAAATATTTTCTGTCTTTGTGAATTGTGTGCACTGTGGCTGCACGTGCATCAACAAAGGAGCAGCGCCAAGCGTGCGCCTGTGTCCCATTAGCAAAGGGCCGACTGGCTTGTCCGTTAAAGGGTGCTGTAACCCCCAAAGCACACTCCAAACAAAATAAAAAAATATTTTCTGTGTTTGTGAATTGTGTGCACTGTGGCTGCACATGTATTAACATAGGAGCAGCGCCAACATGCGCCTGTGTCCCATTAGTAAAGGGCCAGCTGGCTTGTCCGTTAAAGGGTGCTGTAACCCCCAAAGTACACTCCAAACAAAATAAAAAAATATTTTCTGTGTTTGTGAATTGTGTGCACTGTGGCTGCACGTGCATCAACAAAGGAGCAGTGCCAAACGTGTGACTGTGTACCATTAGTAAAGGGCTGGCTGGTTTGTCCATTAAAGGGTGCTGTAACCCTCAAAGTACATTCCAAACAAAATAAAATAATATTTTCTGTGTTTGTGAATTGTGTGCACTGTGGCTGCACGTGCATCAACAATGGAGCAGCGGCAAGCGTGCGCCTATATCCCATTAGTAAAGGTCCGGCTGGTTTTTCTGTTAAAGGGTGCTGTAACCCCCAGAGTACACTCCAAACAAAAGAAAAAAATATCTTCTGTGTTTGTGAATTGTGTGTACTGTGGCTGCACGTGCATCAACAAAGGAGCAGCGCCAAGTGTGCACCTGTGTCCCATTTGAAAATTGCCAGCTGGCTTGTCCGTTAAAGGGTGCTGTAACCCCCAAAGTACACTCCAAACAAAATAAAAAAATATTTTCTGTGTTTTTGAATTGTGTGCACTGTGGCTCCCCATTAATCAACAGTGGAGCAGCGCCAAGCGTGCTCCTGTGTCCCATTACTAATGGGCTGGCTGGCTTCTCTGTTAAAGGGTGCAGTAACCCCCAAAGTACACTCCAAACTAAATGAAAAATTATTTTCTGTGTTTGTGAATTGTGTGCACTGTGGCTGCACGTGCATCAACAAAGGAGCAACGCCAATCGGGCGCCTGTGTCCCATTAGTAAATGGCCAACTGGCTTGTCCATTAAAGGGTGCTGTAACCCCCAAAGTACACTCCAAACAAAATAAAAAAATATTTTCTGTGTTTGTGAATTGTGTGCACTGTGGCTGCACGTGCATCAACAAAGGAGCAGCTCCAAGCATGCGCCTGTGTCCCATTAGTAAATGGCCAGCTGGCTTGTCCATTAAAGGGTGCTGTAACACCCAAAGAACACTCCAAACAAAATAAAAAAATATTTTCTGTGTTTGTGAATTGTGAGCACTGTGGCTGCACGTGCATCAACAAAGGAGCAGCGCCAAGCGTGCGCCTGTGTCCCATTAGTAAAGGGTCAGCTGGCTTGTCCGTTAAAGGGTGCTGTAACCCCCAAAGTACACTCCAAATAAAATAAAAAAATATTTTATGTGTTTCTGAATTGTGTGCACTGTGGCTGCACTTGCATCAACAAAGGAGCAGAGCCAAGTTTGCGCCTGTGTCCCATTAGTAAAAGGCCGGCTGGTTTTTCCATTAAAGGGTGCTGTAACCCCCAAAGTACATGCCAAACAAAATAAAAAAATATTTTCTGTGTTTGTGAATTGTGTGCACTATGGCTGCACGTGCATCAACAAAGGAGCAGCGCCAAGCATGCTCCTGTCCCATTACTAAAGGGCTGGCTGGCTTCTCTGTTAAAGGGTGCTGTAACCCCCAAAGTACACTCCAAACTAAATGAAAAAATATTTTCTGTGTTTGTGAACTGTGTGCACTGTGGTTGCATGTGCATCAACAAAGGAGCAGGACCAAACGTGCGCCTGTGTCCCATTAGTAAAGGGCCAGCTGGCTTGTCCATTAAAGGGTGCTGTAACACCCAAAGAACACTCCAAACAAAATAAAAAAATATTTTCTGTGTTTGTGAATTGTGTGCACTGTGGCTGCACGTGCATCAACAAAGGAGCAGCGCCAAGCATGCGCCTGTGTCCCATTAGTAAAGGGCCAGCTGGCTTGTCCATTAAAGGGTGCTGTAACACCCAAAGAACACTCCAAACAAAATAAAAAAAATATTTTCTGTGTTTGTGAATTGTGTGCACTGTGGCTGCACGTGCATCAACAAAGGAGCAGCGACAAGTGTGCGCCTGTGTCCCATTAGTAAAGGGACGGCTGGCTTGTCCGTTAAAGGGTAGCTGTAACCCCCAAAGTACACTCTAAATAAAATAAAAAAATATTTTCTGTGTTTGTGAATTGTGTGCACTGTGGCTGCACGTGCATCAACAAAGGAGCAGCGCCAAGCGTGCTCCTGTATCCCATTTCAAAAAGGGCTGGCTGGCTTCTCTGTTAAAGGGTGCTGTAACCCCCAAAGTACACTCCAAACTAAATGAAAAAATATTTTCTGTGTTTGTGAATTGTATACTCTGTGGCTGCACGTGCATCAACAAAGGAGCAGCACCAAACGTGCACGTGTGTCCCATTAGTAAAGGGCCAGCTGGCTCGTCCATTAAAGGGTGCTGTAACCCCCAAAGTACACTCCAAACAAAATAAAAAAATATTTTCTGTCTTTGTGAATTGTGTGCACTGTGGCTGCACATGCATCAACAAAGGAGTAGTGCCAAACATGCGCCTGTGTCCCATTAGTAAAGGGCCAGCTGGCTTGTCCATTAAAGGGTGCTGTAACACCCAAAGTACACTCCAAACAAAATAAAAAAATATTTTCTGTGTTTGTAAATTGTGTGCACTGTGGCTGCATGTGCATCAACAAAGGAGCAGCGCCAAGCGTGCGCCTGTGTCCCATTAGTAAAGGGCCGGCTGGCTTGTCCGTTAAAGGGTGCTGTAACACCCAAAGAACACTCAAAACAAACAAAAAAAAATATTTTCTGTGTTTGTGAATTGTCTGCACTGTGGCTGCACGTGCATCAACATAGGAGCAGTGCCAAGCGTGCACCTGTGTCCCATTAGTAAAGGGCAGGCTGGCTTGTCCATTAAAGGGTGCTGTAACACCCAAAGAAGACTCCAAACAAAATAAAAAAATATTTTCTGTGTTTGTGAATTGTGTACACTGTGGTTGCACGTGCATCAACAAAGGAGCAGTGCCAAACGTGCGCCTGTGTCCCATTTGTAAAGGGCCAGCTGGCTTGTCCTTTAAAGGGTGCTGTAACCCCCAAAGTACACTCCAAACAAAATAAAAAAATATTTTCTGTGTTTGTGAACTGTGTGCACTGTGGCTGCACATGCATCAACAAAGGAGTAGTGCCAAACGTGCGCTTGTGTCCCATTAGTAATGGGCCAGCTGGCTTGTCCATTAAAGGGTGCTGTAACCACCAAGGTACACTCCAAACAAAATAAAAAAATATTTTCTGTGTTTGTGAATTGTGTGCACTGTGGCTGCATGTGCATCAACAAAGGAGCAGCGCCAAGCGTGTGCCTGTGTCCCATTAGTAAAGGGCCAGCTGGCTTGTCTGTTAAAGGGTGCTGTAACACCCAATGTACACTCCAAACAAAATAAAAAAATATTTTCTGTGTTTGTGAATTGTGTGCACTGTGGCTGCACATGCATCATCAAAGGAGTAGTGCCAAACATGCGCTTGTGTCCCATTAGTAAAGGGCCATCTGGCTTGTCCGTTAAAGGGTGCTGTAACCCCCAAAGTACACTCCAAACAAAATAAAAAAATATTTTCTGAGTTTGTGAATTGTGTGCACTGTGGCTGCACGTGCATCAACAAAGGAGCAGCGCCAAGCGTGCGCCTGTGTCCCATTAGTAAATGGCCAGCTGGCTTGTCCATTAAAGGGTGCTGTAACACCCAAAGAACACTCCAAACAAAATAAAAAAATATTTTCTGTGTTTGTGAATTGTGTGCACTGTGGCTGCACGTGCGTCAACAAAGGAGCAGCGCAAAGCGTGCGCCTGTGTCCCATTAGTAAAGGGCCGGCTGGGTTGTCCATTAAAGGTTGCTGTAACCCCCAAAGTACACTCCAAACAAAATAAAAAAATATTTTCTGTCTTTGTGAATTGTGTGCACTGTGGCTGCACGTGCATCAACAAAGGAGCAGCGCCAAGCGTGCGCCTGTGTCCCATTAGTAAAGGGTCAGCTGGCTTGTCCGTTAAAGGGTGCTGTAACCCCCAAAGTACACTCCAAATAAAATAAAAAAATATTTTCTGTGTTTGTGAATTGTGTGCACTGTGGCTGCACTTGCATCAACAAAGGAGCAGCGCCAAGTTTGCGCCTGTGTCCCATTAGTAAAGGGCCGGCTGGTGTTTCCAGTAAAGGGTGCTGTAACCCCCAAAGTACATGCCAAACAAAATAAAAAAATATTTTCTGTGTTTGTGAATTGTGTGCACTATGGCTGCACGTGCATCAACAAAGGAGCAGCGCCAAGCGTGCTCCTGTGTCCCATTACTAAAGGGCTGGCTTCTCTGTTAAAGGGTGCTGTAACCCCCAAAGTACATTCCAAACAAAATAAAAAAATATTTTCTGTGTTTGTGAATTGTGTGCACTGTGGCTGCACGTGCATCAACAAAGGAGCAGCGCCAAGCGTGCGCCTGTGTCCCATTAGTAAAGGGCTGGCTGGCTTGTCCGTTAAAGGGTTCTGTAACCCCCAAAGTACACTCCAAACAAATTAAAAAAATATTTTCTGTGTTTGTGAATTGTGTGCACTGTGGCTGCACTTGCATCAACAAAGGAGCAGCGCCAAGCGTGCGCCTGTGTCCCATTTGTAAAGGGCAAGCTGGTTTTTACATTAGAGGGTGCTGTAACCCCCAAAGTACATGCCAAACAAAATAAAAAAATATTTTCTGTCTTTGTGAATTGTGTGCACTGTGGCTGCACGTGCATCAACAAAGGAGCAGCGCCAAGCGTGCGCCTGTGTCCCATTAGTAAAGGGCCGACTGGTTTGTCCGTTAAAGGGTGCTGTAACCCCCAAAGCACACTCCAAACAAAATAAAAAAATAACTTCTGTGTTTGTGAATTGTGTGCACTGTGGCTGCACGTGGATCAACAAAGGAGCTGCGCCAAGCGTGCGTCTGTGTCCCATTAGTAAAGGGCCGGCTGGCTTTTCTGTAAAAGGGTGCTGTAACCCCCAAAGTATACTCCAAACAAAATAAAAAAATAACTTCTGTGTTTGTGAATTGTGTGCACTGTGGCTGCACGTGCATCAACAAAGGAGCAGCACCAAGCGTGCGCTGGCTTGTCCGTTGAAGGGTGCTGTAACCCCCAAAGTACACTCCAAACAAAATAAAAAAATATTTTCTGTGTTTGTGAATTGTGTGCACTGTGGCTGCACTTGCATCAACAAAGGAGCAGCGCCACGCGTGCGCCTGTGTCCCATTTGTAAAGGGCAAGCTGGTTTTTACATTAAAGGGTGCTGTAACCCCCAAAGTACATGCCAAACAAAATAAAAAAATATTTTCTGTCTTTGTGAATTGTGTGCACTGTGGCTGCACGTGCATCAACAAAGGAGCAGCACCAAGCGTGCTCCTGTGTCCCATTACTAAAGGGCTGGCTGGCTTCTCTGTTAAAGGGTGCTGTAACCCCCAAAGTACACTCCAAACTAAATGAAAAAATATTTTCTGTGTTTGTGAATTGTGTGCACTGTGGTTGCACGTGCATCAACAAAGGAGCTGCACCAAATGTGCGCCTGTGTCCCATTAGTAAAGGGCCATCTGGCTTGTCCGATAAAGGGTGCTGTAACACCCAAAGTACACTCCAAACAAAATAAAAAAATATTTTCTGTGTTTGTGAATTGTGTACACTGTGGCTGCACGTGCATCAACAAAGGAGCAGTGCCAAACGTGCGCCTGTGTCCCATTTGTAAAGGGCCAGCTGGCTTGTCCTTTAAAGGGTGCTGTAACCCCCAAAGTACACTCCAAACAAAATAAAAAAATATTTTCTGTGTTTGTGAATTGTGTGCACTGTGGCTGCACATGCATCAACAAAGGAGTAGTGCCAAACGTGCGCTTGTGTCCCATTAGTAATGGGCCAGCTGGCTTGTCCATTAAAGGGTGCTGTAACCCCCAAAGTACACTCCAAACAAAATAAAAAAATATTTTCTGTGTTTGTGAATTGTGTGCACTGTGGCGGCATGTGCATCAACAAAGGAGCAGCGCCAAGCGTGTGCCTGTGTCCCATTAGTAAAGGTTCATCTGACTTGTCCGTTAAAGGGTGCTGTAACCCCCAAAGTAAACTCCAAACAAAATAAAAAATATTTTCTGTGTTTGTGAATTGTGTGCACTGTGGCTGCACGTGCATCAACAAAGGAGCAGCGCCAAGCTTGCGCCTGTGTCCCATTTGTAAATGGCCAGCTGGCTTGTCCATGAAAGGGTGCTGTAACACCCAAAGTACACTCCAAACAAAATAAAAAAATATTTTCTGTGTTTGTGAATTGTGTGCACTGTGGCTGCACGTGCATCAACAAAGGAGCAGTGCCAAGTGTGCGCCTGTGTCCCATTAGTAAAGGGCCGGCTGGCTTGTCCATTAAAGGGTGCTGTAATGCCCAAAGTACACTCCAAACAAAATAAAAAAATATTTTCTGTGTTTGTGAATTGTGTGCACTGTGGCTGCATGTGCATCAACAAAGAAGCAGCGCCAAGCATGCTCCTGTTTCCCATTAGTAAAGGGCTGGCTGGCTTCTTTGTTAAAGGGTGCTGTAACCCCCAAAGTACACTCCAAACTAAATAAAAAAATATTTTCTGTGTTTGTGAATTGTGTGCACTGTGGCTGCACGTGCATCAACAAAGGAGCAGCGCCAAGCGTGCGCCTGTGTCCCATTAGTAAAGGGCTGGCTGGCTTGTCCGTTGAAGGGTGCTGTAACCCCCAAAGTACACTCCAAACAAAATAAAAAAATATTTTCTGTGTTTGTGAATTGTGTGCACTGTGGCTGCACTTGCATCAACAAAGGAGCAGCGCCAAGCGTGCGCCTTTTTCCCATTTGTAAAGGGCAAGCTGGTTTTTACATTAAAGGGTGCTGTAACCCCCAAAGCACATGCCAAACAAAATAAAAAAATATTTTCTGTCTTTGTGAATTGTGTGCACTGTGGCTGCACGTGCATCAACAAAGGAGTAGCGCCAAGCATGCTCCTGTGTCCCATTACTAAAGGGCTGGCTGGCTTCTCTGTTAAAGGGTGCTGTAACCCCCAAGTACACTCCAAACTAAATGAAAAAATATTTTCTGTGTTTGTGAATTGTGTGCACTGTGGTAGCACGTGCATCAACAAAGGAGCAGTGTCAAATGTGCGCCTGTGTCCCATTAGTAAAGGGCCAGCTGGCTTGTGCTTTAAAGGGTGCTGTAACCCCCAAAGTACACTCCAAACAAAATAAAAAAATATTTTCTGTGTTTGTGAATTGTGTGCACTGTGGCTGCACATGCATCAACAAAGGAGTAGTGCCAAACGTGCGCTTGTGTCCCATTAGTAATGGGCCAGCTGGCTTGTCCATTAAAGGGTGCTGTAACCCCCAAAGTACACTCCAAACAAAATAAAAAATTATTTTCTGTGTTTGTGAATTGTGTGCACTGTGGCTGCATGTGCATCAACAAAGGAGCAGCGCCAAGCTTGCGCCTGTGTCCCATTTGTAAATGGCCAGCTGGCTTGTCCATGAAAGGGTGCTGTAACACCCAAAGAAGACTCCAAACAAAATAAAAAAATATTTTCTGTGTTTGTGAATTGTGTGCACTGTGGCTGCACGTGCGTCAACAATGGAGCAGCGCCAAGCGTGCGCCTGTGTCCCATTAGTAAAGGGTCAGCTGGCTTGTCCGTTAAAGGGTGCTGTAACCCCCAAAGTACACTCCAAATAAAATAAAAAAATATTTTCTATGTTTGGGAATTGTGTGCACTGTGGCTGCACGTGCATCAACAAAGGAGCAGCGCCAAGCGTGCGCCTGTGTCCCATTAGTAAAGGGCCAGCTGGTTTTTCTGTTAAAGGGTGTTGCAACCCCCAAAGTAAATGCCAAACAAACAAAAAAATATTTTCTGTGTTTGTGAATTGTGTGCACAGTGGCTGCACGTGCATCAACAAAGGAGCAACGCCAAGCGTGCGCCTGTGTCCCATTAGTAAATGGCCAACTGGCTTGTCCATTAAAGGGTGCTGTAACTCCCAAAGCACACTCCAAACAAAATAAAAAAATATTTTCTGTGTTTGTGTATTGTGTGCACTGTGGCTGCACATATATCAACATAGGCGCAGCGCCAAACATGCGCCTGTGTCCCATTAGTAAAGGGCCAGCTGGCTTGTCCATTAAAGGGTGCTATAACGCCAAAGTACCCTCCAAACAAAATAAAAAAAAAATTTCTGTGTTTGTGAATTGTGTGCACTGTGGCTGCACGTGCATCAACAAAGGAGCCGCGCCAAACGTGCGCCTGTGTCCCATTGGTAAAGGGCCAGCTGGCTTGTCTGTTAAAGGGTGCTGTAACACCCAATGTACACTCCAAACAAAATAAAAAAATATTTTCTGTGTTTGTGAATTGTGTGCACTGTGGCTGCACATGCATCAACAAAGGAGTAGTGCCAAACATGCGCTTGTGTCCCATTAGTAAAGGGCCATCTGGCTTGTCCGTTAAAGGGTGCTGTAACCCCCAAAGTACACTCCAAACAAAATAAAAAAATATTTTCTGTGTTTGTGAATTGTGTGCACTGTGGCTGCACGTGCATCAACAAAGGAGCAGCGCCAAGCATGCGCCTGTGTCCCATTAGTAAATGGCCAGCTGGCTTGTCCATTAAAGGGTGCTGTAACACCCAAAGAACACTCCAAACAAAATAAAAAAATATTTTCTGTGTTTGTGAATTGTGTGCACTGTGGCTGCACGTGCATCAACAAAGGAGCAGCGCAAAGCGTGCGCTTGTGTCCCATTAGTAAAGAGCCGGCTGGGTTGTCCATTAAAGGTTGCTGTAACCCCCAAAGTACACTCCAAACAAAATAAAAAAATATTTTCTGTCTTTGTGAATTGTGTGCAATGTGGCTGCACGTGCATCAACAAAGGAGCAGCGCCAAGCGTGCGCCTGTGTCCCATAACTAAAGGGCTGGCTTCTCTGTTAAAGGGTGCTGTAACCCCCAAAGTACACTCCAAACTAAATGAAAAAATATTTTCTGTGTTTGTGAACTGTGTGCACTGTGGTTGCACGTGCATCAACAAAGGAGCAGCACCAAACGTGCGCCTGTGTCCCTTTCGTAAAGGGCCAGCTGGCTTGTCCGTTAAAGGGTGCTGTAACACCCAAAGTACATTCCAAACAAAATAAAAAAATATTTTCTGTGTTTGTGAATTGTGTACACTGTGGCTGCACATGCATCAACAAAGGAGCAGTGCCAAACGTGCGCCTGTTTCCCATTAGTAAAGGGCCAGCTGGCTTGTCCATTAAAGGGTGCTGTAACCCCCAAAGTACACTCCAAACAAACTAAAAAAATATTTTCTGTGTTTGTGAATTGTCTGCACTGTGGCTGCACGTGCATCAACATAGGAGCAGCGCCAAGCGTGCACCTGTGTCCCATTAGTAAAGGGCAGGCTGGCTTGTCCATTAAAGGGTGCTGTAACACCCAAAGAACACTCCAAACAAAATAAAAAAATATTTTCTGTGTTTGTGAATTGTGTGCACTGTGGCTGCATGTGCATCAACAAAGAAGCAGCGCCAAGCATGCTCCTGTTTCCCATTAGTAAAGGGCTGGCTGGCTTCTTTGTTAAAGGGTGCTGTAACCCCCAAAGTACATTCCAAACAAAATAAAAAAATATTTTCTGTGTTTGTGAATTGTGTGCACTGTGGCTGCACGTGCATCAACAAAGGAGCAGCGCCAAGCGTGCGCCTGTGTCCCATTAGTAAAGGGCTGGCTGGCTTGTCCGTTAAAGGGTGCTGTAACCCCCAAAGTACACTCCAAACAAAATAAAAAAATATTTTCTGTGTTTGTGAATTGTGTGCACTGTGGCTGCACATGCATCAACAAAGGAGTAGTGCCAAACGTGCGCTTGTGTCCCATTAGTAATGGGCCAGCTGGCTTGTCCATTAAAGGGTGCTGTAACCCCCAAAGTACACTCCAAACAAAATAAAAAATTATTTTCTGTGTTTGTGAATTGTGTGCACTGTGGCTGCATGTGCATCAACAAAGGAGCAGCGCCAAGCTTGCGCCTGTGTCCCATTTGTAAATGGCCAGCTGGCTTGTCCATGAAAGGGTGCTGTAACACCCAAAGAAGACTCCAAACAAAATAAAAAAATATTTTCTGTGTTTGTGAATTGTGTGCACTGTGGCTGCACGTGCGTCAACAATGGAGCAGCGCCAAGCGTGCGCCTGTGTCCCATTAGTAAAGGGTCAGCTGGCTTGTCCGTTAAAGGGTGCTGTAACCCCCAAAGTACACTCCAAATAAAATAAAAAAATATTTTCTATGTTTGGGAATTGTGTGCACTGTGGCTGCACGTGCATCAACAAAGGAGCAGCGCCAAGCGTGCGCCTGTGTCCCATTAGTAAAGGGCCAGCTGGTTTTTCTGTTAAAGGGTGTTGCAACCCCCAAAGTAAATGCCAAACAAACAAAAAAATATTTTCTGTGTTTGTGAATTGTGTGCACAGTGGCTGCACGTGCATCAACAAAGGAGCAACGCCAAGCGTGCGCCTGTGTCCCATTAGTAAATGGCCAACTGGCTTGTCCATTAAAGGGTGCTGTAACTCCCAAAGCACACTCCAAACAAAATAAAAAAATATTTTCTGTGTTTGTGTATTGTGTGCACTGTGGCTGCACATATATCAACATAGGCGCAGCGCCAAACATGCGCCTGTGTCCCATTAGTAAAGAGCCAGCTGGCTTGTCCATTAAAGGGTGCTATAACGCCAAAGTACCCTCCAAACAAAATAAAAAAAAAATTTCTGTGTTTGTGAATTGTGTGCACTGTGGCTGCACGTGCATCAACAAAGGAGCCGCGCCAAACGTGCGCCTGTGTCCCATTGGTAAAGGGCCAGCTGGCTTGTCTGTTAAAGGGTGCTGTAACACCCAATGTACACTCCAAACAAAATAAAAAAATATTTTCTGTGTTTGTGAATTGTGTGCACTGTGGCTGCACATGCATCAACAAAGGAGTAGTGCCAAACATGCGCTTGTGTCCCATTAGTAAAGGGCCATCTGGCTTGTCCGTTAAAGGGTGCTGTAACCCCCAAAGTACACTCCAAACAAAATAAAAAAATATTTTCTGTGTTTGTGAATTGTGTGCACTGTGGCTGCACGTGCATCAACAAAGGAGCAGCGCCAAGCATGCGCCTGTGTCCCATTAGTAAATGGCCAGCTGGCTTGTCCATTAAAGGGTGCTGTAACACCCAAAGAACACTCCAAACAAAATAAAAAAATATTTTCTGTGTTTGTGAATTGTGTGCACTGTGGCTGCACGTGCATCAACAAAGGAGCAGCGCAAAGCGTGCGCTTGTGTCCCATTAGTAAAGAGCCGGCTGGGTTGTCCATTAAAGGTTGCTGTAACCCCCAAAGTACACTCCAAACAAAATAAAAAAATATTTTCTGTCTTTGTGAATTGTGTGCAATGTGGCTGCACGTGCATCAACAAAGGAGCAGCGCCAAGCGTGCGCCTGTGTCCCATAACTAAAGGGCTGGCTTCTCTGTTAAAGGGTGCTGTAACCCCCAAAGTACACTCCAAACTAAATGAAAAAATATTTTCTGTGTTTGTGAACTGTGTGCACTGTGGTTGCACGTGCATCAACAAAGGAGCAGCACCAAACGTGCGCCTGTGTCCCTTTCGTAAAGGGCCAGCTGGCTTGTCCGTTAAAGGGTGCTGTAACACCCAAAGTACATTCCAAACAAAATAAAAAAATATTTTCTGTGTTTGTGAATTGTGTACACTGTGGCTGCACATGCATCAACAAAGGAGCAGTGCCAAACGTGCGCCTGTTTCCCATTAGTAAAGGGCCAGCTGGCTTGTCCATTAAAGGGTGCTGTAACCCCCAAAGTACACTCCAAACAAACTAAAAAAATATTTTCTGTGTTTGTGAATTGTCTGCACTGTGGCTGCACGTGCATCAACATAGGAGCAGCGCCAAGCGTGCACCTGTGTCCCATTAGTAAAGGGCAGGCTGGCTTGTCCATTAAAGGGTGCTGTAACACCCAAAGAACACTCCAAACAAAATAAAAAAATATTTTCTGTGTTTGTGAATTGTGTGCACTGTGGCTGCATGTGCATCAACAAAGAAGCAGCGCCAAGCATGCTCCTGTTTCCCATTAGTAAAGGGCTGGCTGGCTTCTTTGTTAAAGGGTGCTGTAACCCCCAAAGTACATTCCAAACAAAATAAAAAAATATTTTCTGTGTTTGTGAATTGTGTGCACTGTGGCTGCACGTGCATCAACAAAGGAGCAGCGCCAAGCGTGCGCCTGTGTCCCATTAGTAAAGGGCTGGCTGGCTTGTCCGTTAAAGGGTGCTGTAACCCCCAAAGTACACTCCAAACAAAATAAAAAAATATTTTCTGTGTTTGTGAATTGTGTGCACTGTGGCTGCACTTGCATCAACAAAGGAGCAGCGCCAAGCGTGCGCCTGTGTCCCATTTGTAAAGGGCAAGGTGGTTTTTACATTAAAGGGTGCTGTAACCCCCAAAGTACATGCCAAACAAAATAAAAAAATATTTTCTGTCTTTGTGAATTGTGTGCACTGTGGCTGCACGTGCATCAACAAAGGAGCAGCGCCAAACGTGCGCCAAGCGTGCGCCTGTGTCCCATTAGTAAAGGGCCGACTGGCTTGTCCGTTAAAGGGTGCTGTAACCCCCAAAGCACACTCCAAACAAAATAAAAAAAAACTTCCGTGTTTGTGAATTGTGTGCACTGTTGCTGCACGTGCATCAACAAAGGAGCAGCGCCAAGCGTGCTCCTGTGTCCCATTACTAAAGGGCTGGCTGGCTTCTCTGTTAAAGGGTGCTGTAACCCCCAAAGTACACTCCAAACTAAATGAAAAAATATATTCTGTGTTTGTGAATTGTGTGCACTGTGGTTGCACGTGCATCAACAAAGGAGCTGCACCAAACATGCACCTGTGTCCCATTAGTAAAGGGCCATCTGGCTTGTCCGTTAAAGGGTGCTGTAACACCCAAAGTACACTCCAAACAAAATAAAAAAATATTTTCTGTGTTTGTGAATTGTGTACACTGTGGTTGAACGTGCATCAACAAAGGAGCAGTGCCAAACGTGCGCCTGTGTCCCATTAGTAAAGGGCCAGCTGGCTTGTCCTTTAAAGGGTGCTGTAACCCCCAAAGTACACTCCAAACAAAATAAAAATATATTTTCTGTGTTTGTGAATTGTGTGCACTGTGGCTGCACATGCATCAACAAAGGAGTAGTGCCAAACGTGCGCTTGTGTCCCATTAGTAAAGGGCCAGCTGGCTTGTCCATTAAAGGGTGCTGTAACCCCAAAAGTACACTCCAAACAAAATAAAAAAATATTTTCTGTGTTTGTGAATTGTGTGCACTGTGGCTGCATGTGCATCAACAAAGGAGCAGCGCCAAGCGTGCGCCTGTGTCCCATTAGTAAAGATCCATCTGGCTTGTCCGCTAAAGGGTGCTGTAACCCCCAAAGTACACTCCAAACAAAATAAAAAAATATTTTCTGTGTTTGTGAATTGTGTGCACTGTGGCTGCACGTGCATCAACAAAGGAGCAGCGCCGAGCATGCGCCTGTGTCCCATTAGTAAATGGCCAGCTGGCTTGTCCATGAAAGGGTGCTGTAACACCCAAAGAACACTCCAAACAAAATAAAAAAATATTTTCTGTGTTTGTGAATTGTGTGCACTGTGGCTGCACGTGCGTCAACAAAGGAGCAGCGCAAAGCGTGCGCCTGTGTCCCATTAGTAAAGGGCCAGCTGGGTTGTCCATTAAAGGGTGCTGTAACCCCCAAAGTACACTCCAAACAAAATAAAAAATTATTTTCTGTCTTTGTGAATTGTGTGCACTGTGGCTGCACGTGCATCAACAAAGGAGCAGCGCCAAGCGTGCGCCTGTGTCCCATTAGTAAAGGGTCAGCTGGCTTGTCCGTTAAAGGGTGCTGTAACCCACAAAGTACACTCCAAATAAAATAAAAAAATATTTTCTGTGTTTGTGAATTGTGTGCACTGTGGCTGCACTTGCATCAAAAAAGGAGCAGCGCCAAGTTTGCGCCTGTGTCCCATTAGTAAAGGGCCGGCTGGTTTTTCCATTAAAGGGTGCTGTAACCCCCATAGTTCATGCCAAACAAAATAAAAAAATATTTTCTGTGTTTGTGAATTGTGTGCACTATGGCTGCACGTGCATCAACAAAGGAGCAGCGCCAAGCGTGCTCCTGTGTCCCATTACCAAAGGGCTGGCTGGCTTCTCTGTTAAAGGGTGATGTAACCCCCAAAGTACACTCCAAACTAAATGAAAAAATATTTTCTGTGTTTGTGAACTGTGTGCACTGTGGTTGCACGTGCATCAACAAAGGAGCAGGACCAAACATTCGCCTGTGTCCCATTAGTAAAGGGCCAGCTGGCTTGTCCATTAAAGGGTGCTGTAACACCCAAAGTACACTCCAAACAAAATAAAAAAATATTTTCTGTGTTTGTGAATTGTGTGAACTGTGGCTGCACGTGCATCAACAAAGGAGCAGCGCCAAGCGTGCGCATGTGTCCCATTAGTAAAGGGCCAGCTGGCTTGTCCATTACAGGGTGCTGTAACACCCAAAGAACACTCCAAACAAAATAAAAAAATAACTTCTGTGTTTGTGAATTGTGTGCACTGTGGCTGCACGTGCAACAACTAAGGAGCAGCGCCAAGTGTGCGCCTGTGTCCCATTAGTAAAGGGCTGGCTGGCATGTCCATTAAAGGGTGCTGTAATGCTCAAAGTACACTCCAAACAATATTAAAAAATATTTTCTGTGTTTGTGAATTGTGTGCACTGTGGCTGCATGTGCATCAACAAAGAAGCAGCGCCAAGCGTGCGCCTGTGTCCCATTAGTAAAGGGCCGACTGGCTTGTCCGTTAAAGGGTGCTGTAGCCCCCAAAGCACACTCCAAACAAAATAAAAAAATATTTTCCGTGTTTGTGAATTGTGTGCACTGTGGCTGCACGTGCATCAACAAAGGAGCAGCGCCAAGCATGCTCCTGTGTCCCATTACTAAAGGGCTGGCTGGCTTCTCTGTTAAAGGGTGCTGTAACTCCCAATGTACACTCCAAACTAAATGAAAAAATATTTTCTGTGTTTGTGAATTGTGTGCACTGTGGTTGCACGTGCATCAACAAAGGAGCAGCGCCAAGCGTGCGCCTGTGTCCCATTAGTAAAGGGACGGCTGGGTTGTCCATTAAAGGGTGCTGTAACCCCCAAAGTACACTCCAAACAAAATAAAAAATTATTTTCTGTCTTTGTGAATTGTGTGCACTGTGGCTGCACGTGCATCAACAAAGGAGCAGCGCCAAGCGTGCGCCTGTGTCCCATTAGTAAAGGGTCAGCTGGCTTGTCCTTTAAAGGGTGCTGTAACCCACAAAGTACACTCCAAATAAAATAAAAAAATATTTTCTGTGTTTGTGAATTGTGTGCACTGTGGCTGCACTTGCATCAAAAAAGGAGCAGCGCCAAGTTTGCGCCTGTGTCCCATTAGTAAAGGGCCGGCTGGTTTTTCCATTAAAGGGTGCTGTAACCCCCATAGTTCATGCCAAACAAAATAAAAAAATATTTTCTGTGTTTGTGAATTGTGTGCACTATGGCTGCACGTGCATCAACAAAGGAGCAGCGCCAAGCGTGCTCCTGTGTCCCATTACCAAAGGGCTGGCTGGCTTCTCTGTTAAAGGGTGCTGTAACCCCCAAAGTACACTCCAAACTAAATGAAAAAATATTTTCTGTGTTTGTGAACTGTGTGCACTGTGGTTGCACGTGCATCAACAAAGGAGCAGGACCAAACGTTCGCCTGTGTCCCATTAGTAAAGGGCCAGCTGGCTTGTCCATTAAAGGGTGCTGTAACACCCAAAGTACACTCCAAACAAAATAAAAAAATATTTTCTGTGTTTGTGAATTGAGTACACTGTGGCTGCACGTGCATCAACAAAGGAGCAGTGCCAAACGTGCGCCTGTTTCCCATTAGTAAAGGGCCAGCTGGCTTGTCCATTAAAGGGTGCTGTAACACCCAAAGTACATTCCAAACAAAATAAAAAAATATTTTCTGTGTTTGTGAATTGTGTGAACTGTGGCTGCACGTGCATCAACAAAGGAGCAGCGCCAAGCGTGCGCATGTGTCCCATTAGTAAAGGGCCAGCTGGCTTGTCCATTACAGGGTGCTGTAACACCCAAAGAACACTCCAAACAAAATAAAAAAATAACTTCTGTGTTTGTGAATTGTGTGCACTGTTGCTGCACGTGCATCAACAAAGGAGCAGCGCCAAGCGTGCTCCTGTGTCCCATTACTAAAGGGCTGGCTGGCTTCTCTGTTAAAGGGTGCTGTAACCCCCAAAGTACACTCCAAACTAAATGAAAAAATATATTCTGTGTTTGTGAATTGTGTGCACTGTGGTTGCACGTGCATCAACAAAGGAGCTGCACCAAACATGCACCTGTGTCCCATTAGTAAAGGGCCATCTGGCTTGTCCGTTAAAGGGTGCTGTAACACCCAAAGTACACTCCAAACAAAATAAAAAAATATTTTCTGTGTTTGTGAATTGTGTACACTGTGGTTGAACGTGCATCAACAAAGGAGCAGTGCCAAACGTGCGCCTGTGTCCCATTAGTAAAGGGCCAGCTGGCTTGTCCTTTAAAGGGTGCTGTAACCCCCAAAGTACACTCCAAACAATATAAAAATATATTTTCTGTGTTTGTGAATTGTGTGCACTGTGGCTGCACATGCATCAACAAAGGAGTAGTGCCAAACGTGCGCTTGTGTCCCATTAGTAAAGGGCCAGCTGGCTTGTCCATTAAAGGGTGCTGTAACCCCAAAAGTACACTCCAAACAAAATAAAAAAATATTTTCTGTGTTTGTGAATTGTGTGCACTGTGGCTGCATGTGCATCAACAAAGGAGCAGCGCCAAGCGTGCGCCTGTGTCCCATTAGTAAAGATCCATCTGGCTTGTCCGCTAAAGGGTGCTGTAACCCCCAAAGTACACTCCAAACAAAATAAAAAAATATTTTCTGTGTTTGTGAATTGTGTGCACTGTGGCTGCACGTGCATCAACAAAGGAGCAGCGCCGAGCATGCGCCTGTGTCCCATTAGTAAATGGCCAGCTGGCTTGTCCATGAAAGGGTGCTGTAACACCCAAAGAACACTCCAAACAAAATAAAAAAATATTTTCTGTGTTTGTGAATTGTGTGCACTGTGGCTGCACGTGCGTCAACAAAGGAGCAGCGCAAAGCGTGCGCCTGTGTCCCATTAGTAAAGGGCCAGCTGGGTTGTCCATTAAAGGGTGCTGTAACCCCCAAAGTACACTCCAAACAAAATAAAAAATTATTTTCTGTCTTTGTGAATTGTGTGCACTGTGGCTGCACGTGCATCAACAAAGGAGCAGCGCCAAGCGTGCGCCTGTGTCCCATTAGTAAAGGGTCAGCTGGCTTGTCCGTTAAAGGGTGCTGTAACCCACAAAGTACACTCCAAATAAAATAAAAAAATATTTTCTGTGTTTGTGAATTGTGTGCACTGTGGCTGCACTTGCATCAAAAAAGGAGCAGCGCCAAGTTTGCGCCTGTGTCCCATTAGTAAAGGGCCGGCTGGTTTTTCCATTAAAGGGTGCTGTAACCCCCATAGTTCATGCCAAACAAAATAAAAAAATATTTTCTGTGTTTGTGAATTGTGTGCACTATGGCTGCACGTGCATCAACAAAGGAGCAGCGCCAAGCGTGCTCCTGTGTCCCATTACCAAAGGGCTGGCTGGCTTCTCTGTTAAAGGGTGATGTAACCCCCAAAGTACACTCCAAACTAAATGAAAAAATATTTTCTGTGTTTGTGAACTGTGTGCACTGTGGTTGCACGTGCATCAACAAAGGAGCAGGACCAAACATTCGCCTGTGTCCCATTAGTAAAGGGCCAGCTGGCTTGTCCATTAAAGGGTGCTGTAACACCCAAAGTACACTCCAAACAAAATAAAAAAATATTTTCTGTGTTTGTGAATTGTGTACACTGTGGCTGCACGTGCATCAACAAAGGAGCAGTGCCAAACGTGCGCCTGTTTCCCATTAGTAAAGGGCCAGCTGGTTTGTCCATTAAAGGGTGCTGTAACACCCAAAGTACATTCCAAACAAAATAAAAAAATATTTTCTGTGTTTGTGAATTGTGTGAACTGTGGCTGCACGTGCATCAACAAAGGAGCAGCGCCAAGCGTGCGCATGTGTCCCATTAGTAAAGGGCCAGCTGGCTTGTCCATTACAGGGTGCTGTAACACCCAAAGAACACTCCAAACAAAATAAAAAAATAACTTCTGTGTTTGTGAATTGTGTGCACTGTGGCTGCACGTGCAACAACAAAGGAGCAGCGCCAAATGTGCGCCTGTGTCCCATTAGTAAAGGGCTGGCTGGCATGTCCATTAAAGGGTGCTGTAATGCTCAAAGTACACTCCAAACAATATTAAAAAATATTTTCTGTGTTTGTGAATTGTGTGCACTGTGGCTGCATGTGCATCAACAAAGAAGCAGCGCCAAGCGTGCGCCTATGTCCCATTAGTAAAGGGCCGACTGGCTTGTCCGTTAAAGGGTGCTGTAGCCCCCAAAGCACACTCCAAACAAAATAAAAAAATATTTTCCGTGTTTGTGAATTGTGTGCACTGTGGCTGCACGTGCATCAACAAAGGAGCAGCGCCAAGCATGCTCCTGTGTCCCATTACTAAAGGGCTGGCTGGCTTCTCTGTTAAAGGGTGCTGTAACTCCCAATGTACACTCCAAACTAAATGAAAAAATATTTTCTGTGTTTGTGAATTGTGTGCACTGTGGTTGCACGTGCATCAACAAAGGAGCAGCGCCAAGCGTGCGCCTGTGTCCCATTAGTAAAGGGACGGCTGGGTTGTCCATTAAAGGGTGCTGTAACCCCCAAAGTACACTCCAAACAAAATAAAAAATTATTTTCTGTCTTTGTGAATTGTGTGCACTGTGGCTGCACGTGCATCAACAAAGGAGCAGCGCCAAGCGTGCGCCTGTGTCCCATTAGTAAAGGGTCAGCTGGCTTGTCCTTTAAAGGGTGCTGTAACCCACAAAGTACACTCCAAATAAAATAAAAAAATATTTTCTGTGTTTGTGAATTGTGTGCACTGTGGCTGCACTTGCATCAAAAAAGGAGCAGCGCCAAGTTTGCGCCTGTGTCCCATTAGTAAAGGGCCGGCTGGTTTTTCCATTAAAGGGTGCTGTAACCCCCATAGTTCATGCCAAACAAAATAAAAAAATATTTTCTGTGTTTGTGAATTGTGTGCACTATGGCTGCACGTGCATCAACAAAGGAGCAGCGCCAAGCGTGCTCCTGTGTCCCATTACCAAAGGGCTGGCTGGCTTCTCTGTTAAAGGGTGCTGTAACCCCCAAAGTACACTCCAAACTAAATGAAAAAATATTTTCTGTGTTTGTGAACTGTGTGCACTGTGGTTGCACGTGCATCAACAAAGGAGCAGGACCAAACGTTCGCCTGTGTCCCATTAGTAAAGGGCCAGCTGGCTTGTCCATTAAAGGGTGCTGTAACACCCAAAGTACACTCCAAACAAAATAAAAAAATATTTTCTGTGTTTGTGAATTGAGTACACTGTGGCTGCACGTGCATCAACAAAGGAGCAGTGCCAAACGTGCGCCTGTTTCCCATTAGTAAAGGGCCAGCTGGCTTGTCCATTAAAGGGTGCTGTAACACCCAAAGTACATTCCAAACAAAATAAAAAAATATTTTCTGTGTTTGTGAATTGTGTGAACTGTGGCTGCACGTGCATCAACAAAGGAGCAGCGCCAAGCGTGCGCATGTGTCCCATTAGTAAAGGGCCAGCTGGCTTGTCCATTACAGGGTGCTGTAACACCCAAAGAACACTCCAAACAAAATAAAAAAATAACTTCTGTGTTTGTGAATTGTGTGCACTGTGGCTGCACGTGCAACAACAAAGGAGCAGCGCCAAGTGTGCGCCTGTGTCCCATTAGTAAAGGGCCGGCTGGCATGTCCATTAAAGGGTGCTGTAATGCTCAAAGTACACTCCAAACAATATTAAAAAATATTTTCTGTGTTTGTGAATTGTGTGCACTGTGGCTGCATGTGCATCAACAAAGAAGCAGCGCCAAGCGTGCGCCTGTGTCCCATTAGTAAAGGGCCAACTGGCTTGTCCGTTAAAGGGTGCTGTAGCCCCCAAAGCACACTCCAAACAAAATAAAAAAATATTTTCCGTGTTTGTGAATTGTGTGCACTGTGGCTGCACGTGCATCAACAAAGGAGCAGCGCCAAGCATGCTCCTGTGTCCCATTACTAAAGGGCTGGCTGGCTTCTCTGTTAAAGGGTGCTGTAACTCCCAATGTACACTCCAAACAAAATGAAAAAATATTTTCTGTGTTTGTGAATTGTGTGCACTGTGGTTGCACGTGCATCAACAAAGGAGCAGCGCCAACGTGCGCCTGTGTCCCATTAGTAAAGGGACGGCTGGGTTGTCCATTAAAGGGTGCTGTAACCCCCAAAGTACACTCCAAACAAAATAAAAAAATATTTTCTGTCTTTGTGAATTGTGTGCACTGTGGCTGCACTTGCATCAACAAAGGAGCAGCGCCAAGTTTGCGCCTGTGTCCCATTAGTAAAGGGCCGGCTGGTTTTTCCATTAAAGGGTGCTGTATCCCCCAAAGTACATGCCAAACAAAATAAAAAAATATTTTCTGTGTTTGTGAATTGTGTGCACTATGGCTGCACGTGCATCAACAAAGGAGCAGCGCCAAGCGTGCTCCTGTGTCCCATTACTAAAGGGATGGCTGGCTTCTCTGTTAATGGGTGCTGTAACACCCAAAGAACACTCCAAACAAAATAAAAAAATAACTTCTGTGTTTGTGAATTGTGTGCACTGTGGCTGCACGTGCAACAACAAAGGAGCAGCGCCAAGTGTGCGCCTGTGTCCCATTAGTAAAGGGCCGGCTGGCATGTCCATTAAAGGGTGCTGTAATGCTCAAAGTACTCTCCAAACAATATTAAAAAATATTTTCTGTGTTTGTGATTGTGTGCACTGTGGCTGCATGTGCATCAACAAAGGAGCAGTGCCAAACGTGCGCCTGTGTCCCATTAGTAAAGGGCCAGCTGGCTTGTCCTTTAAAGGGTGCTGTAACCCCCAAAGTACACTCCAAACAAAATAAAAAAATATTTTCTGTGTTTGTGAATTGTGTGCACTGTGGCTGCACATGCATCAACAAAGGAGTAGTGCCAAATGTGCGCTTGTGTCCCATTAGTAAAGGGCCAGATGGATTGTCCATTAAAGGGTGCTGTAACCCCCAAAGTACACTCCAAACAAAATAAAAAATATTTTCTGTGTTTGTGAATTGTGTGCACTGTGGCTGCATGTGCATCAACAAAGGAGCAGAGCCAAGCGTGCGCCTGTGTCCCATTAGTAAAAGTCCATCTGGCTTGTCCATTAAAGGGTGCTGTAACCCCCAAAGTACACTCCAAACAAAATAAAAAAATATTTTCTGTGTTTGTGAATTGTGTGCAATGTGGCTGCACATACATCAACAAAGGAGCAGCGCCAAGCATGCGCCTGTGTCCCATTAGTAAATGGCCAGCTGGCTTGTCCATTAAAGGGTGCTGTAACACCCAAAGAACACTCCAAACAAAATAAAAAAATATTTTCTGTGTTTGTGAATTGTGTGCACTGTGGCTGCACGTGCGTCAACAAAGGAGCAGCGCAAAGCGTGCGCCTGTGTCCCATTAGTAAAGGGACGGCTGGGTTGTCCATTAAAGGGTGCTGTAACCCCCAAAGTACACTCCAAACAAAATAAAAAAATATTTTCTGTCTTTGTGAATTGTGTGCACTGTGGCTGCACATGCATCAACAAAGGAGCAGCGCCAAGCGTGCGCCTGTGTCCCATTAGTAAAGGGTCAGCTGGCTTGTCCATTAAAGGGTGCTGTAACCCCCAAAGTACACTCCAAATAAAATAAAAAAATATTTTCTGTGTTTGTGAATTGTGTGCACTATGGCTGCACGTGCATCAACAAAGGAGCAGCGCCAAGCGTGCTCCTGTGTCCCATTACTAAAGGGCTGGCTGGCGTCTCTGTTAATGGGTGCTGTAACCCCCAAAGTACACTCCAAACTAATTGAAAAAATATTTTCTGTGTTTGTGAACTGTGTGCACTGTGGTTGCACGTGCATCAACAAAGGAGCAGGACCAAACGTGCGCCTGTGTCCCATTAGTAAAGGGCCAGCTGGCTTGTCCATTAAAGGGTGCTGTAACACCCAAAGTACACTCCAAACAAAATAAAAAAATATTTTCTGTGTTTGTGAATTGTGTACACTGTGGCTGCACGTGCATCAACAAAGGAGCAGTGCCAAACGTGCGCCTGTTTCCCATTAGTAAAGGGCCAGCTGGCTTGTCCACTAAAGGGTGCTGTAACACCCAAAGTACACTCCAAACAAAATAAAAAAATATTTTCTGTGTTTGTGAATTGTGTTCACTGTGGCTGCACGTGCATCAACAAAGGAGCAGCGCCAAGTGTGCGCCTGTGTCCCATTAGTAAAGGGACGGCTGGGTTGTCCATTAAAGGGTGCTGTAACCCCCAAAGTACACTCCAAACAAAATAAAAAATTATTTTCTGTCTTTGTGAATTGTGTGCACTGTGGCTGCACGTGCATCAACAAAGGAGCAGCGCCAAGCGTGCGCCTGTGTCCCATTAGTAAAGGGTCAGCTGGCTTGTCCTTTAAAGGGTGCTGTAACCCACAAAGTACACTCCAAATAAAATAAAAAAATATTTTCTGTGTTTGTGAATTGTGTGCACTGTGGCTGCACTTGCATCAAAAAAGGAGCAGCGCCAAGTTTGCGCCTGTGTCCCATTAGTAAAGGGCCGGCTGGTTTTTCCATTAAAGGGTGCTGTAACCCCCATAGTTCATGCCAAACAAAATAAAAAAATATTTTCTGTGTTTGTGAATTGTGTGCACTATGGCTGCACGTGCATCAACAAAGGAGCAGCGCCAAGCGTGCTCCTGTGTCCCATTACCAAAGGGCTGGCTGGCTTCTCTGTTAAAGGGTGCTGTAACCCCCAAAGTACACTCCAAACTAAATGAAAAAATATTTTCTGTGTTTGTGAACTGTGTGCACTGTGGTTGCACGTGCATCAACAAAGGAGCAGGACCAAACGTTCGCCTGTGTCCCATTAGTAAAGGGCCAGCTGGCTTGTCCATTAAAGGGTGCTGTAACACCCAAAGTACACTCCAAACAAAATAAAAAAATATTTTCTGTGTTTGTGAATTGAGTACACTGTGGCTGCACGTGCATCAACAAAGGAGCAGTGCCAAACGTGCGCCTGTTTCCCATTAGTAAAGGGCCAGCTGGCTTGTCCATTAAAGGGTGCTGTAACACCCAAAGTACATTCCAAACAAAATAAAAAAATATTTTCTGTGTTTGTGAATTGTGTGAACTGTGGCTGCACGTGCATCAACAAAGGAGCAGCGCCAAGCGTGCGCATGTGTCCCATTAGTAAAGGGCCAGCTGGCTTGTCCATTACAGGGTGCTGTAACACCCAAAGAACACTCCAAACAAAATAAAAAAATAACTTCTGTGTTTGTGAATTGTGTGCACTGTTGCTGCACGTGCATCAACAAAGGAGCAGCGCCAAGCGTGCTCCTGTGTCCCATTACTAAAGGGCTGGCTGGCTTCTCTGTTAAAGGGTGCTGTAACCCCCAAAGTACACTCCAAACTAAATGAAAAAATATATTCTGTGTTTGTGAATTGTGTGCACTGTGGTTGCACGTGCATCAACAAAGGAGCTGCACCAAACATGCACCTGTGTCCCATTAGTAAAGGGCCATCTGGCTTGTCCGTTAAAGGGTGCTGTAACACCCAAAGTACACTCCAAACAAAATAAAAAAATATTTTCTGTGTTTGTGAATTGTGTACACTGTGGTTGAACGTGCATCAACAAAGGAGCAGTGCCAAACGTGCGCCTGTGTCCCATTAGTAAAGGGCCAGCTGGCTTGTCCTTTAAAGGGTGCTGTAACCCCCAAAGTACACTCCAAACAATATAAAAATATATTTTCTGTGTTTGTGAATTGTGTGCACTGTGGCTGCACATGCATCAACAAAGGAGTAGTGCCAAACGTGCGCTTGTGTCCCATTAGTAAAGGGCCAGCTGGCTTGTCCATTAAAGGGTGCTGTAACCCCAAAAGTACACTCCAAACAAAATAAAAAAATATTTTCTGTGTTTGTGAATTGTGTGCACTGTGGCTGCATGTGCATCAACAAAGGAGCAGCGCCAAGCGTGCGCCTGTGTCCCATTAGTAAAGATCCATCTGGCTTGTCCGCTAAAGGGTGCTGTAACCCCCAAAGTACACTCCAAACAAAATAAAAAAATATTTTCTGTGTTTGTGAATTGTGTGCACTGTGGCTGCACGTGCATCAACAAAGGAGCAGCGCCGAGCATGCGCCTGTGTCCCATTAGTAAATGGCCAGCTGGCTTGTCCATGAAAGGGTGCTGTAACACCCAAAGAACACTCCAAACAAAATAAAAAAATATTTTCTGTGTTTGTGAATTGTGTGCACTGTGGCTGCACGTGCGTCAACAAAGGAGCAGCGCAAAGCGTGCGCCTGTGTCCCATTAGTAAAGGGCCAGCTGGGTTGTCCATTAAAGGGTGCTGTAACCCCCAAAGTACACTCCAAACAAAATAAAAAATTATTTTCTGTCTTTGTGAATTGTGTGCACTGTGGCTGCACGTGCATCAACAAAGGAGCAGCGCCAAGCGTGCGCCTGTGTCCCATTAGTAAAGGGTCAGCTGGCTTGTCCGTTAAAGGGTGCTGTAACCCACAAAGTACACTCCAAATAAAATAAAAAAATATTTTCTGTGTTTGTGAATTGTGTGCACTGTGGCTGCACTTGCATCAAAAAAGGAGCAGCGCCAAGTTTGCGCCTGTGTCCCATTAGTAAAGGGCCGGCTGGTTTTTCCATTAAAGGGTGCTGTAACCCCCATAGTTCATGCCAAACAAAATAAAAAAATATTTTCTGTGTTTGTGAATTGTGTGCACTATGGCTGCACGTGCATCAACAAAGGAGCAGCGCCAAGCGTGCTCCTGTGTCCCATTACCAAAGGGCTGGCTGGCTTCTCTGTTAAAGGGTGATGTAACCCCCAAAGTACACTCCAAACTAAATGAAAAAATATTTTCTGTGTTTGTGAACTGTGTGCACTGTGGTTGCACGTGCATCAACAAAGGAGCAGGACCAAACATTCGCCTGTGTCCCATTAGTAAAGGGCCAGCTGGCTTGTCCATTAAAGGGTGCTGTAACACCCAAAGTACACTCCAAACAAAATAAAAAAATATTTTCTGTGTTTGTGAATTGTGTACACTGTGGCTGCACGTGCATCAACAAAGGAGCAGTGCCAAACGTGCGCCTGTTTCCCATTAGTAAAGGGCCAGCTGGTTTGTCCATTAAAGGGTGCTGTAACACCCAAAGTACATTCCAAACAAAATAAAAAAATATTTTCTGTGTTTGTGAATTGTGTGAACTGTGGCTGCACGTGCATCAACAAAGGAGCAGCGCCAAGCGTGCGCATGTGTCCCATTAGTAAAGGGCCAGCTGGCTTGTCCATTACAGGGTGCTGTAACACCCAAAGAACACTCCAAACAAAATAAAAAAATAACTTCTGTGTTTGTGAATTGTGTGCACTGTGGCTGCACGTGCAACAACAAAGGAGCAGCGCCAAATGTGCGCCTGTGTCCCATTAGTAAAGGGCTGGCTGGCATGTCCATTAAAGGGTGCTGTAATGCTCAAAGTACACTCCAAACAATATTAAAAAATATTTTCTGTGTTTGTGAATTGTGTGCACTGTGGCTGCATGTGCATCAACAAAGAAGCAGCGCCAAGCGTGCGCCTATGTCCCATTAGTAAAGGGCCGACTGGCTTGTCCGTTAAAGGGTGCTGTAGCCCCCAAAGCACACTCCAAACAAAATAAAAAAATATTTTCCGTGTTTGTGAATTGTGTGCACTGTGGCTGCACGTGCATCAACAAAGGAGCAGCGCCAAGCATGCTCCTGTGTCCCATTACTAAAGGGCTGGCTGGCTTCTCTGTTAAAGGGTGCTGTAACTCCCAATGTACACTCCAAACTAAATGAAAAAATATTTTCTGTGTTTGTGAATTGTGTGCACTGTGGTTGCACGTGCATCAACAAAGGAGCAGCGCCAAGCGTGCGCCTGTGTCCCATTAGTAAAGGGACGGCTGGGTTGTCCATTAAAGGGTGCTGTAACCCCCAAAGTACACTCCAAACAAAATAAAAAATTATTTTCTGTCTTTGTGAATTGTGTGCACGGTGGCTGCACGTGCATCAACAAAGGAGCAGCGCCAAGCGTGCGCCTGTGTCCCATTAGTAAACGGTCAGCTGGCTTGTCCTTTAAAGGGTGCTGTAACCCACAAAGTACACTCCAAATAAAATAAAAAAATATTTTCTGTGTTTGTGAATTGTGTGCACTGTGGCTGCACTTGCATCAAAAAAGGAGCAGCGCCAAGTTTGCGCCTGTGTCCCATTAGTAAAGGGCCGGCTGGTTTTTCCATTAAAGGGTGCTGTAACCCCCATAGTTCATGCCAAACAAAATAAAAAAATATTTTCTGTGTTTGTGAATTGTGTGCACTATGGCTGCACGTGCATCAACAAAGGAGCAGCGCCAAGCGTGCTCCTGTGTCCCATTACCAAAGGGCTGGCTGGCTTCTCTGTTAAAGGGTGCTGTAACCCCCAAAGTACACTCCAAACTAAATGAAAAAATATTTTCTGTGTTTGTGAACTGTGTGCACTGTGGTTGCACGTGCATCAACAAAGGAGCAGGACCAAACGTTCGCCTGTGTCCCATTAGTAAAGGGCCAGCTGGCTTGTCCATTAAAGGGTGCTGTAACACCCAAAGTACACTCCAAACAAAATAAAAAAATATTTTCTGTGTTTGTGAATTGAGTACACTGTGGCTGCACGTGCATCAACAAAGGAGCAGTGCCAAACGTGCGCCTGTTTCCCATTAGTAAAGGGCCAGCTGGCTTGTCCATTAAAGGGTGCTGTAACACCCAAAGTACATTCCAAACAAAATAAAAAAATATTTTCTGTGTTTGTGAATTGTGTGAACTGTGGCTGCACGTGCATCAACAAAGGAGCAGCGCCAAGCGTGCGCATGTGTCCCATTAGTAAAGGGCCAGCTGGCTTGTCCATTACAGGGTGCTGTAACACCCAAAGAACACTCCAAACAAAATAAAAAAATAACTTCTGTGTTTGTGAATTGTGTGCACTGTGGCTGCACGTGCAACAACAAAGGAGCAGCGCCAAGTGTGCGCCTGTGTCCCATTAGTAAAGGGCCGGCTGGCATGTCCATTAAAGGGTGCTGTAATGCTCAAAGTACACTCCAAACAATATTAAAAAATATTTTCTGTGTTTGTGAATTGTGTGCACTGTGGCTGCATGTGCATCAACAAAGAAGCAGCGCCAAGCGTGCGCCTGTGTCCCATTAGTAAAGGGCCAACTGGCTTGTCCGTTAAAGGGTGCTGTAGCCCCCAAAGCACACTCCAAACAAAATAAAAAAATATTTTCCGTGTTTGTGAATTGTGTGCACTGTGGCTGCACGTGCATCAACAAAGGAGCAGCGCCAAGCATGCTCCTGTGTCCCATTACTAAAGGGCTGGCTGGCTTCTCTGTTAAAGGGTGCTGTAACTCCCAATGTACACTCCAAACAAAATGAAAAAATATTTTCTGTGTTTGTGAATTGTGTGCACTGTGGTTGCACGTGCATCAACAAAGGAGCAGCGCCAACGTGCGCCTGTGTCCCATTAGTAAAGGGACGGCTGGGTTGTCCATTAAAGGGTGCTGTAACCCCCAAAGTACACTCCAAACAAAATAAAAAAATATTTTCTGTCTTTGTGAATTGTGTGCACTGTGGCTGCACTTGCATCAACAAAGGAGCAGCGCCAAGTTTGCGCCTGTGTCCCATTAGTAAAGGGCCGGCTGGTTTTTCCATTAAAGGGTGCTGTATCCCCCAAAGTACATGCCAAACAAAATAAAAAAATATTTTCTGTGTTTGTGAATTGTGTGCACTATGGCTGCACGTGCATCAACAAAGGAGCAGCGCCAAGCGTGCTCCTGTGTCCCATTACTAAAGGGATGGCTGGCTTCTCTGTTAATGGGTGCTGTAACACCCAAAGAACACTCCAAACAAAATAAAAAAATAACTTCTGTGTTTGTGAATTGTGTGCACTGTGGCTGCACGTGCAACAACAAAGGAGCAGCGCCAAGTGTGCGCCTGTGTCCCATTAGTAAAGGGCCGGCTGGCATGTCCATTAAAGGGTGCTGTAATGCTCAAAGTACTCTCCAAACAATATTAAAAAATATTTTCTGTGTTTGTGATTGTGTGCACTGTGGCTGCATGTGCATCAACAAAGGAGCAGTGCCAAACGTGCGCCTGTGTCCCATTAGTAAAGGGCCAGCTGGCTTGTCCTTTAAAGGGTGCTGTAACCCCCAAAGTACACTCCAAACAAAATAAAAAAATATTTTCTGTGTTTGTGAATTGTGTGCACTGTGGCTGCACATGCATCAACAAAGGAGTAGTGCCAAATGTGCGCTTGTGTCCCATTAGTAAAGGGCCAGATGGATTGTCCATTAAAGGGTGCTGTAACCCCCAAAGTACACTCCAAACAAAATAAAAAATATTTTCTGTGTTTGTGAATTGTGTGCACTGTGGCTGCATGTGCATCAACAAAGGAGCAGAGCCAAGCGTGCGCCTGTGTCCCATTAGTAAAAGTCCATCTGGCTTGTCCATTAAAGGGTGCTGTAACCCCCAAAGTACACTCCAAACAAAATAAAAAAATATTTTCTGTGTTTGTGAATTGTGTGCAATGTGGCTGCAAATACATCAACAAAGGAGCAGCGCCAAGCATGCGCCTGTGTCCCATTAGTAAATGGCCAGCTGGCTTGTCCATTAAAGGGTGCTGTAACACCCAAAGAACACTCCAAACAAAATAAAAAAATATTTTCTGTGTTTGTGAATTGTGTGCACTGTGGCTGCACGTGCGTCAACAAAGGAGCAGCGCAAAGCGTGCGCCTGTGTCCCATTAGTAAAGGGACGGCTGGGTTGTCCATTAAAGGGTGCTGTAACCCCCAAAGTACACTCCAAACAAAATAAAAAAATATTTTCTGTCTTTGTGAATTGTGTGCACTGTGGCTGCACATGCATCAACAAAGGAGCAGCGCCAAGCGTGCGCCTGTGTCCCATTAGTAAAGGGTCAGCTGGCTTGTCCATTAAAGGGTGCTGTAACCCCCAAAGTACACTCCAAATAAAATAAAAAAATATTTTCTGTGTTTGTGAATTGTGTGCACTATGGCTGCACGTGCATCAACAAAGGAGCAGCGCCAAGCGTGCTCCTGTGTCCCATTACTAAAGGGCTGGCTGGCGTCTCTGTTAATGGGTGCTGTAACCCCCAAAGTACACTCCAAACTAATTGAAAAAATATTTTCTGTGTTTGTGAACTGTGTGCACTGTGGTTGCACGTGCATCAACAAAGGAGCAGGACCAAACGTGCGCCTGTGTCCCATTAGTAAAGGGCCAGCTGGCTTGTCCATTAAAGGGTGCTGTAACACCCAAAGTACACTCCAAACAAAATAAAAAAATATTTTCTGTGTTTGTGAATTGTGTACACTGTGGCTGCACGTGCATCAACAAAGGAGCAGTGCCAAACGTGCGCCTGTTTCCCATTAGTAAAGGGCCAGCTGGCTTGTCCACTAAAGGGTGCTGTAACACCCAAAGTACACTCCAAACAAAATAAAAAAATATTTTCTGTGTTTGTGAATTGTGTGCACTGTGGCTGCACGTGCATCAACAAAGGAGCAGCGCCAAGCGTGCGCCTGTGTCCCATTAGTAAAGGTACGGCTGGCTTGTCCATTAATGGGTGCTGTAACCCCCAAAGAACACTCCAAACAAAATAAAAAAATAACTTCTGTGTTTGTGAATTGTGTTCACTGTGGCTGCACGTGCATCAACAAAGGAGCAGCGCCAAGTGTGCGCCTGTGTCCCATTAGTAAAGGGCCGGCTGGCTTGTCCATTAAAGGGTGCTGTAATGCCCAAAGTACACTCCAAACAAAATAAAAAAATATTTTCTGTGTTTGTGAATTGTGTGCACTGTGGCTGCATGTGCATCAACAAAGAAGCAGCGCCAAGCATGCTCCTGTTTCCCATTAGTAAAGGGCTAGCTGGCTTCTTTGTTAAAGGGTGCTGTAACCCCCAAAGTACACTCCAACCAAATAAAAAAATATTTTCTGTGTTTGTGAATTGTGTGCACTGTGGCTGCACGTGCATCAACAAAGGAGCCGCGCCAAACGTGCGCCTGTGTCCCATTGGTAAAGGGCCAGCTGGCTTGTCTGTTAAAGGGTGCTGTAACACCCAATGTACACTCCAGACAAAATAAAAAAATATTTTCTGTGTTTGTGAATTGTGTGCACTGTGGCTGCACATGCATCAACAAAGGAGTAGTGCCAAACATGCGCTTGTGTCCCATTAGTAAAGGGCCATCTGGCTTGTCCGTTAAAGGGTGCTGTAACCCCCAAAGTACACTCCAAACAAAATAAAAAAATATTTTCTGTGTTTGTGAATTGTGTGCACTGTGGCTGCACGTGCATCAACAAAGGAGCAGCGCCAAGCATGCACCTGTGTCCCATTAGTAAATGGCCAGCTGGCTTGTCCATTAAAGGGTGCTGTAACACCCAAAGAACACTCCAAACAAAATAAAAAAATATTTTCTGTGTTTGTGAATTGTGTGCACTGTGGCTGCACGTGCGTCAACAAAGGAGCAGCGCAAAGCGTGCGCTTGTGTCCCATTAGTAAAGAGCCGGCTGGGTTGTCCATTAAAGGTTGCTGTAACCCCCAAAGTACACTCCAAACAAAATAAAAAAATATTTTCTGTCTTTGTGAATTGTGTGCAATGTGGCTGCACGTGCATCAACAAAGGAGCAGCGCCAAGCGTGCGCCTGTGTCCCATTAGTAAATGGTCAGCTGGCTTGTCCGTTAAAGGGTGCTGTAACCCCCAAAGTACACTCCAAATAAAATAAAAAAATATTTTCTGTGTTTGTGAATTGTGTGCACTGTGGCTGCACTTGCATCAACAAAGGAGCAGCGCCAAGTTTGCGCCTGTGTCCCATTAGTAAAGGGCCGGCTGGTGTTTCCATTAAAGGGTGCTGTAACCCCCAAAGTACATGCCAAACAAAATAAAAAAATATTTTCTGTGTTTGTGAATTGTGTGCACTATGGCTGCACGTGCATCAACAAAGGAGCAGCGCCAAGCGTGCTCCTGTGTCCCATTACTAAAGGGCTGGCTTCTCTGTTAAAGGGTGCTGTAACCCCCAAAGTACACTCCAAACTAAATGAAAAAATATTTTCTGTGTTTGTGAACTGTGTGCACTGTGGTTGCACGTGCATCAACAAAGGAGCAGCACCAAACGTGCGCCTGTGTCCCTTTCGTAAAGGGCCAGCTGGCTTGTCCGTTAAAGGGTGCTGTAACACCCAAAGTACATTCCAAACAAAATAAAAAAATATTTTCTGTGTTTGTGAATTGTCTGCACTGTGGCTGCACGTGCTTCAACATAGGAGCAGCGCCAAGCGTGCACCTGTGTCCCATTAGTAAAGGGCAGGCTGGCTTGTCCATTAAAGGGTGCTGTAACACCCAAAGAACACTCCAAACAAAATAAAAAAATATTTTCTGTGTTTGTGAATTGTGTGCACTGTGGCTGCATGTGCATCAACAAAGAAGCAGCGCCAAGCATGCTCCTGTTTCCCTTTAGTAAAGGGCTGGCTGGCTTCTTTGTTAAAGGGTGCTGTAACCCTCAAAGTACATTCCAAACAAAATAAAAAAATATTTTCTGTGTTTGTGAATTGTGTGCACTGTGGCTGCACGTGCATCAACAAAGGAGCAGCGCCAAGCGTGCGCCTGTGTCCCATTAGTAAAGGGCTGGCTGGCTTGTCCGTTAAAGGGTGCTGTAACCCCCAAAGTACACTCCAAACAAAATAAAAAAATATTTTCTGTGTTTGTGAATTGTGTGCACTGTGGCTGCACTTGCATCAACAAAGGAGCAGCGCCAAGCGTGCGCCTGTGTCCCATTTGTAAAGGGCAAGGTGGTTTTTACATTAAAGGGTGCTGTAACCCCCAAAGTACATGCCAAACAAAATAAAAAAATATTTTCTGTCTTTGTGAATTGTGTGCACTGTGGCTGCACGTGCATCAACAAAGGAGCAGCGCCAAGCGTGCGCCAAGCGTGCGCCTGTGTCCCATTAGTAAAGGGCCGACTGGCTTGTCCGTTAAAGGGTGCTGTAACCCCCAAAGCACACTCCAAACAAAATAAAAAAAAACTTCCGTGTTTGTGAATTGTGTGCACTGTTGCTGCACGTGCATCAACAAAGGAGCAGCGCCAAGCGTGCTCCTGTGTCCCATTACTAAAGGGCTGGCTGGCTTCTCTGTTAAAGGGTGCTGTAACCCCCAAAGTACACTCCAAACTAAATGAAAAAATATATTCTGTGTTTGTGAATTGTGTGCACTGTGGTTGCACGTGCATCAACAAAGGAGCTGCACCAAACATGCACCTGTGTCCCATTAGTAAAGGGCCATCTGGCTTGTCCGTTAAAGGGTGCTGTAACACCCAAAGTACACTCCAAACAAAATAAAAAAATATTTTCTGTGTTTGTGAATTGTGTACACTGTGGTTGAACGTGCATCAACAAAGGAGCAGTGCCAAACGTGCGCCTGTGTCCCATTAGTAAAGGGCCAGCTGGCTTGTCCTTTAAAGGGTGCTGTAACCCCCAAAGTACACTCCAAACAAAATAAAAATATATTTTCTGTGTTTGTGAATTGTGTGCACTGTGGCTGCACATGCATCAACAAAGGAGCAGCGCCAAGCGTGCGCCTGTGTCCCATTAGTAAAGATCCATCTGGCTTGTCCGCTAAAGGGTGCTGTAACCCCCAAAGTACACTCCAAACAAAATAAAAAAATATTTTCTGTGTTTGTGAATTGTGTGCACTGTGGCTGCACGTGCATCAACAAAGGAGCAGCGCCGAGCATGCGCCTGTGTCCCATTAATTAATGGCCAGCTGGCTTGTCCATGAAAGGGTGCTGTAACACCCAAAGAACACTCCAAACAAAATAAAAAAATATTTTCTGTGTTTGTGAATTGTGTGCACTGTGGCTGCACGTGCGTCAACAAAGGAGCAGCGCAAAGCGTGCGCCTGTGTCCCATTAGTAAAGGGCCAGCTGGGTTGTCCATTAAAGGGTGCTGTAACCCCCAAAGTACACTCCAAACAAAATAAAAAATTATTTTCTGTCTTTGTGAATTGTGTGCACTGTGGCTGCACGTGCATCAACAAAGGAGCAGCGCCAAGCGTGCGCCTGTGTCCCATTAGTAAAGGGTCAGCTGGCTTGTCCGTTAAAGGGTGCTGTAACCCACAAAGTACACTCCAAATAAAATAAAAAAATATTTTCTGTGTTTGTGAATTGTGTGCACTGTGGCTGCACTTGCATCAACAAAGGAGCAGCGCCAAGCGTGCGCCTGTGTCCCATTAGTAAAGGGTCAGCTGGCTTCTCTGTTAAAGGGTGATGTAACCCCCAAAGTACACTCCAAACTAAATGAAAAAATATTTTCTGTGTTTGTGAACTGTGTGCACTGTGGTTGCACGTGCATCAACAAAGGAGCAGGACCAAACGTTCGCCTGTGTCCCATTAGTAAAGGGCCAGCTGGCTTGTCCATTAAAGGGTGCTGTAACACCCAAAGTACACTCCAAACAAAATAAAAAAATATTTTCTGTGTTTGTGAATTGTGTACACTGTGGCTGCACGTGCATCAACAAAGGAGCAGTGCCAAACGTGCGCCTGTTTCCCATTAGTAAAGGGCCAGCTGGCTTGTCCATTAAAGGGTGCTGTAACACCCAAAGTACATTCCAAACAAAATAAAAAAATATTTTCTGTGTTTGTGAATTGTGTGAACTGTGGCTGCACGTGCATCAACAAAGGAGCAGCGCCAAGCGTGCGCATGTGTCCCATTAGTAAAGGGCCAGCTGGCTTGTCCATTACAGGGTGCTGTAACACCCAAAGAACACTCCAAGCAAAATAAAAAAATAACTTCTGTGTTTGTGAATTGTGTGCACTGTGGCTGCACGTGCAACAACAAAGGAGCAGCGCCAAGTGTGCGCCTGTGTCCCATTAGTAAAGGGCCGGCTGGCATGTCCATTAAAGGGTGCTGTAATGCTCAAAGTACACTCCAAACAATATTAAAAAATATTTTCTGTGTTTGTGAATTGTGTGCACTGTGGCTGCATGTGCATCAACAAAGAAGCAGCGCCAAGCGTGCGCCTGTGTCCCATTAGTAAAGGGCCGACTGGCTTGTCCGTTAAAGGGTGCTGTAGCCCCCAAAGCACACTCCAAACAAAATAAAAAAATATTTTCCGTGTTTGTGAATTGTGTGCACTGTGGCTGCACGTGCATCAACAAAGGAGCAGCGCCAAGCATGCTCCTGTGTCCCATTACTAAAGGGCTGGCTGGCTTCTCTGTTAAAGGTTGCTGTAACTCCCAATGTACACTCCAAACTAAATGAAAAAATATTTTCTGTGTTTGTGAATTGTGTGCACTGTGGTTGCACGTGCATCAACAAAGGAGCAGCGCCAAGCGTGCGCCTGTGTCCCATTAGTAAAGGGACGGCTGGGTTGTCCATTAAAGGGTGCTGTAACCCCCAAAGTACACTCCAAACAAAATAAAAAATTATTTTCTGTCTTTGTGAATTGTGTGCACTGTGGCTGCACGTGCATCAACAAAGGAGCAGCGCCAAGCGTGCGCCTGTGTCCCATTAGTAAAGGGTCAGCTGGCTTGTCCTTTAAAGGGTGCTGTAACCCACAAAGTACACTCCAAATAAAATAAAAAAATATTTTCTGTGTTTGTGAATTGTGTGCACTGTGGCTGCACTTGCATCAAAAAAGGAGCAGCGCCAAGTTTGCGCCTGTGTCCCATTAGTAAAGGGCCGGCTGGTTTTTCCATTAAAGGGTGCTGTAACCCCCATAGTTCATGCCAAACAAAATAAAAAAATATTTTCTGTGTTTGTGAATTGTGTGCACTATGGCTGCACGTGCATCAACAAAGGAGCAGCGCCAAGCGTGCTCCTGTGTCCCATTACCAAGGGGCTGGCTGGCTTCTCTGTTAAAGGGTGCTGTAACCCCCAAAGTACACTCCAAACTAAATGAAAAAATATTTTCTGTGTTTGTGAACTGTGTGCACTGTGGTTGCACGTGCATCAACAAAGGAGCAGGACCAAACATTCGCCTGTGTCCCATTAGTAAAGGGCCAGCTGGCTTGTCCATTAAAGGGTGCTGTAACACCCAAAGTACACTCCAAACAAAATAAAAAAATATTTTCTGTGTTTGTGAATTGTGTACACTGTGGCTGCACGTGCATCAACAAAGGAGCAGTGCCAAACGTGCGCCTGTTTCCCATTAGTAAAGGGCCAGCTGGCTTGTCCATTAAAGGGTGCTGTAACACCCAAAGTACATTCCAAACAAAATAAAAAAATATTTTCTGTGTTTGTGAATTGTGTGAACTGTGGCTGCACGTGCATTAACAAAGGAGCAGCGCCAAGCGTGCGCATGTGTCCCATTAGTAAAGGGCCAGCTGGCTTGTCCATTACAGGGTGCTGTAACACCCAAAGAACACTCCAAACAAAATAAAAAAATAACTTCTGTGTTTGTGAATTGTGTGCACTGTGGCTGCACGTGCAACAACAAAGGAGCAGCGCCAAGTGTGCGCCTGTGTCCCATTAGTAAAGGGCTGGCTGGCATGTCCATTAAAGGGTGCTGTAATGCTCAAAGTACACTCCAAACAATATTAAAAAATATTTTCTGTGTTTGTGAATTGTGTGCACTGTGGCTGCATGTGCATCAACAAAGAAGCAGCGCCAAGCGTGCGCCTGTGTCCCATTAGTAAAGGGCCAACTGGCTTGTCCGTTAAAGGGTGCTGTAGCCCTCACAGCACACTCCAAACAAAATAAAAAAATATTTTCCGTGTTTGTGAATTGTGTGCACTGTGGCTGCACGTGCATCAACAAAGGAGCAGCGCCAAGCATGCTCCTGTGTCCCATTACTAAAGGGCTGGCTGGCTTCTCTGTTAAAGGGTGCTGTAACTCCCAATGTACACTCCAAACTAAATGAAAAAATATTTTCTGTGTTTGTGAATTGTGTGCACTGTGGTTGCACGTGCATCAACAAAGGAGCAGCGCCAAGCGTGCGCCTGTGTCCCATTAGTAAAGGGACGGCTGGGTTGTCCATTAAAGGGTGCTGTAACCCCCAAAGTACACTCCAAACAAAATAAAAAAATATTTTCTGTCTTTGTGAATTGTGTGCACTGTGGCTGCACATGCATCAACAAAGGAGCAGCGCCAAGCGTGCGCCTGTGTCCCATTAGTAAAGGGTCAGCTGGCTTGTCCATTAAAGGGTGTTGTTACCCCCAAAGTACACTCCAAATAAAATAAAAAAATATTTTCTGTGTTTGTGAATTGTGTGCACTGTGGCTGCACTTGCATCAACAAAGGAGCAGCGCCAAGTTTGCGCCTGTGTCCCATTAGTAAAGGGCCGGCTGGTTTTTCCATTAAAGGGTGCTGTATCCCCCAAAGTACTCTCCAAACAAAATAAAAAAATATTTTCTGTGTTTGTGAATTGTGTGCACTGTGGCTGCACGTGCGTCAACAAAGGAGCAGCGCAAAGCGTGCGCCTGTGTCCCATTAGTAAAGGGACGGCTGGGTTGTCCATTAAAGGGTGCTGTAACCCCCAAAGTACACTCCAAACAAAATAAAAAAATATTTTCTGTCTTTGTGAATTGTGTGCACTGTGGCTGCACATGCATCAACAAAGGAGCAGCGCCAAGCGTGCGCCTGTGTCCCATTAGTAAAGGGTCAGCTGGCTTGTCCATTAAAGGGTGCTGTAACCCCCAAAGTACACTCCAAATAAAATAAAAAAATATTTTCTGTGTTTGTGAATTGTGTGCACTATGGCTGCACGTGCATCAACAAAGGAGCAGCGCCAAGCGTGCTCCTGTGTCCCATTACTAAAGGGCTGGCTGGCGTCTCTGTTAATGGGTGCTGTAACCCCCAAAGTACACTCCAAACTAATTGAAAAAATATTTTCTGTGTTTGTGAACTGTGTGCACTGTGGTTGCACGTGCATCAACAAAGGAGCAGGACCAAACGTGCGCCTGTGTCCCATTAGTAAAGGGCCAGCTGGCTTGTCCATTAAAGGGTGCTGTAACACCCAAAGTACACTCCAAACAAAATAAAAAAATATTTTCTGTGTTTGTGAATTGTGTACACTGTGGCTGCACGTGCATCAACAAAGGAGCAGTGCCAAACGTGCGCCTGTT
Organism: Taudactylus pleione; assembly: GCA_031769625.1. Classification (NCBI taxonomy): domain Eukaryota; kingdom Metazoa; phylum Chordata; class Amphibia; order Anura; family Myobatrachidae; genus Taudactylus; species Taudactylus pleione. The sequence goes on along the minus strand of JAUIMM010000137.1, from coordinate 13,019,531 downwards.
TCCCATTAGTAAAGGGCCAGCTGGCTTGTCCACTAAAGGGTGCTGTAACACCCAAAGTACACTCCAAACAAAATAAAAAAATAACTTCTGTGTTTGTGAATTGTGTTCACTGTGGCTGCACGTGCATCAACAAAGGAGCAGCGCCAAGTGTGCGCCTGTGTCCCATTAGTAAAGGGCCGGCTGGCTTGTCCATTAAAGGGTGCTGTAATGCCCAAAGTACACTCCAAACAAAATAAAAAAATATTTTCTGTGTTTGTGAATTGTGTGCACTGTGGCTGCATGTGCATCAACAAAGAAGCAGCGCCAAGCATGCTCCTGTTTCCCATTAGTAAAGGGCTAGCTGGCTTCTTTGTTAAAGGGTGCTGTAACCCCCAAAGTACACTCCAACCAAATAAAAAAATATTTTCTGTGTTTGTGAATTGTGTGCACTGTGGCGGCACGTGCATCAACAAAGGAGCAGCGCCAAGCGTGCGCCTGTGTCCCATTAGTAAAGGGCCGGCTGGTTTTTCCATTAAAGGGTGCTGTATCCCCCAAAGTACTCTCCAAACAAAATAAAAAAATATTTTCTGTGTTTGTGAATTGTGTGCACTGTGGCTGCACGTGCGTCAACAAAGGAGCAGCGCAAAGCGTGCGCCTGTGTCCCATTAGTAAAGGGACGGCTGGGTTGTCCATTAAAGGGTGCTGTAACCCCCAAAGTACACTCCAAACAAAATAAAAAAATATTTTCTGTCTTTGTGAATTGTGTGCACTGTGGCTGCACATGCATCAACAAAGGAGCAGCGCCAAGCGTGCGCCTGTGTCCCATTAGTAAAGGGTCAGCTGGCTTGTCCATTAAAGGGTGCTGTAACCCCCAAAGTACACTCCAAATAAAATAAAAAAATATTTTCTGTGTTTGTGAATTGTGTGCACTATGGCTGCACGTGCATCAACAAAGGAGCAGCGCCAAGCGTGCTCCTGTGTCCCATTACTAAAGGGCTGGCTGGCGTCTCTGTTAATGGGTGCTGTAACCCCCAAAGTACACTCCAAACTAATTGAAAAAATATTTTCTGTGTTTGTGAACTGTGTGCACTGTGGTTGCACGTGCATCAACAAAGGAGCAGGACCAAACGTGCGCCTGTGTCCCATTAGTAAAGGGCCAGCTGGCTTGTCCATTAAAGGGTGCTGTAACACCCAAAGTACACTCCAAACAAAATAAAAAAATATTTTCTGTGTTTGTGAATTGTGTACACTGTGGCTGCACGTGCATCAACAAAGGAGCAGTGCCAAACGTGCGCCTGTTTCCCATTAGTAAAGGGCCAGCTGGCTTGTCCACTAAAGGGTGCTGTAACACCCAAAGTACACTCCAAACAAAATAAAAAAATAACTTCTGTGTTTGTGAATTGTGTTCACTGTGGCTGCACGTGCATCAACAAAGGAGCAGCGCCAAGTGTGCGCCTGTGTCCCATTAGTAAAGGGCCGGCTGGCTTGTCCATTAAAGGGTGCTGTAATGCCCAAAGTACACTCCAAACAAAATAAAAAAATATTTTCTGTGTTTGTGAATTGTGTGCACTGTGGCTGCATGTGCATCAACAAAGAAGCAGCGCCAAGCATGCTCCTGTTTCCCATTAGTAAAGGGCTAGCTGGCTTCTTTGTTAAAGGGTGCTGTAACCCCCAAAGTACACTCCAACCAAATAAAAAAATATTTTCTGTGTTTGTGAATTGTGTGCACTGTGGCGGCACGTGCATCAACAAAGGAGCAGCGCCAAGCGTGCGCCTGTGTCCCATTAGTAAAGGGCTGGCTGGCTTGTCTGTTAAAGGGTGCTGTAACCCCCAAAGTACACTCCAAACAAAATAAAAAAATATTTTCTGTGTTTGTGAATTGTGTGCACTGTGGCTGCATGTGCATCAACAAAGGAGCAGCGCCAAGCGTGTGCCTGTGTCCCATTAGTAAAGGGTCAGCTGGCTTGTCCATTAAAGGGTGCTGTAACCCCCAAAGTACACTCCAAACAAACTAAAAAAATATTTTCTGTGTTTGTGAATTGTGTGCACTGTGGCTGCATGTGCATCAAAAAAGGAGCAGCTCCAAGCGTGCGCCTGTGTCCCATTAGTAAAGGGTCAGCTGGCTTGTCCATTAAAGGGTGCTGTAACCCCCAAAGTACACTCCAAACAAAATAAAAAAATATTTTCTGTGTTTGTGAATTGTGTGCACTGTGGCTGCATGTGCATCAACAAAGGAGCAGCGCCAAGCGTGCGCCTGTGTCCCATTAGTAAAGGTCCATCTGGCTTGTCCGCTAAAGGGTGCTGTAACCCCCAAAGTACACTCCAAACAAAATAAAAAAACATTTTCTGTGTTTGTGAATTGTGTGCACTGTGGCTGCACGTGCATCAACAAAGGAGCAGCGCCAAGCTTGTGCCTGTGTCCCATTAGTAAATGGCCAGCTGGCTTGTCCTTTAAAGGGTGCTGTAACACCCAAAGAACACTCCAAACAAAATAAAAAAATATTTTCTGTGTTTGTGAATTGTGTACACTGTGGCTGCACGTGCGTCAACAAAGGAGCAGCGCAAAGCATGCTCCTGTGTCCCATTATTAAAGGGCCAGCTGGGTTGTCCATTAAAGGGTGCTGTAACCCCCAAAGTACACTCCAAACAAAATAAAAAAATATTTTCTGTCTTTGTGAAATGTGTGCACTGTGGCTGTACGTGCATCAACAAAGGAGCAGCGGCAAGCGTGCGCCTGTGTCCCATTAGTAAAGGGTCAGCTGGCTTGTCCGTTAAAGGGTGCTGTAACCCCCAAAGTACACTCCAAATAAAATAAAAAAATATTTTCTGTGTTTGTGAATTGTGTGCACTGTGGCTGCACTTGCATCAACAAAGGAGCAGCGCCAAGTTTGCGCCTGTGTCCCATTAGTAAAGGGCCAGCTGGCTTGTCCGTTAAAGGGTGCTGTAACCCCCAAAGCACACTCCAAACAAAATCAAAAAATATTTTCTGTGTTTGTGAATTGTGTGCACTGTGGCTGCACATGTATCAACATAGGAGCAGCGCCAAACATGCGCCTGTGTCCCATTAGTAAAGGGCCAGCTGGATTGTCCGTTAAAGTGTGCTGTAACCCCCAAAGTACACTCCAAATAAAATAAAAAAATATTTTCTGTGTTTTTGAATTGTGTACACTGTGGCTGCACGTGCATCAACAAAGGAGCAGCGCAAAGCGTGCGCCTGTGTCCCATTAGAAAAAGGGCAGCTGGCTTGTCCGTTAAAGGGTGCTGTTACCCCCAAAGTACACTCCAAACAAAATAAAAAAATATTTTCTGTGTTTGTGAATTGTGTGCACTGTGGCTGCACGTGCATCAACAAAGGAGCAGCGCCAAACGTGTGCCTGTGTACCATTAGTAAAGGGCCAGCTAGTTTGTCCATTAAAGGGTGCTGTAACCCTCAAACTACATTCCAAACAAAATAAAAAAATATTTTCTGTGTTTTTCAATTGTGTGCACTGTGGCTGCACGTGCATCAACAAAGGAGCAGCGCCAAGCGTGCGCCTGTGTCCCATTAGTAAAGGGCCGGCTGGTTTTTCTGTTATAGGGTGTTGTAACCCCCAAAGTACATGCCAAACAACCAAAAAAATATTTTCTGTGTTTGTGAATTGTGTGCACTGTGGCTGCACGTGCATCAACAAAGGAGCAACGCCAAGCATGCGCCTGTGTCCCATTTGTAAAGGGCAAGATGGTTTTTACATTAAAGGGTACTGTAACCCCCAAAGTACATGCCAAACAAAATAAAAAAATATTTTCTGTCTTTGTGAATTGTGTGCACTGTGGCTGCACGTGCATCAACAAAGGAGCAGCGCCAAGCGTGCGCCTGTGTCCCATTAGTAAAGGGCCGACTGGCTTGTCCGTTAAAGGGTGCTGTAACCCCCAAAGCACACTCCAAACAAAATAAAAAATAACTTCTGTGTTTGTGAATTGTGTGCACTGTGGCTGCACGCGCATCAACAAAGGAGCAGCGCCAAGCGTGCGCCTGTGTCCCATTAGTAAAGGGCCGGCTGGCTTTTCTGTAAAAGGGTGCTGTAACCCCCAAAGTATACTCCAAACAAAATAAAAAAATAACTTCTGTGTTTGTGAATTGTGTGCACTGTGGCTGCACGAGCATCAACAAAGGAGCAGTGCCAAGTGTGCGCCTGTGTCCCATTAGTAAAGGGCCAGCTGGCTTGTCCATTAAAGGGTGCTGTAATGCCCAAAGTACACTCCAAACAAAATAAAAAAATATTTTCTGTGTTTGTGAATTGTGTGCACTGTGGCTGCATGTGCATCAACAAAGAAGCAGCGCCAAGCATGCTCCTGTTTCCCATTAGTAAAGGGCTGGCTGGCTTCTTTGTTAAAGGGTGCTGTAACCCCCAAAGTACACTCCAAACAAAATAAAAAAATATTTTCTGTGTTTGTGAATTGTGTGCACTGTGGCTGCACTTGCATCAACAAAGGAGCAGCGCCAAACGTGCGCCTGTGTCCCATTTGTAAAGGGCAAGCTGGTTTTTACATTAAAGGGTGCTGTAACCCCCAAAGTACATGCCAAACAAAATAAAAAAATATTTTCTGTCTTTGTGAATTGTGTGCACTGTGGCTGCACGTGCATCAACAAAGGAGCAGCGCCAAGCGTGCTCCTGTGTCCCATTACTAAAGGGCTGGCTGGCTTCTCTGTTAAAGGGTGCTGTAACCCCCAAAGTACACTCCAAACTAAATGAAAAAATATTTTCTGTGTTTGTGAATTGTGTGCACTGTGGTTGCACGTGCATCAACAAAGGAGCTGCACCAAACGTGCGCCTGTGTCCCATTAGTAAAGGGCCATCTGGCTTGTCCGATAAAGGGTGCTGTAACACCCAAAGTACACTCCAAACAAAATAAAAAAATATTTTCTGTGTTTGTGAATTGTGTACACTGTGGTTGCACGTGCATCAACAAAGGAGCAGTGCCAAACGTGCGCCTGTGTCCCATTTGTAAAGGGCCAGCTGGCTTGTCCTTTAAAGGGTGCTGTAACCCCCAAAGTACACTCCAAACAAAATAAAAAAATATTTTCTGTGTTTGTGAACTGTGTGCACTGTGGCTGCACATGCATCAACAATGGAGTAGTGCCAAACGTGCGCTTGTGTCCCATTAGTAATGGGCCAGCTGGCTTGTCCATTAAAGGGTGCTGTAACCACCAAGGTACACTCCAAACAAAATAAAAAAATATTTTCTGTGTTTGTGAATTGTGTGCACTGTGGCTGCATGTGCATCAACAAAGGAGCAGCGCCAAGCGTGTGCCTGTGTCCCATTAGTAAAGGGCCAGCTGGCTTGTCTGTTAAAGGGTGCTGTAACACCCAATGTACACTCCAAACAAAATAAAAAAATATTTTCTGTGTTTGTGAATTGTGTGCACTGTGGCTGCACATGCATCATCAAAGGAGTAGTGCCAAACATGCGCTTGTGTCCCATTAGTAAAGGGCCATCTGGCTTGTCCATTAAAGGGTGCTGTAACCCCCAAAGTACACTCCAAACAAAATAAAAAAATATTTTCTGTGTTTGTGAATTGTGTGCACTGTGGCTGCACGTGCATCAACAAAGGAGCAGCGCCAAGCGTGCGCCTGTGTCCCATTAGTAAATGGCCAGCTGGCTTGTCCATTAAAGGGTGCTGTAACACCCAAAGAACACTCCAAACAAAATAAAAAAATATTATCTGTGTTTGTGAATTGTGTGCACTGTGGCTGCACGTGCGTCAACAAAGGAGCAGCGCAAAGCGTGCGCCTGTGTCCCATTAGTAAAGGGCCGGCTGGGTTGTCCATTAAAGGTTGCTGTAACCCCCAAAGTACACTCCAAACAAAATAAAAAAATATTTTCTGTCTTTGTGAATTGTGTGCACTGTGGCTGCACGTGCATCAACAAAGGAGCAGCGCCAAGCGTGCGCCTGTGTCCCATTAGTAAAGGGTCAGCTGGCTTGTCCGTTAAAGGGTGCTGTAACCCCCAAAGTACACTCCAAACAAAATAAAAAAACATTTTCTGTGTTTGTGAATTGTGTGCACTGTGGCTGCACGTGCATCAACAAAGGAGCAGCGCCAAGCTTGTGCCTGTGTCCCATTAGTAAATGGCCAGCTGGCTTGTCCTTTAAAGGGTGCTGTAACACCCAAAGAACACTCCAAACAAAATAAAAAAATATTTTCTGTGTTTGTGAATTGTGTACACTGTGGCTGCACGTGCGTCAACAAAGGAGCAGCGCAAAGCATGCTCCTGTGTCCCATTATTAAAGGGCCAGCTGGGTTGTCCATTAAAGGGTGCTGTAACCCCCAAAAGTACAATCCAAACAAAATAAAAAAATATTTTCTGTCTTTGTGAAATGTGTGCACTGTGGCTGTACGTGCATCAACAAAGGAGCAGCGCCAAGCGTGCGCCTGTGTCCCATTAGTAAAGGGTTAGCTGGCTTGTCCGTTAAAGGGTGCTGTAACCCCCAAAGTACACTCCAAATAAAATAAAAAAATATTTTCTGTGTTTGTGAATTGTGTGCACTGTGGCTGCACTTGCATCAACAAAGGAGCAGCGCCAAGTTTGCGCCTGTGTCCCATTAGTAAAGGGCCAGCTGGCTTGTCCGTTAAAGGGTGCTGTAACCCCCAAAGCACACTCCAAACAAAATCAAAAAATATTTTCTGTGTTTGTGAATTGTGTGCACTGTGGCTGCACATGTATCAACATAGGAGCAGCGCCAAACATGCGCCTGTGTCCCATTAGTAAAGGGCCAGCTGGATTGTCCGTTAAAGTGTGCTGTAACCCCCAAAGTACACTCCAAACAAAATAAAAAAATATTTTCTGTGTTTTTGAATTGTGTGCACTGTGGCTGCACGTGCATCAACAAAGGAGCAGCGCAAAGCGTGCGCCTGTGTCCCATTAGAAAAAGGGCAGCTGGCTTGTCCGTTAAAGGGTGCTGTTACCCCCAAAGTACACTCCAAACAAAATAAAAAAATATTTTCTGTGTTTGTGAATTGTGTGCACTGTGGCTGCACGTGCATCAACAAAGGAGCAGCGCCAAACGTGTGCCTGTGTACCATTAGTAAAGGGCCGTCTGGTTTGTCCATTAAAGGGTGCTGTAACCCTCAAAGTACATTCCAAACAAAATAAAAAAATATTTTCTGTGTTTGTGAATTGTGTGCACTGTGGCTGCACGTGCATCAACAAAGGAGCAGCGCCAAGCGTGCGCCTGTGTCCCATTAGTAAAGGGTTAGCTGGCTTGTCCGTTAAAGGGTGCTGTAACCCCCAAAGTACACTCCAAATAAAATAAAAAAATATTTTCTGTGTTTGTGAATTGTGTGCACTGTGGCTGCACGTGCATCAACAAAGGAGCAGCGCCAAGCTTGTGCCTGTGTCCCATTAGTAAATGGCCAGCTGGCTTGTCCTTTAAAGGGTGCTGTAACACCCAAAGAGCACTCCAAACAAAATAAAAAAATATTTTCTGTGTTTGTGAATTGTGTACACTGTGGCTGCACGTGCGTCAACAAAGGAGCAGCGCAAAGCATGCTCCTGTGTCCCATTATTAAAGGGCCAGCTGGGTTGTCCATTAAAGGGTGCTGTAACCCCCAAAAGTACACTCCAAACAAAATAAAAAAATATTTTCTGTCTTTGTGAAATGTGTGCACTGTGGCTGTACGTGCATCAACAAAGGAGCAGCGCCAAGTGTGCGCCTGTGTCCCATTAGTAAAGGGTTAGCTGGCTTGTCCGTTAAAGGGTGCTGTAACCCCCAAAGTACACTCCAAATAAAATAAAAAAATATTTTCTGTGTTTGTGAATTGTGTGCACTGTGGCTGCACTTGCATCAACAAAGGAGCAGCGCCAAGTTTGCGCCTGTGTCCCATTAGTAAAGGGCCAGCTGGCTTGTCCGTTAAAGGGTGCTGTAACCCCCAAAGCACACTCCAAACAAAATCAAAAAATATTTTCTGTGTTTGTGAATTGTGTGCACTGTGGCTGCACATGTATCAACATAGGAGCAGCGCCAAACATGCAGCTGTGTCCCATTAGTAAAGGGCCAGCTGGATTGTCCGTTAAAGTGTGCTGTAACCCCCAAAGTACACTCCAAACAAAATAAAAAAATATTTTCTGTGTTTTTGAATTGTGTGCACTGTGGCTGCACGTGCATCAACAAAGGAGCAGCGCAAAGCGTGCGCCTGTGTCCCATTAGAAAAAGGGCAGCTGGCTTGTCCGTTAAAGGGTGCTGTTACCCCCAAAGTACACTCCAAACAAAATAAAAAAATATTTTCTGTGTTTGTGAATTGTGTGCACTGTGGCTGCACGTGCATCAACAAAGGAGCAGCGCCAAACGTGTGCCTGTGTACCATTAGTAAAGGGCCATCTGGTTTGTCCATTAAAGGGTGCTGTAACCCTCAAAGTACATTCCAAACAAAATAAAAAAATATTTTCTGTGTTTGTGAATTGTGTGCACTGTGGCTGCACGTGCATCAACAAAGGAGCAGCGCCAAGCGTGCGCCTGTGTCCCATTTGTAAAGGGCAAGATGGTTTTTACATTAAAGGGTACTGTAACCCCCAAAGTACATGCCAAACAAAATAAAAAAATATTTTCTGTCTTTGTGAATTGTGTGCACTGTGGCTGCACGTGCATCAACAAAGGAGCAGCGCCAAGCGTGCGCCTGTGTCCCATTAGTAAAGGGCCGACTGGCTTGTCCGTTAAAGGGTGCTGTAACCCCCAAAGCACACTCCAAACAAAATAAAAAATTACTTCTGTGTTTGTGAATTGTGTGCACTGTGGCTGCACGTGCATCAACAAAGGAGCAGCGCCAAGCGTGCGCCTGTGTCCCATTAGTAAAGGGCCGGCTGGCTTTTCTGTAAAAGGGTGCTGTAACCCCCAAAGTATACTCCAAACAAAATAAAAAAATAACTTCTGTGTTTGTGAATTGTGTGCACTGTGGCTGCACGAGCATCAACAAAGGAGCAGTGCCAAGTGTGCGCCTGTGTCCCATTAGTAAAGGGCCAGCTGGCTTGTCCACTAAAGGGTGCTGTAATGCCCAAAGTACACTCCAAACAAAATAAAAAAATATTTTCTGTGTTTGTGAATTGTGTGCACTGTGGCTGCATGTGCATCAACAAAGAAGCAGCGCCAAGCATGCTCCTGTTTCCCATTAGTAAAGGGCTGGCTGGCTTCTTTGTTAAAGGGTGCTGTAACCTCCAAAGTACACTCCAAACAAAATAAAAAATTATTTTCTGTGTTTGTGAATTGTGTGCACTGTGGCTGCACGTGCATCAACAAAGGAGCAGCGCCAAGCGTGCGCCTGTGTCCCATTAGTAAAGGGCCAGCTGGATTGTCCGTTAAAGTGTGCTGTAACCCCCAAAGTACACTCCAAACAAAATAAAAAAATATTTTCTGTGTTTTTGAATTGTGTGCACTGTGGCTGCACGTGCATCAACAAAGGAGCAGCGCAAAGCGTGCGCCTGTGTCCCATTAGAAAAAGGGCAGCTGGCTTGTCCGTTAAAGGGTGCTGTTACCCCCAAAGTACACTCCAAACAAAATAAAAAAATATTTTCTGTGTTTGTGAATTGTGTGCACTGTGGCTGCACGTGCATCAACAAAGGAGCAGCGCCAAACGTGTGCCTGTGTACCATTAGTAAAGGGCCGTCTGGTTTGTCCATTAAAGGGTGCTGTAACCCTCAAAGTACATTCCAAACAAAATAAAAAAATATTTTCTGTGTTTGTGAATTGTGTGCACTGTGGCTGCACGTGCATCAACAAAGGAGCAGCGCCAAGCGTGCGCCTGTGTCCCATTTGTAAAGGGCAAGATGGTTTTTACATTAAAGGGTACTGTAACCCCCAAAGTACATGCCAAACTAAATAAAAAAATATTTTCTGTCTTTGTGAATTGTGTGCACTGTGGCTGCACGTGCATCAACAAAGGAGCAGCGCCAAGCGTGCGCCTGTGTCCCATTAGTAAAGGGCCGACTGGCTTGTCCGTTAAAGGGTGCTGTAACCCCCAAAGCACACTCCAAACAAAATAAAAAATTACTTCTGTGTTTGTGAATTGTGTGCACTGTGGCTGCACGTGCATCAACAAAGGAGCAGCGCCAAGCGTGCGCCTGTGTCCCATTAGTAAAGGGCCGGCTGGCTTTTCTGTAAAAGGGTGCTGTAACCCCCAAAGTATACTCCAAACAAAATAAAAAAATAACTTCTGTGTTTGTGAATTGTGTGCACTGTGGCTGCACGAGCATCAACAAAGGAGCAGTGCCAAGTGTGCGCCTGTGTCCCATTAGTAAAGGGCCAGCTGGCTTGTCCATTAAAGGGTGCTGTAATGCCCAAAGTACACTCCAAACAAAATAAAAAAATATTTTCTGTGTTTGTGAATTGTGTGCACTGTGGCTGCATGTGCATCAACAAAGAAGCAGCGCCAAGCATGCTCCTGTTTCCCATTAGTAAAGGGCTGGCTGGCTTCTTTGTTAAAGGGTGCTGTAACCTCCAAAGTACACTCCAAACAAAATAAAAAATTATTTTCTGTGTTTGTGAATTGTGTGCACTGTGGCTGCACGTGCATCAACAAAGGAGCAGCGCCAAGCGTGCGCCTGTGTCCCATTAGTAAAGGGCTGGCTGGCTTGTCCGTTGAAGGGTGCTGTAACCCCCAAAGTACACTCCAAACAAAATAAAAAAATATTTTCTGTGTTTGTGAATTGTGTGCACTGTGGCTGCACTTGCATCAACAAAGGAGCAGCGCCAAACGTGCGCCTGTGTCCCATTTGTAAAGGGCAAGCTGGTTTTTACATTAAAGGGTGCTGTAACCCCCAAAGTACATGCCAAACAAAATAAAAAAATATTTTCTGTCTTTGTGAATTGTGTGCACTGTGGCTGCACGTGCATCAACAAAGGAGCAGCGCCAAGCGTGCTCCTGTGTCCCATTACTAAAGGGCTGGCTGGCTTCTCTGTTACAGGGTGCTGTAACCCCCAAAGTACACTCCAAACTAAATGAAAAAATATTTTCTGTGTTTGTGAATTGTGTGCACTGTGGTTGCACGTGCATCAACAAAGGAGCTGCACCAAACGTGCGCCTGTGTCCCATTAGTAAAGGGCCATCTGGCTTGTCCGATAAAGGGTGCTGTAACACCCAAAGTACACTCCAAACAAAATAAAAAAATATTTTCTGTGTTTGTGAATTGTGTACACTGTGGTTGCACGTGCATCAACAAAGGAGCAGTGCCAAACGTGCGCCTGTGTCCCATTTGTAAAGGGCCAGCTGGCTTGTCCTTTAAAGGGTGCTGTAACCCCCAAAGTACACTCCAAACAAAATAAAAAAATATTTTCTGTGTTTGTGAACTGTGTGCACTGTGGCTGCACATGCATCAAAAAAAGGAGTAGTGCCAAACGTGCGCTTGTGTCCCATTAGTAATGGGCCAGCTGGCTTGTCCATTAAAGGGTGCTGTAACCACCAAGGTACACTCCAAACAAAATAAAAAAATATTTTCTGTGTTTGTGAATTGTGTGCACTGTGGCTGCATGTGCATCAACAAAGGAGCAGCGCCAAGCGTGTGCCTGTGTCCCATTAGTAAAGGGCCAGCTGGCTTGTCTGTTAAAGGGTGCTGTAACACCCAATGTACACTCCAAACAAAATAAAAAAATATTTTCTGTGTTTGTGAATTGTGTGCACTGTGGCTGCACGTGCATCAACAAAGGAGCAGCGCCAAGCGTGCGCCTTTGGCCCATTAGTAAAGGGCCGGCTGGTGTTTCCAGTAAAGGGTGCTGTAACCCCCAAAGTACATGCCAAACAAAATAAAAAAATATTTTCTGTGTTTGTGAATTGTGTGCACTATGGCTGCACGTGCATCAACAAAGGAGCAGCGCCAAGCGTGCTCCTGTGTCCCATTACTAAAGGGCTGGCTTCTCTGTTAAAGGGTGCTGTAACCCCCAAAGTACATTCCAAACAAAATTAAAAAATATTTTCTGTGTTTGTGAATTGTGTGCACTGTGGCTGCACGTGCATCAACAAAGGAGCAGCGCCAAGCGTGCGCCTGTGTCCCATTAGTAAAGGGCTGGCTGGCTTGTCCGTTAAAGGGTGCTGTAACCCCCAAAGTACACTCCAAACAAATTAAAAAAATATTTTCTGTGTTTGTGAATTGTGTGCACTGTGGCTGCACTTGCATCAACAAAGGAGCAGCGCCAAGCGTGCGCCTGTGTCCTATTTGTAAAGGGCAAGCTGGTTTTTACATTAAAGGGTGCTGTAACCCCCAAAGTACATGCCAAACAAAATAAAAAAATATTTTCTGTCTTTGTGAATTGTGTGCACTGTGGCTGCACGTGCATCAACAAAGGAGCAGCGCCAAGCGTGCACCTGTGTCCCATTAGTAAAGGGCCGACTGGCTTGTCCGTTAAAGGGTGCTGTAACCCCCAAAGCACACTCCAAACAAAATAAAAAAATAACTTCTGTTTGTGAATTGTGTGCACTGTGGCTGCACGTGCATCAACAAAGGAGCAGCGCCAAGCGTGCGCCTGTGTCCCATTAGTAAAGGGCCGGCTGGCTTTTCTGTAAAAGGGTGCTGTAACCCCCAAAGTATACTCCAAACAAAATAAAAAAATAACTTCTGTGTTTGTGAATTGTGTGCACTGTGGCTGCACGTGCATCAACAAAGGAGCAGCGCCAAGCGTGCGCTGGCTTGTCCGTTGAAGGGTGCTGTAACCCCCAAAGTACACTCCAAACAAAATAAAAAAATATTTTCTGTGTTTGTGAATTGTGTGCACTGTGGCTGCACTTGCATCAACAAAGGAGCAGCGCCACGCGTGCGCCTGTGTCCCATTTGTAAAGGGCAAGCTGGTTTTTACATTAAAGGGTGCTGTAACCCCCAAAGTACATGCCAAACAAAATAAAAAAATATTTTCTGTCTTTGTGAATTGTGTGCACTGTGGCTGCACGTGCATCAACAAAGGAGCAGCGCCAAGCGTGCTCCTGTGTCCCATTACTAAAGGGCTGGCTGGCTTCTCTGTTAAAGGGTGCTGTAACCCCCAAAGTACACTCCAAACTAAATGAAAAAATATTTTCTGTGTTTGTGAATTGTGTGCACTGTGGTTGCACGTGCATCAACAAAGGAGCTGCACCAAACGTGCGCCTGTGTCCCATTAGTAAAGGGCCATCTGGCTTGTCTGATAAAGGGTGCTGTAACACCCAAAGTACACTCCAAACAAAATAAAAAAATATTTTCTGTGTTTGTGAATTGTGTACACTGTGGCTGCACGTGCATCAACAAAGGAGCAGTGCCAAACGTGCGCCTGTGTCCCATTTGTAAAGGGCCAGCTGGCTTGTCCTTTAAAGGGTGCTGTAACCCCCAAAGTACACTCCAAACAAAATAAAAAAATATTTTCTGTGTTTGTGAATTGTGTGCACTGTGGCTGCACATGCATCAACAAAGGAGTAGTGCCAAACGTGCGCTTGTGTCCCATTAGTAATGGGCCAGCTGGCTTGTCCATTAAAGGGTGCTGTAACCCCCAAAGTACACTCCAAACAAAATAAAAAAATATTTTCTGTGTTTGTGAATTGTGTGCACTGTGGCGGCATGTGCATCAACAAAGGAGCAGCGCCAAGCGTGTGCCTGTGTCCCATTAGTAAAGATTCATCTGACTTGTCCGATAAAAGGGTGCTGTAACCCCCAAAGTAAACTCCAAACAAAATAAAAAAATATTTTCTGTGTTTGTGAATTGTGTGCACTGTGGCTGCACGTGCATCAACAAAGGAGCAGCGCCAAGCTTGCGCCTGTGTCCCATTTGTAAATGGCCAGCTGGCTTGTCCATGAAAGGGTGCTGTAACACCCAAAGTACACTCCAAAAAAAATAAAAAAATATCTTCTGTGTTTGTGAATTGTGTGCACTGTGGCTGCACGTGCATCAACAAAGGAGCAGTGCCAAGTGTGCGCCTGTGTCCCATTAGTAAAGGGCCGGCTGGCTTGTCCATTAAAGGGTGCTGTAATGCCCAAAGTACACTCCAAACAAAATAAAAAAATATTTTCTGTGTTTGTGAATTGTGTGCACTGTGGCTGCATGTGCATCAACAAAGAAGCAGCGCCAAGCATGCTCCTGTTTCCCATTAGTAAAGGGCTGGCTGGCTTCTTTGTTAAAGGGTGCTGTAACCCCCAAAGTACACTCCAAACAAAATAAAAAAATATTTTCTGTGTTTGTGAATTGTGTGCACTGTGGTTGCACGTGCATCAACAAAGGAGCAGCGCCAAGCGTGCGCCTGTGTCCCATTAGTAAAGGGCTGGCTGGCTTGTCCGTTGAAGGGTGCTGTAACCCCCAAAGTACACTCCAAACAAAATAAAAAAATATTTTCTGTGTTTGTGAATTGTGTGCACTGTGGCTGCACTTGCATCAACAAAGGAGCAGCGCCAAGCGTGCGCCTTTTTCCCATTTGTAAAGGGCAAGCTGGTTTTTACATTAAAGGGTGCTGTAACCCCCAAAGTACATGCCAAACAAAATAAAAAAATATTTTCTGTCTTTGTGAATTGTGTGCACTGTGGCTGCACGTGCATCAACAAAGGAGCAGCGCCAAGCGTGCTCCTGTGTCCCATTACTAAAGGGCTGGCTGGCTTCTCTGTTAAAGGGTGCTGTAACCCCCAAAGTACACTCCAAACTAAATGAAAAAATATTTTCTGTGTTTGTGAATTGTGTGCACTGTGGTAGCACGTGCATCAACAAAGGAGCTGCACCAAACGTGCGCCTGTGTCCCATTAGTAAAGGGCCATCTGGCTTGTCCGATAAAGGGTGCTGTAACACCCAAAGTACACTCCAAACAAAATAAAAAAATATTTTCTGTGTTTGTGAATTGTGTACACTGTGGTTGCACGTGCATCAACAAAGGAGCAGTGCCAAATGTGCGCCTGTGTCCCATTAGTAAAGGGCCAGCTGGCTTGTCCTTTAAAGGGTGCTGTAACCCCCAAACTACACTCCAAACAAAATAAAAAAATATTTTCTGTGTTTGTGAATTGTGTGCACTGTGGCTGCACATGCATCAACAAAGGAGTAGTGCCAAACGTGCGCTTGTGTCCCATTAGTAATGGGCCAGCTGGCTTGTCCATTAAAGGGTGCTGTAACCCCCAAAGTACACTCCAAACAAAATAAAAAATTATTTTCTGTGTTTGTGAATTGTGTGCACTGTGGCTGCATGTGCATCAACAAAGGAGCAGCGCCAAGCTTGCGCCTGTGTCCCATTTGTAAATGGCCAGCTGGCTTGTCCATGAAAGGGTGCTGTAACACCCAAAGAACACTCCAAACAAACTAAAAAAATATTTTCTGTGTTTGTGAATTGTGTGCACTGTGGCTGCACGTGCGTCAACAATGGAGCAGCGCCAAGCGTGCGCCTGTGTCCTATTAGTAAAGGGTCAGCTGGCTTGTCCGTTAAAGGGTGCTGTAACCCCCAAAGTACACTCCAAATAAAATAAAAAAATATTTTCTATGTTTGTGAATTGTGTGCACTGTGGCTGCACGTGCATCAACAAAGGAGCAGCGCCAAGCGTGCGCCTGTGTCCCATTAGTAAAGGGCCAGCTGGTTTTTCTGTTAAAGGGTGTTGTAACCCCCAAAGTAAATGCCAAACAAACAAAAAAATATTTTCTGTGTTTGTGAATTGTGTGCACAGTGGCTGCACGTGCATCAACAAAGGAGCAACGCCAAGCGTGCGCCTGTGTCCCATTAGTAAATGGCCAACTGGCTTGTCCATTAAAGGGTGCTGTAACCCCCAAAGCACACTCCAAACAAAATAAAAAAATATTTTCTGTGTTTGTGAATTGTGTGCACTGTGGCTGCACGTGCATCAACAAAGGAGCCGCGCCAAACGTGCGCCTGTGTCCCATTGGTAATGGGCCAGCTGGCTTGTCTGTTAAAGGGTGCTGTAACACCCAATGTACACTCCAGACAAAATAAAAAAATATTTTCTGTGTTTGTGAATTGTGTGCACTGTGGCTGCACATGCATCAACAAAGGAGTAGTGCCAAACATGCGCTTGTGTCTCATTAGTAAAGGGCCAACTGGATTGTCCGTTAAAGGGTGCTGTAACCCCCAAAGTACACTCCAAACAAAATAAAAAAATATTTTCTGTGTTTGTGAATTGTGTGCACTGTGGCTGCACGTGCATCAACAAAGGAGCAGCGCAAAGCGTGCGCTTGTGTCCCATTAGTAAAGGGCCGGCTGGGTTGTCCATTAAAGGTTGCTGTAACCCCCAAAGTACACTCCAAACAAAATAAAATAATATTTTCTGTCTTTGTGAATTGTGTGCAATGTGGCTGCACGTGCATCAACAAAGGAGCAGCGCCAAGCGTGCGCCTGTGTCCCATTTGTAAATGGTCAGCTGGCTTGTCCGTTAAAGGGTGCTGTAACCCCCAAAGTACACTCCAAATAAAATAAAAAAATATTTTCTGTGTTTGTGAATTGTGTGCACTGTGGCTGCACTTGCATCAACAAAGGAGCAGCGCCAAGTTTGCGCCTGTGTCCCATTAGTAAAGGGCCAGCTGGTGTTTCCGTTAAAGGGTGCTGTAACCCCCAAAGTACATGCCAAACAAAATAAAAAAATATTTTCTGTGTTTGTGAATTGTGTGCACTATGGCTGCATGTGCATCAACAAAGGAGCAGCGCCAAGCGTGCTCCTGTGTCCCATTACTAAAGTGCTGGCTTCTCTGTTAAAGGGTGCTGTAACCCCCAAAGTACACTCCAAACTAAATGAAAAAATATTTTCTGTGTTTGTGAACTGTGTGCACTTTGGTTGCACGTGCATCAACAATGGAGCAGCACCAAACGTGCGCCTGTGTCCCTTTCGTAAAGGGCCAGCTGGCTTGTCCGTTAAAGGGTGCTGTAACACCCAAAGTACATTCCAAACAAAATAAAAAAATATTTTCTGTGTTTGTGAATTGTGTACACTGTGGCTGCACATGCATCAACAAAGGAGCAGTGCCAAACGTGCGCCTGTTTCCCATTAGTAAAGGGCCAGCTGGCTTGTCCATTAAAGGGTGCTGTAACCCCCAAAGTACACTCCAAACAAACTAAAAAAATATTTTCTGTGTTTGTGAATTGTCTGCACTGTGGCTGCACGTGCATCAACATAGGAGCAGCGCCAAGCGTGCACCTGTGTCCCATTAGTAAAGGGCAGGCTGGCTTGTCCATTAAAGGGTGCTGTAACACCCAAAGAACACTCCAAACAAAATAAAAAAATATTTTCTGTGTTTGTGAATTGTGTGCACTGTGGCTGCATGTGCATCAACAAAGAAGCAGCACCAAGCATGCTCCTGTTTCCCATTAGTAAAGGGCTGGCTGGCTTCTTTGTTAAAGGGTGCTGTAACCCCCAAAGTACATTCCAAACAAAATAAAAAAATATTTTCTGTGTTTGTGAATTGTGTGCACTGTGGCTGCATGTGCATCAACAAAGGAGCAGCGCCAAGTGTGCGCCTGTGTCCCATTAGTAAAGGGCTGGCTGGCTTGTCCGTTAAAGGGTGCTGTAACCCCCAAAGTACACTCCAAACAAAATAAAAAAATATTTTCTGTGTTTGTGAATTGTGTGCACTGTGGCTGCACTTGCATCAACAAAGGAGCAGCGCCCAGCGTGCGCCTGTGTCCCATTTGTAAAGGGCAAGGTGATTTTTACATTAAAGGGTGCTGTAACCCCCAAAGTACATGCCAAACAAAATAAAAAAATATTTTCTGTCTTTGTGAATTGTGTGCACTGTGGCTGCACGTGCATCAACAAAGGAGCAGCGCCAAGCGTGCGCCTGTGTCCCATTAGTAAAGGGCCGACTGGCTTGTCCGTTAAAGGGTGCTGTAACCCCCAAAGCACACTCCAAACAAAATAAAAAAAAACTTCCGTGTTTGTGAATTGTGTGCACTGTTGCTGCACGTGCATCAACAAAGGAGCAGCGCCAAGCGTGCTCCTGTGTCCCATTACTAAAGGGCTGGCTGGCTTCTCTGTTAAAGGGTGCTGTAACCCCCAAAGTACACTCCAAACTAAATGAAAAAATATATTCTGTGTTTGTGAATTGTGTGCACTGTGGTTGCACGTGCATCAACAAAGGAGCTGCACCAAACATGCACCTGTGTCCCATTAGTAAAGGGCCATCTGGCTTGTCCGTTAAAGGGTGCTGTAACACCCAAAGTACACTCCAAACAAAATAAAAAAATATTTTCTGTGTTTGTGAATTGTGTACACTGTGGTTGAACGTGCATCAACAAAGGAGCAGTGCCAAACGTGCGCCTGTGTCCCATTAGTAAAGGGCCAGCTGGCTTGTCCTTTAAAGGGTGCTGTAACCCCCAAAGTACACTCCAAACAAAATAAAAAAATATTTTCTGTGTTTGTGAATTGTGTGCACTGTGGCTGCACATGCATCAACAAAGGAGTAGTGCCAAACGTGCGCTTGTGTCCCATTATTAAAGGGCCAGCTGGCTTGTCCATTAAAGGGTGCTGTAACCCCAAAAGTACACTCCAAACAAAATAAAAAAATATTTTCTGTGTTTGTGAATTGTGTGCACTGTGGCTGCATGTGCATCAACAAAGGAGCAGCGCCAAGCGTGCGCCTGTGTCCCATTAGTAAAGGTCCATCTGGCTTGTCCGCTAAAGGGTGCTGTAACCCCCAAAGTACACTCCAAACAAAATAAAAAAATATTTTCTGTGTTTGTGAATTGTGTGCACTGTGGCTGCACGTGCATCAACAAAGGAGCAGCGCCGAGCATGCGCCTGTGTCCCATTAGTAAATGGCCAGCTGGCTTGTCCATGAAAGGGTGCTGTAACACCCAAAGAACACTCCAAACAAAATAAAAAAATATTTTCTGTGTTTGTGAATTGTGTGCACTGTGGCTGCACGTGCGTCAACAAAGGAGCAGCGCAAAGCGTGCGCCTGTGTCCCATTAGTAAAGGGCCAGCTGGGTTGTCCATTAAAGGGTGCTGTAACCCCCAAAGTACACTCCAAACAAAATAAAAAATTATTTTCTGTCTTTGTGAATTGTGTGCACTGTGGCTGCACGTGCATCAACAAAGGAGCAGCGCCAAGCGTGCGCCTGTGTCCCATTAGTAAAGGGTCAGCTGGCTTGTCCGTTAAAGGGTGCTGTAACCCACAAAGTACACTCCAAATAAAATAAAAAAATATTTTCTGTGTTTGTGAATTGTGTGCACTGTGGCTGCACTTGCATCAAAATAGGAGCAGCGCCAAGTTTGCGCCTGTGTCCCATTAGTAAAGGGCCGGCTGGTTTTTCCATTAAAGGGTGCTGTAACCCCCATAGTTCATGCCAAACAAAATAAAAAAATATTTTCTGTGTTTGTGAATTGTGTGCACTATGGCTGCACGTGCATCAACAAAGGAGCAGCGCCAAGCGTGCTCCTGTGTCCCATTACCAAAGGGCTGGCTGGCTTCTCTGTTAAAGGGTGCTGTAACCCCCAAAGTACACTCCAAACTAAATGAAAAAATATTTTCTGTGTTTGTGAACTGTGTGCACTGTGGTTGCACGTGCATCAACAAAGGAGCAGGACCAAACGTTCGCCTGTGTCCCATTAGTAAAGGGCCAGCTGGCTTGTCCATTAAAGGGTGCAGTAACACCCAAAGTACACTCCAAACAAAATAAAAAAATATTTTCTGTGTTTGTGAATTGTGTACACTGTGGCTGCACGTGCATCAACAAAGGAGCAGTGCCAAACGTGCGCCTGTTTCCCATTAGAAAAGGGCCAGCTGGCTTGTCCATTAAAGGGTGCTGTAACACCCAAAGTACATTCCAAACAAAATAAAAAAATATTTTCTGTGTTTGTGAATTGTGTGAACTGTGGCTGCTCGTGCATCAACAAAGGAGCAGCGCCAAGCGTGCGCATGTGTCCCATTAGTAAAGGGCCAGCTGGCTTGTCCATTACAGGGTGCTGTAACACCCAAAGAACACTCCAAACAAAATAAAAAAATAACTTCTTTGTTTGTGAATTGTGTGCACTGTGGCTGCACGTGCAACAACAAAGGAGCAGCGCCAAGTGTGCGCCTGTGTCCCATTAGTAAAGGGCCGGCTGGCATGTCCATTAAAGGGTGCTGTAATGCTCAAAGTACACTCCAAACAATATTAAAAAATATTTTCTGTGTTTGTGAATTGTGTGCACTGTGGCTGCATGTGCATCAACAAAGAAGCAGCGCCAAGCGTGCGCCTGTGTCCCATTAGTAAAGGGCCGACTGGCTTGTCCGTTATAGGGTGCTGTAGCCCCCAAAGCACACTCCAAACAAAATAAAAAAATATTTTCCGTGTTTGTGAATTGTGTGCACTGTGGCTGCACGTGCATCAACAAAGGAGCAGCGCCAAGCATGCTCCTGTGTCCCATTACTAAAGGGCTGGCTGGCTTCTCTGTTAAAGGGTGCTGTAACTCCCAATGTACACTCCAAACTAAATGAAAAAATATTTTCTGTGTTTGTGAATTGTGTGCACTGTGGTTGCACGTGCATCAACAAAGGAGCAGCGCCAAGCGTGCGCCTGTGTCCCATTAGTAAAGGGACGGCTGGGTTGTCCATTAAAGGGTGCTGTAACCCCCAAAGTACACTCCAAACAAAATAAAAAAATATTTTCTGTCTTTGTGAATTGTGTGCACTGTGGCTGCACATGCATCAACAAAGGAGCAGCGCCAAGCGTGCGCCTGTGTCCCATTAGTAAAGGGTCAGCTGGCTTGTCCATTAAAGGGTGCTGTTACCCCCAAAGTACACTCCAAATAAAATAAAAAAATATTTTCTGTGTTTGTGAATTGTGTGCACTGTGGCTGCACTTGCATCAACAAAGGAGCAGCGCCAAGTTTGCGCCTGTGTCCCATTAGTAAAGGGCCGGTTGGTTTTTCCGTTAAAGGGTGCTGTAACCCCCAAAGTACATGCCAAACAAAATAAAAAAATATTTTCTGTGTTTGTGAATTGTGTGCACTATGGCTGCACGTGCATCAACAAAGGAGCAGCGCCAAGCGTGCTCCTGTGTCCCATTACTAAAGGGCTGGCTGGCTTCTCTGTTAATGGGTGCTGTAACACCCAAAGAACACTCCAAACAAAATAAAAAAATAACTTCTGTGTTTGTGAATTGTGTGCACTGTGGCTGCACGTGCAACAACAAAGGAGCAGCGCCAAGTGTGCGCCTGTGTCCCATTAGTAAAGGGCCGGCTGGCATGTCCATTAAAGGGTGCTGTAATGCTCAAAGTACTCTCCAAACAATATTAAAAAATATTTTCTGTGTTTGTGAATTGTGTGCACTGTGGCTGCATGTGCATCAACAAAGGAGCAGTACCAAACGTGCGCCTGTGTCCCATTAGTAAAGGGCCAGCTGGTTTGTCCTTTAAAGGGTGCTGTAACCCCCAAAGTACACTCCAAACAAAATAAAAAAATATTTTCTGTGTTTGTGAATTGTGTGCACTGTGGCTGCACATGCATCAACAAAGGAGTAGTGCCAAATGTGCGCTTGTGTCCCATTAGTAAAGGGCCAGCTGGATTGTCCATTAAAGGGTGCTGTAACCCCCAAAGTACACTCCAAACAAAATAAAAAATATTTTCTGTGTTTGTGAATTGTGTGCACTGTGGCTGCATGTGCATCAACAAAGGAGCAGAGCCAAGCGTGCGCCTGTGTCCCGTTAGTAAAAGTCCATCTGGCTTGTCCATTAAAGGGTGCTGTAACCCCCAAAGTACACTCCAAACAAAATAAAAAAATATTTTCTGTGTTTGTGAATTGTGTGCACTGTGGCTGCACATGCATCAACAAAGGAGCAGCGCCAAGCGTGCGCCTGTGTCCCATTAGTAAAGGGTCAGCTGGCTTGTCCATTAAAGGGTGCTGCAACCCCCAAAGTACACTCCAAATAAAATAAAAAAATATTTTCTGTGTTTGTGAATTGTGTGCACTGTGGCTGCACTTGCATCAACAAAGGAGCAGCGCCAAGTTTGCGCCTGTGTCCCATTAGTAAAGGGCCGGCTGGTTTTTCCGTTAAAGGGTGCTGTAACCCCCAAAGTACATGCCAAACAAAATAAAAAAATATTTTATGTGTTTGTGAATTGTGTGCACTATGGCTGCACGTGCATCAACAAAGGAGCAGCGCCAAGCGTGCTCCTGTGTCCCATTACTAAAGGGCTGGCTGGCGTCTCTGTTAATGGGTGCTGTAACCCCCAAAGTACACTCCAAACTAAATGAAAAAATATTTTCTGTGTTTGTGAACTGTGTGCACTGTGGTTGCACGTGCATCAACAAAGGAGCAGGACCAAACGTGCGCCTGTGTCCTATTAGTAAAGGGCCAGCTGGCTTGTCCATTAAAGGGTGCTGTAACACCCAAAGTACACTCCAAACAAAATAAAAAAATATTTTCTATGTTTGTGAATTGTGTACACTGTGGCTGCACGTGCATCAACAAAGGAGCAGTGCCAAACGTGCGCCTGTTTCCCATTAGTAAAGGGCCAGCTGGCTTGTCCACTAAAGGGTGCTGTAACACCCAAAGTACACTCCAAACAAAATAAAAAAATATTTTCTGTGTTTGTGAATTGTGTGCACTGTGGCTGCACGTGCATCAACAAAGGAGCAGCGCCAAGCGTGCGCCTGTGTCCCATTAGTAAAGGTACGGCTGGCTTGTCCATTAAAGGGTGCTGTAACCCCCAAAGAACACTCCAAACAAAATAAAAAAATAACTTCTGTGTTTGTGAATTGTGTTCACTGTGGCTGCACGTGCATCAACAAAGGAGCAGCGCCAAGTGTGCGCCTGTGTCCCATTAGTAAAGGGCCGGCTGGCTTGTCCATTAAAGGGTGCTGTAATGCCCAAAGTACACTCCAAACAAAATAAAAAAATATTTTCTGTGTTTGTGAATTGTGTGCACTGTGGCTGCATGTGCATCAACAAAGAAGCAGCGCCAAGCATGCTCCTGTTTCCCATTAGTAAAGGGCTAGCTGGCTTCTTTGTTAAAGGGTGCTGTAACCCCCAAAGTACACTCCAACCAAATAAAAAAATATTTTCTGTGTTTGTGAATTGTGTGCACTGTGGCTGCACGTGCATCAACAAAGGAGCAGCGCCAAGCGTGCGCCTGTGTCCCATTAGTAAAGGGCTGGCTGGCTTGTCTGTTAAAGGGTGCTGTAACCCCCAAAGTACACTCCAAACAAAATAAAAAAATATTTTCTGTGTTTGTGAATTGTGTGCAGTGTGGCTGCATGTGCATCAACAAAGGAGCAGCGCCAAGCTTGCGCCTGTGTCCCATTAGTAAAGGGTCGGCTGGCTTGTCCATTAAAGGGTGCTGTAACCCCCAAAGTACACTCCAAACAAACTAAAAAAATATTTTCTGTGTTTGTGAATTGTGTGCACTGTGGCTGCATGTGCATCAACAAAGGAGCAGCTCCAAGCGTGCGCCTGTGTCCCATTAGTAAAGGGTCAGCTGGCTTGTCCGTTAAAGGGTGCTGTAACCCCCAAAGTACACTCCAAACAAAATAAAAAAATATTTTCTGTGTTTGTGAATTGTGTGCACTGTGGCTGCATGTGCATCAACAAAGGAGCAGCGCCAAGCGTGCGCCTGTGTCCCATTAGTAAAGGTCCATCTGGCTTGTCCGTTAAAGGGTGCTGTAACCCCCAAAGTACACTCCAAACAAAATAAAAAAACATTTTCTGTGTTTGTGAATTGTGTGCACTGTGGCTGCACGTGCATCAACAAAGGAGCAGCGCCAAGCTTGTGCCTGTGTCCCATTAGTAAATGGCCAGCTGGCTTGTCCTTTAAAGGGTGCTGTAACACCCAAAGAACACTCCAAACAAAATAAAAAAATATTTTCTGTGTTTGTGAATTGTGTACACTGTGGCTGCACGTGCGTCAACAAAGGAGCAGCGCAAAGCATGCTCCTGTGTCCCATTATTAAAGGGCCAGCTGGGTTGTCCATTAAAGGGTGCTGTAACCCCCAAAGTACACTCCAAACAAAATAAAAAAATATTTTCTGTCTTTGTGAAATGTGTGCACTGTGGCTGTACGTGCATCAACAAAGGAGCAGCGCCAAGCGTGCGCCTGTGTCCCATTAGTAAAGGGTCAGCTGGCTTGTCCGTTAAAGGGTGCTGTAACCCCCAAAGTACACTCCAAATAAAATAAAAAAATATTTTCTGTGTTTGTGAATTGTGTGCACTGTGGCTGCACTTGCATCAACAAAGGAGCAGCGCCAAGTTTGCGCCTGTGTCCCATTAGTAAAGGGCCAGCTGGCTTGTCCGTTAAAGGGTGCTGTAACCCCCAAAGCACACTCCAAACAAAATCAAAAAATATTTTCTGTGTTTGTGAATTGTGTGCACTGTGGCTGCACATGTATCAACATAGGAGCAGCGCCAAACATGCGCCTGTGTCCCATTAGTAAAGGGCCAGCTGGATTGTCCGTTAAAGTGTGCTGTAACCCCCAAAGTACACTCCAAACAAAATAAAAAAATATTTTCTGTGTTTTTGAATTGTGTGCACTGTGGCTGCACGTGCATCAACAAAGGAGCAGCGCAAAGCGTGCGCCTGTGTCCCATTAGAAAAAGGGCAGCTGGCTTGTCCGTTAAAGGGTGCTGTAACCCCCAAAGTACACTCCAAACAAAATAAAAAAATATTTTCTGTGTTTGTGAATTGTGTGCACTGTGGCTGCACGTGCATCAACAAAGGAGCAGCGCCAAACGTGTGCCTGTGTACCATTGGTAAAGGGCCGGCTGGTTTGTCCATTAAAGGGTGCTGTAACCCTCAAAGTACATTCCAAACAAAATAAAAAAATATTTTCTGTGTTTGTGAATTGTGTGCACTGTGGCTGCACGTGCATCAACAAAGGAGCAGCGCCAAGCGTGCGCCTGTGTCCCATTAGTAAAGGGCCGGCTGGTTTTTCTGTTAAAGGGTGTTGTAACCCCCAAAGTACATGCCAAACAACCAAAAAAATATTTTCTGTGTTTGTGAATTGTGTGCACTGTGGCTGCACATGCATCAACAAAGGAGCAACGCCAAGCGTGCGCCTGTGTCCCATTAGTAAATGGCCAACTGGCTTGTCCATTAAAGGGTGCTGTAACCCCCAAACACACTCCAAACAAAATAAAAAAATATTTTCTGTGTTTGTGAATTGTGTGCACTGTGGCTGCACATGTATCAACATAGGAGCAGCGCCAAACATGCGCCTGTGTCCCATTAATAAAGTGCCAGCTGGCTTGTCCGTTAAAGGGTGCTGTAACACCCAAAGTACACTCCATACTAAATAAAAAAATATTTTCTGTGTTTGTGAATTGTGTGCACTGTGGCTGCACGTGCATCAACAAAGGAGCCGCGCCAAACGTGCGCCTGTGTCCCATTGGTAAAGGGCCAGCTGGCTTGTCTGTTAAAGGGGGCTGTAACACCCAATGTACTCTCCAAACAAAATAAAAAAATATTTTCTGTGTTTGTGAATTGTGTACACTGTGGCTGCATGTGCATGAACAAAGGAGCAGTGCCAAACGTTCGCCTGTGTCCCATTAGTAAAGGACCAGCTGGCTTGTCCATTAAAGGGTGCTGTAACCCCCAAAGTACACTGCAAACAAAATAAAAAAATATTTTCTGTGTTTGAGAATTGTGTGCACTGTGGCTGCATGTGCATCAACAAAGGAGCAGCACCAAGCGTGCGCCTGGGTCCCATTAGTAAAGGGCCATCTGGCTTGTCCGTTAAAGGGTGCTGTAACCCCCAAAAGTCCACTCCAAACAAAATTAAAAAATATTTTCTGTGTTTGTGAATTGTGTGCACTGTGGCTGCACGTGCATCAACAAAGGAGCAGCGCCAAATGTGCGCCTGTGTCCCATTAGTAAAGGGCCGGCTGGCTTGTCCGTTAAAGGGTGCTGTAACCCCCAAAGTACACTCCAAACAAAATAAAAAAATATTTTCTGTGTTTGTGAATTGTGTGCACTGTGGCTGCATGTGCATCAACAAAGAAGCAGCGCCAAGCGTGCGCCTGTGTCCCTTTAGTAAAGGGCCAGCTGGCTTGTCCGTTAAAGGGTCCTGTAACCCCAAAGTACACTCCAAACAAAATTAAAAAATATTTTCTGTATTTGTGAATTGTGTGCACTGTAATTGCACGTGCATCAACAAAGGAGCAGCGCCAAACGTGCGCCTGTGTCCCATTAGTAAAGGGCCAGCTTGCTTGTCCATTAAAGGGTGCTGTTACCCCCAAAGTACACTCCAAACTAAATAAAAAAATATTTTCTGTGTTTGTGAATTGTGTGCACTGTGGCTGCACGTGCATCAACAAAGGAGCCGCGCCAAACGTGCGCCTGTGTCCCATTAGTAAAGGGTGTCTGGCTTGTCCGTTAAAGGGTGCTGTAACCCCCAAAGTACACTCCAAACAAAATAAAAAAATATTTTCTGTGTTTGTGAAGTGTGTGCACTGTGGCTGCACGTGCATCAACAAAGGAGCAGCGCCAATCATGCGCCTGTGTCCCATTAGTAAAGGGCCGGCTAATTTTCATATTGCTAAACAAAGATACATTTACACTCAAGATGCCACTTAGCGTGTCCGTTGGTAGCACATGATTTGTCTCTATGTAATGTGCATATCAGCCTTTTAATTGTAATACCACTTGGCCTTATTCATAATATAGTGTGCCTGTCAGTTACGTATGATTTGGAATGGAATCACACCAAACATGTGCATATATATAACCATTGCTATAAATATCAGGCATATGATTATTAGCACTGACTAGCAGACCAGGAACCACCTAGTTTTCATCAATTTAGGACACCTCATGTGTTAGTATCAATAGAGTGATACAATAGTATCTTTTGTTACCAGATTATTACGATACTTAGAATTCAATCTGGGTACTGTGTTTGGATTGACATAGCGCGATGTGTATTTTATGCTTTTTGCACATCAGCAACAATTAAGTCGATTACTCAAAATTTGTTATATCACAGTTGTATTTTATGCACAAGCAATTTATATCAGCGCTATTATTAATATTTTGACAATCCATAACCCTAAATGCTTAAAACACATATATAGTGAGTATATTAGCAATATTGGGCTATCTATATTCATCACTTCACGGTTTGGAACAAAACATCACGTGTCTGGTATTTTGTATGCTTATAAACGGCATTCTATATACAGCACTTCCATATAGCTTATTTGATATAGTGCTGTATCTTTTGATATAATCAGTGTTATTCCAGCACGATTGGTTGTACAACAGTGACATCTATTGGCCAAAGATATGGTTATATAATCTTACTTATGGTCACTGGTATTATAACAGTGTTTATCAAACAGTGGACATTTTGTATAATATAAACATTACAAGTAACTGTTCTTGACACATCCACTCACACAGATATAATTATTTGCTTGATTCATCTAACTTTGAATACGTATTGGATATATGACAAGAACGAGGATTC
Source organism: Taudactylus pleione (assembly GCA_031769625.1). Taxonomy (NCBI): domain Eukaryota; kingdom Metazoa; phylum Chordata; class Amphibia; order Anura; family Myobatrachidae; genus Taudactylus; species Taudactylus pleione. The sequence continues at coordinate 12,992,211 of JAUIMM010000137.1, read as the reverse complement.
TAGGATATTGATATCTTTATTATTTTTGGGACAATATTGACACACTTTATTACTTTTAATATATTCTCATATTTCACGTTGGAAGTTTATTTGCATTTTAGTAAAATGAATTAAAAGTTATATTTTATAATTATCTTTAGTGCACGAACAAAGAGGACACTCTTTTCTCTTCTTGCATTTTGATATATTAATGTCCTTGGCAGCACCCCCATTATCTTTACAAATAATGTCATTTGAAAATAATTAAATTGGGGTATTTGTGTTACTAGCTTATATATACCTACTAGTGCAAAAGTCTTTTCCATTTTTCCCTTTCCCTATTCATGTATAGGAATATGATCTGTGCTGCTGCTGCTCATATTTGCCCACCCCATCAACTTGGTGGTTCAGAATTTAAAAAAAAAAAATCAAAGGGGCATACAGGATATGCTGACTGTGGCCATTACAATTTGTGGACATTCATTAACCATAAAATTAAAAATGAATAAAAATGTCAGGCAGCAATGCCCCAAATAGCACATAATGCAGAAAAAAGAGGTGCAAGATGGAATTGTCCTTGGGCCCTCCCACCCACCCTTATGTTGTATATATGAAACAGGACATTCACAGTTTAACAAAATAATCACTTCAGCGACAAGGACTGCCAGTTGTGGCTGAAATTATTGGTTTGTTTGGACCCTCACAAAACAAGCTGCCAATGCGCAGTGGACATTGGTGGAAATGATCCCATACACAAACTGGCTTTACATTTACAAAATAGGTAATATCAGATGTCGTCATCGTCATCATGATCCCCATCAGTGTGTATATCCTCTTCTTCACACAATATTAATTCGTCCCCACTGGAATCCACCACTACAGGCTCCTCTATATTTTTTTTACTGAATTGCTGGTAAAGGTCTTCCTCGTGGAACATCATCTTATCAGAATTTTGGGGAAGTAACCTCCTACGCCGATCACTGACAAGGTTCCCGGTTGCGCTGAAAACTCTTCCAGAGTACACACTGGAGGGTGGGCAACTTAAGTAAAGCAAAGCCAGTTTGTGTAAGGGACTCCAAATTGCATCACCAGCAGTGGGTCTCTTAGGAAAATTTTGTTTTTGCCTAGCCGCCACAGAAACTGAAGGAGGAGATGCTGCTGTGTCACGTGCCGCTTGAGCTGACAATTTTTTCACCAACAGCTTTTTGCATCTTTTCAGATTTATGTCCGTTGGAAAGATAGACACAATGTATGACTTAAACATAGGATAAAGTATGGTCGCCAAAATATAGTGATCTGATTTCAAGAGATTGACGATCCTTGGATCCTGGCAAAGGGCTTGATCTACAAGTCCGACATACTAAATGGAATCACTCCATTTCAGCTCTTCTTTCAGTTTCTCCAGCTGCTTTTGCAATGATTAGGGGAATGACCTGACTTAAGCTGGCAGTATCTCAACTAACTTCACATGTGGCAAGTTCAAAGGGTTTGAGAACCTTGCACAGCATGGAAATGATTCTCCACTGTGCTTGACTAAGGTGCATTTCCGCTCCTTTACCTATGTCATATGCCATTGTGTAGCCTTGAATGGCCTTTTTCTGCTTCTCCATCTGCTGAAGCATATAGAAGGTAGAATTCCACCTAGTTACTACCTCTTGCTTCAGCTGATGGCAGGGCAAATTCAACAGTACTTGCTGGTGCCACAATCTACGACACGCAGTTGCTGAATGTCAAAAATGTCCCGAAATCTTTTGGCCCACTGAAAGCATCTCCTACATGCCCCTGTCCTTTTAAAAAAAATGTTGCACCACCAAATTAATTTATGAGCAAAACATGGGATGTGTTCGAATTCGCCCAGATAAAATGCTCCCACAATATTGGTGGCATTGTCAGAAATCACAAATCCCGAGGAGAGTCCAAGCAGGGTAAGCCATTTTGCAATGATTTTCCTGAGTTTTTCTCAGAGGTTCTCAGCAGTATGCCTCTTAGTGAAACCGGTGATACATAGAGTAGCCTGCCTTTGAATGAGCTGGCATGTTGACTTGTGCTGTTCATCCCCACATTTGCAGAGGGCACACAAATGGTGGAAGGATGATCCTCTTCAAGTACAGTATTAGAAAGGTCAGGCTCACACCGTGGACACACTTTTCTGAGCACAGTCGGTTCACGTGCCTTAGCGATTTTAATTTTATTTTTACACTTCTACAGGGAGAAAGGCTTACATCATCGTAAGATCCAGTACCACCAGTCATAAATAAAGGCCAAGGCATTATCTTTTTCTTGCCACTAGTGTAGTAAATGGCATATTGCCAATTTTTTGTTTCTCTGCAGCTTACTTAGTTTTTCATTTTTTATTCTTTAATACTGTCAACTATTGCTTGTTTGATTTTGACTTAAGCCCTTGGACATCGGCCTTTGTATATGACGTTGACAGCCTTGCATCGTCATCATGACTGCTGGCAGCAGCAGCAAGACTGGTATGTGGTTCCTGCTCTCCTCTCATTTGATCGTCCTCCATATCAAAAAACTTACACTGCGGTCTGACCGGCAGTGTCTCCGAACAATATTTTTTTTTACACTGATGAACAACACAGACAGCATCCCTTTTTTCTGGACAACAAAGCACTCCTGCCGAGTGCGAACAGACCACCCGCAGAGTAACATATACGTGGATGATAAACTGTGGCAGCGTCACCATACAATAATATCGCAGCTAAGTTGCTAACGCACGCACACAAATAAAACACTGGGTATGAGCATCCCTAATTGGCAGAGCTCCCCCCCTGGACAACACAGCACCACTTTATGGACTGCAGCCCTAGCCTGATGGACAGGACAACAGCACAGCAGCAGCCACCACAGTTAATTGACAGGACAAGTGATACAGCAGGTGCAGCACCCACTGAAGGAAGCCCCCCTTTATATACTGCAGCCTAAGCCCATTTATGAACAACACAGCAGCAGCCTTCAGGCCAAGACCCCGACTGGACACACACACTGAGTGACTGATAGTGACTGACTACACATCTGCTAGCTTCTTTGTCCACATCACGGGGACCTTTATATAATCCAAAACCTGTGAGAATCCGAAAGTGGGAGGATGACGTGTTTTGCCTAATTTTTGGATCCGAGTCAGGTGGGAAAACCTAGCTGCACTCGGATCTCGCCTCGGAACATGAGGTTCGGGTGGGTACGGTTCTCAGAGAACCAGACCCGCTCATCTCTAGTTCTTAGAGGTATGAAGAGACCTATGGAGGACTGACTAGTTCTCAGCTGACTCTACCCTAACATATGTCCAAAGCAACATAGAGAATAACACTTACAGTGTGAGTAACAGTGGCAGCAGCAATAATATATAGGGTTGCCTATATAGTTCCTAATATGCCAAGGTTTCTAGACTTGTTTTGGTAGAATTGCTGTAAATTGCTAAATATCTGGGACAGAATGTTTATACAGTATATTACCAGTAGGGGTGAGCGGGTTCGGATTTCTGAAATCCGAACCCCCCCGAGCCCCCCGATCCGAGGCCGATCCGAGTCAGGCTCGACTTTTCCCGCCTGACTTGGATCTGAAATCGAGGCAAAACGTCATCATCCCGCCTTCTGGGTCTCGCGGGTTTTGGATCCTATATAAGGTACCCGCGTCGGCGCCATTTTCTCACTCGGCTGTGGACAGTGAAGAGGGAGGGTGGGAGTTAAGGCTGGCTGGGCTGTGTAGTGTAGAGTAGTGCAGAGTAGTGTTGTGCTGTGCTGTGCTGCGCTGTGCTGCTGTTGTCCATAGGGGCTGTGTCCACTACTTCAAAGTCCAAAAGGGGCTGGCTGTGTTGTGCTGTGCTGCTGTTGTCCATAGGGGCTGTGTCCACTACTTCAAAGTCCATAGGGGCTGGCTGGACTGTGTTGTGCAGTCAGTTGTCCATAGGGCCTGTGTCCACTCCAAAGTCCTGTGCAGTGTCCCAGTCCTAAAGGGGTGCTGTAGTGTTGTCCAGGGGGTGCTCTGTCCATCAGGGGTGCTCCCCCCAAGTGCTAAAAAAATATATTTTTTTTCTGTGTTTGTGAATTGTGTGCGCAGTAGCCGCACGTGCATCAACAAAGTAGTGCCAAGCGTGCGCCTGTGTCATAAGTAAAGGGCCGCCTGGCTTGACCGTTAAAGGGTGCTGTAACCCCCAAAGTACACTCCAAACCAAATAAAAAAATATTTTCTGTGTTTGTGAATTGTGTGTGCAGTAGCCGCACGTGCATCAACAAAGTAGTGCCAAGCGTGCGCCTGTGTCATAAGTAAAGGGCCGGCTGGCTTGACCATAAAAGGGTGCTGTAACCCCCAAAGTACACTCCAAACCAAATAAAAAAATATTTTCTGTGTTTGTGAATTGTGTGCACTGTGGCTGCACGTGCATCAACAAAGGAGCAGTGCCAAGCGTGCGCCTGTGTCCCATAAGTAAAGAGCCGGCTGGCTCATTTCTTAAAGAGTGGTGTAACCCACAAAGTGCACTACTCTCCAGCAAAAATAAAAATATTATTTTCTGTGTTTGTGTGCGCCTTAGCCGCACGTATATATCAATATAACATAAATGGAGGACCAAACTTTTTCCGATAAAAATAAAATAGGGAAAGATCAAGAACCACTTCCTCCTAGTGATGTTGCTGCTGCTGGGAGTTGTTCATCATCCCAGAGAGGAAGTAGGAACACCACTACTTTTACTAAACAATTGACCCTCCAACAGTCCCAAGCGATGAGGATGAAGTACGACAGCAGTCATCCTGAAGCAAAACATATAACTGAGGCCTTGACTGCTATGTTGGTGTTAGACGTGCGTCCGGTATCCGCCATTAGTGCAGTGGGATTTAGACAATTGATGGAGGTAGTGTGTCCCCGGTTCCAAATCCCGTCTAGATTCCACCTGCATCCTCAAAGCAGCAGCGACAAGCGTGCGTCTGTCTGTTAAAGGGTGGTGTAACCCTCAAAGTGCGCTCCACAAACAATAAAAAATTCTTCTTTTTTTTTTTGTCTTTGTGAATTGTGTGGGCTGTAGCCGCACTTGCATCCTCAAAGCAGCAGCGACAAGCGTGCGTCTGTCTGTTAAAGGATTACATCGGTGACAGCATCCAAGTAGGCATATCAGACAGTCCGTACCTGTACTGGCAGGAATAAGAAGCAATTTGGAGGTCCCTGTACAAACTGGCTCTATTTTATCTGAGTTACCCCCCCTCCAGTGTGTACTCCGAAAGAGTGTTTAGTGCAGCCGGGAACCTTGTCAGCGAAAGGCGTAGGAGGTTGCTTCCACAAAATGTGGAGAAGATGATGTTCATAAAATGAATTATCAACTCTTCCAGGGAGACCAGCCTCCAGAACGTACAGAGGGACCTGTGGTTGTGGATTCCAGCGGGGACGAATTAATACTCTGTGAGGATGAGGATGTACACAACACTGAAGAGGGTGAGGAATCGGTGGATGAGGAGGATGAGGATGACATCTTGCCTCCGTAGAGCCAGTTTGTGCAGGGACAGATTAATTGCCAGCTTGTTTTGTGGGGGCCCAAACGAACCAATCATTTCAGCTACAGTCGTGTGGCAGACCCTGGCGTTGAAATGTTTGTTTTTTTAAAGTTTGCATGTCCTGTTTATACAACATAAGGGTGGGTGGGAGGGCCCAAGGACAATTCCATCTTGCACCTATTTTTTTTCTTTGAATTATGTACTGTTTGGGGCCTAGTTTTTCAAACTGCCATCCTGTCTGCTACTGCAGTGTCACTCCTAGATGGACCACGTGTTTTTGCCACCTACTCGTATCTCTTAGCATAGTCATCCAGCTACCTTGGTGCAACCTTTTGGATATAAAAACACTATTGTGAGGTGTGAGGTGTTCAGAATAGACTGTAAATGAGTGGAAATTAAGGTTATTGAGGTTAATAATAGTATAGGAGCAGAAAAACACACAAATTCTGTGATTTTAGCTGTTTTTATGCTTTTTTAAAAAAAAATACAGATCCAAAACACAAAACCCAGAACCCAAAACACAGAAGGGTGGTTTTGGCAAAACACGAAGAAAGATCCAAATCCAAAACCAAAACACGAAAAGTGGCCGGTGCACACCCCTAATTACCAGTTATTTATATTATTAATATTATTATTTATTATTATCCTTTTTTTATAAGGCACCGCAAGGGTCCCGTCGTGCCTAACAAAGTACATAAACAATTCAGCAGAACAAGAGAACAGTGACTTAAAGACAATGCAGGGCACATGGTATACAAACATTGGTGCAACAGTGGTCATAACAATCAAATAAGTAGTACGTGGCAAAAGTCAAGGATTAGGTTCTGTAAGTAATAGTAAGGGAGGGAAAAGCCCCTACCCTTTACATTCTAAAGGGTAGAGGCAGGCAGACAGGGTAGACAGTGAGCATGGGACAGAGGGCCTGATTCAGAGCCGGACGCTATTTGCGAATGGTCATTCAGAAAAAGGGGCCGGCTATTTAAATTGAGCGCTCGCTCTTTGCGGTCTGTTGACGCCTCAATGTCTGAGCGTGCGAATGAAACATCCGCTCGCTACTTTGTAAAGACGCCCCCTGGCCGCATCCTACGTCATCTCAGCTATTTATTAGATTAATCGAGTACATCGAAAGGCGTCTGAACTGCTCGCAGTGCTTGTGGTTGGATTTTCCTACCGCAATCATGCGAACAGTTCAGGCTAAGAGACAACCAAGTGACGTGGTCGATGACGCTGCTTTGTTAATTATGCACACCCTTAAAACGCCTGTTTTGACCGTTTGGCACGCCTGCGTTCGAATCTCCACTCCCTGTTTTCAAGCACCTTCCCCTGTTACCACCCACAAACGCCTCATCCTGTCACTGAAATTTTGCGAACACACGATTTCCGACTGCACTGACTGGTTGGCGCATGCACATTATGATCCATATGCATGCGCAGATGTGCGAACATCGCTCGGAGCGAATGAGCGGCTCTGAATCAGGCCCAGAGTGTTAAGATGAGAGATGGAAGACTTTGAGGAAGAAGTGGGTCTTCAGAGCCCATTTGAAGTTTTGCAAAGCGGTGACGAGTCTGACAGGGAGTGGTAGAGAATTCCAGAGGTAGGGAGCAGCATGTGCAAAATATTTGAGGCAGTCGTGAGAATATTTCTCCTTTTATATCAGTCCCTGCCCCAGTAGAGCTTACAATCTATATTCCCTACCACATGGATACACCCTAAGGTTCATTTTTGTTGGCAATCAAATAAACTGATAGTATATTTTTGGAGTGTGGAAGGAAACCCACATGAGCACAGTAGTGGGAATTGAACCCACAACCTCAGTGCTGTGAGGCAGTAATGCTAACCATTACACCATCTGAGTCGACCCAGTCCCCTTTTGGGTGTGTGGCCGTCAGACTGCGACATCACAATTCAGGCCACATTCCTGGCCAATTACTAATATGGAGAAGCAGCAACCATCAGCTACATGTGTACATTCACCAAGTGGTAGTGCCTTTCTGTATACTGTACAAGCAACTTTGAATTTCTTTGCAGAGCAAAGATTTAGGCCCTCATTCAGAGCCGTACGCTCTGAGCAGAGCGCATGCTCTGAATGAGGGCCGGCCTCCTAAAAAATGGAGCGTCCTCCTGGACGCTCGTATAGCTGTGGGTCACCACCCACAGCCTATACGAGCGTGCAGTTTGATGGCCGCGATGGTCTTGACCATCGCGACCATCGAAACTGCGAGCCGGAGCCTGCGGTTGAGGTTTTCAACCGCAAGCTCCGGAGTGATTTTGGCTCTATCAGAGCCAAAATCACTCCCACTGACATCACTAGTGATGTCAGTGGGCCGGCTTCTGACGGGAGGCGTTCCCGTGGGAACGCCCCCGTCAGGGAGGCACACCCCCGGCACGCCCACCAAAGGGGGCGTGCTGTCAATCAACATCGACAGCACGCCCCCTTTGATCAGACACAACGAGCGAAGGACTTTCCTTCGCTCGTCGCGTCTGGCGCATGCGCACGACGGAGCTCCCTCCGTCGTGCGCATGCTCAGTGCAGAACATCGACCCACTTGCGAGCGGACAGCAGCTCGCGAGTGGGTCTGAATCAGGGCCTTAATTCCATTGCTCAATGCCAGAATTTAATCTGATAGCATGATATTCAGGATGCTTAATCTCTTCCATAGAGTTTAGTGGAACGAGTTATTAATTGCTCATTAAAGAAATATTAGGCAATTCTGGGCAGGAAATTTGCATTCAGCTAGATAACACAGGAAGATTCTTTCCTTGTGCAATTAACTCATTATTATTTAATTCATTCTAATCACATAAAATCTCATAATGACTCAATGGGCCTGATTCATAATGTCGCTACAAAGTCCTTCCCTGGTGTATATCTGTACATTTGTTTGTGCAAGGACTGAGATGCCCACTTTCAATGTCTTTTGACACTGTTATATCGTATGGTGCATCTTTAGATGCCATCATTGGTCGCACCATCGAAACTTGCACCAGCCCTATGGCAGGTGCTGATTTTCCATTTGAGTAAGGCCCCCAAAGTAAATGATCGAGCGCCTGTGTATGCAAACACTTTAGTGACATGGCCGAGACACTCCCATAACATGCCCATAAGACGGACCATCTCCGTGCATCTGTTTAGCCACTTCCCAGTCACCGCCAGGACTTTCCCAAGACATTTCTGATACCATGTGTCTCAATCACAGCTGAGCCTCTGTGCATACACTCTGTATGTACACTCTGGGCCTGATTCAGACCCGCTCGTGAGCGCTGAGCTGATGTTGGCCCAGTCCACATGTGCACGTGAGACCCACATAGCGATGGGCAAGTCATCGCTATGGGTCTCGCAACAAAGGGGGCTCACCATCGACAGCACGCCCCCTTTGGTGGGCATGCCGGGGGCGTGGCTGGCCAGACGGAGGCATTCCCATGGGAACGCCTACCACCTGGGACCAGCTCCACTGACATCATAAGTGATGTCAGTGGGAGTGCTTTTGGCTCTGATAGAGCCAAAAGCACTCCAGGGCTTGCGGCAACGAGACCCTACATCAAGGGTCTCGTTGCAAGCCCGATGGTCGCGATGTTCTTGACCATCGCGACCATCTTTTTGGCCGCTCGCTATAGCTGTGGGTGGTCACCCACAGCGATGCGAGCGGCCAGGAGGCATCTCAAAAAAAACAGAGGGCCGGCCCTGATTCAGAGCGAGCGCTCTGTCAGAGCGTCCGGCTCTGAATCAGGGCCTCTGTGCGTACACTCTGTGCCTACACTCTGTGCCTACACTCTGTAGGTACACTTTGTGCATTGACTATGGGCCTGATTCAGACCCGCTCGCAAGCGCATAGCGATTGCAAGCGGGTCGATAGTGTGCCAGTGCGCACACGTGGCGTGCGCACTGCGCGTGTGTGAGCCCCAGAGCGAGCGCAAAAGCACTCACTCCATGGCTCACTAAAAAAGGGGCGGCTGTCGATGTTGAACGACAGCTCGCTCCGTTTTGTAGGCGTGGCGGGGGGGTGGCTTCACAAACGGAAGGCGTTCCCAAGCGTTTGTGGGCGGCCCCACTGACATCACTGGAAGCCGGAAGCTCTCTGGGGCTTGCAGCAACGAGACCCTATGTCTCTGAATCAGGCCCTATGTGCGTATACTCTGTGTAACTAATGCACCGTAGTAGGATTTTATAATTTTTTTCACAAGTGCTGTTGCAAAAATCTTTTAACTCTGTTAACATTGCGTGTGGCTCTGAATCAGGCCCTGCTGTATGTGTTTACTTATGCAATTTATCTCATGATATTTAATTGTAGCTTTAGCCTTCTAGCATTCCTGCATATAGGGGCCCTGTTTTTATTGGACCTTATCACTAGCTAATGCGGAACACAGATATAGGGGCCCAGTGATGCCACTTTAGTCTTCCAGGCACACAAACTGCTCACAAAACAGAGCTCAGAAGAGACCTCAACTCTGCTCCTTTGGGTGCGGGCACAATCCAGGATTGTTGACTCCTCCTTGCCTTTGGGGTTTTTTGAATGGAATGGGTATGAAATACCGCCGGCCACATTCCCGTCAGCGGCAGCACGACAGGAGCAGAGCATGACGCAGCGGAAGCCCGACAGCATTGGGAAATCCCGATCGTGGATAGGTAAGTATCCACTAACCTAACCTAACCCCCCTAACCCTAACCCTCCTTAGGGGTGCCTAACTCTAACTTCCCCCCCCAAGTGCCTAACCCTAATCCCCCCTCTAAGTGCCTAACCCTAACCACCCCCTTCCCCGCTGCCTAAACCTAAGTCCCCCGGGTGGGTGCCTAACCCTAAGTCCCCCCCAGGAGCCCTAAACCTAACCCTCCCCCCCCGCGGCTGTCCGCTCGCGGCGTCGGGGAAATGCGGGCGTCTACATCTAGACGCCCGGCATTTCACCCTTGCCGGGATAAGACAGTCGGGAAGCTGGCTGCCGGTATATAGGCAGTCGGCTTCCCGATTGTTTCCCCTTTTGAATACACCTATGTGAGAGGAAAAAGGAAGTTCATACTTTACGGATGGATACATTCTGTTAAAAATAATATGATTTGCAAGTTATTGGTATTACAATGTTAGATAATGGAGGCAGTAATTGTTTGGTGCAAACTATCAAGGTGCACTTCCAGCAATGTAATAAATATCTTCAATACAGAATGGGAGGTTAGATATAAAGTGATAGGAGGGTGAATAGAACATTTTAGGAGGCTGGATATAAAGAGGAAGAGGTTAGGCATTGATATGTTATTTTTGCAGTTTCACGTGTGTAATTTTAAAGTGAATCTGCCAAAGAAATGAGGACCTCATTCAGAGTCAGTCGAAGCGGCCGCACGGTCGTACGGAAAAAGGGGCCGGATATTCAAATGATTCCCTCGCAAGTTGCGTCCCTAAGTTCGGATCGGTAGTTGGCCGACCAAGGGGAGGAAGCGGTCGGATGACGAAAAAATACGCCCCCATCTCGTATGCATTGCACATCATCTCCGGGCATATAAGGATTAATCGAGACCATCGGGAACCATCAGAACTGGTCGTAGAGCTTAAGGTTGACCATACCCTCTCTTAAGCTCTACGATCATGTCAGTGTAAAAACCTCCCATGTCACATGTGCCATGACGCTACTTTGTTAATTATGCACTCCCATAATCCGTATGCACTCCCATAAAACGCCGTTCGCATAATGAGGCACGCCTGCGTTCGGATCTCCACTCCCCCGTTTTCAAGCACCTTCCCCTGTTACCACCCACAAACGCCTCCATCTGTCACTCAAACTACCGACCTGGCTGTGTTCATGGAGAGAGAAATTTCTGATCGTAGCGTCTAATTTGCGCACGCGCATTGCGAACTTTACACATGCGCAGTATAGCGAACATCGGTGGCGTACGACCGTGCAGCTGCTTCGACAGACTCTGAATGAGGTCCTGAGTGTGGGTACACACTGAACATATAGGGGAAAGGGTTTTGAAAACAGTGTAGTGCAGCTTGACATATCTATGGAGGACAAGTAGGTGCACATAGAGAAACATTGCAGGTTTGCACTTGATGTTTGTAAATGAACATTAAGTCATACTTACCTACCTTTATAAATCTCTTCCCGGGAGAAGCCCGGGCAAGAGAAGCAGCAGGGGGCCGTTGGGGGCAGGGCCTAACAATTCGCGTCATCAAGCCCCGCCCCCTCGTGGCAAAACTGCCGCGATTGGGTCAAATTTACATAGGGGGTGGGGCCAAATGCTGTGATTCATGCAGAATCACATCTTAAGCCCCGTCCCCTTCACGGAGACCCGCGATCGCCGCGGGTATTCTCCTCATTCTGCCCACTTCACTAGGAAGTGGGCAGAATGCGGGACAAATGCCTACCATTCCGGCTGTGCGGGGGGTTACCCGAAAAATCAGGAGCCTCCCGCGAAAACCGGGAGGGTAGGCATGTATGCATTAAGTACACTACACCTACTCTGCTCCAAGTCCAAATCAACATAACCATGATAGGACTAAAATACAACAGATCAGGCAGTTACGTCATAATAATCACAAAGAGTCCTTCAGATATCAGCTGTAGAACAGGATTACATGACAACCAGAAAATGCATTATTTCCCATCGTATTCGCAGTGAGAGACTGTTCTGTGCATTGGACCGGAGCACAACTTACTCAAATAATTATTTCACTCTCTGACTCAAGGCTGCAAGTCATGTCTATTAACTCTAGTTTTCATTTTTAGTAAAGGAAATATCTAATAATATTGACACTTTTAGTTTATTTTTAGTCTTGCAAATGCACAGAGAAACAGAGAAAAATAAAACAAACAGAAATAGTCACAACATAACTGTCATCTCCAATACACAATTGGTATGCACAACATTTTTTTATTGAAGCGCGTGCAAATAAGTATCCATGTGACATTAGTGGTTCTCTCCTCAGTTGCAAGAATGCTGGGTGAGCTCACTCTGGAGCAGGACACGTAGAACTGCCCATGTGAGAAGCAGTCTTCTCTCAAGTCAATCCTTGCCATCTTCAGCGACTGCCCCATGGACTTATTGCTGGTCATTGTAAAGCAGACCTTGAGGGGGAACTGCAGCCTCTTAAACTTGAAGGGGTTCTCTGATAGTATGAGTGAACTGAGCACAGCTGGTGAACACTGTGGCCTTGATGACGTTTCTGTGGAGGGCCTTTACTTGCAGTCTGGTGCCATTACAGAGTTTGGGCAGACTGAGGTTCCACAGAAAAATCACTGAGACCCCCACTTTGAGGAGAAGCTTTTGGGCTGGGAGGGTTGACGGTGTTGAGGAACTCCACCGGATAGTGGACTTCACAGACCTGTACTCCATTTCTGCCCCTTTGAATGACTGAAGTAGAGTGTCATTAATGACAGTAGCCGCGTCATTCTTGGGTTCAGAATGCCAAGCCAGTCTATAGACTTTTTCTGGATATCAGCAATATTAGGGTATTTCCTGGCTGTGAGGTCTCCTAGGGTCTTTCTTACTGTGCCTAGGCCTGCAGGGATAGTCACCTTTCCCAATTTTGAGTAGGAGTTTGGAGAATTTCCCAGCGGAGACATCGCCCCTTAATTGGACCTTACTTCCCGAGAGAGATTTACTAGATGAGGGGCCACAGTTATGACTCCTTGACACACACCTTAACTTCAAAAGCTCCAGTTCCCCTCGCTACTACTGGCAGAGTCTGCTAGATGCCTCCAGCTAGCAACACAATGATACCCCCATCATTGCTCCTGATGTCTTTGAGCGTTCGGCTCAGTGCCTCAAAACCTACTTGTGCACCATGGTACTTTCATCCCAGACAATGAGTTTACAGTCCCACAGCACTTGAGCCATGTTGCTTTGTCACCCAATCACATCGGTCAAGAGGAAACATTTTACTCCTTTTCTGCCCCTTAGGAGTAGAGTTTAGAAAAGTCCCTTCTTAGTGGGTGCTTTGGTCATGGAAGGAATATATTGCCAGAATTTCATGTTTTTAGGTCCAGGGGTTTGGGTTGACAGTTGATGAGTTAGTCAGTCAGGACATTGCACAGGGGGAGGACACATTTGACCCCTTTTCTCCCCCTAAGGATTTAATTTAGAAAAATTCCTGCTTAGTGAGTGCTTAGGTCATGGAAAAAAGGAATATACTCTCCAAACTTCACGTTTCTAGGTCCAGGGGACATTTTTTTCCAGGGCCGGATTGGGCATTAAAATCCCAGTGGGCCGATTGGTTGTGTGGCTGCTTGTTAATTGAGGCCCCGCCCCCAGATTCGTGTCACCTGACTGGCTCCTGTGTGTTTTACACAGGCAGCCCGGCTGCCTGTCAGTACTGCCTAGCCGCGCCTGAGCCTCTCTCACGAGAAGAGAGGCCAGCAGCCTGCAGCCTATTAAAGCCCCACCCAGTGTACAGCCGGCGTCACACTCTGTGGCACCATCGAAGAGTGAGGAGGTGAAGTAGCGTGGGACTGTGGGTGACAGCAGCGGTTGGCGTGGCCGTGGTGGGGGTAAGTTGGGGTGGGGCTGGGGGTCAGTCAGGGCAGTCTGTCAGCCTGATTGTCTCCTCTCCACTATCCCCTCCCCAGGTTGTGAAGTGTCAAGTTTAAGCTTAATTTCACAGCCTGGGGAGGGGGCAGAATGGAGAGGAGACAATCAGGCTGGCTGCAGTCCAGGGGGAGATCATCTGTCTGTGGGGGAGGGGGGGTCTGCTATAATAGGGGAGGGGGAAATGATGATCTGTTTGTGGGGGGGAGTCTGCTATACTAGGGGCGGGGGATTTGATGATCTGTCTGTGGGGAGGGGGGTCTGCTATACTGAGGAGATGATTATCTGTCTGTGGGGGAGTGGGAGTTTGCTATACTAGGAGCGGAGGAGATGATCTGTCTGTGAGGACTGGGGGTCTGCTATACTAGGGGAGGGGGAGATGATGATCTGTCTGGGGTAGGGGGGTATTCTGTGCTAAGGGGAGATGATCTGTGTGTGAGAAAGAAGGGCTATTCTGTGCTAGAGCAGGAGGACGCCACTGAGGAGACGCAGGATGATGGCACTGGGGAGGTGCAGGATGATGGCGCTCGGGAGCAGCAGGAGGATGGCACTGTGGGGAAACACAGGTGGATGGTGCCAGAGAGGGGGTGGCACCGGAGAGGCGCAGGGTTATAGCGCTGAAGAAACACATGAGAGGGAGTGGCTGGAGACACACCAAGGCGGTGGTGCTGGAGTCACACATATAGGACGGTAGGAACGTTGGTACTATTAGAAGAAAACACTGGGGCACAGTAAGATAACAATGCTAATGAAACCATATTCTGATGCAAATGGTACCAAATTAGCAAATATATTTTATTAATATAAAATTGTTTGATATAGGAAACTCCCATTTTGTCTTGCCCCAAAACTTCTGTAACTATGTATTATCTGGTTGAACCTCTGTTGCATGTTGATGACATTGGCTTTATTGCTACACAAATAGGCGGCTTCCAGACCATGTGATCTCCAGCATGAATAGGGAATACCGACTTTAGAAACTGCCTGTCCAAGAAGTATCCATTTCTTCAGAGGTTCCCCACTACAGAGAAAACATAAAGGTAAGAAAATACTCATTCACATGCTCACTGTGCTTATTCATTGGAGAGAGGGATTGGGGGCATGGCTATCATCTCCTGGAGCGGTGGGCATGCCCCCAGCATTAAAAAATGAGGGGAGTGGCTTGCAGGCATGGCATTTAACATTAGGCCACACCACTTGTAATTAGGCCCTACCCAAGTTTTCGGGTATGCGCCTAAGGCGCGTGCACATAGGGCCTCTTCCACATTTTTTTCCAGGGCCACTTTAAATTCCCAATCCGCCCCTGTTTGTTTCTATATATTAAGATTAAAGAAAGTACATGCTGCACTATGAACATACTGTACAGTAAGGTAGTGATAAAATATAGATACATGTGAGACACATATAAAGGAATGTACAGATAAACTGGCTCAGTCAACTACCATCCCCCTATCATTATTTCACTAGTGTCCATAACTGTTTGCTGTCACAACAATAATCGATGGTGGAGATTGTTGCATTAGTAGCAGAATGAGAGTCCGGACACAGCGAGGGCCATACCCCAGATTAATTATTCAGGTCCCTGGGCTGATGGATGTGTTACTCTGTTACGTACCTCACCGTCAATAAAACAAATTCTTTCATTTTAACAAGACAGGTTTGTTGTGTTTGGGATCAGTCCAGAAAGGGCTGCATTTTATTGGCCACAAACTCATTTATCCCTCAGGGCAACGGTGCTTATGTGAATGTATAGGGACATTCTTACTGCACACCTGTAACATGAATGACATCACAACAGTCAATAGGCAGCCTGTTTTGGGTACAAACACACTATTCACATTGACACAATGCCACCTGCAGCTAGGCGGATGGGGCTTCCAATCAGCTGCGTACCACAAAACCATAAACTGGGATAGATGTGTGAACAACTGGGGGCTAACGATGCCTTACTGCTCTCCGGTGACTGCACTTCACATAATATCACATCAGCTGGTTGTATGAAATAAAGCACAGTGGTAGATGAATTACAACCATATGACACTAGGGGGCAAGATATATCTGTGTACTGTGTATATCTTCATGATATGAAGTTATAAAAAGCGCCTGATTATTTACAGCAACAGACTAAAGTAATTCTGTCCTTGTTGAAGCAATTAAAACATTTAAGGGCCTATTTAGTAAGCTTCTCATCCCGAAAGCCATGTGGAAACAGCAGTCTCTGCATGATTTTTATATCACTTTCTATTTAACAAAAGCTGAACAGATATCTCTTGCTTTTAGTTAAGTAATGCAGGTTACTGCAGTGCACATTATTTCAATGGGAACCGCGATCTTCTCCAATTTATTAAGCTATGAAAAGCAAGCTTTTTGGCCCCCAATAGATAAGGCCATCTTTAGATGTGTCAACTTTTGTAACCTACTGGCTACTGTTTAAAGTTTTTCTCTGGATCTTCAGGTTTCTCCCTGGCAGCCTAAAGTTCCTCTGTTTCATTTATTGATAGTTGGGCAGTTTGGGAGGTGGTCTATGCTGACTGTGGGAGAGACTGTGGGCCTGATTAAGAGCTGAACGCTCTGACCAGAGCGCTCGCTCTGAATCAGGGCCCTCCTACCTTTTTTTGGAGCATCCTCATGGACGCTCGCATAGCTGTGGGTTACCACCCACAGCTATAGCGAGCGTCCATGATGATGCTCGCGTTCGTCTTGACCATCGCGACTATCGGGCTTGCGACGGAGACCCTGCGGTAGGGTCTCGCTGCAGCAAGCCCTGGAGTGATTTTGGCTCTATCAGAGCCAAAATCACTCCCACTGACATCACTAGTGATGTCAGTGGGGCCGGCTTGAGACGGTAGGCATTCCCAAGGGAATGCCTCCGTCTGGCAGGCATGCCCCCGGCACGCCCACCAAAGGGGGCGTGCTGTCAATCAACATCGACAGCATGCCCCCTTTGGTGCGAGACCCGGAGCGATGGTGAGCCTGTCGCTCGCCGGGTCTCGCGCATGCGCACGACGGAGCTCCTTCCGTATGCACATGCCCTGTGCCTCCTTCAGCATCTAAATGCAAACCTAAGATTTAATTTTGAAGGACAAAATCATTAGATTTAGACTGAAAAAGGCTAATTTCAGAAGCATCCTATGGTATTACAATTGCTGTTGTTTTTTTTCTCTCTTTCTTACCATTTCTTGCGGGAGGGAGATCCAGCCCATGTACTACTTTCAACGAGACTGATTTCACATTTCCCAGTTGCGCATTGTAGAAAAGGAGCTTTTCTGTGCCACTTTGACAAAAGTAATAAATCTCTCAAACATATGAAAGCTCTGCATGTGCTAAAGACACATAGGACATCATAAGTATAAGGTTAAACCAAGTAGAAATTTAGATGAACAAAAAAAAATAAAGGAAAAATTGGAATTATGGAATGAATAAAATTACATTTGTCCCTGGCTGTATTTGAGCCTGGACAGCATTTTGCATCAGACATGCATGCATCTGCACTGCATCCTCATCAGCTAGCTGGCCAGCAAAAAACAGATAGTGGTAAGTCATTGGGTATTGTGGGTATTGAGAGGAAATGGAGAGGTAAATTGAGACTTTGCCTAGGGTACAAAGAAATGTGGCACCGGACGTGAGATTAAGGACCTCATTCAGAGTCGGTCGTTGCGGCCGCACGGTCGTAAGGTAAAAGTGGCCGGATATGCAAATGAAGCACTCACAAGTTGCGTCATTAAGATGGGATCGTTAGCTGGACGAGCGAGGGGAGGATGCGGCCGTAAGACTAAAAATATGCCCCCTTCTCGTTCCCATTACACGTCATCTCTGGGCATATAAGGATTAATCGAGACCATCGGGAACCATCGGAGCTGGTCATAGACCTTAAGGTTGACCATACCCTCTCTTAAGCACTACGATCAAGTCAGTGTAATAACCTCCCATGTCACATGTGGCATGACACTACTTAGTTAATTATGCACTCCCATAAAACGCCATTTGCATAGTCAGGCACGCCTGCGTTCGGATCTCCACTCCCCCATTCACAAGCACCTTCCCCTGTTACCTCCCACAAACGCCTCATCCTGTCACTCAAACTAACGACCTGGCCAAGTTAAAGGAGAGAGCAATTTCTGATCGTAATAGCTAGTTTGCGCATGCGCATTGCAAATTTTACGCATGCGCAGTTTAGCAAACATCGGTGGCGTACGACCGTGCGGCCACAACGACCGACTCTGAATGAGGTCCTAAGTGTAATGTGCAGTCCTTTTTAAGTACAGCCGTTTTTGCAACCCCAGAAGTGTATCAGTTTGCCTATCATAAATTGGGGTCAGGTGAGTGAACTGTAGAAGCATGCTGCTAAACTATCTAATAAAATCTGTAGCAATGTGGGGCATAAATACTAAGTATTGTTCATTTGTAAATATGTTCGTGGTAAACTCGAGAACTACTGAACTATTTTTGATCGGGTTTTCACTGAAATTTGAGATTCTTCGAGTAACATAGGTTATACACACACTAATCCGAGGTAATTTACTGGGCTTCTTTCAGAAGAAGCTTCTCGTGTAATCTGTAATCTGTGGGGGCGGAACTCCCCTTAGAGTAAAAAAATAATTATTTCAGCTGGGGATGGGGGCGCTGTGTGCCCCTCAGCCCGGCGCACAGCCAATGGAGGGCGCGATCAGTGTGATCGCTCCCCCCATAGGAATAGGAGACTGCAGCGTGTGCTGCGCTGCTGTGACTTAAGAGGGAGGGGGAGCAGTGCCGGACCCGGGTCCCCACCGGGCCCCTGCAGCAAGCCCAGGCCAGGGTAATTTGTACCCACTCCCCCCCTCTCGGTGCCCCTGGCCACAGGCATGTCATAACAACCTACGCTATGTCACCACAGTTCCCTACATCTCACCACAACCCCCTGCTTCTCACTCCTGCCCCCTGCATCTCACCAGTGTCACAACAACCTCCTGCTGCTGCTACCGTGCTGCTGGCTGGAGTCCGGCCACTGGGATGTGCTGGGAAGGGCAGGATGATCATGGATGAAAGATTTGTATTGCATCTACCATAAGCATCAGCAGCATATATGTACACCTGTGCATATTTCTGCAGTCTCCATGCACACACCCCCCAGCTGCCGAACATGGCAATGAGCAATGTCCTCTTTGCACAATGTACCCTATAAATTTCATGGGCTTCCTTTTGAGCTTCCTCGCCGTGATCCAAGAACAGCGCTGACTTCCATGGGAAGTGCCTCTTGTTTACCGAGGGCATGTGGCTGAATAGCAACATCACTAGAGAGAGGGAGCACTTCACGGTGGATGAGTGGTGGCTGGAGTCTGCCTACAGGTTCAGCGTAAGGATGGATATTGTAATCCGACGGTTGCTAACCATCAATGTTTTTGTTCCGATGGTAATATTTCTAACATTTGATGGTGGCAGTCCAATGTTTGCCACCATCGACTGGAAATCATTTGATTCTTCCTGGCTACTGTGTCTTCATCAGGGCATCTTCATGGGTTCATTGGAGGCTATCTCTCACTCTCTGTCTGCCTCAGACATGACTGCTTAGTCTCTGACTCCCTCCCTTCTCTAGGCTGCTGCTAAGCAACAGGGCACATTGCTATATCTGATTGGCTCTCACTGTCTCTTGCTGTTTCAGCACCCTTGTATGTTCCAATACAGCAGCTTGGTGCAAGAGTTTTTTTTCTGTGACTTTGCTTCACATAAATTGTCACTGCTCAGCTCACTTTTTAATAGTAACAATCTATTAACCACACACACCAAAGTTACTGAGTTATAGCCACAAATTTTCATAGTCTTAAGATTCAATGCGACCCAATCACTAATAAAAAATATTCATACTTTTTAAACCATAATTTCTCCCAGATACAATTACCATCTAGAGACTGAGGGCCTGATTCAGAGCCGGACGCTATTTGCGAACGGTCGTTCAGAAAAAGGGGCCGGCTATTTAAATTGAGCGCTCGCTCTTTGCGGTTTGTTGACGCCTCTATGTCTGAGCGAGTGAACGAAATATGCGCTCGCTATTTTTTAAAAAACGCCCCCTGGCCGCTCGCATCCTACGTCATCTCTGCTATTTATTTGATTAATCGAGTACATCGAAAGGCGTCTGAATTGCTCGCAGTGCTTGTGGTTGGATTTTCCTACCGCAATCATGCGAACAGTTCAGCCTAAGAAACAACCAAGTGACATGGTCGATGACGCTGCTTTGTTAATTATGCACACCCTTAAAACGCCCGTTTTGACCATTTGGCACGCCTGCGTTCGGATCGCCACTCCCCGTTTTCAAGCACCTTCCCCTGTTACCACCCACAAACGCCTCATCCTGTCACTCAAATTAGCAGGCATTCACTATTTTGCGAGCACAAAAATTCCGACCGCAATGACTGGTTCGCGCATGCGTATTACTACCCATACGCATGCGCAGTTGTGCGAACATCGCTTGGAGCGAACGAGCGGCCGCTTACGAGCGGCTCTGAATCAGGCCCTGAGCACCATACATGATACACAAAATCAGCATCACTTTCTGAGTGTATTCCTGTGACTGTAGGGAGTAAAAAGTCTACTCTAAAATTGATGCCCCAAGAGTAGAGCTGTGTGCTGCAGGCCATCATCCTTCCATTTTATTGGGTCATTCCGGAATTGCCTTCCGCTACCTCTTTGTTCTTTGGAAGCTGGAACAATAGCAGGCAGTCTGTTGTGCACTGCTCTGCAGGGAATCACTTTATATAGGAATTAAAACAAAGAAAAAAAAATACTGCATTTGTCTCTTTGGAATTTTGCATTACAAATCTGGTGCTTGGAACAAGGCCAATTCATGTGGTCCAAATTAACCCAAAAAGAAATATACTAAGAGAGATGTGACTCTGGAATGTGATATTACTTGAATTTAAGCTGGATTTGCTTAGTCTATATAATATAATTATTAAACTGCTATATAGTTGTATGGAAACAAGCTAAAATAGAGAAGAATGCGCTCTGTGGTATTAGGATATGCAAATGAGACTAACATCTAATAGGTCTTATTGCATGTCTAATTGGAATCCCCAAGAAATCATATACATGTCCTCCTGTGTTTAGAATATATATATATATATATATATATATATATATATATATATATATCTCCACTTGTGTATGATACTAGGCACAAAAACAGGTTGGCAGTAACTTGAGGCTGGGAGTTGAGAATTAATGTCCAACAGAAAGTCTAGTGAAAAAAAGTCTCAGACAGGCAAATGAGTCACTTATGTAAGTGTGGTAAACCACAACAAGAAAGAGTCAGTCTCATAAGATATAGTACATAAACCAATAATCAATATGTGAATCAGATAGGCAAAAACTTTAGGCAGGGTGTTGTATAAGCACATGTAGTGTTTTCCAAAAAGTTGCAGGTAACCACCTTCGTCACAGTTCTCACCACCTCAGGAAGGAACGCAGTATCAGAGTGATATGGACACTATGAGCCGTATTCAATTTGAGCCGAGCCGTGATACTTTTTCACGTCCCGGACTTTTCACCTACTATCATGCACGTGCACGCTTTACCCCGTATTCAATTTGAAAGTACGAGAAAACGGGACCCGGCGAAACATGAACAGGCGGAAAGTACTGTCAGATTTGGGGAAATCAGCCTGACACCCGTCCAAAATATGCTCTAACATGGGGTTCCCTATGGTACCCCCCGATTTGGCTTGCTGAAGGTATTTGGTGTTTTTAAACGGGCTCAATAGCTGCCAAATAGCATTTTTCTATACGTGGTGCAGAATAGTATTCAGGAGTTTTTTTCCAGAAAATAACTTATCCCAGCAAATTTGGGGTACTTGAAAATGGGGGTCAGCATATTTAAAAGTTGCTAAAGTGAAATTGAAAAATCCACCTGCCGCAAGCACCTGCAATCAGAAAAACGCTTGGGACATACTTGGGGACACCCCATAGTCAAGTTCGCTAGTTTTTAACTTTGTCCCCCAACATTTTTTTTTTTCGCCCCCAAAATGAAAGACATTTTTTGGGGTGTTCTTAAGTGTTTTTTTTTTAAAAATTGGCAAAGTTTACCTTGCACCCCAAAACCCCAATTCTGCACTTTTTTCCGCCTCCCATTCATAGGCAAAACTTTTTCGCCTAATACATTGCATTGATTTTCTGCCTAGGCGGAAAGTCTTTCAAATTGAATACGGGGTAAAAGCAAAACAGGTGAAAATGACGTCATCGGCAAAAAAGTATCGCAGTTCTGGACATTTTGCCTCAAATTGAATATGTGGCAGTTTTAGGTAAGAATAAATTTACTTACCAAAAAACTTGGTGTCTGCTGGTCCATCTCCTCTCTGCATCCTCAGTTGCTGTGTGTCTGTGAGTGAGGGGCCCAAATATGTGCAGCCAGTAACACGGAACTCAGGACCTGATTCAGACCCTGCCGCAAGCGCTGTGCGCTCGCAACCGGGTCGATGGTGGGCCAGTGCGCACGCATGGCGTGCACACTGCGCGTGCGCGAGCCCCGGAGCGGGCACAAAAAGGGCTCGCTCCGGGACTCACTACAAAAGGGGCGGCTGTCGATGTTGATCAACAGTTTGACCCCTTTTGTAGGCGTGGCCGGGGGGTGGCTTCACAAACGGAGGCGTTCCCAAGCAAACGCCTGTCGTTTGTGGGCAGCCTCATTGACATCACCAGTGATGTTAGTGAGAGAGCTTCCAGTTCTGTTAGAGCCGAAAGCTCTCTGGGGCTTGCGGCCACGAGACCCTACCACAAGGGTCTCGTCACAAGCCCGATGGTCGCGATGGTCTTGACCATCACGACCATCATCATGGCCGCTCGCATAAGCTGTGGGTGGTAACCCACAGCTATGCGAGCGGCCAATAGGCCGCAACTTAAAACCCAAGCACCCGCCCTGATTCAGAGCGAGCGCTCACTTTTTGTGAGCGCCTCTGAATCAGGCCCTCAGTTGTAAAGATTGTAAACAGCTATTTAATGAACAATTGGTAGTACACGAATATACCCCTCAAACGGGGATTGCAATTAAAGTATAAATAAAATCATTCAAGGATGGGTGTGAGGTCATGCGCAGAAAAGATGTCCCCAGGAAAGTAGGCGTGGGCGCCATTTTCCCGGAGACCCGCGCATGCCCTGTAGATTCTGGCATGAAGCCAGAATCTACAACGCTCAGTGCCGCTGAGCCGCCGTCAGAGAGGAGGGGGACCAAATGGAGGCTGCACACGGGCCCCCTCCTCTCTTAAAATGCCCCTGCTCCAATTGCCAGGCACCGGCTGAGATTTTGTTACCAGCGGGCGCCCGGTTCCCTCCCTGCAGCGACAGCCGGAGTTGGAGGCTCCCGGCTCCCGCAGTGCACTATGGGAGAGATGTCATGACATCTCTCCCATTATGCAGAGGAGCAGCCGAGCGTACCTGAAGGTAGCAGATGCAGGAGTGGGGCTTACGGTAAGTATTAGTTTTTCTTATTTGTGCAAGCGGCTTTACTACTGGGGGCATTACTTAGGGGGCACTACTACTGGGGGCATTACTCAGGGGGCATTATTATTGGGGGCTCTACTACTTGGGGGCAGGGCATTACTACTGGGGCACTACTACAGGGGGTGCTACTACAGAGGGAGCATTACTATTGGAGGCACTAATACAGGGGCATTGCTACTGGGGCATTTATACAGGGGGCACTACTACAGAGGGCATTACTACTGGGGCATTACTATTGGGGGCACTACCACAGGGAACACTACCACAGGAGTCACTACCATAGGGGGCATGACTTCTGGGGGCATTACTACTGGAGGGCATTACTATTGGGGGCACTACACAGGGGGCATTACTATTGGGGACTCTACTAATTGAGGCACTACTACCGGGAGCATTACGATTGGGGGCACTCTATAGGGGCATTACTACTGGGGGCATTTATACAGTGGGCATTACTACTGGGGTATTACTATTGGGGGCACTACCAAAGGGGACACTACCACAGGGAGTATTACTACTAGGGGCATGATTACAGGGGGCATGACTACTGGGGGCACTACTAATGGGGGCACTGCATAAAGGGCACCAATCCTGGGGGCACTACTATTGTGTGCACTGCATAAAGGGCACCACTACTGTGGGCTCTGCATATGGGGTACTACCACTGTGGGAACTGACACTACTGGGGGCACTGCATAAGGGGTACCCCAACTGTGGGTTATGCATAAGGTCCCCTTGCGCATACCCCCAGTTCCTCCACATTTAAAAGGTGCCCCCACATGTTTGTTGCCCAGGGGCCCCCACGGACCTTAATCCGGCCCTGTATATGCATGGACACTCCTACAACGTAGGTACCATGTGATCACATTGCTGCTACTCATTTCCCACCTAGAAATGCCCAATTTTACGGAAAACAGATCCAGCCAAATTCCGTCCAATGCAGAACATGATGGACATACAAAGAAATGCAGAAATTTACTTTTGTGCATGTACTGAATGCAAAAACTCATCATTTGCATCAGTGCAGAATCAGCCCCTCTGTGTCTACTGTGGTTACTTCATTTTCTTAATGGAGGAGTTTTATACATTTCTATCTTGCAGATTAAAGGACCTGATTTATATGCGCATGTAAGGGCCCTACTAAGGACAAAATTGGTGCACTGGTCCACTCGCTTTGGGTCCATATTTAGAGTAGTGTGTATTTTGCACATGTGACCTCCATGCTTTTTGTGAAGTTGCTCAAGGGAAAGAAAGTGAAGGTGTACAAACGCATATTGAGCACGTCCCATGAGATGTGTCTTTTAAGTTACATGGATCGTAAAATCTGTTAACTTTGAGATGCAAATTGTGCAATAACAATTTTAGAAGTGACATTTTCACAGATGAAATATAAAGAGAAAATGCACTTTTAAGTTTTATTATTCATTTAAATAGCCGAGATATGCAGCAAGCATAGCAAGCTACAACTGGGGGCAATAAAATGAAGCATGCTCAGGAATACTGCCTCCAACTCACCATGGCTTTGTGAACAAACTATTACTGTGATATCTGACTGCAGCACCGTTAAAAAATGAAGCGGGATTCAGCAATACCCAGCAATCCAACATTTTTAGGACTCTAATTGTGTGCATTTATTAAAACTTGGCGAAAAGGCTGATTTTCTATTCCCACTTATCGCGGCAACAGAATATTATTCTTAACATCTTATGCGCAAATAAGACCAAAATAGCTGGCAGATCTTGTTTTTCATGCACCACAGCCAAGCGCACACATCCATTCAGAGTCATACGCAACACAGTCGCATTTTCACTATGTAATGTTAAGTAATGCGTATGTTCCTGATGAAAGTGTGCTGAATGCAGAGAAAAGTGTAAATATATCAAGTTAAGAGTGGTATTGAGTTACTCTTACACCCACCATGCTGAACAACCTGACTCTTTGATTTGGGACCATTACATCTCCCCCAACGTATCCAATGTATCCACTGACCAAACTAAAGCAACATTTCCAAACTTCAGTAGCATGCATTCACATGAATACAAGCAGAGGTCATCCCCAGCCCACATCCCTGCTGCTGGGAAACGGTTGGTCTGAAAACACTGTATAGACCGGTAACCCTATTACTAAGTATGGTGGTGATTTTCATTTATAAATATTTTATCCAAATCAATGCTTAAGGTGCCTACATACTAGATGATATTTGGAACATTTGTTGTCTGATGCGCTCTCCCGTGGGGTTGTCAGACGCAGTGTCAGGTTGGCCTGCATGTTATTATTATTATTATTATTATTATTACCAGTTATTTATATAGCGCACACATATTCCGCAGCGCTTTACAGAGAATATTTGGCCATTCACATCAGTCCCTGCCCCAGTGGAGCTTACACTCTATATTCCCTACCACATGTGCACACACACATACACACTATGGGTAATTTTGTTAGGAGCCAATTAACCTACCAGTATATTTTTGGAGTGTGGGAGGAAACCGGAGTACCCGGGGGAAACCCACGCAAGCACAGGGAGAATATACAAACTCCACACAGTTAGGGCCGTAGTGGGTATCGAACCAACGACCTCAGTGCTGTGAGGCAGTAATGCTACCATTACACCGTCTGTGCTGCCCATGTAGGGCCGACCTGACGATGCGGCTGACTACCCCATGCCGCGGGATGCGGCAGGGGCCGACATATCGTGCACCGGGTCGTCTAGTGTGTTCGGGCCACCCGATATGTTGGTCCGTTGGCGGGTTGGTCGCGGGCCACTTCGCTGGATGCACACACCGTCTAGTGTGTACCCAACATTAGACTCCTATTACTCAGTCAATCAAGCTTACATCTATCATGCGATTCATACCTGAGCAATGACTGTTGCATTGACTATCATTACATCGGACACAGGGTGCTACTCTCTATAAATTGCTTAATATATATTGATATAGATATAATATTTTGATATTGTCATAGACTTCCCCATGCAAAACAAGGGCAACATTATACAGTGCATATATCTTACTTTTGTAACTTGCTGGCCATATATACTGCATTTGTTCTGGAAAGATAAGTTTTCCTAAGCCATGGCTGCTTTCTCTGAAGAATGGAATAGGCTGAATGCTGGACAGTTATAGAAGAGTGGTGTTTCCCCCAATACGAAGTTCCTTTGTGTCTGAGAAAGACAACCATCGAATCCACCCCAGTGCTCCTTACCTTACCCTACAATATGGTAACTGTTATCTGTTAAGCCTCATATACACTTAAGAGTTGGAGCTCCAGGACATGTTCTAAAGATTCTGTTCTGAAAGCAACACTTGATTGGATCAGACTTCTATCCAACAACTAAACAGATATCCATTTACAGAGTATTTCAAAGAAAATGCATTTGAAAATCTACATTTGCATATAGGGCCAGAGGGGGTTGTGAATTCTTTCATGAACTCTACTTTTTTGTTACTATTGCAGTTAAAGACTTTTTATGATTTTGGCTATTAAGCAGAGGTGTAACCAGAAACCACTGGACCCCACTGACACAGGCTTTCCCCTACAATTCTAAACCACTCACCAGCTATGTTCCATACACTTCTCTCCATCTCCACAATGCACTAATTACTTCTTCACTGGTCTGAACAATAAATACCCAAATAAGTCTGATTATGTAGCCAGTGAGCAGTACATTTTAGGGAAATGTTTTAGTTTGGGACTTACTTATAAGCATCTGTAGTATGGTCCTGTAATAATCACATGGATACTGTAGAGAAAAGAGTGTGATGCAGTGAAGGATTGGCTCTAACCACAAAGGGACTGTTCTGGTATGCTGGTTGTGTAACAAGGTTGCCTGATGTATTTTATTATTTTCCCTTCATGCTTCTCTGCTTGAAAGTGGTGCCCACATTGTTACAATCTGTTTAAAGGAGAAGTGGTTGGAGAATGACTAAACATTATAGTCTGCCTCCCTTACATGGTGATTACTCTCACACATTTGGCTGCATAGTGACAATCACACCAATAGTCCACCACCTGTTGAGTTACCTTTGCCTAGTGACATTTTGGCCTCTCCTATCACATAAGACCTCTTTCACAATATGCCCCTGGCATGATGGCAAGGAAACTGTTATACATCCTTTTCCCTACTACACACTGGTTTTATTATGTACCTTACTGGATACATATTTCCTAAGAATGACTTGGATAATAATAATATTACCAAAATATGCCTCAAATATGCTGCACAGTATGCCATAAAGCACCAGATCTATCAATTTTCCATTACTCGGATGAATTTGCTGCTCTCAATAAATCTGAACACAAGCTGAATAAATAATGAAAGCCTTCTCATGTTTACAATGCTACTCCTGAGCTACAAATATAAGCAGGCAAATTGGACAAAGCTGGCCATCTACAAAATAGGCAGATAACTGGATTGAAACATATGAATGCAGGCAGCATAATACTATATGCAGGCACTACATAAATATTATCTATCACATTCTGATTTTATTTTTGGAGATACACAAAGTAATGGTCTCTAGTGACAGCAGTAGATGGTCTTCCACTTTATCAGTCCACCAATACTTGACTGCCTCCAGGTCTTGTATATGCAACTGCTGTCTATGGTTACTAACTATTCAATTCAGATTCCTGGATGGGGGCAAGGCTGGGTGAGTTGCCAAAATCTTAGTAGAGTTACAGCCATTTTATTTGTCAGATTTCAAACCATTTTTTACCACTTTAATAAATATTCCCCTAGTGCCCTTTATATGCCAGTCAATAGTCTTCTCATGACCCTATATATGCCTCAGAGCCCCTCGTGTCAATATATGCCAGCCCAGAGTCCACTCATGCACCTTCATATGCCTCTGTGCCCCCTTATGCTCTTAAATGCTGCCCAGAGCCTCCTCAGACCCTTATATATGAGCCAAGAGCCCAATTATGCCCCTTCTTATGGAAAAGCCCAAAGTGCCTACATGTTAGCCCAGGACCCTCTTGCCCCTTTCATGCCAGAGCCCTCTAATTCCTTTTTAAATGCCAGAGTCTCCTCATGCCCATCAGCCCATTGTACTTTTATTTGACAGAGACCCCAACATACAGAAGGTCACCATTTAATAATTACCTCCTTCTGTACTGACTCTGACTTCAGAGGCAAAATGACTTTTCTGAATTAAGTCTGCCTAGGATAATGGATCCCACATGTTCCTCTCTCTCTGACTCATTGACACAGTCACCCCACACTGATTGAGTCAGAGGAGGCAGGCTGAGGCAGACTGGGTGGTGGGTGTGTGATACCCCACAGTTGCCATTTTAAAAAGGGACAGAAGCCAGTGTCATTTTAAAATAAAGTTGATTTCAAAAAGATCAGTTGGAGGAGTGACAGTTAGGGCTGTGCAGAAAGGAAAGATGGGGGATCCCTCTGTGCAGTAATAAGCAGCTGAGATAAATGCAGACAAGAATAGAAAAGTGTCTGGGACTTGTAGTGTCAATCTTAGAGTCCTGTCCAATTGTTTACATGCATCCTTTAGAGGGAAAGCATGTTATACCCCACAGTTGTCATTTTGGAAAGAGGTTGAGGTCAGTTGAAGGAGTGACAGTTGGGGCTTTTGAGAGAGAAGATCTGAGGGGACGCCATTGCACAGTGATAAGCAGATGAAGCAATAAGCAGCTGGGAGAGAGGCAGAGAAAAATAGAAATACATTTTGATTGCTTTTGCAAAAGTCTTGTCTCCCGTTGTCTGTTTCTGGTTGGGGAGCCCTTGCCTCTCTGCCAGGCATGCCCTGAGTTAGAAAGTCACCAACTCTCACCTGCATCACACCATCTGTATCCTTACCATTGGGATATTACAGGCTAGGAGAGATGTCGCAGGCTAGTGGAGGAGTCTGAGGGTTTCAGAAGCAGGTCGTGGCCGAGACAGGCATAGGTGGCGCTGTACCGAGGCCGATGAATTTCAAACACCACCCGTCTGGATTGTCTGGAGGAATCCCAGATAGGTACTGTAGTCTCTGACCAATATGGCTACAACTACCAACTAATGAAAGGGCAAGATAGCTCTGGTTGGTACAGTCGTATACAAATTGACAAATTGTTACAAAAGCAGCAGTTCAAAACTGAGAGCAAACCCAGTGGTAAGTTAAGGACAGACAGCAAGGAATGATGGTCAGGTAAAATAGCAACATGTTGGAAGTAATGAGCTATTGAGATGGTGTTTGGAAGTTTAGAAGAGAGAAAATAAATAAAAAAGGTTTAGGATGTTTACCGTACATAAATACAAATTGTGATATCCTCATAGATAAATGGTATCAGGGCCGGACTGGGACTAAAAATAGGCCCTGGCATTTAAATCACACAGGCCCACCTCACGTCAGAATCTGGCTCCTGATATAGACTCCTCCCCTTACTACTCCTGACTCCTCCCACTTAGCTTATGCCATTACAAATATAATTAATATTAGAACATGCAAGTCTACATAGTGCTCACTCTAGGTGTGGCGGCAGGCAGGGCGCCAGACCTAGAGCTAGGGCACCTTTGTGCGCGCCGTAGGCGCGCCAGAAAAGGGGACATGGCCAATGAAAAGGGGGCGTGTCTTTATGATGCGTCCCCTGTTAGTCACTCTTGGGGGCGTACCCGGCACTTACGGACAGTCCCCAAGTGCAGCGGTCACTGTGAATGGATGCGCCCGGCATCTACCTGTATTCAGAGGCGGTGACTGCTGCTCTGCCGTTTTCCCCACCTGTGGGCCGCAGTGGACAGAACCCGCAGGCTGTTTCAGCGGGTAGCTGTGCTGGAGGGCAGGGTGCTTTCTGCCTTCAGAAACAGGGCAGAGCGCGGTGCCCAGCTGAAACAGCCTAGCGGGAACGCTATGTACATCAATCTCTATTAAAATACACATACAGAGCGGAGATCTCACCCTGCAGGGGATTCAAACATGTCCCATAGTCAGACATTTGGTTGGTTCTTTTAGGTAGAACTGGCACTTCAATGGTGTAAGTCACAGGTTCTCAAACTCGGTCCTCAGGACCCCAAACAGTGCATGTTTTCCAGGTCTAATCAAAGAATCACAAGTGAAATAATTAGCTCCACCTGTGGATCTTTTAAAATGTGTCAGTGAGTAATGACTACACCTGTGCACCTGCTGGGTGACCTGGAAAACATTAATTGTGTTGGGTCCTGAGTACCGAGTTTGAGAACCACTGGTGTAAGTCACACAAACACAAGGGAATGCATTTTCCAAATTGACCAAGCCCTATCTTAGCAGTTGTTGAGGATTAGATGGTTATCACTGTAGGAATTGTTTAGAAAAGGAATGCTGAACACAGAGGAGGACACATCTGTACACACCAAAGCAAAGCCGTAACTCCACATTCTGGTGCTTTGTGTACATAAAGAGAATAGGTGTCCCCATTCACAATTTAAGTAGAGAGACAGCGGCGCATGGCGAGTGCGCCCATAGGCGCGCGCCCAAAAAATATGGTGTGGTCTCATTGCGAAGGGGCCTGATCACACAATAGTACCCCCAATTCAAATTATGCCACACAGTAGTGCCCCTTCATCACATTACCCCCATACTTGTCAGCTCTCCTTCATTGTCAGGGAGACTCCCTGAAGCAGAAGAAATCTCCCTGATTGCACCTTACCCCCATTATGTAGCGGTTATGTAAAGAAAATAAATATATCAGATATATAAATTCAAATGGTATTATCTCTGCCATTTCCCTGCATTGGGTAAAAGCTACAATGATCCCTATGGGATGTAGTTGGCATCTTGGCGTGTGGGATGCCAACAGTCTAAATACCGGCGCCTTAATCCTAACAGCAGTATCCCCACCGCTAGCATCAAGAAGGTAAGTATCGCCAGTTAGGGGAGGGTTACGGTGAGGAGTTAGGGTTAGGCACTAGGCGTAGGGTTAGGCACCGGGGATCATTAGGATTAGGGTGCGGGGAGGGGGAGGTTATGTTTAGGCACTAGAGGGGGGAGGTGGTTAGGATTAGGCACCTCTGGGGGGTAGGTACTAATGGGGGAGGGTTAGGTTTAGGCAAGAAAGGGGGAAACTTAGGTTTAGGCACTAACGGGGATGGTTAGGGTGTGGGGTGGGGAGGGTTAGGGTACAAGAAGGGAGGTTTAGGGGGAGAAGGGTAAGTATACTTACCCGACCCCTGTTGGGATACCAACCATCAGGATGCCGCTGTCGGTATTTTGACAGGAGGCATCCCGACAGCCGGCATTACATACCCATTCCTTCCTATAGATTGTAAGCTTGTGAGCAGGGCCCTCTTACCCTTATGCATGTATGTATGTCTTTTACAACGCAGTATAATGTTAATGTTGATTCAAATTGTAAAGCGCAACGGAATTTGCTGCGCTATATTAGAAACTGTTAATAAATAAAATAAAATAAATAAATAATCTTGCATTGCCAAGATAATGCATATTTGTATGCCCAGCCAGCAGCAACCAGAAACAACCCCTACCCTCCCTGCTTCTCTCATAGAAGATGAGAACATATTGCACCCCTGCAGAGACCACCCTCTTGGCCAGCAAATCTATATTCACTATAAAAATTGGTTAATTTATATAAATATGAGTGCAGGTATATCTGCCTGAAATGTACATAAGAGATCAAAGCAATAAGAGCAAGGATCTAAAACAAGTGAATTGAAATAATAACACAATCAGGTATAATGAGCAAATATAAATGAACAAGTTCCAGTGTTGTTAAGACATAAGACCAGATCTGGTTAATATTTTACATGTACTGTACGGCGTCGGCGTGTGCAGATAGCATCCAACGGGTGTCCATCCATCAGGTGTCTCTGAAGTAGGCTTTGCTCAAAATCCGCCCCCGCCCGCAGTAGGCTTTTTATCTTCATAATCACAAGAGCTGTTAGAATGGCGTCCAGCCAGATTACCCAAGGGCCCCACCCCCGCCGCGCATCCTCATACCTGGCCGCATCATGACATCATTACGCGGCCGCGTAAAGACGTCACTACGTCATGACGCAGCCGCACATAACACCAGGTGGCCCAGCATCTTCCCAGTTCACAGGAGCTGGCTGAATAGCGTGCTGCCGCCCGCTCACCCGCCCAGATTGCAAATGCCCCAATGTGATACTCACATACAGCCGCCGGCCACGTGATGACGTCATGACGCGGCCGCGTCATGACATCATTACAGCTGCGGCACATAGTAAACAAACATGGCGCCGCCCAGGAGGCAGTGCTGGGTAAGCGTGCGCTCGGCCGGACCGGCCCATTTAACCATCGGCCCTTCTGGCATTTGCCAGAAGTGCCTGATGGCCAGTCCGGCCCTGGATGGTATGAATAATTGTGAACTAATTCTGCCCATGCTATATAATACTCCCAATCCGATTGATGAAGAGCTATATAACACCTTAAAATTGTTAAAGGGATTGTTTCATAGGAAGCAGGATAAAGTGCCAAATGTTACTGGAGTGATGTACTGTACAAGTATCCAAATAACAGTGAAATCTTTGTAAAACATAAATCAGCAATACAATTCATGTATATATGAGTTCCTGGTTCTTTAGGGATGAAGAAGTATTTAAGCAAGCCAAGAAGAGTAGAGTGAGATAACTTTCTAGCCACGCCTCACAAGCCTCAATATATCCCTTTGACAAGTAGATGGTAGACCACAAAACCATTCAAGAAAGTAACAGACATTGGGCCTAGGAGCTCATTCAGACCCGCTCGCTAAGATGCATACTCTCGCTGCTGCCGATTGTATGCAGTGTGTGTGCATTGTGTGCATGTGCATACCTTAGCGAAAGTTCACAATGCGTTCGCTCGCTGCGCATAGACAGCCCAGCAGAGTGAGTGACAGGAGAAGCCGTTTGTAGGTGGTAACAGGGGCTGGCCATTAGATATGGGTGAGTGGATGTACAAACGCAGGCATGCCTGAGCATCTCAACAGCGTTTTAGAGGTGTGCATAATTATAAGACAGCATCATAGTACACATCACCTGGCTTGTTTTTACACTGAAGTGCCCGCAGTGCTTGCAACAGGGTATTGTCAACCTCAAGCGCTGCGATAGAATCCGATGTACCAATGTTGCATACACTTCCTGGACATGACGTGCGCAAGTGGGCGTCTTAAAACAGGCTGGTGGGTGTCTGCATACACTATGTGATCGCTAAGAAATACCGGGCGTGCTAATGCATTGCTGTGTGGCAGCACTGCCTACGCAATTTGCATACACATCATGCGAGCGGCTCTGACTCAGGTCCCTATGTTTACATACATCGTCAATGTTTTTAGATCTGCACATATGCAGAATTCACATTGTGCATATGCAGATTCGTGTCTGCTATGTCGCTCGCAGTGCCCCAAATGATTGAAATGCTGCTGGTTTTTGGGGGCAGCAACGAGGCGGCTACAGGCAGTACCACAGAAAATGGGAGCATGTCAGCCCCATTTTCTGTGCTTGCTTAAGACAATTTCTCAGCCATACTTAGAAGCCTGAGGATTACTTCAAATGACCAATGTTCATGCAGATGATCCAATGCTGTGACATCTATTTACACAAGAGCCCTCCTGCAGCTGTAGCATATTATCGCCCAGCCGCTGCATACAAAGATGCAGTAGCTGTGTGATCTGCGATCTTCTCTGAATGAAGCCCTGTGTTATTAATGCTAGGGGGTAAATTTACTAAGAATCGAGTCTGGGGGAGTTTTTGTTTTTTTTTCAACTCAATTAGCTTCACCTAAACTCGGGTGATTTGAAGCTCTTGAGACTCACAAATTTACAAAGTAGGGAGTTTAGCTGAGAGTGAGATGGCCGATGGTGAAGCAGAATGAGATTTCCCTGCCGAGTAGCAGGTTTTGCAGGAGATGACTCACCCGAGATTGCAGTGTCTTCTCTCTGCAAAACTCTCCAGAGCAAGCAGCCTGCACATATCAGTGAGATATGTGTAAGCTACTCGTGTTGTACCTGTAAAAAAACAGGTCAAAAGTGTAAAAAAAAAATGACATTGCCCCCCCCCTAAAGCTTAAACAGCCCCAGGCTTGCCAACCTGTCCTGGTTTCTAAAATTACGGAGAACAAAATGTATAGGGTTCCTCCGTAATTTAGAAACCAACACCAGGCTGCAGGGACAGTCCTGATTTTAAATATAGGGGGGGAAAAAATTGCGTAGGATCCCCCCTATATTTAAAACCAGCACCAGACCCAAAACGGCCGGGCTGTAATGCCGCAGCTTGGAGACCATTTCACCGGGGCTCCAGGTCCAAATCATTATCAGCCCAAGCCAGTCAGACCAAGCCGGGGATCTCAGGGGAGATGGGGACCCCCCCAAAAAGCGGGCCCCCCTCTCCCTCAACCCAGGCTTGGTCTGAAGCCCGGGGTTCTTCCCCTCACCCCTGGAGTGTTGGGTATGGGGGTAATAAAGTGGGGAAATTTAAGTAAACTATTGTATTTTACAGTGGGACTACAGGTGCCACTGCCCTTTGGCACTTGTGGAACTACAAGTACAAGCAGATGGGCAGCACCTTTACCCCCACTGTAAAATAGTTAAAGAAAGACAAAACACACACACCATGCCACGTATAACTTTATTACATACACCTACCCATTCACACATACTTACCTATACCAGATGCTTCTGTCCTCTTCTTAGAATCCGTAATGACTGGTCCTGCAAAAAAGATTTCATACACACCTATATCCTGTAATGCCACAGCCCGGAGACCCTTTAACCGGGGCTCCGGGGCCAAAGCATTATCAGCCCAAGCCGGCCAGGCCAAGCCGGGGATCTCAGGGGACCCCCCCAAAAAAGGGGTCCCCCCTCTCCCTTAACCTCAGGCTTGGTCTGAAGCCCGCAGCTCTTCCCCACACCCCTGGAGCATTGGGTATGGGGGTAATAAAGTGGGGAAATTTACGTAAGCTATTGTATATTTTACAGTGGGACTACAGGTGCCAGCATGCCTGCTTGGGCTGATAATGCTTTGGACCTGGAGCCCTGGTGAAATGGTCTCCGGGCTGTGGCATTACAGCCCGGCCGTTTTGAGTCTGGTGCTGGTTTTAAATATAGGAAGGACCCTACGCAATTTTTCCCCCCTTTATTTAAAACCAGGACTGGCAGTGCAGCCTGGTGTTGGTTTTTAAATTACGGTGAAACCCTACACATTTTGTTCCCCGTAATTTTAGAAACCAGGACAGGCTTGTTAGGCTTTTGGGGGGGGGGACCCTATGTCATTTTTTTTCTGATATTTCAATTTTTTTACTATATTTACAGGCAGAAACATACATGGATCACAGCGATCTGTGTATGTTTCTGCCAAACTCTCAGATCACAGGCAGGTGTATTTTTTTCACGAGTTTTTACAGGAGAGTTTGCCCTTCTCATGAGAGTTTCAAAACTCTCTGCTTGGTAAATTCCAGAATCCTATCTTCACCAGTGAAAAGGTTCTTGAGTTTTGCCGATGGTGAATTGAAGAGAGTTTGCTAACTCTCCAGTATTTTCCCATAGCAAAGGCGATCTCTCTCCCAAGTTTGACATTAGTAAATTTGAGAGTGGGAAAAAATGCCCAAACTCTCCAGAGTTTGCAAACTCTCCCAAACTCTCAGCTTAGTAAATTTACCCCTAGGTGTCTGAACAGTTTTGGGTCAAAGATTTCTTTTAGGTTTTTGAGTGGGTAGAGGCTGTCTGGACTATACAGTAATTAAGGAGGTTTGTCTAACGGAGCCTCCGACTGGGCTTGTTGAATTTGGTGGGATAGATATGGATTCAGTTGTGTGAATGGAAAGGATTTTATATAAATGTCGGTGTACATGAGAACAACTAGGAGAGAGAGAAAACAGCTTTTATATCTTTAGATCCTGGTCTATAAGTGTTGTATAATGAGAAAAACAAAGAATAATAAGTCTGCCTGAAATGTCATCTTTTAGCTGGCTCTAGATTTACAGCGGCTGCGATTCCGACGGTCAGTGTCAGGGTTAGAATTAGGGAGGCCAATCCCAGGTCGTTTTTCAATCCCAGGATTCGGGATTGAAAAACGCTCAATTCTGGCGTTCCAGGGATACTCGGTGTGGGGCTGTGCAACATGACCTCTGATGTCACGATGTGCACAGCAGAGAGCTGGGGCAGCCGGGCAGCCGGGCAGCGTCTGAGCAAGTGCTGCATGTGCTCAGCGCTGCCCCGCATAAAAAAACATCTAAAGAGAGCAAAAAAACCTGCGCTCACTAATCATGGCAATTTTAGGCCAAAATTCCGGGATCCCGACGATTTCATTCCTAGGATTGGCCTCTCTAGTTAGAATTAGGGGTTAGGGTTAGGCACTAGAGGGAGGGTTAGGGTTAGACTGTGGGAGGGGAGGGTTAGTGTCATGCCTTCAGCATAGGGTTTGTTATGATACACTATTTCACATTAGCAGCCCCACCTAGTGGTCAGGACAGCAGCAGCTTAAATCTGATCCATTTTGACCTTTTTAGCATGCCTTAGCAGTCTAGCAATGCATTCTGGGCTAAAGGAGCTGTAAGCAGCCATTTTCCTTTTCACATGGTCCCAGACAGTCATCATTACATATGCTCAACCTGGTACAGCATCCCATGGTGAGTTCTAAGCTTCAACTGTGCCATTATATTGTAGATCAGCTTAGTAAGTAATGCATGTTAGCTGTACTATGTGACATTGCAGCCTGTAATTTGCATACTGTATGTTTCATGTTGTTTGCATATCCCATGTTATGTATATGTTTGCCTTGCATTCCCATGTACATATAGTAATTGTTTTTCATTGTTTGTTTACAGCTTTACCACATCACTTGCCATATCATCACTTATCATCACTCATCACACGTGCACACTTGTTTATATGCATCGATCTGTGTACATCTATGCAAGTTCCTCTATTGAATAATAAACTCAGTTCTTCAGATCACATCTGACTGGATTATTGGATGATAGAGTATTGGTTATGCTGGCTGCTCCAAATTTGTCAGACACTTAGTGCGGGGCAATATAGTTAGGCTGCGGGAGAAGAGGGTTAGGGTTAGGCTGCAGGAAAGGTGGGTTAGGGCAGGGTTAGAGGAATGGTTAGATTACTTACCTACATGCTCGTGATTCCAGCACCAGGATTCTGACCGCCAGCATTGTATGAGCCAGGATCGCTTACCTAACCCCTGCTGACAAATGGTGCTACTTCTTGAAATCCATGTTTGACTGCTGGCAGTTCCTGATCACCTAAAGAATATTGTACTATTTGCCACTCAAAGATTTCCTAGAGAATTAATCACAGGGATTAATATTGTGGGAGTTCCACAGTATTAAAATAGAAAAACACCAGATTTAGATGCTTCAACCTCCACAAAAAGAGATTGCAAAGAATCAAGGGACACAATATTGAGGTTAAGAAAAATGTGTGTGTCAGGATAATTATGAGTATAGTACTCTGCATGAAAAATTAAACCCTTGTGATACTGTAGTAACAGAAAATGTCAGTAGTATGCAGGAAACAACTGCAATATAAATGTGTTTCCCACCTGCAAAGAGAATCTTGTGGTTAGGCAATCCAGGTCTGATACACTGTGGTCAAGAGCTGACAAGGAGGAGGCAAAAACAGGAGGAGAGAATATCCGCACAGATATTGCTATATATATTAGTATATCATTAGTCCTTCCTTATCATGACCAAAAATCTTGGTCCATAATATAACACTGATTCTTCAGTAAAGTGTCTTACAAAAGAGGTGCACCCTGGAATAAATCTCAGTATAGATAGAACAAAAGAAAATAAAAAGTTATTCCTTTATGGGGCACTCAATGACTATTGATCTGCACTGTCTGACTGTATTAATGTCAGCTGTATTGGGGAATTATCATGAATATAAAACATAACTTTTATTAACAAAATATAATAAAATAGTTGTCCATGAAATATAAAAATAGATCAAACAAAAATAAATAATTGTGTTGTCACCAAGTTCCTGTGTTTAATCGATATACTGTAGCATCGTATTAGTAATAATATTAGTAGATTTTCTGGGTGTCTGTAGAACTGGGGACAGATAATTTATTCAATAATCCTATAATGGATAGTATCCCAAGGGTCCACTCCTCTACCTTAGCTTCACCTCATGATCTCATTTAATATAGAAATGGAGCACATGATCATTTGGTCATCCAAAATCGTCCTAAGCATTAGTATAAATGCTGCCCCGATATATGACAAAGATATGTAACAGACTAGTGCTAATTAACACACGTCCACATATACCTGAACTGTCACATAAACAAACGTCCCTTCAGGATGGTTTCAATAGTACCCTCAGGCAGTTTTCTAATTCTACCTAATTGATGGTCAAATCCATATATATATATATATATATATATATATATATATATATATAATGTCAAACCCATATATATGTGATATTTACAGTTGGTATACCATTAAACTTTCACTTATGTGTTTGGTTACTCAAGAGTTAATAAAGTTCACACAGATGGACAAATTTATGGTATGTTGATATCATTTTATGTGGCAGAACAAACTCAGTTCATCCATATATGAAGGGCTATGTAACAGATGTCCTACCGTTAATAGCTGACAAATTTAAATTTTTGTTTCCACCTTAACGGATGTAACAGGGGATCAGGTTTGCCATCTAATTAATATTTATATTAATAGGTAATAGCTCCGGATAGGTCTTATAGGGAATCCCAAAAGTATAGACAGGTTTACACAGAATGACAGAGCTCAGTGCTTCATATTGCATCTAATGCTGCAGTCTGTAGATACAATGTTTCACATAAATGTGCAATAGACACACTCCATCCTGTGTTCCCGCTTAGCTATTCCCGCTGTCTAAAGGTGCCCACACACATAGCGACATTTTACACGATTTGGCCGATTTCGACGAATCGTGACAACGAATCGGGTAAAAAAAGTACAAATCATGAGTTTATACTCACGAGCACGATGCCGATGCGCGTCCCCGCTCGTCGTATATCGCATCTTCTGATCTGCCATGCTGTAGGGCAGATTAGCGAACCATGAACATGATGGAAGCCGATCGTGAGGGTTTTTTTCCTCACGATGAATCGTACGATTCAT
This sequence comes from Taudactylus pleione, assembly GCA_031769625.1. Classification (NCBI taxonomy): domain Eukaryota; kingdom Metazoa; phylum Chordata; class Amphibia; order Anura; family Myobatrachidae; genus Taudactylus; species Taudactylus pleione. The sequence continues at coordinate 12,952,708 of JAUIMM010000137.1, read as the reverse complement.
CACACAATGCTGAATTTGACTGACAGAAGCCTGGACACGCCCCATCACCATCTTGTGCAGCATCGTGTATGGAGCAAGACAGTCGCACTTTGGGAGGCGGGCGGTGGCTGGGTCATGCATTAAGCTCCCACTGCCCACCAATGTGTGCCCCCAGGTAATAAATGCATGACCCAGCCACCGCTCGCCGTATTGAGGCGGACGGTGGCTGGGTCATGCTTTAAGCTCCCACTGCCCACCAATGTGTGCCCCCAGGTAATAAATGCATGACCCAGCCACCGCTCGCCGTATTGAGGCGGGCGGTGGCTGGGTCATGCATTAAGCTCCCACTGCCCACCAATGTGTGCCCCAGGTAATAAATGCATGACCCAGCCACCGCTCGCCGTATTGAGGTGGACGGTGGCTGGGTCATGCATTAAGCTCCCACTGCCCACCAATGTGTGCCCCCAGGTAATAAATGCATGACCCAGCCACCACTCGCTGTATTGAGGTGGGCGGTGGCTGGGTCATGCATTAAGCTCCCACTGCCCACCAATGTGTGCCCCCAGGAAATAAATGCATGACCCAGCCACCGCTCGCCATATTGAGGCGGGTGGTGGCTGGGTCATGCATTAAGCTCCCACTGCCCACCAATGTGTGCCCCCAGGTAATAAATGCATGACCCAGCCACCGCTCGCCGTATTGAGGCGGGCGGTGGCTGGGTCATGCATTAAGCTCCCACTGCCCACCAATGTGTGCCCCCAGGAAATAAATGCATGACCCAGCCACCGCTCGCCGTATTGAGGCGGGCGGTGGTTGGGTCATGCATTAAGCTCCCACTGCCCACCAATGTGTGTAATACATCAAAAAATAAATAAATAAACATGTATTTTACAAAAAATCACCATACATTACATTTAAAAACACACATTATTTAAAGCTGGGAGTCTTCTACCTTTCGGTCTCCAGCTGTTGTGGAACTACAGATCCCAGGATGACCTGCCACCCACCTTTGAAACTGTTTTTAGGGCATCCTGGGATCTGTAGTTCTACCACAACGACAGGCCCAAAGGTGGAAAACCCATACTGTCAAACAAAGAAAAACATTATATTACCAAGCAATAAACACATAACATTCCTGTAAAAGAAAACATGATTAGAATACCATAACAAACCTTTAAAAACCTGTAAAAAAGAAAATATTAAAACATTAAAAATGTGAACTATAACAACATTACATTTAACAAAACTATATACACAAATATTTAAATTAAATTCATTGAAATCCTGCACTCGAAAGACTGTCTGTGGAAGATCAGTTCTTGGAAGTACCACAACAAGTCGCACAAGTTGGCCGCACTAGAGGAACTTTTGGTGTATACGAAAAAATACATATATGATGCAGACCTGAAAACTGTACAGCAAAAGATTCAAAATCTCAGGACAGTGTACATCAAAGAAAAAAAGAAGGTGGATGACTCCAAAAAATCAGGAGCGGCTACAGATGAAATATATACTCCTGCGCTGTGGTACTACCAAATGATGTCATTCATCAGTGAACAAGAGCCTCAAAGGGAATCAATCATCTTGATGTTTGAGCATGAGGGAGATGAGGAGGTTGCAGAAGTCTTGGTAAGTAGTGACACAGTTTAAACCAAAATCCTTAATGTTTTTGTTGTTAAATCCCAAATATCCAATTTATTCAGTAGTTCACAGACAGTCCTCCTGCCATGGTACAGCACCTGGTCCATTGAAATAGGTCATGTACTCCTCTCTCACTTCTTTGGCACGTGCGGTGGATGTTGTTGTAGTTGGTGGTGCAGACACAGATGTCAAATGTTCAATGTCCTCCAGTAGTCCTACATCTTCTGGTCTAGCTGGGACTGGTCCTCGATGAGTAGATTTTCTTTGCAGAAAGTTGTGCAGCACACAGCACGCCATCACGACCCAGTCTATCTTCTCCACATGTAGATTGATGGTGGTGTGGAAAATGCGGAAGCGGTTGCTCATTATTCCAAATGCATTTTCCACAATGCGCCGTGCCCGGGATAGACGGTAGTTGTATATCCTTTTCTCTCTGGTCAGGCCCCTGTGTGCAAATGGCTTCATCACATGTTCATGTAATGCAAAAGCCTCGTCTGCAACGAAAACGTAATTTAGGCCGTGCTTTGTCTGGTCCAGTGAGGGCAGGTTGAGGGTTTTGTTGGCGAGTCTCTGGTAGAAAGCCGTCTTTTTGAAGGACCCCCCATCCGAAGCACGCCCATTCTTGCCGACATCCACAAACAGAAATTCGTAGTTGGCATTCACCACTGCCATGAGAACGATGCTGAAGAATCCTTTGTAGTTGTAGTAGTATGATCCGGTGTTGGCAGGTGGGTTGATGCGGATGTGTTTCCCATCGATGGCTCCTCCGCAGTTAGGGAAATTCCAACGTTGTTCAAAATCTTCCGCGATGCCGGTCCACTCCTCCACAGTGTTAGGAAACTGTAAAAATAGTAAAAAAGGGGTTAAAACATGACTAATATTTTTTATATCTTTTTTCCCTATATAGACTCCCACCCAAGACCCTGATTTAGTATCCACACCGGACCTCAGTCTGCTCGGTGGTGACAGTGATCCGGAGAATAGCACACAAGTGGAAACTCAACTTCCACCTGGACCCTCATCTTCTCAACAACCTCAAAAAAAGAAAAAAAAACAAGGGAGAAAGGAGAATCTTACTGAACGTGAGGACCATTTTTTACAAAATGCAGAACGGCTGCTGCAGAAACCCCCAGATGCAATAGATGATTTCACAGCTCATGTGAACAGCACATTGAGAAATCTGGATATAGATATCCAAAGACATTTTTTAAGGTTAAACTACGACCTGTTGAGTCGCTGTATGAGCAAAAATATCTCAAATTCTACATACATTGCAGATCCAATGCTATTTTCCCCTGCCCCAAATAGGTATGTCCGCCCCCCCCTGCCCAGTTAGATATTACTCCCCCACCAAGCACCCCAAGCACCAGCACCACCTTATGTAATGCTCTGCTGGATGCAGCAGATGAGTCGCCCCAATATACAGAGATGTAAATTTTTTCTTGCTTTTAATATCACCAAATTTTATGATTTCTAATAGGTGCTTGCTGCATGGGATAGGGTGGTGATGACGCCATTTGGACAAGGTCACTACGCACATGGCACAAGTAGACATTGCTTGAAGCCGGGGCCACAATGTGTACTTGTACCATGTGTGTATTGGCCTGTTCAAACTGGCGTCTGACCCACATACAGCCGGCTACCTATTGGGATTCATAAAATTTGGTGATAGTGTTCTTTTGTAAAATTTTTATAAAAAAAGGATATTGCACACAGTTTAGTGCACAATTTCAGTTGCCTGCAGGTCAGTGCACATTGTACTAAAATAAGGCAATTTTTTGCTTTATGTTGAGTAATAAATAAAAATATTTTTTTTTCTTTGCACAAGAAACCAATGTGTGGTGTTTTTTTTTCACTTACCTTGCAATAGTGGTACTGTAGCACTTTTAAGATGGCTTTGCAGGTCTCTGGAATGATGACGCCCAAGGACTGAGGTTAGATGAGTGTCCCAAACTTTAGGTCTTCCAGTGACCTTCCTGTAGCCAGGTACCTTAGGGTAGCCACCAGTCTGTCTTCAGCAGGGATTGCCCTCCGCCACCTTGTGTCCTGTCTCTGGATGTGGGGGGTCACCAGATGCAGCAATTCTTGGAAGCTGGCGTCATCCATGCGCAGGTAGTTCCGATAGTCGTCTGGGTTGTTCTCCTTGATCTCCATCAGCAGGGACATGTGAGAGCGGGTATCCCTTTGTAGCAGCCACTCCTTGGTCCAGCATGCTCTCGTCCTTCTTCGCTGGGCCCTCTTCCTAATCTCCCGGACCCCAGCTTCAGCGACCAACACTCTATACTGATAGGGACGCATCAGTACAGAATTCAGGAACAGGATAGAATGCAGGTAGGTAGCATACACTTGCAGGTAGAATAAACTTTGTAAAAGGCAAGCCAAATACAAAGAGCACAGTAGCAATGTACAGGACTCAGCAGGAATACACCTAGCCTCATCTAGTAGCAGAGCAGAATGTACACAGAGTTTAAAGGGTGCCTGCTTTTTATACTCCCTAGATAGCCCCTCCCATTGTTATGGCTATTTAAATTTCCCACCAATAGTCAAGAGCCTGTTTTATTTTTTTTTTAAACTCACGATTTGTTATGGCCAATCTCACGATGCGTATGATCCGATAGATCGTGAGATCGTAAGACAGATTGGGTGTCTTTTTTCCAAAATCGTGATCACGATGGCAAGGGAGCTCCCGTGAAAGTTCATGAGGAAATTGGCCATAAAATTGTATCGTGAGGACATTGGTATGTGTGTGGGCACCTTAACAGACACCCTCTGATCACAGTGTAATGTACATAATCTTGGTGATTACAACGAACATTAAACATAGTACACGCTAGATAGCGTGCACCGCGTGTCTCCTGATGCGCGTTTCGCTTCAACAGCTTAATCATAGGATCAACCCATTTCACGGGTTGACAGCTCTTTTATTCCAAAGTTGGCCAATCGCAGTTGTATTCAGGTTGATGGACCTCCTCAGTATCCAATCACCATTATTCTCAGTGAGTGACTGTTATTTCAACCAATAGGAGCAGCCTGTCAGCTCTCCTATTGGTCGTGAGTTCTATATAGGGATTTCTAATAGTAAACAGACAATTTTTACTATGTTATGAGAATTACATATGTCAAAAATTGATTGCTTCGAGCTTGAGTGAGCAAATCCATATTACTATCACGTAAGTACACAATAGATCCAGTATACTCTAAAACACAAACTCCTCTATATCTAAGTATCGATCAACATTACTCTCCTATTTTACATCATTGAGAAGTATTATGAGACAGTTAATTGGAGCTTCAATAAACAGTGCTACATCAGAATCAGAAAAACCATGTCTAAGTCCTCGCAATGTATATCTCCTCTATATCCTAATAATTCACAAAACAGAATCCGGATATTGAATGAATCTTCTATATATGTAGATTAATAGATATATTAGTGATCTATTCCAATATATATATATATATATATATATATATAATGTAGCTGTACCTACTGAAATAATAAGATTTGTGCAAAAAATAAAAAGAATACTATATATAATATATACACAAGTTTTAAGTGATATCTAAATGTGATATGATAATATAATAAATATAATATTAGTGTATAAAAATAATATTATTATAATAAAGTGAATAGCATTCTTAATAGCAAATGCTCTAAAGAGAATTCCATATAGGAGCTACTCATATTAATACAACGTGAATCTTTCATCAAAAGTTGCCAAGATTATCCCTATCCTACAACAACGGACTGAAAAGGAAACAATAAATGAAAAAGATGATAAATGAAAAAAATTAAATAAAGAGAAAAAAGGAGAAGAAGGAAAGAAAGAGAGGGGGGGGACAGGTAAGTTCTTATCCACTACTGCCCGCATTTAATTCTCCTCTTCATCTGCTGTTTAAATAAATGTCATGTATAACCATTATTAATACTGTTCATCACAAATTTATAACACCTATAATACTACTGTACCATGTGTAAAACAAAAACACCCTAATTATCCGAGTTCAATGCAGTGAATATTGAATAACTATCGTGAACAAATTGTGTATTAAGTAATAAATATGAATAATTAACTAATAGAATCACTATATAATAAATAGTGAATTAGTGAAAATAGTGTGTTACACTAAAGTGATAAAAGTGAAAATAATAAAAATACAAAAATAAAAAATACTCAAAATAATAACGAACCTAAACAAGTGAGATTAGTGCATACAAAATATATTTCAATGTATTTGATGACACTTATAATAATCTCTCTATAAATATACATATCTTATGATAACTACCTATAGGAAAGCACCATAATAAATTTGCTCATTCAAACCCTTTGGATGTAGGTCTCAGATTAGAAAGATCCAAAAACTTTCTTATAATTATTCAATAATTCTTGTGTTATATTTCCACCTCTGATGCCCAACTTTAGTTGTCCAATACCAAAAGCTTTTAAGTTGTTAGGACTTCCTTGGTGGACATCAAGGAAATGTTTAGCAACCATAGTAAGTTTCTTAAACCTTTTCTGATCCGTCTTCCCATTCCTTATCGTACCCACCTCCTCCAAAATCCTCTGTTTTAGGGGTCTAGTTGTCATCTCTATATATTTCTTATCACAGGGGCATATGATACAATAAATTACTCCTGGGGAGTTACAGTTGTTAAATTGGCGTATTTTATGGGTCTTACGATATTTATCACAAAACTCTGTAGTCTGTGACATATCTTTGTCATCTATCGGGGCAGCATTTATACTAAAGCTTAGGACGATTTTGGATGACCAAATGATCATGTGCTCCGTTTCTATATAAAGAGAGATCATGAGGTGAAGCTAAGGTAGAGGAGTGGACCCTTGGGATACTATCCATTATAGGATTATTGAATAAATTATCTGTCCCCAGTTCTACAGACACCCAGAAAATCTACTAATATTATTACTAATACGATGATATATCGATTAAACAAGGGAACTTTATTTTTGTTTGATCTATTTTTATATTTTTATATTTCGCAGACAACTATTTTATTATATTTTGTTAATAAAAGTTATGTTTTATATTCAGGATAATTCACCAATACAGCTGACATTAATACAGTCAGACAGTGCAGATCATTAGTCCATGAGTGCCCCATAAAGGAATAACTATTTCTTTTCTTTTTGTTCTATGTATAAGGAGGCAAAGCAAGTCCAGGAATTCGCAATTTAGCATAGCAGATCGAGAGGTATTCAGTGGAAGTCAAGAGTCAGTAACAGGTGTCAACAAGGCACAAAAGAAAGTCACCTTGCACTGAGTGCATGTGTCTGGTCCATAACATCTGGTCAACTTCATGACAGCGCATCTAAGTTTATGGGGTCCATATCTGATACTGAAAGTCAATCCTGTTTCTGAAGGTTATATCTGATTCTTAGGGCCCATCATTTTAGCCAAAGCAGAAGTTAGGGTAACTAACATTGGAATTTGTAATGAACAGCCTATAGCAGTGGTCTCCAAACTTAACTGGGGTGGTCTCATACTCCTGAAGAAGCTGGGTGGTCTTCTTTACCCAGTGAAATGCATTGAGACCCCTCTGTACTCCTGTAATACTGCTGGACTATAATTTGGACTCTGCTCTACTCCTCCTGGACCCCTTTGGCATATACTGGAACTTTCCATGTGGATTGATTACACAGCTCACAAAGTGCTGCATTTGGAATGCTAAGGACTGTGCTGGTGATTTACACACCACCTCATGGTAATTAAGTGTTGCCTTCATATATCTATTAATCTGTATGGGACGTATTGGAGGTTGTCCTAGGTCCAGCTGTTCATTACACAGGAATAGACATTCATTTATCTTGTTCTATTGTGAACTTTTATTCATTCATTTTTTATTTGAGGTATTTGTTTTTTAAATAAAACTTTGTGGTTTATATTACACCATCCATCTTATTTAGCGCTTGTTTTGTGTATATATTTAACTGGGGTGGGAGCTACTTCAGAAAAATGAGACGCCTGGAAGAGCAACATTTTATTTTTGAAAACTAAAAGCTGGCTAATAACCAAATTTTTAATAGAACAACAATGCATGTATTAATACAGTGATAAATATCACTATATTAATAAATGCATTGTTGTTTTTCTATGAAAAATTTGGTTATTAGCTAGTTTTTAGTATTCAAAAATAAAATGTGGAGAGCTGGCAGTGGGGAGCAGGGTGCTGCTGGATGGATTGTACAGGCCGAACAGTGGATTAGCAGGCCCCACACCCTCTTTCAAAGTGCTCTGTCACTTCTATTGTGCAGCGATGCGCCTGCAGAAAACAGCCTGGGGAGAACACAGGACTCGAACCACCATCCTTACTGCCGCGAGCTACCGGTAGCTCGTGAGCGATGGGTTGGCGACTGCTGGCATATAGTAATTGTTGAAAGCTAAAAAATTATTAATTCAATTTAATTTTTTTTTGCTGAGGCTAGTCTGATAGAGCGGGCCCCCGGGCCTGTGACAACAAGTGTTTTGCAGTGTTCTCCCCAGAATTTTTTTCTGGCCGGGTGGGGGCCTTTGCAATTATGCGCGCGCCAGGAAAAGGGGTATCTCCCGACAGGTCTCAGGCTGCTCCCCCACTGGCTCTCAGTCAAAAGTGCCCATTATGCAGTGCCCCCTGTAGTTATCCCCATATGCAGTGCCCAGAGCCAGATTAAGGTCCACATGGGCCTGGAGCTGAAATTTGCGATGGGCCTATTTTATGCCAGTGCAGGGGATGTGACTAAAGCTGGGGCAGTGGAGCTACAAAAAAAAAAAGTTTATTTCTTTTGCGTGAAAGTGTGTGTACTGTATAGAGATTTAGTTATGTGACCGGCGGCCGCAAGACCGCTGGTCACAATCCTGACGGCAGAATGCTGGCTAGGGATTCATGATAGGCGTCGAAATACCGACACCTATAATAATCCCGACGCCGGAATCCAGGACGACATGTGCCCGAATTAAGTAGGTCCGGGGCGCCCGTCCTGTTAGGCTCGGGGGTTAAGGTTAGGTTTATGGCATTTAACGGGGTTAGCATTAGGTTTTTGGGGGGAGAGGTCAGGGTTAGGCACTCCTAGGGGGGAGGGTTAGGCACCCCCCATGTAGAGGTTATGGTTAGGCATCCCCCCCGTGGTGTTAGGTTTAGGGAGCAGTAAGGGGGGGTTAGGGTTAGGCACTAGGAGGGAAGGTTAGGGTCAGGCACCACTAAGGGAGGGTTAGGGTTGGGAGGGGGGCAGGGGAGGTTAAAATTCTTGCCACCGGCATTTCAATCCCATTCCCCTGTATAGTCTGCCTTTCCTTGAGTGCAAAAAAATCTAAAATTGTTCACTGTTTAGTACCATATTTCTTTAAGTGTTCATCCCAGATGGGGTACGGAATGCCAGGCGCTCGTGATCCTGGCAGTCAGAATCCCAACGCCGGCATCCAGACAGGGTTAGGATACTGACACCTGTCGGTCAGTATCTTAACCCTCCCCCTCTCCTTACCCCTCCCTCCCCGCAGCCTAAACCTAAACCTCCCCCATTCAGCCTAAACCTAATCCTCCCCCACACAGTCTGAACCTAATCTCCCCCCCCCACAGCCTTAACCTAACTCACCCGCAGCCAAACCCACCCCCTAGTGACTAACCTTAAGCTCCCCTAACCTTCCCCCAAACCCCAATAACTGTCAAGTGCGGTCGCGGGGGGACTGCAGACTATGCGGGGGACTTGCCTACTCTTGCGGGGTGCCGGGAGCGGCACCCGATTTTCGGGAGGTCCTTGACAGTCTCGGGAGAGTAGGCAAATAGGTTACAGATAGGATAAATATGTCATATATATATATATATATATATATATATATATACTGTGTATATATATATATATATATATATATACACTGTATATATACAGTAATACACACACACTCATACACAAACAGTCCCTTGGTAAAATTACACACACGCACATACATTCATGCTCAGGGTGAGATCGAACACACACAGAGCAGCACTAGATATTACACTGACCTGTAGGATGCATTGAACGGTGATAGATGTCCTCAGTCCTCATGCCTGTATTTCTAGTGACCGCATTTGTCTCTGTAGCTCAGCCTCTGCGGCTCTATTTTTCTCATTTCACTGACATCATTTCACTCACACAGTGTCCACTGAGTCTGAATTCCAGTTGCTGCAGAGGGAGGGAGAGGCAAGTGGGCGGGGCTTTGGATGGCCGTGGGTGAGCAGGGCTTATTCCGGCGGGTGGGCGGAGCTATGTCAGGCAAAGGCAAATGGCCTTCAGGGGTGTGAGAAGTGAATGGGATGGGCTTTAGATGGCTAGGAAGTGGATAGGCAGGGCTCACCAATGCCGATGATGGTGACTGTTGACAGGAGTATTTTTTTTTTTCCTGTGCGCACTGGCTATACTACAGCAGATGCTCTGGGCCTATTTTCATGGGGGGGCCTGGGGCTGTAGCTCCACCTGCCCCATTATTAATCCGGCCCTGGCAGTGCCCCCTGTATTTGTGCCCTTTATACAATGCCCCCTGTAGTTTTCCCCTTTATGCATTGCCCCCTGTAGTTTTGCTTTGTCCTTATGCAGTGCCCTTAGGCTGAAATAGTGCCCCTATGCAGTGCCCCCAGGCTGAAGTAGTGCCCCGATGCAATGCCTCCAGACTGGCCCTTTATGCAATGCCTCCAGACTGGCCCCTTATGCAGTGTCCCCAGGCTGGCCCCTTATGCAGTGCCCCCAAGCTTAAATAGTGCCCCTTATGCAGTGCCCCCAGACTGGCCCTTCATGCAATGCCCCCAAACTAGTCCCAGACCCAGCCCAGAACTTACCTGAACATGCTCGGCACTCCCACTCCCACTGCCTCGCTCTGACTGTATCTAACTAGATCCAGCAGGTGCGCAGGGCAGGCTCCTCACGTTGCGGGTGACGTCATGACATCACCCACGCAGTGCATCACTGGGAACGCTTGCCTCTGAAGTGAACAGAGTCTTCTTTAGCCTCCGGTCACATCAGAGGCCAACATTCCATAGCAGGGGTCGGAGGCAAGGGTGACCGGGAATGCGGCTGGGGAAAGTGCTGGGCAGTAGGCTGTTTCTGCCAGGCGATGCGCCCGCAGAAACATCCTGGGGAGAACATAGGACACAAGCCACCATCCTTACTGCCGAGAGCTACCGGTGGCTCGCGAGAGACGGGTTGGCGACCGCTGGCCTATAGTAATTGTTGAAAGCTAAAAAATTATTAATTTAATTTACATTTTTTTTTGCTGAGGCCAGTCTGATAGAGTGTGAACTTTTCCTAGATATAACCATGAGCTGGTAATTGCATAGGAAAGAAATGGAGCTTCAGTAACTTCCTAAATACATTTCTCTATTTTAGTATACAAAGAATTTTCTCTGAGCTTGGTCAACACTAAACAGACATGATTACAATGTTCCATCAAGGAAGATGAGGATATCAATATTTCATCAAGATAAATTGCTACAAAGTTTCCTACACATTGTCTGAAATTTTTTTGATAAATAGCCAGAGTACAGCAAAGGCCAAATGGTTTGACACCATTTTCATTAACACCCATCTCTAGTGTTAAAGACCATTTTCCTTTACGCCTACTGTCTGACACGTATAAAATTATATACTCTTCTGAAATCTAACTTGGTGAAGATTTTAGCTTCCTGTATTTCGTAGAATAGGTCAGATACAAGGGGTATATTTATTCTTAACTGTAATTTTATTCAAACCTCGAAACCTCAATACAAGGGTGGAGAATTCCATAAAACTATATTTAACCTTGTACTCATTATATTTCTGCATAACCTTACTTGGGCAAAACATAGAGTAAAAGTTTTCCATGGGGCAATGTGTTAGGTAACAGGATCTTTGGTCAGGTCTATGAGGCGATATTATATCAGCACATTTTGACAAAACATTGACCTCTCTGTGGGGCCTATGCATCATCAGAGGCCATATGGCCTGCGATGATTAAGGAATGATCTCGCTGCGAGGGATACTTAAGTATCCAACTCGCAGTGGAGGTAACTTGACACCGGAGCAATTCATCATTGCTCTGGTTCGGGAACAGCTGCTCCGAAAATCAGTTGTCCCTGCAGTTAGTATTGCAGATACAGAAGTAGCTACGTTACTTACCTCCTCTCCGTTGTCCCGGCTACACATGCGTGACCCGAGGTCACACATGCGCAAAGCCGCCAGGGAGGTAGTGAGGAGGCGGCGGAGGAATCCTTAGGATCCCATAGGAAGGAGCAGGGATCCGAAAACAAGGGGCGTCTGAAGTTGGCGCTTGTCCTCGGGAGCAAACTCTGAAAACTTTCATTTTTTGAAGTTTGCTGAGTATCAGGGGGTCCATTTAGGACCCCTGATTATGAATAGCACGGTAACCTAAATATGCGGAATCTAGTGTTTCCACATGGTTACCGTGCCATTTATCGGTTGATGAATAGGCCCATGAGTCTTTTTATACAATCCCCACAACCTCATGGATAAAGTGAATGAAAGATAACACTGAGCTGTGGGAATGTATAATAAATGCCCAAGCCTGAGGAACTCAAGGATGGTAAATCATTTTTCCCTCTCGTTACTCCTCTGTCCCCACATTTTGAGGATTTAACTGCAAATAACATAAAGCAACTACACAGACTTATACAAGAACCTGTACCTAAGAATCATACACCTATGCACATAAGACTTAGGACCTGATTCAGACCTGCTCGCTAGATGAGATCACTCGCTCCCAGCACACGCCCAGCAAGGCAGGCGATTGCACGGCAAGGCATTAGCTCGCCCACTATGTCTTGGTGAGCGATAACTTTGTGTATGCAGACGCCCACCAGCCATTCATATGACGCCCGCTTGCGCACGTCATCTCCTGGAAGAACATGAAAACATTGGTACATCGAGCACCATCGGATGTGCTTGCAGCGCTTGAGGTTGACTACACCTGGCCGCAAGCACTGCGATCACTTCGCTACCTGTTAATTATGCACGCCTATGAAACAGCGTTGAAACACACAGGCACTCCTGCGTTCGTACCTCCACTCCCCCGTTTCTAGTGGCCTGCCCCTGTTACCACTCACAAACGGCCTCTTCTGTCACTAATTCAACTGGGCTGTCTATGCTGGGCGAATGAGTGCATCCCGATCTGTCGCAGTGGTTTGCGCACACGCATTGTGATGCAAATTTCGGCCAGCTACGAGCGATCGCATCCTAGCCAACGGGTTTTGAATCAGGTACTTAGCCAGGTTTATATGAAGCTATAGTAGGACCGTGATGAGATTTGGGTGTCAGAAATAGGGACAGCCTTCTGAACATCACTACTCATCCACAGTGTTTGGCATAGCTTGTATTGTGTTACCCATGTAAGGATGTATTGTACATTATTAAATATGAGTTGTACAGACTGCTAATATTATGTAAGCATGCCTTCTGTTTGTGTACTGCAATATGTCTAGTGGCCATTGTGTTTATACACAGGCAGACATGTGGCTGGATCCACACTAGGTGCCTGCAGTTGTGGACTGGGGGAGGTCCAAGGGCAGGCTCGGGTAAATGATAATGTGAGAGGGGTTTAAAAGGACACATACACATGGCAAAAGGGTTTTTTTTCCTGGACAGTGGTGGATTACTCCTCTTTTTGGACTGGTTGCAAGGCAGCAATGTTTCGACCACACGTGGATTGTGAACCCTCCATAGACTTTGCTACTGTGTGTACCTACCAAAAGTGGGAACATGTTGAACTCAGTCTCTACCATGTAAATAGAGGAGTGAAGAGTGTGGCTCATCAGCTAGGAATCTGCTTCAAAGTGACTGGGGAGGTATAGTGGTGTGAAATGTTCTGTATGGAGAACCCTATGAATTGTAACATTTTTGCTATTATCTTGTGCTGTGTGTATTTATGTATAGTGATCTGTAGGCACTACTCCAATAATCAGACAGGAAGATAACATCACCGAGTAAACAGATAAGTATCTTTTACACACATTGTGATATTGGGTCAGTTTGTCAATATTAGCAACTAGATGTATCGCTGTGTGTGTTGTCAGTTTTAAAAATGGTCATAGGAGAGACTCCGAAAGTTATTTTACTTTGGTTACATTTATTCACTTATACTGGTGAGAGAAAGCATTCCATGTGACTAGAAGCAAAACATATGAATACGTTTCTGTGCCCCTGATTCATGACTACAAAACTGAAAAAGAATAGCTTAAATATACCGATCATCAAAAATTCAAACTGTCACATGCAATAATATAGCACTATAACATTCAATATATATACATCACAAGAAACATAATTATACACCCAGAGCTACAGTATCAGGAGACTTAGCAAAAATATGCTTCTGTGGGAAGAATTATTAAAGCAACTAATTTCTGGGAAACATGATTGAATACTTGGAAATAGGCCGCACTAAGAGCTGCTTTGGAGCTGACCCATAAGGCATTGTGCAGCCTGTATTATAAAGTATTACAATTTGCTTTTTTACAGCAAGACAATTGAAGAGTAATGACAGCAGCCAGTGCTGCGCTGCTCAGGGACGTGTTCTATGTTTTCTAAACTCACCCTGCAAGAAAAATAGACTGTACTGAGTAGTAATGCATAAATTGTAAACCCCCCCAGAGATTTTCCCTGTTTAAAACATCCCCCTAATAACGCTCTGCAAATTTATAGCATTAGCTTTGATTGAATGTGAGTCCAGCATTTAAAGTAGCAAAGGTTAGAAAGTAAGGTTTGCAGGGTATTTTGAATTACTTATGTTGCTTCCCTGGCAGCACCAAAGGTATAATGGTTAGCAATACTGCCTTACATCACTGAGGTTATGGGTTTGATTTCCACCTTACCCCTAGCTGTGTGGAGTTTGTATATTCTCCCCGTGTTGGCGGGTACTCTGTTTTCCTCCCACAACCCAAAAATATGCTGGTAGGTTAATTGGCTTTTGACAAAAAATGAATCCTAGTGTGTGCTTGTACATGTGGTAGGGAATATAGGGCCTGATTCAGAGCCGCTCATAAGCGGCCGCTCGTTCGTTCCGAGCGATGTTTTCACAACTACGCATGCGTACGGATCGTAATACGCATGCGCGAACCAGTCAGTGCGGCCGAAAATCGTTTGTTCGCTAAATAGCGAATGCCTGCTATTTTGGGTGACAGGAGGAGGCGTATGTGGGTGGTAACAGGGGAAGGTGCTTGAAAACGGGGAGTGGAGATCCAAACGCAGGCGTGCTTAAAGGTCAAAACGGGCGTTTTATGGGTGTGCATAATTAATACAGCAGCGTCATTGACCACGTCACTGGGTTATTTTATAGTCAGAACTGCTCGCAAGATTGCGGTAGGAAAAACCAACCACAAGAATAGCAAGCAGTTCATACGCTGGTCGATGTACTCGATTAATCTAATAAATAGTGGACATGACGTAGGATGCGAGCAGCCAGGGGGCGTAGTTTTCCAAAAAACGACCGCATGTTTGGTTCGCTCGTTGAGACCTAGAGGCGTGAACAGACCGCAAAGAGCGAACGGTTCATTTGTATAGCCACCCCTTTTTTCAGAACGAGCGAGCGCAAATAGCGGCCGGCTCTGAATCAGGCCCATAGACTGTAAGCTCCATTGGGGCAGGGACTGATGTGAATGGCCAAATATTCTCTGTGAAGTATGTGTGGGTGTGGTATAAGAGATAGACAGTAATTAGATAGACCCCAGATGTTAGACAGTCAATAGGTCGACAGGTATAAAAGGTCGACAGGTACAAAAGGTCAACATACTAAAGGTCGACATGTAAGAAGGTCGACATGTACAAATGGTCGACAGTGTCAAAAGGTCGACATGAAAATGGTCAACATGAAAATGGTCGACACATTATTTTTTTGTTTTTTAGCCCTAATCTTCACCCTAACTCTAACCCTAACCCTCCCCTTGGTGCCTAACTCTAACCCTCCCTCCTGATGCCTAAACCTAACCATCAGGGTAGGTGCCTGACCCTAACCGTCCCTTCTAGTGCCTAACCCTAACCCTCCGGTAAGTGTATAACCCTAACCATTGGGGTAGGTGCCTGACCCTAAGTTAGGGTCAGGCACCTACCCCAATGGTTAGGCTTAGGCACTTACCAAGACGGTTAGGGTTAGGCACCAGGAGAGATGGTTAGGCACTTACTGGAGGGTTAGGGTTAGGCACAAGAAGGGACGGTTAGTAACCGTTGGTAGTGCAGGTATTTCTTCTCACGTAGTTAGTCTATCTAGAAGATAGCAACATTAATTGGTACAATAAAAATTGGTGCAATAAAAATTGGTACCATAAAAATTGGTACAATAAAAAATGTGACACAATACATTGATACAATTTACAACTGGGTGTAAAAAAGAACATAGAATCATCTATTCCAGGGATTTATTTTCACGTAATTAGTCTATCTGGAACATAGCAACATAAATTGGTAAAATAAAAATTGGTACAATTAAAATTGGTACAATAAAAATCGTAACATAATACATGTGTTACGTTTTTTATTGTACCAATTTAATTATTATTCCTAATATTATGTTCATATGATATTGTATGGATTGTATAATGGAAACATTGTATTATTGTATTTGTATTTTTATATGCGTTTATATGCATTTTTATATGCATGCATATGTTTTATATGTGCTTATATGTATAAATGAAAAATGTCATGAATTAATTTAATGTAATGAGATAATGCTGTGCTGCATATTTTTTATTGGTTCCTGAGTCCTATTTACCTGCCCTCTACAGATCACCAGCCAGCCTCCTGACGAAGTCCTAGTGACGAAATGCATAGGGGCGTGGCCCGGTGATGTCTTTCTGTGGTTAGTGCTCTGGTGAAGAGGTCCTGGAGATGTTCAGGACGCCAGCCGGGAGCACCTTTCCATTACTCTGCTGTCAAACTCTGCGGTGGTTAACCGCTTGTTGTGGTAAGCACGCCCTGCTTGTTTTTACTTGCCAATAAATTTTATCTTGTTAATGCACGATGTGGCGCCCCCGCATTCTTCTGTTTCATTTTTAGATACTTCCCGACTGGATTCAGGTAATTACGGGGAAGACGCCGGGCTACAATATTACGGTGTCCAGTACTGTGATACGTGTATGAGACATTCTGTTACTATATTCTTTCACCTGTTGTGCAAGTGGAATTCAGACAGGTATCTTTGGGTTATTTGTCAAAATCTTTGCAATGACTTTATATATATTTTTCATATACAGTATATATTAGGGGTGAGCGGGTTCGGATTTCTGAAATCTGAACCCCCC
This sequence comes from Taudactylus pleione, assembly GCA_031769625.1. NCBI lineage: Eukaryota > Metazoa > Chordata > Amphibia > Anura > Myobatrachidae > Taudactylus > Taudactylus pleione. The sequence continues at coordinate 12,935,826 of JAUIMM010000137.1, read as the reverse complement.
GAGCCCCCCCGATCCGAGGCCGATCCGAGTCAGGCTCGACTTTTCCCCCCTGACTCGGATCTGAAATCGAGGCAAAACGTCATCATCCCGCCTTCCGGGTCTCACAGGTTTTGGATTCTATATAAGGTACCCGCGTCGGCGCCATTTTCTCACTCGGCTGTGGACAGTGAAGAGGGAGGGTAGGAGTTAGTGCTGGCTGGGCTGTGTAGTGTAGTGTAGTGTAGTGCAGTGTAGTGATGTGCTGTGCTGTGCTGCGCTGTGCTGCTGTTGTCCATAGGGGCTGTGTCTACTCCTCCAAAGTCCATAGGGGCTGGCTGTGTTGTGCTGTGCTGCTGTTGTACATAGGGGCTGTGTCCACTCCTCCAAAGTCCATAGGGGCTGGCTGTGTTGTGCTGTGCTGCTGTTGTCCATAGGGGCTGTGGGCCTGATTCAGAGCCGGACGCTCTGACCAGCGTCTATGTTCTTTTTTACACCCAGTTGTAAATTGTATCAATGTATTGTGTCACATTTTTTATTGTACCAATTTTTATGGTACCAATTTTTATTGCACCAATTTTTATTGTACCAATTCATGTTGCTATGTTCTAGATAGACTAACTACGTGAGAAAAAATACCTGGACTACCAACGGTTACTAACCGTCCCTTCTTGTGCCTAACCCTAACCCTCCAGTAAGTGCCTAACCCAGGGCTGCCATCAGGGGGGGACAGCCGGGCCTGGAGTCCCGGGCCCGCACACTCAGACAAAGAGGGAGGGCCCGGCTGCTCCTACAACTGGGCCAGCAGCAGAACTCCGTTCGGGCAGTGTTTAGCCTCTTCGGAGCGTGGCTGTGTTCATGTGCAGAAGCAGGGCTGGAGCGTTCTTGCTACAGCCCTGCTTCTGAACATGCGCAGATGCTCTGAAGAGGCTGACCAGCTTTTCTGCCCATCTGATTGGCTACAGGTGCCAGGTGCCCTCCATGTCCTGCCGTCCGCACCTATCTGTTCCTGCTGACTTCCCTCCTGCCGCCCACACCTATCTGTCCTGCTGACTTCCCTCCTCTGGCGACAATGACAGCGCCACAACACTGGGGGACCCCAAGGAAAATGCCAGGCTGCCGGGGGAGAAAATATGTATGGACTAGTATACAAGGTGAGGGGGGAGAGAATATCAAACTTATAGGGAGTGGGGCTGAAGAGTTGTTCTGAGGGGTCAAAGGCTATATAAATATATTTATGTGTGTATGTATATATATATATATATATATTTATGTATATATATATTTTTTTTAATGTATGTGTATATATATATATATATAATTAACCACATTGACTCCCAGGAATGTATGCCCAGGTACCCTCCACACAACAAACTTGTGAAAATATAAACCAGGACTGTTAGCTCTCTTAGGACTTATGCACATCATTAAATAATGCTATAAGCGGCTCCTTTGTTCTGACATTTCGGTTTTAATCCAAAGCTTTATCCATATCGTCGGAGCAAAGCAGCCGCTTATAGCATAATTTATTGATGTGTATAAGTCCTAAGAGAGCCGACAGTCCTGATATATATATCTATTGACAGGATTAACCACCCTCGGTTACCAGGTGGGTGGGCGAGTATTACACTCTGACCTGAAGCAGGATCAATGAGACACCACCCCAATTAGGGCTGCTTACAGAAATTTCCCGGGCTGGGTGGGGGGGGGCCCTGCCTATTTTTTCAGTCCCGGGCCCCACGATTTGTGATGACGGTCCTGGCCTAACCCTAACCATCTCTCCTGGTGCCTAACCCTAACCGCCCTCCTGCCTGAAAATGGAGCGGCCTCTTGGAAGCTCGCATAGCTGTGGGTTACCACTCACAGCTTATGCGAACGTCCATGATGATGATGATGTCTTGACCATCGCGACTATCGGGCTTGCAATGAGACCCTGCGGTAGGGTCTCGCTGCCGCAAGCCCTGGAGTGATCTTGGCTCTATCAGAGCCAAAATCACTCCCACTGACATCACTAGTGATGTCAGTGGGGCCGGACCCAGACCATAGGCGTCCCATGGGAACGCCTCCATCTGGCAACCACGCCCCCGGCACGCGCACCAAAGGGGGTGTGCTGTCAGTCACCATCGACAGCACACCCCCTTTAGTGCGAGACCCATAACAACGGCTTGCCCATCGTTATTCGGGTCTTGCGCATGCGCATGACGGATCTCCCTCGGTCGTGCGCATGCGCATTTGGGTACCATCGACCCGCTTGCGAGTGTCCTGCGCTCGCAAGCGGGTCTGAATGAGACCCTGTGTCCCCTCCTCCAAAGTCCATAGGGGCTGGTTGGACTGTGTTGTGCAGTCAGTTGTCCATAGGGGCTGTGTCCACTCCAAAGTCCTGTGCAGTGTCCCAGTCCTAAAGGGGTGCTGTAGTGTTGTCCAGGGGGTGCTCTGTCCATCAGAGGTGCTCCCCCCAAGTGCAAAAAAAATAATATTTTTTCTGTGTTTGTGAATTGTGTGCACTGTGGCTGCACGTGCATCAACAAAGGAGCAGCGCCAAGCGTGCACCTGTGTCCCATAAGTAAAGGGCTGGCTGGCTTGTCCATTAAAGGGTGCTGTAACCCCCAAAGTGCACTCCAAAAAAAATAAAAAATATATTTTTTTGTGTTTGTGAATTGTGTGCGCAGAAGCCGCACGTGCATCAACAAAGTAGCGCCAAGCGTGCGCCTGTGTCATAGGTAAAGGGCCGGCTGGCTTGACCATTAAAGGGTGCTGTAACCCCCAAAGTGCATTCCAAAAAAATAAAAAAATATATTTTTTTGTGTTTGTGAATTGTGTGCGCAGTAGCCGCACGTGTATCAACAAAGTAGCGCCAAGCGTGCGCCTGTGTCATAAGTAAAGGGCCGGCTGGCTTGACCATTAAAGGGTGCTGTAACCCCCAAAGTGCACTCCAAACCAAATAAAAAAATATTTTCTGTGTTTGTGAATTGTGTGCACTGTGGCTGCACGTGCATCAACAAAGGAGCAGCGCCAAGCGTGCGCCTGTGTCCCATAAGTAAAGGGCCGGCTGGCTTGTCCATTAAAGGGTGCTGTAACCCCCAAAGTGCACTCCAAAAAAAATTAAAATATATATTTTTTTGTGTTTGTGAATTGTGTGCGCAGATGCCGCACGTGCATCAACAAAGTAGCACCAAGCGTGCGCCTGTGTCATAGGTAAAGGGCCGGCTGGCTTGACCGTTAAAGGGTGCTGTAACCCCCAAAGTGCATTCCAAAAAAATAAAAAAATATATTTTTTTGTGTTTGTGAATTGTGTGCGCAGTAGCCGCACGTGTATCAACAAAGTAGCGCCAAGCGTGCGCCTGTGTCATAAGTAAAGGGCCGGCTGGCTTGACCATTAAAGGGTGCTGTAATCCCCAAAGTGCACTCCAAACCAAATAAAAAAATATTTTCTGTATTTGTGAATTGTGTGCACTGTGGCTGCACGTGCATCAACAAAGGAGCAGCGCCAAGCGTGCGCCTGTGTCCCATAAGTAAAGGGCCGGCTGGCTTGTCCATTAAAGGGTGCTGTAACCCCCAAAGTGCACTCCAAAAAATATTAAAATATATATTTTTTTGTGTTTGTGAATTGTGTGCGCAGATGCCGCACGTGCATCAACAAAGTAGCGCCAAGCGTGCGCCTGTGTCATAGGTAAAGGGCCGGCTGGCTTGACCGTTAAAGGGTGCTGTAACCCCCAAAGTGAATTCCAAAAAAATAAAAAAATATATTTTTTTGTGTTTGTGAATTGTGTGCGCAGTAGCCGCACGTGTATCAACAAAGTAGCGCCAAGCGTGCGCCTGTGTCATAAGTAAAGGGCCGGCTGGCTTGACCATTAAAGGGTGCTGTAATCCCCAAAGTGCACTCCAAACCAAATAAAAAAATATTTTCTGTATTTGTGAATTGTGTGCACTGTGGCTGCACGTGCATCAACAAAGGAGCAGCGCCAAGCGTGCGCCTGTGTCCCATAAGTAAAGGGCCGGCTGGCTTGTCCATTAAAGGGTGCTGTAACCCCCAAAGTGCACTCCAAAAAATATTAAAATATATATTTTTTTGTGTTTGTGAATTGTGTGTGCAGATGCCGCACGTGCATCAACAAAGTAGCGCCAAGCGTGCGCCTGTGTCATAGGTAAAGGGCTGGCTGGCTTGACCGTTAAAGGGTGCTGAAACCCCCAAAGTGCACTCCAAAAAAATTAAAAAATATATTTTTTTGTGTTTGTGAATTGTGTGCGCAGTAGCCGCACGTGTATCAACAAAGTAGCGCCAAGCGTGCTCCTGTGTCATAAGTAAAGGGCCAGCTGGCTTGACTGTTAAAGGGTGCTGTAAGCCCCAAAGAGCACTCCAAACCAAATAAAAAAATATTTTCTGTATTTGTGAATTGTGTGCACTGTGGCTGCACGTGCATCAACAAAGGAGCAGCGCCAAGCGTGCGCCTGTGTCCCATAAGTAAAGGGCCGGCTGGCTTGTCCATTAAAGGGTGGTGTAACCCTCAAAGTGCGCTCCACAAAAAATAAAAAATTCTCCTTTTTTTTCTGTCTTTGTGAATTGTGTGGGCTGTAGCTGCACCTGCGTCCTCAAAGCAGCAGCGACAAGCGTGCATCTGTCTGTTAAAGGGTGGTGTAACCCTCAAAGTGCACTGCAACAAAAATAAAACATTTTCTTCTGTCTTTATGAATTGTCAGCACTGTACGTGCATCCTCAAAGCAGCAGCGCCAAGCCTGGGTCTGTCTGTTAAAGGATGGTGTAAGCCCCAAAGTGCACTCCAACAAAAATAAAACATTTTCTTCTGTGTTTGTGAATTGTCTGCACTGTACGTGCATCCTCAAAGTAGCAGCGCCAAGCGTGCGTCTGTCTGTCAAAAGGTGGTATAACCCTCAAAGTGCGCTCCACAAAGAATAAAAAATTCTCCTTTTTTTTCTGTCTTTGTGAATTGCGTGGGCTGTAGCTGCACCTGCATCCTCAAAGCAGCAGCGACAAGCGTGCATCTGTCTGTTAAAGGGTGGTGTAACCCCCAAAGTGCACTTCAATAAAAATAAAATATTTTCTTCTGTGTTTGTGAATTGTGTGCACTGTACGTGCATCCTCAAAGCAGCAGCGCAAAGCGTGCGTCTGTCTGTTAAAGGGTGGTGTAACCCTCAAAGTGCACTCCACAAAGAATAAAAAATTTTTTTTTTTCCTGTCATTGTGAATTGTGTGCACTGTAGCTGTATGTGCATCAACAAAGGAGCAGCGCCAAGCGTGCGCCTGTGTCCCATAAGTAAAGAGCCGGCTGGCTCATTTCTTAAAGGGTGGTGTAACCCACAAAGTGCACTAGTCTCCAACAAAAATAAAAAATAATTTTCTGTATTTGTGTGCGCCTTAGCCGCAGCTATATATCAATATAACATAAATGGAGGACCAAACTTTTTCCGATAAAAATAAAATAGGGAAAGATCAAGAACCACTTCCTCCTAGTGTTGAAGCTGCTGCCACTAGTCATGACATAGACGATAACATGCCATCAACGTCGTCTGCCAAGGCCGATGCCCAATGTCATAGTAGAGGGCACATACAATCCCAAATGACAAAGTTCAGGAAAATGACCTTAAAAAAAACATTTCAATCATCTGAGGAGAAACGTAAACTTGCCAATATGCCATTTATGACACGGAGTGGCAAGGAACGTCTAAAGTCTTTCCCTATGTTCATGACTAGTGGTTCAGCTCCACATGATGATGGAAACCCTCCTCCCGCTAAAAAAGTCAAACGAGTTAAGCTGGCAAAAGCACAGCGAAGAACTGTACGTTCTAAGAAGATATCACAAATCCCCAAGGAGAGTCCAAGTGTGGTGGCGGTTGCGATGCCTGACCTTCCCAGCACTGGACGGAAAGAGGTGGCTCTTTCCACCATTTGCACGCTCCCTGCAAGTGCTGAAAGGAGCACCCACAGTCCACTTGCTGATATGCAAATTGAAGATGTCACTGTTGAAGTACAACAGGATGAGGATACTGGTGTAGCTGGCGCTGAGGAGGAAGTTGGCGAGGAGGATTCTGATGGTGATGTGGTTTGTTTAAATCAGGCTCCGGGGGAGACAGTTGTTGTCCGTGGGATGAAAAAGCCCATCACGGTCATGCCTGGGCAGAAGACCAAACATTCCACCTCTTTGGTCTGGCAATATTTCTATCCAAATCCGGACAACTCTCTTGCCATATGTACCATATGTAAAGGTGAAAAAAGAAGGGGTAGGGACGTTAACCACCTAGGAACATCCTCCCTTATACGGCACCTACAGCGCGTTCATAAAAAGTTACTGTCAAGTTCAGAAACTTTGGCTAAGACCGTAAGCAGTCCAGGGACACCTAAATCCCATTGTCCTGTTGTATCCAAGCGCCTGCAAACCACACCGTCAACTCCCTCCTCGTCAATTTCCTCCTTAGTCAGGATCGGATGTAGTCCTGCAGGCCATGTCACTGGCATGACTGACTCTCCTATCCCGGATTCCTCCAGAGGATCCTGCATTGCTATGCCTACTGCTGCCGCTGCTGCTGTTGCTGCTGCTGGGAGTCGTTCATCATCCCAGAGAGGAAGTAGGAACACCACTACTTTTACTAAACAATTGACCCTCCAACAGTCCTTAGCTAGGAGGATGAAGTACGACAGCAGTCATCCTGAAGCAAAACATATAACTGAGGCCTTGACTGCTATGTTGGTGTTAGACGTGCATCCGGTATCCGCCATTAGTGCAGTGGGATTTAGACAATTGATGGAGGTAGTGTGTCCCCGGTTCCAAATCCTGTCTAGATTCCACTTCACTAGGCAGGCGATACCGAGACTGTACAGAAACATCAGAAAAAGTGTCCTCAGTGTCCTGAAAAATGCAGTTGTACCCAATGTCCACTTAACCACGGATATGTGGACAAGTGGAACAGGGCAGACTAAGGACTATATAACTGTGACAGCCCACTGGGTAGATGTATCACCTTATGCAGCAACAACAGCAGCGTCACCAGTAGCAGCATCTCAGAAATGCCAGCTCGTTCCAAGGCAGGCTACACTGTGTATCACCGGTTTCAGTAAGAGGCACACCGCCGACAACCTCATACAGAAACTGAGGGAAATCATCGCCCAGTGTCTTACCCCACTTAGACTCTCCTGGGGATTTGTGATATCTGACAACGCCACCAATATTGTGTGGGCATTACACCTGGGCAAATTCCAGCACGTCCCATGTTTTGCTCACACAATAAACTTGGTGGTGCAGAATTTTCTGAAAAGCGACAGTGGCGTGCAGGAGATGCTTTGGGTGGCCCGAAAAGTTTCTGGCCACTTTCACCATTCAGCAACTACGTGCCGAAGACTGGAGCGCTAGCAAACACTTTTGAACCTGCCCCGCCATCACCTGAAGCAAGAGGTTGGGACGCGGTGGAACTCAACCCTCTATATGCTTCAGAGGATGGAGGAGCAGCAAAAGGCCATTCAAGCCTATACATCCACCTATGACATAGGCAAAGGAGGGGGTATGCACCTGACTCAAGCACAGTGGAGAATGATTTCCGTGTTATGCAAGGTTCTCCAGCCCTTCGAACTTGCCACACGTGAAGTCAGTTCAGACACTGCCAGCTTGAGTCAGGTCATTCCCCTCATCAGGCTTTTGCAGAAGCAGCTGAAGAAAGTGAAGGAGGAGCTAAGATGGAGCGATTCCGCTCGGCATGTGGGACTTGTGGATGAAGCCCTTCATTCGCTTTGCCAGGATTCCAGGGTGGTCAATCTGTTGAAATCAGATCACTACATTTTGGCCACCGTGCTCGATCCTAGGTTAAAAGCCTATGTGGTGTCTCTCTTTCCGGCCGACATAGGCCTGCAGAGGTGCAAAGACCTGCTGGTGAAAACACTGTCAGCTGAAGCGGAATGTGACACGTCAACAGCTCCTTCTTCATTTTCTCCCGCAACTGGGGCTGCCAGGAAAAAACTTAGGTATCCTCAGCAACCCGCTGGCGGTGATGCAGGGCAGGCACAACCAAGTTTGGATATCTGGTCCGGACTGAAGGACCTGGCAACAATTTCTGACATGTCTACTGTCATTGCATATGATATTGTCACCATTGATAGAATGGTGGAGGATTACATCGGTGACTATTTTACCTGAGTTGCCCCCCCTCCAGTGTGTACTCCGAAAGAGTGTTTAGTGCAGCCGGGAACCTTGTCAGCGAAAGGCGTAGGAGGTTTCTTTCACAAAATGTGGAGAAGATGATGTTCATAAAAATGAATTATCAACTCTTCCTGGGAGACCAGCCTCCAGAACGTACAGAGGGACCTGTGGTGGTGGATTCCAGCGGGGACGAATTAATACTCTGTGAGGATGAGGATGTACACAACACTGAAGAGGGTGAGGAATCGGTGGATGAGGAGGATGAGGATGACATATTGCCTCCGTAGAGCCAGTTTGTGCAGGGACAGATTAATTGCCAGCTTGTTTTGTGGGGGCCCAAACGAACCAATCATTTCAGCCACAGTTGTGTGGCAGACCCTGGCGCTAAAATGATTGGTTTGTTAAAGTGTGCATGTCCTGTTTATACAACATAAGTGTGGGTGGGAGGGCCCAAGGACAATTCCATCTTGCACCTCTTTTTTTTCTTTGCATTATGTACTGTTTGGGGCCTAGTTTTTCAAACTGCCATCCTGTCTGCCACTGCAGTGTCACTCCTAGATGGACCACGTGTTTGTGCCGCCCACTCGTGTCGCTTAGCATAGTCATCCAGCTACCTCGGTGCAACCTTTTGGACATAAAAACACTATTGTGTGAGGTATTCAGAATAGACTGGAAATGAGTGGAAATTAAGGTTATTGAGGTTAACAATAGCATAGGAGCAGAAAAACCCACAAATTCTGTGATTTTAGCTGTTTTTATGCTTTTTTAAAAAAAAATACAGATCCAAAACACAAAACCCAGAACCCAAAACACGGAAGAGTGGTTTTGGCAAAACCAATCCAGATCCAAAACACGAAGAAAGATCCAGATCCAAAACCAAAACACAAAACACGAAAAGTGGCCGGTGCACACCCCTAGTATATATACCTGAAGATAATACACACTGGTACTGAAACGTTGATTTAATTGGCATAGTTGTCTTGTCTTTTTTTTGAAGAGAGTGCCGCACCTTTGCATTACCATATATATATATATATATATATATATATATATATATATTAATATATATATATATAAATATACACACACACAGTATGGATACCACTGTTACGCCTGTGATATGCCAGTGTCATTTTCCACTTGTTGTTCTACCCGCAGTGCTGGGATCACAAATGCGGAAGGGAGTCATACACCTCTGCTGCATTTGCATATTAGCAAGGACTTGCATGCCGCTTTGAAATTCCGACCTAAGCTGAATCACCCCCTGTATCCAATCACAGACTGTTCTTCCATTGAACCATGCACATCTGAAAGTACTATTTTAAGTGGTTTTGTAACTCTGTATATTGACTTTGGAAATGGCTGATGGCTTTGTTTCCCTGCAATACAGCTCTCACATATGAGTTTTTCTGCATTAGTCACTAACAATCCTGTTACCATCCCTTTTTGCAGCAGCTGGACAGTGTTGTATCCAAGGTGACCAAATATTATATGCCAAAGTTATGGTGACTGTGACATACAATAGTTAACATCTTGGGCCAAATGTAATAGGGTGTCTGTTTTGGTAAATTGCGAGTTTGGTGCTAAACTCGCAGTTTTTCACAACTCTCCAATGTAATAGGGTGTCTGTTCACTAAAACTCACATTTTTCAGAGTTACTAAAACTCCCCATTCTCAAACTCGCATCCAGATGTTTTCACATTGAAAACAATCAACTCGCCCAATGTAATAGAGTGTCTGTTTCAGACTCGCCAAAAAAAGATTACCAAAAGTCCCGAAATAATAGACCTGCTTCAGGCTAGCGAGTACATCCTGAGCAGGTCAGATTAACACAGAAACATGCACATATCCATGAGATATGTACATGTTTCTGTGTGTACTTATGTAAAATGTGGCACTTTGGTGGGTGTGCCGGGGGCGTGGCTGCCCAGACGGAGGCGTTCCCATGGGAACTGTGCAGTTTTTGTACTTTAATCAGCTTCACTGTTGCTATACAGTGCTACACTGGAAACACTCAGCTCTTTTCACTCTGTGTTTTTTATGAAGCTTCTGTGCACTGACTAGCTTCTGTGCTGACACGCTGTGCTGTCTACACTACAGGATGTAGTCATGTGTCACAATCCCGACAGCAGAATGTCGGCTAGGGATTTAAGACAGGTGTCAAAATACCAATGCCTATCATAAGTCCGACACTGGAATGCTGAAGACGCCATCCCGAATGTAGGTAAGTACTAATGCACCCTTAGCATTAGCCGTGGGTGGGGGGTTAGGATTAGGGAGTCTGGCAGGGTTAGGGGTAGGTTTGGGGGGGAGATTAGGGTTAGGCACCCCTAGGGGGGAGGGTTAGGCTTAGGCACCCCCATGGAGAGGTTAGGGTTAGGCACCCCCCTGGGAGGGTTAGGTTTAGGCAGCTGTTAGGGGGGTTAGGCACCCCCAGGGGTAGGTTAGGGTTAGGCACTAAGGGGGGAGGTAAGGGTTAGGCACCACTAAGGTAGGGTTAGGGGAGGACAGAGGAGGTTGGGGTACCTTCCTGCCCCTGTCGGGATCTTGATCCTGTCGGGCATCCACCGCCGGCATTTCAATCCCATTCCTGCACTACACATGTGTCTAAGATGGTGTCTGTGTGCTGCTCTAGGCATCACTAATAGCTGGTATGTCTGGGTACTTCACACCTGTGTGCCTGGAACCATAACCTGTGGGAAATGATGTACATGCAGGTGTTGATACTGCAGAGTTATATAGACACATACCAGCGGATGACTCAAACTATGAACAGCCCAGTTACTTAACCAGTGGTGTTTGTTTATTGAAAGATAATAGGTACAACTGTACTCACTGTTACATGTACACTGGTAATGGAGTGAAGCTTGAGCCGAGTGGAGTCCTTTACTGCTCACCAGCCAGTGAGTATTTGCTGTTTGCAGGTAGTGATGCAGGTTGCTGTAACAGCTTTATAGCAGGTAATAATCAGTTTCTCTCATGGGAGCTAATGAGAGTACTTCTTTCTCCCACCATGTCATTCTACACAGTATTAAGATGGCTGCAGCCACATGTGCAGGAGCACATCAGGTAGGAGTGGATCTTAGTGCCCAGCATGTATGCACAGTGGGGATTGCACTGCTTTCTAACAAGTTATGTATTACTGATCTGAATAATGCACATGAAATAAATGCAGGGTGTATGCTTAATTATATGTTCCCCACACTCTTTTACACTCCTCTGCAGCAGGTATGAGGAAGGATCTTGGGCCTTCCTACCTATATATCTGTCTGTTATTACCCAGTTTTGTTTTATTAATTTATACAATTGTAAAGCGCAACGGAATATGCTGCGCTATATAAGAAACTGTTAATAATAATAATCTTAGAGCAGATACAGAGTGAGTGACTGACAGTTAGCCTTTGTTGATTTGCAGAAATGCACTGTGTAATTCATATAGAGGGTACTGCAAAATATTTTAACAGGGCTACAGTGGATTGTCATTGTAACACTTAACAATGTATTTTACACATGGTTCATATCTGACAATGTACAAATTTTAGGGTACTAAAAGTCAGTGATGGATAAAGTAATAATGAACTCAGGTGCCAGGAAGATGTGCACTGATCCATATGTATATAACTTCCTAGTATACAGGTGAGGGCAGCTTCGCTCTTAGGCCAGGTGCAGGTGTGATGTATGGAAGACATGCATTGTGCACAAATCCCATACATACGGCAGACGGCAGGCTACATTGTGTATTTACTGTGCACCACTAAGGGGCTGTGAGGTAAAGTACAACACTTTATTGCTCCTAGACCTAGCCTAGGTCAGCTGGCATGACACACATCCCTATCACTGTAAGGTACAACACTTCTCCACTGCTCCTGGACCTAGCATATGTCACCTGATATGACACAGCCCCATCACTTTCAGGTTCAATATTTCTACACTGCTCATAGAGCGAGCCTTGGCCAGCAGGTATGACACACCACAATCACTCTCAGGTACAGTAAAACATGCCTCCAATGCTCCTGGATCTTGCTTAGGTCCTATCACTCTCAGATTGAACATTTCTACACTACTCCTAGCCTTGGTCAGCAGGTTTGACACATTCCCATCACATCTCAGGTACCTTGATGTGCATCCTAAACATATTCCATAACAGCAAAGAATGCATGTTTATCCCACACAAGACACATGGTTTACACATTATACAATGGTCACAATCTTGATGTACAATATTCCTGAACCTGTCTTAGATTACCTGGCATGACACATCTCAATCAATATCAGGTACAACACTTCTCCAGTGTTCCTGGATCTAGCCTAGGTCAGCTGGTATAACATATCATCATCACTCTAAGGACAACACTGCTTTATTGCTCCTAGACCTAGCCTGGGTCAGCTGGTATGACACACATCCCTATCACTGTAAGGTACAACACTTCTCCACTGCTCCTGGACCTAGCATATGTCACCTGGTATGACACAGCCCCATCACTTTCAGGTTCAATATTTCTACACTGCTCATAGAGCGAGCCTTGGCCAGCAGGTATGACACACCACAATCACTCTCAGGTACAGTAAAACATGCCTCCAATGCTCCTGGATCTTGCTTAGGTCCTATCACTCTCAGATTGAACATTTCTACACTACTCCTAGCCTTGGTCAGCAGGTTTGACACATTCCCATCACATCTCAGGTACCTTGATGTGCATCCTAAACATTTTCCATAACAGCAAAGAATGCATGTTTATCCCACACAAGACACATGGTTTACACATTATACAATGGTCACAATCTTGATGTACAATATTCCTGAACCTGTCTTAGATTACCTGGCATGACACATCTCAATCAATATCAGGTACAACACTTCTCCAGTGTTCCTGGATCTAGCCTAGGTCAGCTGGTATAACACATCATCATCACTCTAAGGACAACACTGCTTTTTTGCTCCTAGACCTAGCCTGGGACAGCTGGTATGAAACAACCCCATCACAACTCAGGTACCTTGATGTGCATCCTAAACATATCCAGAAGCATCAAGGAATGCATGTCTACCCCATTCAAGGCACATAAATTACACATTATGCAGTGGCCACAATCGTGATGCACAGTATTCGTGAGTCTGGCTTAGAATACCTGGTATGACACATCCCCATCAATCTCAGGTACAACACCTTCTGGAACTAGCCTTGATCAGCAGGTATGATGCATCTACATCACTCTCAGGTACAACATTTCTCCACTGCTCCTGGGTCTAGCCTAGGTCAGCGGGTAAAACACAACCCCATCATTTTCAGGTTCAACATTTCTACACTGCTTCTAGACATAGCCTTGGTCAGCAGGTATACACATTTTAATCATGCTCAGGTACAGCAGCCTAGGTCAGCTGGTATGTATTATAACTCATGTAAGGGTATTGGATGTTGGTCCATACTCGGGATTGGTGAAGGCTCAGAACAACGGCACAGAGTGTAACGTGCCTGTGGTATTCATCAGGGACCCCCGCAAGTAGGTATGGACTTGGCTGCACCTGAAATGCAGGTTGCGGCCCTCTGCCAAGGTTCCCACATACAGGTGCTGGCATCCTCAGCAGAGCTTCTGGGAGTACATAATGAGGCATAGTTGACAAGCCAGATCAGAACCAACCGGACAGTGAAGTTCCTGGGAGAAGGCAGAATCAGGTCACATGGAAGCCGAAGTCAAACCAAGAATCACCAAATGCAGTACCAGGGGATCAGCTGGAAACAGGTCACAAGGAATAGCCAAGGTCAGGAACAGGTAGACAATAGCACAAGGTCAAGGTACACTGGAGCAAGGTATGAGCCTATATCCTGACACTGGAGTGCTCCCAGGAACTTCCCTATATAGGTCAAGGTTCATGTCACGATCTGGCTAAGGTGATTCTCTTCCACATGATTAGAAGACATGGACCCATGTTTAGGAGGGAACAGGAGGCGAGGGGCAGGATTAGTGACTTCCTCATCCACCAGTACCGGATGTTGGCAAGACCTGACCAAAGGCATGGTCTAATTTACTGGGAGAAACAATAAAAAAAAATTGGAATAAATAAATGTGCTAGGAAAGCTGTCAATCTTGACTTCAAAGGTAAATGATGTATCTGTACATCATTTACCTTTGAAGTCAAGATTGGCAGCTTTCCTAGCGCATTTATTTATTCCATTTTTTTTATTTTTTTTACTATATTCACAATTTTGGTTTGGATTGTGCTGCTATAAAGTTTAAAATTAGGGAAGAAAGGCTCAAAAAATTAAATAATTTGTTTGATACCCCTGATGATGATATAATTGCAATAGATGAGGATTTAGACAGTATTATGACTAAATTGGAAAAAGTCCTCACAAAGGAAAATAGAATTTGGTGGGAGATGGTGACCCTTGAGAAATATATAGCGTCTAAAATTATCCCAAAAGGATTAAAAATTTACAAAAGGGTAAGCTTTACAACTGCAACCGGGGATTTTAAAAAACGATGGGATTTGATTTTAGAAAATTGCTCATTTCAATTTATGAATTTGATAATAACCAAAAGGAAAAAGGAGTCACATAGTTCAGATGGGGAAATCAGTGAATATAAAAACATGACTCTCCCATTTGCTGACCTCCCTGATTTCAAAGAAAAAGAGGATATAATTGAAAACAGGATTAGTAAAGCAGAAAAAATCCTACTGAATAGGCAGGTAAAGAAATTCTTGAGGGATAAAAATGAAAAAACAGCAAATTATGTCCCAATTGTATTTGATGAAGATGTTTTTAATGAAGACCTTCCAAAAAGAATGGTTTATGATAGAAACATAAAATTCACCCAGTAGAAAAATAGGATACCATCTGAGAGATGGAATAAAGTACTTGAAATATATAGGGGTATGAGACAAGATAGACAACCTCCATAAAAACCAAAAAGGTTTTATAGAAGTGGATATCAACAACAGGATAAGAATATAAATATAAAAACATCAAATTGGAGGGAACCCAAATACCATTAAATAATATGGTGGAAAAATATAACAAGAAAGGGAACCTCACAGATAATGAATGTATATTTCTTTGTACAGAGTATTCAATTATCCCTACAATTTACATTCTACCAAAAGTACATAAAAATCCACTTCAACCTCCTGGGAGACCTATTATCTCCAGGGTGGTTTCCCTTTCAGCAAATGTATCCATGTTTATTGACTCCTATCTCCAACCCCTTGTTTTAGAAAATCTATCTCATCTTAAAGACACGACAGATGTTTTACGGATTTTAGAAAACATAATATGTCAGAAAGACTATTTTTTAATTACTTCAGATGTCAGTTCCCTGTATACGATTAATAAATCATTATCAAAGCATTGGGTAATTCATCATTGGGAACTGACATGCAGGATATTTTAATTGAAGGAATCGATTTTATTCTTTTTAACAATTATTTTGTTTTTAAGGAAGAATTTTCTATTTGAAAGAGGGGTACACCCATGGGCACCAGTTTCGCTCAAAGCTATGCTAATATTTTATGGGTATGTGGGAGACAGAATATATGTGGTCCAACAACAATTTTCGGGCAAACCTGGTGTCTTGGCATCATTATATTGACAACATTTTATTTATTTGGCAAGGTGATAAAGAGACATTAGAGCAATTTTGCACATATTTAAATCAGAGTGATAAGAATATTATATTATCATTCAATATTAGTCAAGAGAGTATCAATTTCCTTGATTTAAATATATATATTGAAAATGATAAGATTAAGACCAAAAATTTGATTAAGCCAACAGATTCACGGTCTGTCATCAAAAAGGCTAGCTTGTTTCCATACCGATGGGGCAATTTAGAAGATTACCTAGAAATTGCATGGATGAGGAAGAAATGAAAACTATCTTTGATTCATGTGGGTTTGAGGATCAAGAGATTTCAAAATTGAGATTAGATAGAAAAAACCTGATATGTCATGATAAGAAGGAAAAGAATAAATCAGACTTGGATAAATTCAATTGGTCTTTTATTACAAATTATACTGTTCAACATCAAAAGGTTAAAAATATCCTTAAGAAACATTGGGGTCTATTGAGAAAAGATCCCATTATAGGATCACAGTTTCCAAGTGATCCTTATTTTGTATTTTTAGAAGGGCATCTAACCTAAAATCAAAGTTGGTCAGGAGTCTTTGTCCAACATCACCTAAAAAATTGACAATGTTAAGTAGTGTTTTTTTTAGATGTGGATCTTGTATTGGATGCAATAATGTCCCCAACCATTTTGGGATGAAGTTATCGGAAACTGATATTAATGGGAAAAAGTGCAATATAAAAGATTTAATTACATGTCACTCTTTTAATGTTATTTATTGTATTGAATGTGTATGTGAAAAGTTTTACTTAGGTAGGACCAGTAGACCCCTTAAAGTTAGATTGGGGGAACATTTAAGGAATATTTGCAAAGGTCTGGAATCATATTATTATTATTATTATTATTATTATTATTATTATTATTATTATTTTTATTACCAGTTATTTATATAGTGCACACATATTCCGCAGAGAATATTTTGCCATTCACATCAGTCCCTGCCCCAGTGGAGCTTACACTCTATATTCCCTATCACATGTGCACACACACACACGCACTATCCATGCACTTTAAACAAGACCATAATTGTGATGCAAAATATCTAAAAAAAAATTGCTATGAAAAAAGTGACCAGACATTAGAGGAGGGAATTTAGCTACTAAACTGGCAAAATGTGAAATTGGGATGATTTATAATTTTAAAACTTTGGCCCCCATTGGTTTAAACAAAGATTTTGAGCTCAAATGGTTCCTATAAACTTGTCATATTTATAAGATTTGTTTTAGTAATTATGATGATTTTATATGTATTTTTTATCTTGTTTTTATTGTGATTTTGGGTTTTCACCACAAGAAAATGGCTCTTCGCATTTAAAGATTCTACCCCAAGATGGCCGCTGTAACATTGAAGAAAATATAACACATTGGGTCTCATTCAGACCCGATCGCAAGCGGGTCAATGGTTGCGCATTGTGCTTGCTGCGTGCGCAATGTGAGTGCGCATGCACCGTAGCAAGTGAAAAATTCACTCGCTTCGGAGCTCGCTACAAACAGGGCGGCTGTTGATGTTGATCGACAGCTCGCCCCGTTTTGTAAGCGGGGTGGGGGAGTGGCTGGACAAACGGAAGCCATTTGTGGGTGGCCCTACTGACATCTCCAGTGATGTCAGTAGTGAGCTATCAGCTCTATTAGAGCCAAAAGCTCACTGGGGCTTGCGGCAGACAAGACCCTACCGCAAGGGTCTCGTCAGAAGCCTGATGGTCGCGATGGTCACGACCATCATGACCATCACCTGGCCGCTTGCAAAAGCTGTGGGTGGTCACCCACAGCTTAGCAAGCGGCCAGGAGGCCGGCTTTTAAAAAAAAAGCGGCCGCACTCATTCATAGCGATTGCTCACTTTTTGCGAGCGGCACTGAATGATGTCCATTGTCCCACAAATACGAACCGCAGGACCGGATATACGTCACAATCGATACACGCCATCCCGTAGTGACGCCATAAGTGCAAACAAAGCACTTATGGCGGTCGTAACTTCCGGTTTTGACAGGAAGCGCAGCAACAGCGGGAAGACGTGAAAGGATTAAACGACCAACATCTGGGATACACAAAGATCCGAAATGGACATGAGGATTAGCCTCAGGATCATGTAATATGTAAGAAATAGACGGTTAGTAATGCCATGTCTGGAAATAGGTCATACTTTGTTAATCAGTTGTTATGTGTTTGGGGTATAAATATAGGTTTGTATGGGTGTCCTCAATATGCCTTGAAAAATATACCAAACGGTGTATCGAAACGCATTGGTGAGGAGGACGTTTGACACTGTGAGACTTGATCCAGAAGGTGACAACAGAAGTTCCGGGACGCCTGGTGATTTTTATATCTATGCGCTGTTTGTCTGCTTTTGTAGACATATCCTTATGGTGAGAGTCCACTCTGTTTTTTTTTTTGTAGGATGCATGTATACGATTAAAGTATGTATTAAACTATATGGAGAGTCTTTCATTTTCCATATCATTAACCCACTTGAAATGATTACCAATCGAGTGAGACAGGAAAGGACTGGGATATCCTGATAACCTGTGAGACACTTTGGTTCGGTTTAGTGCTATTGTCTGCTGGTTATAGTATACCACATTTATTGGTACGGTTTTTACCTGACATACTGTATGTAACATAAGAACTGATTCCCGCTTGACAATATTGCACTATTGTATGTTCTTTTGTGTTTCTTTGAGATACATGGCCTGAGAAACATGCACCTTTAGATTGAAGATATCCATTATTCCAAGCACCAAGGAGACTCATCGGTTACTTTTTTGTGGTAATTTACTGGGAGGTGTTCACCAGTGAGCCCTGCAAGCGGGATTTGGGCTTAAGCTGCACCCAGCAAGCAGGTTGCGGCCCTTTGGGTAGGTATCTGGCACAAATGGGAAAATGGAAGAACACTATCCCAGGGAAAGTGCAGGAGAAAAATATTGGAGGTTTGTACTGAAGTGGTGTATTGAGTACATACTTAGTGGTTCATGTACTTAGTAATCGCAATGCTGGCACAGGAGATTAACACTAGGAGAAAGTACTTGGACAATAAATTGAGTACACACTCGATGGCCTCAGACGCAGAGCTGGCACTGGAGAATGATAGTAGATGGTACTTGGGTGATGCACTATGTACGCACACTGTGGCTTCAGACGTAGAACTGACACAGGAGATAGATATTATGAACTGGTACTTGAATGATGTACTAAGTATGCACACTGTGGCTTCAGACGCAGCACTGACACAGGAGACTGGTATCACAAGATGGTACTAAGGGCTCGATTCAAACCTGCTCGCTAGGCTGCGTTCGCACTTAGCCAGCCGATGTTTGCAGTCTGCGTATGCATTGCAGTGCACGTACGTAAACCAATGCGAGAGATCGGGAACCGTTCGCTCGCTGCCCCTAGACAGCCCGGCTCATTGAGTGACAGGAGAAGCCATTTTTGGGTGGTGACAGGGCTGACCACTAGAAACGGGAGAGTGGAGGTGCAAACGCAGGCGTGCCTAAGCGTCTTAACGCCGTTTTAGAGGCGTGCATAATTAAGAGACAGCATCATGGTACTCGTCACCTGGTTGTATTTCACATTGAAGCACTCGCAGTGCTTGCGCTAGGGTATGGTCAGCCACAAGCACTGCGATTGCTTCCAATGGTACTCGATGTTACCGATGGTTGCTGGTGGGTGTCTGCATACACAAAGCGATCACAAGCTATGACATAGTGGGCGTACTAATGCCTTACTGTGCAATCACCTGCCTTTGCCAGATTTGCATGCGAATGCATCTTGCAAGCGGGTCTGAATCAAGCCCTAAGTACACACGCTGAGGATTCGGTCACGGAGCTTAGCACAGAAGATGACTCTAACAGATTGTACTCAGAAGGCGTTCTGAGTACACACCATGGAAAACACTAGGAACAAGTCACTAGTAGGAGCAAAGCTTGGAACATGGAACGCTGCAACAGCAAGTTTACACTGGAAGTAACGACGTTGTACAGGCAACTTCCTGTTGTTCAGAGCCCGGTATATACTGTATACACTAAGGTAGCAGTCCATTTGAGGACACTGTCAGCTGACAGCAACCAATGCTATAATTGGGTAAAGGGTTAGTCAGGTGAAAACAGACTCATGGCTGCATCCATGACGGTAACCGCAGAAACCACATCATGGAGCGAGCACATGGATGTCCTAGCAGACCCCAGGTATAATCCTCAGCACGTCACTCGCTGCCGCACTTGGCATCTGACTGCTCTAGAGATCAAGGGAAGCCGGCGCTGGGGTGAGTAATGGATGATCCTAGGCTGCAACCTGACAGTTCAATTCTGGCGCCAATCAACTTTCCCCAATCACAGTGCCTGGCCCTTTAAATCTTAAACAGAGCAGTGCATGCTCCCTATGGGAGCCGTAGCCACCAGAGGAGAGGAGAGAGAGATGCCAGGGACTTCCCGCCAACTTTCCTTTGCTGGCCAGGACCCAAGCACCTCTGGACCTGGTAAGAGACTGCCGGGTTTGGCTGTGCTGTAACATTATCCCCTCTCTAGGGGTGGGCACTGAACACCCCACAAAGAGCTTGCCAGGGAACTTCTGATGAAACTTTCAGAGGAGTTGAAGTGCATGAATATCCGAGGCCTTGACCCAACAGCGTTCTTCTGGACAATATCCTTTCCAATCCACCAAGAATAGAACTGTACCTCGGGACATTCTGGAGTCTAAAATCTGTTTCACTTCATACTCCTTCTGAATCGCAGAAGGAGGGTTGCAATGTATAGAATATCTATAGAGCACCAAGGATTTGAGGAGAGAGATATGAAATACATTGGGAATCCTGAGAGTACTAGAAAGTTTCAGGCGAACCGCTACTGGATTCATTACCTGGAGGATCTGGAAGGGACCAATGAATCTGGGAGTGAAGTTCATGGTGGGAACTTTTAATCGCAAGTGATTAGTGGACCCTTACTCCTCTTTCTGTCTGCCACCAGTTTATACCTAGAAGAGACTTTTCACAGATTCTTTTTACCTCCCTCCAGATCTTGAGGAACCGACTTACTGTTCTACGGTTGGCTGGAAGTGATACCGACTGAAGGTCTGGCAACTCTGGTATCATAGGATGCAATCCATATTGAATGAAGACAGGAGAGTACCCCAACGCCTCACAGTACAAATTATTGTGAGCAAATTCGGCCCATGGCAACAGTGAATTCAATTATCTTGGTTGGCTGAGACATACATCCGCTCCATCTGACCATTACTTTGAGGGTGGTAAGCAGATGACAAACTTGGTTGATCCCAAAGCACTTACATAATGATCTCCAAACTTAGAGGTAAATTGCACCCCATGGTCTGAAACAATATCCTTGAGAAACCCATGTAGCCTTAAGATTTCTTTTATAAACACATTGCTCTATTTCAGTGCTGAAGGTAAAACTTTCAATGGATTAAGCGAGTGACCTTGGAGAACCTATCCACCACTGCCCAGATTGTATTGAAGCCTTTGGGTGGATGGTAGATCTGTGACAAAGTCCTTGGATAAGGAGACTAAGGATGATCAGGTACATAGAGTTGACATAAAGGAAGGTGAGGTGGCACCTTCTGTTGAGCCAGATGGTACAGGTACCACAAAGTCCTTGACATCACGATGCACAGTCGGCCAACAGTAATTTCTGAGGATTAGCTCCAGTGTTTTCCCCACTCCTGCATGACCGGTGAAGTATGAAGAATGAGCCCACTGAAGTATTTTAGTCTGGAGTTTGGGTGCAACAAATGTTTTCCTTGGCGGAATCTTGATCTTGCTGGTGAATGCAACACAGCAAGCAGGTTTCAGAATTGGCTTATCCTCCCGCATTTTGTCTTCCTCAGTGGAACGGAATACTTGGGACATGGCATCAGCTTTCACATTTTTGCTACCTGGATGATAGGTAATAAACAGGTTGAAATGATCGAAGAACAGCGACTATCTGTAAAGGCAATGAGCCGTTTTGATCCATGTGAGGTTCTTTTGGTCGGTGTAAACCGTCACTGGGAATTTTGCCTCTCCAGCAGATATCACCACTCTTGCAAAATCAGTTAAATGGCTAGTAATTCCCTATCCCCGACTGCATAGTTCTTCTCTGGGGCTGAGAATTTACGGGAGGAGAAGCCACAAGAGTACCATTTACCCTCTTCATCTTTCTGTGACAGGACTGTCCCAACATCATCTCTAGAAGCGTCCACCTCTATGAAGAACGGCTGGTTGCAGTTTGGTTGTCTCAGCATGGGGGCTAAAATTAAACACTGTTTTAACTTGGCAAATGCTTCCTTTGTGTCTGAAGGCCATCCCCTGGTGTCTTTGCCTTTTTTGGTGAGTGCAGTTATAGCGGCTGCGATAGATGTATATTTCCTGATAAATTGACGATAAAAGTTGCAAAAACTTAGGGAGCATTGAATCACCTTTAACCAAGTCGGACAAGGCCAACTGACAATGGCTCGAAAGTTTCTCTGGGTCCATCTGGAGACTAGAACCCAAAATTATGTATCCCAGGAACTTTAACTCCTTCAAAAGAGCATTTTTCTAATTTGTAGTAGCGCTGATTAGCTTGGAGTCAGAATAGGACTTCACAGACATGCTTGCGTTGACTTTCCAAATCTTCAAAATATCATCAAGGTATACTTCTGCATATTAGCGAAAGAGGAAACACTCTTCCAAAACGAGGCACTTTCCCTGGTAATAATACTATGGCACAATCCCACTCCCGATGAGCTGGAAGTGTATCAGCAGAATTCTTGCTGAATATATCCCTGAAGGATTGGTACGGAACAGGTAGAGAATCATCTTGGACGATGGATAAACTCTGGATGACACAATATGGGGATCTGATTGATGGTAAGCATCTCTGATAGCACTGAGATCCCCATGACAAAATTTGGGGTTCACTCTAGTCTAACGTAGGAACATGCTCGCATAACCATGGGAGACCCAGGATAATCGGACTGTCGGCTGATGGAAGTATGTAGAATGAAATTAACTCTCTGGAGTCCTGGAGCAGATGGTAGCCATAGGAAGTTTATTCCCATCCACCCCAATGACGCAGACTAGGGATTCCTACCTCCTGGACTTTTTAGTGGTGATAAAGTTGCCATTTGCGCTTGAATCCAAGAACACCTTAAGGATTTCAGACGGTTTTTCCAACAGCAGAATCACATCGATCGTAAACTGTGATGGAACTTTTTCAGTTGTGGTGTGCTGGAATGCACCTAATCTGACCGCCCCTTGATCAGTTAGGCCTTTTAGTTTATTGATGCTTATGACAAATTTTAAACAGAGCGGAGAGCGCCCTATGGGAGCCGCAGCTACCTGTATGATGTAGCCACTGGAGAAGAGGAGGTAGAGATGCTGACAGCAGGCGCCGCGGACTTCCCGTGGTAAGTGACCGCCAGGTTCGGCTGCGCCGTGACAGTATGACACATCCCCATCACTCTCAGGTTCAACATATCTTCACTGCTCGTATACCTAGTCTAAGTCAGCAGTATGACATATTCCCATCACATCTCAGGTACCTTGATGTGCATCCTAAACATATCCCATATCAGCAAGGAATGCATGTATACCCTAAGCATGACACATGGTTTACACATAATGCAATGGCCATGATCTTGATGCCCAGTATTCCTTAACCTGGCTTAGATTACCTGGTATGCCACACCCCATCACTCTCAGGTACAACACCTCACTGTTCCTGGATTTACCTAGGTCAGCAGGTATGACACATTCCCATCACACTCAGGTGCAAACCTTCTACACTGCTCCTGGACCTAGCCTAAGTTACATGGTATGACATGCCTCCATCACTCACAGATCAGGCACAACACTTCTTCATTTCTCCTAGACCTAGTCTAGGTCATCTGGCATGATACAAATCTCCATCACTCTCAGGTACAACACTTCTCATGAGCTAGCCTCTGTGGCGCCATATAATTAAAGTATAATAGTTATATTGTCCAGCTTGTATGATGATGATTCTTTAGTGGGAATCCATGCAGAGCACAATCTTCAAGTATGTATGCTCTGGACCAACAACACCAAGGGAAATAAACAATCCTTATTTGAGCTAAAAAAACAGTCTTGCATCAGAAATCCAAACAAAATGTGACAGGTTACATTTTTGGATCCAGTGTACATCATGAAGATAGTACTATTATACTGGTCATTTTAGATATGTGCTAGAACACCATTTTGGAGCATATTTACCATAAAGCAGCTATAAGACTATGATTGGTCCATCACTTCTGGCAGGTATATCGACAGCTTTTATACTGTATACAGACAAAGATTCCATTTAATGATCCTATTAATGTAAACAGCGGTTTATAAAACACCTTATTTTAGATATTGATATTTTTGTGTGAACTTTATTTGGTATATGTTGTGGCAATTGTTTTGTATTAAATGTGGTGCTTTTTATTGATTACATCATTCTGTCATACCAATACTTTTGTTTTTTACATTATGGGGGGTATTCAATTAGCCGGGGAGTTTATCCCTCAACTAATTGCCAGCAAAAATTCCATGAGCTTTGAGGTTCAGTTCAACTTCGGGGAACCGCGTGTGGGTTAATCCCTGCTAATTTAATAGCTCTGGTGTGGCTAATTGAATAACCCTGTATAAGTGTAACACACTCTATTGCTTGTATTCTGTCCACTTTTCTTGTTAGAAAAGTAATTTAGAGAGTATCCACAAAGTCATCATCAGGGTTCTGCAGCTGATTTAATTACATGTTGTTATCATATTTTATTGTTATCGTTCACTATTATTCAAGACCTTATGTGGTCACTCATTAGCGCCTGGACTCATAGTTTGTTGACTAAATGTTATATACCTGTACACATCTGAAATACTCACAAGCACTATTGATTCTTCTTTTAATGAAACTGGAAAGATTCTATGTACACATATATACATACAATTGGTGTAAGTTTATTCTGTATATTTAGTACCTTTAGCATATATTAATAGTATTCTTAATATGATTGGTCCTTCAAGCAAGTTCATTGGCCATTAATTGAACATTAGATTTCATCTCACATATTCCAGATGTGTTGTTTGCATCCAGCAAATGGTGGTATACAGCAATATAGAGTCATCTGTCCTATGTCCCCATTGTGAATGATTCACTATGTTCCAGATTTCATACATTCATTGTGATTTATCGCAGAACGCGTTATGAGACTTGCTAGATGTAAAACATGCTAAATTCTATATTCACTTTGAATTGTGGCCTCATTTACACTTCAAAACTTGATGATATACATTCCTCCTGTATTTCATAGCACGTCGTTCTAATGAAATACAGAGCATTTTACCCTAACATTCATTGAAATGGATATCCTCTTAATATTTCACACTGACAAAATATTTTTCTGTTTGTTTTGCCCCAGAACAATCATTGCATTTCTTTCTACGAAGTAATATTTTATATATTATTATTGGAATTATTACATTTTAAGTATATAGCACCAGCATATTCTGTAGTGCTGTGCAGAGTAATGTTCAATGCAGGCCACGTGTGTCTATAAGACGCTTGTCTGCATGATGTGAACATCTCCATTGCTTTGCAAAGATCTTCACGCTTTCATCGCAAAGTTTCCATTATTCCCAAATCACTTTACCTGATCCCCTATGTAGCAGATACAACCCATTTACTAAAAGAGTGTTTTTGTTGCGCACAATGCAATTCTCTCTAGTAGCCTCATGCATTGTGTGCAACAACTGATGCTTGTGTTCTTTCCTTTTAGCAATACATTCATTTCCACATAAACTCTAGTACTAAATTATGTACATTTTATAAATATATTTATAGCAGGGGAGAGTGGCGTGGCTGCTAGCATGCTATAAAATGTAAAACCTAAATATGTACATAGGGCATTATTCAGACTCGCTCGCGAGCGCATAGCGCTCACAAGCGGGTCGATGGCCGGGCACTGCGCATGCGCGAGCCCTGGAGCGAGTGAGAACTTCACTCACTCAGGGCTCGCAGTAAAAGGGGGCGGCTGTCGATGTTGATCGACAGCTCGCCCCGTTTTGTAGGTGGGTCAGGGGGGTGGCTGTCCAAACAGAGGCGTTCCAGAAGGAACACATGCCGTTAGGGGGCGGCCCTACTGACATCACACGTGATGTCAGTAGTGAACTTCCTGCTCTATTAGAGCAGGGAGTTCACTGGGGCTTGCGGTGGACAAGACCCTACCACAAGGGTCTCGTCGCAAGCCCGATGGTCGCGACCATTGCGACCATCACCTGGTCACCCACAGCTTAGCGAGCGGACTGGAGGCCGGCCAAAAAAAAAAAACAGGCCGCCCTTATTCAGAGCGAGCGCTTGCTATTTGCGAGCGCCTCTGAATCGACCCATACTTCTATGTGCACTATTAAACAATTCTGCATCCAGTCCATGTTATGAATTTACACAAAGCACTGAAATTGGAGCTAAATATTTTTCCCTACTGAACGAAACAATGTTTATTTCCCTGCCAGATAAAGTTAATGTAAAAGAGGAAATGTAAAGGTCTATATGTGGGGTGTATGGGATCCGGGCAGAGGTTCAGCAACAATTTACCTTCACCTGGCAACAAATGGAGTATTGGAAGTCTATTCATCATTACTTAATTTCAAACAATTTTGTAGAAATTAAGTAATGGGGCCATTCATTACAAAGGTAGTGCAAGAAATATCAAAGATCTCCTGATTACCTTTCAAGCTCGCTGTTCCCATTAGTATGGGCACCTTAATTCATCAAATATATGAAAATACTAGGACGGCGTTGGTTCCTGCACCGCTGCTCCTCCCTATTGGAAAGAGGTCCATTAAGAAACCTTCACAGGACATCAGTTATCTTTGTACTCATTCGTTAACTCAGTTCAGCTGATGCATGTACACCGGGCAGAG
This sequence comes from Taudactylus pleione, assembly GCA_031769625.1. Classification (NCBI taxonomy): domain Eukaryota; kingdom Metazoa; phylum Chordata; class Amphibia; order Anura; family Myobatrachidae; genus Taudactylus; species Taudactylus pleione. Next base: position 12,909,195 of record JAUIMM010000137.1, on the reverse strand, counting down.
ACAGCAATACCAATTTTCACTACTACCAAGGTTGCAGTGTTTGCAATCATGTGGACAGCGGATTTTCAGATCAGCTTTTCCCGCACTGGAGCAATGTAGAATTGCTTTGGTAATTTAGTATCCACCGTTGCAACTCGCAGTGAGTTGGATACTAAATTAGCACTGCTGCTCTGCTTGTAGCAATGAATAGATCCCTTTGAGTTTTTGGGGAACACTTTCTAAGACAGTATTAACTAGGGGTGTGCACCGGCCACTTTTCGTGTTTTGTGTTTTGGTTTTGGATCTGGATCTTTCTTCGTGTTTTGGATCTGGATTGGTTTTGCCAAAACCACCCTTCCGTGTTTTGGGTTCTGGGTTTTGTGTTTTGGATCTGTATTTTTTTGAAAAAAAGCATAAAAACAGCTAAAATCACAGAATTTGTAGGTTTTTCTGCTCCTATGCTATTATTAACCTCAATAACCTTAATTTCCACTCATTTCCAGTCTATTCTGAACACCTCACACCTCACAATAGTGTTTTTATGTCCAAAAGGTTGCACCGAGGTAGCTGGATGACTATGCTAAGCGACACGAGTGGGCGGCACAAACACGTGACCCATCTAGGCGTGATACTGCAGTGGCAGACAGGATGGCAGTTTGAAAAACTAGGCCCCAAACTGTACATAATGCAAAGAAAAAAAAGAGGTGCAAGATGGAATTGTCCTTGGGCCCTCCCACCCATCCTTATGTTGTATAAACAGGACATGCACACTTTAACAAACCAATCATTTCAGCGCCAGGGTCTGCCACACAACTGTGGCTGAAATGATTGGTTCGTTTGGGCCCCCACAAAACAAGCTGGCAATTAATGTGTCCCTGCACAAACTGGCTCTACGGAGGCAAGATGTCATCCTCATCCTCCTCATCCACCGATTCCTCACCCTCTTCAGTGTGTACATCCTCATCCTCACAAAGTATTAACTCGTCCCCACTTGAATCCACCACCACAGGTCCCTCTACGTTCTGGAGGCTGGTCTCCCTGGAAGAGCTGATAATTCATTTTTATGAACATCATCTTCTCCACATACTGTGGAAGCAACCTCCTACGCCTTTCGCTGACAAGGTTCCCGGCTGCACTAAACACTCTTTCGGAGTACACACTGGAGGGGGGGCAACTCAGGTAAAATAGAGCCAGTTTGTACAGGGGCCTCGAAATTGCCTCTTTTTCCTGCCAGTACAGGTATGGACTGTCTGACATGCCTACTTGGATGCTGTCACCGATGTAATCCTCCACCATTCTGTCAATGGTGACAGTATCATATGCAGTGACAGTAGACATGTCAGAAATTGTTGCCAGGTCCTTCAGTCCGGACCAGATGTCCAAACTTGGTCCTGCCTGCCCTGCATCACCGCCAGCGGGTTGCTTAGGATACCTAAGTTTTTTCCTGGCAGCCCCAGTTGCGGGAGAAAACGAAGAAGGAGCTGTTGACGTGTCACGTTCCGCTTCAGCTGACAGTGTGTTCACCAGCAGGTCTTTGCACCTCTGCAGGCTTGTGTTGGCCAGAAAGAGAGACACCACATAGACTATAAACCTAGGATCGAGCACGGTGGCCAAAATGTAGTGGTCTGATTTCAACAGATTGACCACCCTGGAATCCTGGCAAAGCGAATGAAGGGCTTCATCCACAAGTCCCACATGCCGAGCGGAATCGCTCCATCTTAGCTCCTCCTTCACTTTCTCCAGCTGCTTCTGCAAAAGCCTGATGAGGGGAATGACCTGACTCAAGCTGGCAGTGTCTGAACTGACTTCACATGTGGCAAGTTCGAAGGGCTGGAGAACCTTGCACAACACGGAAATCATTCTCCACTGCGCTTGAGTCAGGTGCATACCCCCTCCTTTGCCTATGTCATAGGTGGATGTATAGGCTTGAATGGCCTTTTGCTGCTCCTCCATCCTCTGAAGCATATAGAGGGTTGAGTTCCACCGCGTCACAACCTCTTGCTTCAGGTGATGGCGGGGCAGGTTCAAGAGTGTTTGCTGGCGCTCCAGTCTTCGGCACGCAGTCGCTGAATGGCGAAAGTGGCCTGAAATTTTTCGGCCACCCAAAGCGTCTCCTGCACGCCCCTGTCGCTTTTCAGAAAATTCTGCACCACCAAGTTTATTGTGTGAGGAAAACATGGGACGTGCTGGAATTTGCCCAGATGTAATGCCCGCACAATATTGGTGGCATTGTCAGATATCACAAATCCCCAGGAGAGTCTAAGTGGGGTAAGCCACTGGGCGATGATTTCCCTCAGTTTCTCTAAGAGGTTGTCGGTGGTGTGCCTCTTACTGAAACCGGTGATGCACAGCGTAGCCTGCCTTGGAACGAGCTGGCGTTTATGAGATGCTGCGACTGGTGACGCTGCTGCTGTTGCTGCGTAAGGTGATACATCTACCCAGTGGGCTGTCACAGTCATATAGTCCTTAGTCTGCCCTGTTCCACTTGTCCACATGTCCGTGGTTAAGTGGACATTGGGTACAACGGCATTTTTCAGGACACTGAGGACACTTTTTCTAACGTTTCTGTACAGTCTCGGTATCGCCTGCCTAGTGAAGTGGAATCTAGACGGGATTTGGAACCGGGGACACACTACCTCCAGCAATTGTCTAAATCCCACTGCATTAATGGCGGATACCGGACGCACGTCTAACACCAACATAGCAGTCAAGGCCTCAGTTATACGTTTTGCTTCAGGATGACTGCTGTCGTACTTCATCCTCCTCGCTAAGGACTGTTGGAGGGTCAATTGTTTAGTAAAAGTAGTTGTGTGCCTACTTCCTCTCTGGGATGATGAACGACTCCCAGCAGCAGCGGCAGCAGGAGGCGTAGCAAAGCAGGATCCTCCGGAGGAATCCGGGATAGGAGAGTCAGTCATGCCAGTGACATGGCCTGCAGGACTACTTCTGATCCTGACTAAGGAGGAAATTGACGAGGAGGGAGTTGACGGTGTGGTTTGCAGGCGCTTGGATACAACAGGACAACGGGATTTAGGTGTCCCTGGACTGCTTACGGTCTTAGCCAAAGTTTCTGAACTTGACAGTAACTTATTATGAACGCGCTGCAGGTGCCGTATAAGGGAGGATGTTCCTAGGTGGTTAACGTCCCTACCCCTACTTATTCCACCTTTACATAAGGTACATATGGCAAGACAGTTGTTGTCCGGATTTGGATAGAAATATTGCCAGACCAAAGAGGTGGAATGTTTGGTCTTCTGCCCAGGCATGACCGTGATGGGCTTTTTCATCCCACGGACAACAACTGTCTCCCCCAGAGCCTGATTTAAACAAACCACATCACCATCAGAATCCTCCTCGCCAACTTTCTCCTCAGCGCCAGCTACACCAGTATCCTCATCCTGTTGTACTTCAACAGTGACATCTTCAATTTGCATATCAGCAAGTGGACTGTGGGTGCTCCTTTCAGCACTTGCAGGGGGCGTGCAAATGGTGGAAAGAGCCACCTCTTCCCGTCCAGTGCTGGGATGGTCAGGCATCGCAACCACCACCACACTTGGACTCTCCTTGGGGATTTGTGATATCTTCTTAGAAAGCACAGTTCTTCGCTGTGCTTTTGCCAGCTTAACTCTTTTGATTTTTTTAGTGGGAGGAGGGCTTCCATCGTCATATGAAGCTGAACCACTAGTCATGAACATACTAGGGATCGACCTTAGCCGTTCCTTGCCACTAGGTGTATTAAATGGCATATTGGCAATTTTACGTTTCTCTTCAGCTGATTTAAATGTTTTTTTCAAGGTCATTTTCCTGAACTTTGTCATTTGGGATTGTATGTGCCCTTTATTATGACATTGGGCATCGGCCTTGGCAGACGACGTTGATGGCATGTTATCGTCTATGTCATGACTAGTGGCAGCAGCTTTAGCACTAGGAGGAAGTGGTTCTTGATCTTTCTCTATTTTATTTTTATCGGAGAAAGTTTGGTCCTCCATTTATGTTATATCGATTTGATATATACGTGCGGCTAAACACAGAAATTATTTCTTTATTTTTGCTGGAGAGTAGTGCACTTTGTGGGTTACACCAGCCTTTAAGAAATGAGCCAGCCGGCTCTTTACTTATGGGACACAGGCGCACGCTTGGCGCTGCTCCTTTGTTGATGCACGTGCGGCTACTGCGCACACAATTCACAATCACAGAAAATAATTTTTTTTTGGTTTGGACTGGAGTGTACTTTGGGGGTTACAGCACCCTATAACGGTCAAGCCAGCCGGCCCTTTACTTATGACACAGGCGCACGCTTGGCACTACTTTGTTGATGCACGTGCGGCTACTGCGCACACAATTCACAAACACACAAAAAATATTATTTTTTTGGTTTGAACTGGAGTGTACTTTGGGGGTTACAGCACCCTTTAACGGTCAAGCCAGCCGGCCCTTTACTTATGACACAGGCGCACACTTGGCACTACTTTGTTGATGCACATGCGGCTACTGCGCACACAATTCACAAACACAGAAAATAATTTTTTTTTTGGTTTGGACTGGAGTGTACTTTGGGGGTTACAGCACCCTTTAACGGTCAAGCCAGCCGGCCCTTTACTTATGACACAGGCGCACGCTTGGCACTACTTTGTTGATGCACGTGCGGCTACTGCGCACACAATTCACAAACACAGAAAATAATTTTTTTTTTGGTTTGGAATGGAGTGTACTTTGGGGGTTACAGCACCCTTTAACGGTCAAGCCAGCCGGCCCTTTACTTATGACACAGGCGCACGCTTGGCACTACTTTGTTGATGCACGTGCGGCTACTGCGCACACAATTCACAAACACAGAAAATAATTTTTTTTTGGTTTGGACTGGAGTGTACTTTGGGGGTTACAGCACCCTTTAACGGTCAAGCCAGCCGGCCCTTTACTTATGACACAGGCGCACGCTTGGCACTACTTTGTTGATGCACGTGCGGCTACTGCGCACACAATTCACAAACACAGAAAATATATTATTTTTTTGGTTTGAACTAGAGTGTACTTTGGGGGTTACAGCACCCTTTAACGGTCAAGCCAGCCGGCCCTTTACTTATGACACAGGCGCACACTTGGCACTACTTTGTTGATGCACGTGCGGCTACTGCGCACACAATTCACAAACACAGAAAATATATATTTTTTTGGTTTGGACTGGAGTGTACTTTGGGGGTTACAGCACCCTTTAACGGTCAAGCCAGCCGGCCCTTTACTTATGACACAGGCGCACGCTTGGCACTACTTTGTTGATGCACGTGCGGCTACTGCGCACACAATTCACAAACACAGAAAATATTTTTTTTTTTGGTTTGGACTGGAGTGTACTTTGGGGGTTACAGCACCCTATAACGGTCAAGCCAGCCGGCCCTTTACTTATGACACAGGCGCACGCTTGGCACTACTTTGTTGATGCACGTGCGGCTACTGCGCACACAATTCACAAACACAGAAAATAATTTTTTTTTTGGCTTGGACTGGAGTGTACTTTGGGGGTTACAGCACCCTTTAATGGTCAAGCCAGCCGGCCCTTTACTTATGACACAGGCGCACGCTTGGCACTACTTTGTTGATGCACGTGCGGCTACTGCGCACACAATTCACAAACACAGAATATATATTTTTTTTGGGTTTGGACTGGAGTGTACTTTGGGGGTTACAGCACCCTATAACGGTCAAGCCAGCCGGCCCTTTACTTATGACACAGGCGCACGCTTGGCACTACTTTGTTGATGCACGTGCGGCTACTGCGCACACAATTCACAAACACAGAAAATAATTTTTTTTTTGGCTTGGACTGGAGTGTACTTTGGGGGTTACAGCACCCTTTAATGGTCAAGCCAGCCGGCCCTTTACTTATGACACAGGCGCACGCTTGGCACTACTTTGTTGAAGCACGTGCGGCTACTGCGCACACAATTCACAAACACAGAAAATATATTTTTTTTTGGTTTGGACTGGAGTGTACTTTGGGGGTTACAGCACCCTTTAACGGTCAAGCCAGCCGGCCCTTTACTTATTACACAGGCGCACGCTTGGCACTACTTTGTTGATGCACGTGCGGCTACTGCGCACACAATTCACAAACACAGAAAAGATATTTTTTTGGGTTAGGACTGGAGTGTACTTTGGGGGTTACAGCACCCTTTAACGGTCAAGCCAGCCGGCCCTTTACTTATGACACAGGCGCACGCTTGGCACTACTTTGTTGATGCACGTGCGGCTACAGCGCACACAATTCACAAACACAGAAAATATATATTTTTTTGGTTTGGACTGGAGTGTACTTTGGGGGTTACAGCACCCTTTAACGGTCAAGCCAGCCGGCCCTTTACTTATGACACAGGCGCACGCTTGGCACTACTTTGTTGATGCACGTGCGGCTACTGCGCACACAATTCACAAACACAGAAAATTATTATTTTTTTGGTTTGGACTGGAGTGTACTTTGGGGTTTACAGCACCCTTTAAGGTCAAGCCAGCCGGCCCTTTACTTATGACACAGGCGCACGCTTGGCACTACTTTGTTGATGAACGTGCGGCTACTGCGCACACAATTCACAAACACAGAAAATAATTTTTTTTTTGGTTTGGACTGGAGTGTACTTTGGGGGTTACAGCACCCTTTAATGGTCAAGCCAGCCGGCCCTTTACTTATGACACAGGCGTACGCTTGGCACTACTTTGTTGATGCACGTGCGGCTACTGCGCACACAATTCACAAACACAGAAAATATATTATTTTTTAAGCACTTGGGGGGAGCACCCCTGAAGGACAGAGCACCCCCTGGACAACACTACAGCACCCCTTTAGGACTGGGACACTGCACAGGAGTTTGGAGTGGACACAGCCCCTATGGAGAACTGACTGCACAACACAGTCCAGCCAGCCCCTATGGACTTTGACGTAGTGGACACAGCCCCTATTAACAACAGCAGCACAGCACAACACAGCCAGTCCCTATGGACTTTGAAGTAGTGGACAACAGCAGCACTACACTACACTACACTACACAGCCCAGGCAGCCCTAACTCCCACCCTCCCTCTTCACTGTCCACAGCCGAGTGAGAAAATGGCGCCGACGCGGGTACCTTATATAGGATCCAAAACTCGCGAGACTCGGAAGGCGGGATGATGACATTTTGCCTCGATTTCAGATCCGAGTCAGGCGGGAAAAGTCGAGCCTGACTCGGATCGGACTCGGATCGGGGTGGCTCGGGGGGGTTCGGATTTCAGAAATCCGAACCCGCTCACCCCTAGTATTAACATTCTATAGGATGTTAACATTACATGGTAATAAAAACAGGTACAACCAGTTACTAAAACTCCTTCACATAAAGCAATTTCATTGTTGGATTGGGGCAAGAAGGGCCCACCAGGGAATGCAGCGGTAGTGGCCCAAGATAATGCATGTGGTCAGCCACCAGAGGGTTGTTGCCAGCCTCCACAGAGGGACTTGGCCAACCATTACAGAGGACATGCAAAGAGCAGGGCCCCTTTATAAAGCAGGTGACAGAAGTGTGTCAGTCCGACCCTGGCAATTTCTGTGGATCATTTCTTCCTGAATGAACCATTACAAACTGACACTTTAAAAACTGGACTGGAACTATGGACTGGGACCCTCTTAAACCATGTCCCAGTTACTGCGGACACTCTCTCAATTAATCCCTGTAGCATTTTATGTTGAGCTCTTTCTTAACGTATTCCATAGGGAATAGCTCTCCCCACAATACAGATAACTGATTTGAATTGCGGAGGATAATTCCTCCCCCAAATGTCCCATGGCGGACTTGGTACATTATGGGCTTGTCCCATGATATATCCATTTCGGGCCCAAGTGTTGCACTATGTTATGTTAACCGCACCTAGTTAATTATTTAAGGTATACTTGCAAATGTAAGCATAAACCCCAGTAGTACAGGTGGAACCAGGGAAGGAATGCCCGAAATTCACACTGGATGTCATTAACAATTATAAATGATAATTTTGCAAATACACCAAAAGCCTATTATAATCGGCGTGCAAAGTCAGCGTTGGCCCAAAGTTTACCAACCCTACCTATCAGACAGAGCCAAAATGTGCTTACCTGTAACAACTAATGTATGTTCATAAAACTAGGCACAAAACAGCATTTACACTGCACATTCCTAACATCGAAGTAAGCTAAAATTACTTTTAATTTACGAATTTCCTCCACCTCCTATGGCAAAAAAACCCTATGACCTTTCCCAGTGATATCAATATGTAAAAAATTACTAATTCATATACTGTATCTCCTTTTGTGAGATGATATTTGGTCACTGGGTATTGCCAGGTTATTATAAATCTGTGCCCTACAAAGTCTTGGGCCAGGGTACTCTGTACCTTTCCCCTCTTGGCGCCCCTTATGTACTGGCTGCTTTTGTATGTAGCTCATAAATACTGCACAGTTATATTATTACACTGCACTTTGGATGTCAGTTTGGACACCTCAATCCCAAATCTAAATCTCTCTGCACATTTTGAATCTGCCCCACTTGCAGTGCAGCATGGTTTCACCAAGATGATCAGTTGAGAGAAAGATATCTTTCTCTATTCCCAACTCTGAATCAGGCCCTGAGTGGGTTGTGGGAGCCACATAACTGCTCAAACCTTAGTTGCATAGACTGCATGTGTGTATTCCAATGAGCACACAATTCCGTGAATTAGCAGCTCCACCATTTTGTAAGTGACAGCAATCTCGTTCTGTGAGAGTTCTGAATCTGCAGTTAACCACAGGGTGTGATGGCATACCATATCTGTATTTCGCAAGGAACACGTCCATTAAGGCGGCAGCCTTAATGATGGTAATTTCATTGATTTTTTTAGTTTGAGTGGCACAAATTCAGTAGGTTTTGTGAAAATTCAGATGATGTCTAAGAAGCCTTAATGGGACATGTAAAACCGTAAGGTTTTTTTATCTATGAAATGTCATTGCTTTTTTATAACTTTTGGCAACCAAGGTTGGCTCTGATTAGCCTGGTGCTGGATGTGCTTCATACAGGGAACCCCTACGTTGTTTGTCCCCTGTATTTAAACACAATCAGGACTGGCTGTTAAAAGCCCTGTGCTGGTTGTGTTTTTTTTTGGGGGGGGCACCTTTTTTTATTTTACACATTCAATTTTTAACATAGATGCGTAGATGGATCTCACTGCTGTGTTTGTGCATCTGTGACTTATTGATTTTATTTTCTCAGGTGCATGCGCACTACCAGTGAGCCTTCTGTCGCCCGCTGATGCCCTCTTTGCACTGCACCACTGCCACTGCTCTGCACCACTGCTGCTGCCGCTACCCCACACACCTAAAGCCATCTAGCACTCTGCACCTCCCAAACCACCCCCTGTGTGCTGTCCCTTCTTCCACCAATGCTAGAGTACCATTTTGCTGTCCTTCACCCCTGCAGGTGGCCCGGTTTGCTCATCCAAACCCTGATAGTTAATACATTTAAAAAAAGCTATGAAATTCCATAGACAAAAAACCGTACGGTTTCACATGTCCCATTGAGCCTGCTTAGACATTATCTGAAAATTCACAAAACCTATTGAATTTCTGCCCCTCAAACTCCAAAAAGCAATGAAATTATGCTCATTAAGGCTGACGTCTTAATGGACGTGTTCCTTGCATAATACAGATATGGTATGCCATGACACCATGTGGTTAACTGCAGATTCAGCACTCTCACAGAGTGAGATTGCTGTCACTTACAAAATGGTGGAGCTGTTAATTCACAGAATTGTGTGCTCATTGGAATACACACATGCAGTCTATGAAGTGCTTCCACCACTGAAATACTGCAGCACAACTAATTGTTTCTGCTTGCCGTAACATTTCATGAGTTTAATTTCTGCTTTTCCCAAGTTTAATACGAAATTCAATCTCACATCATCCACCGTATCGAAATGTACGAAGATCTTCCACTTGCTGTGACCAAACTAAGAAGACTAAGAAGACTACAGCAGTCCAACCACAGGTTCAGACACATCAATGTATGAGCTTCACAATAACCAGTATAGCGTTGCCACCTATCGGACAGAAAAACAGAGGCAGTCTCATTACTTTTGAATCAGCCCTCGTACAGTGGTGCTTGAAAGTTTGTGAATCCTTCGGAATTTTCTATATTTTTGCAGAAATTTTGCCTAAAACTACCTCAGATTTTCACACAGGTCCTAAAAGTAGGAAAATGATCCAATATCACATATCTGTAAGTGGCAAAAGTATGTGAAGCTTTGCTTTCAGTATCTGGTATGACACAGCAATAACTGCTTCTAAATGTTTCCAGTAATTGTTGATTAGTCTTGAACATCGGCTTGGAGGAATTTTACCTCCGTACAAGACAGCTTAAACTCTGTTATGTTGGTGGGTTTCCTCCCATGAACTGCTCACTTTAGGACCTTCCACAACATTTCCATTGGATTCAATTCAAGACTTTGACTTGGCCATTCCAAAAAGTTAAACTTAATCTTCTTTAACAATTCTTTGATTTAATGACTTGTGTGCTTTGGGTCGTTGTCTTGCTGCATGACCCACGTTCTCTTGAGATGTAGCTCATGGACAGATGTCCTGACATATTCCTTTAGAATATTCTGGTATAATTCAGAATTCATTGTCCCATCAATGATGGCAAGTTGTCCTGGGCCAGATGCAGCAAAACAGGCCCAAACCATGATACCACCACCACCACCACCACCGTGTTTCACAGATGGTATGAGGTTTTATGCTGGAATGCAATGTTCTAATTTCTAATTTCTCATTTATTTAATCCAAAAAGCTCTATTTTGAACTCACCTGTCAACAAAACATTTTTCCAATAGTCTTCTAGCTTGTCAAGGTGATGTTTAGCAAACTGCAGATGGGCAGCAATGTTCTTTTTGGAGAGCAGTGGTTTTCTCTTTGCAATCCTGCCATGCACACCATTGTTGTTCAGTGTCCTCCTGATTTTGCACTCATGAACATTAACATTAGCAAATGTGAGAAAGGCCTTCAGTTGCTTAAAGGTTACCTTTGGTTACTTTGTGACCTTGCGAACTATTAGATGCCTTGCTCTTGGCGTGATCTTTGTTGGTCGACCACTCCTGGGGAGGGTAATAATGGTATGGAATTTCCTCCATTTGTACACAATCTGTTTGACTGTTGATTGGTGAAGTCCAAACTCTTTAGAGATGTTTCGGTAACCTTTTCCAGCCTGATGAGCATCAACAACTCTTCTTTTGAGGTCCTCAGAAATCTCCTTTGTTTGTGGCATGAAACACTTTCACAAACGTGTTGTGAACATCAGACTTGATCCCAATTCTTTGAAAAAGACTGGTTGTCCACTCATACCTGATTGAAAAACCTGACTCTAATTTCACTTTCAAACTATCTGCTAAGCCTAAAGGTTCACATACTTTTGCCACTCACAGGTTTGTGATATTGGATCACCCCCCCCCCTCCCCAAAAAGAAAAAATGAACATGTCAAATTTGTTTGTCTCATTTGCTTGATATGATTGTCTCTAGGACTTGTATGAAAATCTGAGGTAGTTTTAGGCCAAATTTCAGCAGAAATAAAGAAAACTCTGAAGGGTTCACAAACTTTTAAGCACCACTATATATATATATATATATATATACATATAGATAGATTGAGATATCTATATATAGATTTTATATATATACATATGTATATGTATATATATATATATAGTGTGTGTATATATTATATATAGGAGGCTGGAGAGGCACAGGGCAGGAGGGGACAAGGGGAGCACTAGGCTGTTGTGGCACAGGGGGAAGGAGTCTAGAATAACACTGGAATCACAAGGCTGGAGTGACACAGGGGGAAGCAGACTGGATAGAAATGGCTCAGGAGGTGATACGGGGCAGAAGGCTTGAGTGACACAGGGGGCATGTGGGTGGAAAGACACAGGGAGCTGGACGGGACATAGAGAGCAGGAGATTGAACTGACACAGGGAGCAGGAGGCTGGAGAGACACAGGTCAGGAGGGAACGCAGGAAGCATGAGGCTTCAGTGACACTGGACACTGGACAGACATGGTTCAGAAGGCTGGAGTGACAGCAGGGCATAAGGCTGGAGTGACATGAAGCACATGGCTGGAGATGGAGCAGGAGACTGGATATGACACTGTGGGCCTGATTCAGAGCCGTTCGCTGCTGGTGAGCGCTTGCTCTGAATCAGGGTGTGATTTGTTTTTTGTTTTTTTTCTCCAGTCCGCTTGCAAAGCTGTGGGTGACCACCCACAGCTTGTGCGAGCAGCCTGGAGTCCATCTCGATTATGGCGACCATCGGGCTTGCGGCGAGACCCTGTGGTAGGGTCTTGGCTCCCGCAAGCCCGAGTGGTCTTCCTGCTCTAATAGAGCAGGAAGTCCACTACTGACATCACTAGTGATGTCAGTAGGGCCGTCCACAAATGCCAAGCATTCCTAAGGGAACGCCTGCATTTGTGCAGCCACCCACCCTCCCCGCCTACAAAATGGGGCGAGCTGTCACTCACCATCGACAGCCGCCCCGTCTTGTAGCGAGACCCATAGTGACTGAGCTGCAGTCGCTGGACGGGTCTCACGCATGCGCACGCCGGAGGCTGCGCATGCGCAGTGGGGTAACATTGAGTCGCTTGCGAGCGGCTCTGAATCTGCCCCAGTGGGTATAAGTTGTTGACCCTCTGTTGTATGATAATCACAATGGTTGTATTCCTACACAAACAGGCATCTTTTGGACCATGCAATCTCCTATATGAATAGTGAATACAGACTGAAGACACTGCCTGCTCAAGGATGACAATTTTAAAATAAACTGAAACATCGATAAGACACTTGTCTATCGCTTGAATTCTTCTGAGTGCTCCAACTTTATATCCTTTAACGTTGTGAGGGCACTGCAGTTAGTCTGATTCTTTATTGGAGTGCTGGACCTACATGGTATTTATATATATATTTCCACTTATTTTTGAATAACAAGGGTGATCTTCATGAGTGACTCCCACAGTTTATCAGGTCTAGAGTTATTCAAGCAAGGCGTGATTCGTTCACTAATGAGCTGGAAAAGTCAGAAATTGAAGACTGATTTACACTTACCCGCCAAGATGTAATCTAATAATGTTTCACATCCCCTGTACACAGATATACCCCTCTAATAACTCATCGTATGACTCTATCTTAACTAATCTACTGGTAACCATGTGGGGTATAGGCATGTACATAGAGAGAGAAGATAGGCCGGCATTCCAATAAATCTAGAATTACTTGCCCAGGTGCCCTCCACGGACCAAGTTCCAAGCCCCAATATATCTCCACAACAAAGGTGGCACTCACGGGTCATGTATTCAAATGATGAGGATGCAGTATCCGATTAAACGTTTCGGTTTATTCAACCTTTTTCAAGAATTATATATATACTTTGTGGTGAGAGGGGTTTTCTCTCACCTGAATTACCCACATTCTGGTGGAATCAGCTCCCTCCAAGGGAGGCTGGAGTGAAACCTGTGCATTCTGAGTTAGCAGTGGAGGTGTGGAATTCAGGGTTATCACATTTACAAAGACCCAGCTGGAATAATCACTGGAGCATAGGAAGGGTTTAAAACTCCCACACACCTGATGCTCCTTGTTCCTGATGCTGGATAAGCTAGCCAGGCGATAGGCTGGGCGTGGCGGTTAGCATTAGGGTGCCAGGACCTGGAGGGTCCACAGACATTAGCACTGAGTGCTGAGACATTTACTATTATGTTGTTTGCTTATTTTCTGTTATGTGCCTGTGTGTGTCCAGGCCTAACCTTACATATGCTAAGGTGCAGTGTTTGCTACCATTAAAAAGTCACTGCTTTACCAATTACCTGCCTGTCTGGAGTCCTCATTTCAATATCCTGTGTTACATATGGTGGCACATACGGGGACCTCTGCGCTGCACTGCTGTGTCACAGCGCAATCACTAGATGTCTACGTCACAGAAAAGGAACTGACAAGGCAAAAAGTTTGGTATATGTGAGTATGGTTGGCGAACCAGAAAAAATGCAGATATATTAATGACACTGTAGCTTGCTATGCATTGCGCAAAAGCTGTTTATATGTACATTAAAAAAAAGTTACTTTGCTTTATTTTTACTAAGTTGCTTGAGATATAACAAATGCTGATTAGTATCTTCACCAGCTAGTATGCTGTCTAATTAAGTTCACCTGTTGACTGAACAAAAGCAAGACATACATAATACTGAGGTCTAATTAAGCACTGCAGTGCTGGAAGAGAAAAAAGCAGGTTTTTTTTTCCTGTGTTCTGTTTACCCCTGCATTGCTGGGAGAAAAAAAAAAGCAGTGTTTTCTTTTTCTGTGGTAAACGTGAATTACAATTGCTTTGCTGAAACAAAGAGATATATTTATCAGTGTAAACGGGCTTGTTATCTAAAAGCACCTATACTTGTACATACCCCTCCCACTATTAAAAGTGGAGGAAGTTTTTTGCACTATAGTAAATTTGTTGGCCTCTCACCAAAAGACAGAGGAACAAATGTTACAGTTAGTGACCCAGTCAATGGGCATAACAGGTGCTGGGCATCTGAAGAAAATGTCTGCCTCAGATGACCCAAAGGCGTATTTGCTGATATGTGAGAGGATGGCACAGCATTTAAAACGGCCAGCAGATACATGGGCTGATAGACTTTCCCCCTATGTCACTGGTGAGGCTCAGGAAGCCTATGCTGATTTGTCCTCTGCTGGTGCAGAGAAATATGACCTAGTCAAAAGTGCTATTCTAGCTCAGTCAGGTCTCACTCCTTCTGGGAAAGTGCAGGGCTTCCACAAATGGGCCCTACTACCAGGGGTCCCTATTCGGAAGCAGATTGCAGAACGCGCCAGACAGGGAGTGGAGTTGGCTCCAGCCAGAAGACCGCACTGCCGCTCAGATTGTAGAGATGGTGGTTGTTGACCAGTGTATAAGAACCCTAGGGCAGAATATGCAGTGCTGGGTCATACACACTGATCCTCAAAATTTAGAGGAATCAATTACAGTGTTTCAGCGGTATAAAACCGCAGGAAATATGACAAAAATTACAGAAAAGAAACCAGGGAATGAGTGACCTGTTAAGATGGCACCCCGTTGGCCTGTGACCCTGTCTGTCACCTCTCCTCAAGGAAATACCACTGGAGATGCCAGGGTCATGTGCTATGAGTGCGGAGAGCCAGGTCATGTAAGGTGGGACTGTCCCAGAAAAACAGAACCTATACAGAGTGGGGTTGCTAGTAAGGGTGCTACATACACTGCTTTCTGCATGATGATACCCCTGGGTTCCAGACTCCCATTAATGTGGGAAGCTGTGTTCCTGAATGGCTGAGAACTCCCAGCTATTATAGACTCAGGGAGTGAACTACCCCTGATCTCAGAGGCTGTCCTGCCCAGGGCAGTGAAAAAGGTGCCAAGGTTAGTCAAAGTACTCTACATTCATGGATCCATAGAAAACTTCTCCCGGGTATGAGTGAGCCTCACCATAAAGGTGCGCACTTATGAAGTGGCCGCCATGGTTGGTCCTAAGCTCCCCTATCCTATCATATTGGGACACAATTTCCCAGAAATTGTTGAGCTCTTAAAGAAAACACAGAGACAACGCCAATGTAAAGTATCCAAGACCCTACCTCCAAAAAAGTAGAGGAGTGGAAAAGCATAGCCAGTCCTCTTTCGAGAGCGAACCTCTGCGCAATTAATGTCAGACAAAAATATTAGCAGAGATGTCATACCCAATACAAATGTTGCCATGGGTGTGCTGGAAACTGTCACCCCTGGGGGCTGTTCTAGTTTGTTTTGCACTACAGAAGTTCCGCTGGTGGACACCTTGTCAGCAAAAAGAAGTGGAAGCCTTAGTTTGCAAAAATCAGTATGTGTTTTCTTCTTTGCCAGGTAGCACTGCCTTAGTAGTGCACCGCACAAATACCCCTAAAGGAGTGGTTGTAAAGCAGAGGCCGTATCGCATCTCTGAAGCACGATGGCAAGCAGTCCAGAAAGAGGTGAAAGAGATGCTCCAACTTGGAGTCATTGAGGAGACCAGCAGTAACTGGTCAAGTCCTATTGTATTGGTCCCCAAGCCATCAGGAGCCATATACTTTTACATCGACTTTAGGTAGCTGAATCAGGTTTCCAGATTTGACACATACTCGCTACCACAGGTGGATGAATTAGTGGAACATTTGGCGAGTAGCCGGTATCTTACGACTCTGGATCTCATGAAGGGATACTGGCAAATTCCCCTAAGTGAGACCGCCAAGGAGAAGACTGCCTTCTCAAACCCCTGATGGCCTGTTTCAATATAAAATGCTCCCTTTTGGCTTTCATGGGGCACCAGCATCATTTCAGTGTGCCATGGATCACCTGCTGAGGCCACACCAGGGGTACACTATAGCCCAGTGGTTCCCAAACTGTGCACCGTGGCACCCTGGGGTGCCTCAGGACACTTGCAGGGGTGCCTCAGGTTGGTGGTCCAGCACTAAATCATATTATTTATGGTCAATGTAATGTAAATATGTAGACAAACAGAAGCTCAAACCTGTCCCCATCATGTGACTGACCATAAGGATGACAGGTAAGCACAATTGACTTCACTTTATTACTTTACTACATTTTTTTCTGAATTTCTCATTAGCAAACATTTGGCTTAGGGGTGCCGTGAAAACAATGCTGTTACTCTAGGGCACCATGATTCAGAAAAGTTTGGGAACTTCTGCTATAGCCTATCTAGTAGACGACATTGTCATCTATACAGAAAATTGTGAAGAACACTTGCCCAAAGTCCAAGAAGTGCTAAATATCTTAGGACAGCACAGGTTTATGGTTAATCCAGTCAAGTGTACCATTGAACTTTCAGAGGCCAATTACATCAGGTATGTGATTGGCAATGAGCAAGTGAAACCCCTTTCTGTGGAAAGTGGAGCCAATTCAGTCCTGGCCAAGACCCTCCAGCAAGAAACAAATTAGAACCTTCCTTGGCCTGTTAGGCTATTACCGCCATTTCATTCCAAATTTTGCGTCCAGAGCTTTACCCGAGACTGAGAGTCTTAAGAAGGCTCAACCAGAAAAGGTTCTCTGGGCCAAAACAGTTGAAGCAGCCTGAGGACTGCTCTGTGTTCCAAACCGGTTTTGCAAGCGCCAGATTTCAGAAAAGCCTTTGTCCTGCAAACGGACGCCTCCACAACAGGCTTAAGAGCTGTTTTTGTCCATTACGGGTGAAGAAAAGCCGATCCTGTACTTAAGTAGAAAGCTGTTACCACGAAAGACAAGATATGCAATAGGTGAGCTAGAATGCTTGGTGATAAAGTGTGCAGTAGAAGCCCTGAAGTATTATCTTCTGGGAAGAGAATTTGTCTTGGTCACGGATCACGCACCTATGAGTTGGATGCACCTCAACAAAGAAGTTAACCCTAGAGTGACGCGCTGGTTCTTGAAGTTAACCCTAGAGTGACGCGCTGGTTCTTGAAGTTAACCCTAGAGTGATGTGCTGGTTCTTGACCATCCAGCAGTACAAGTTTGTCGTACAGCATCGGCCTGGAGCTCAACATAAAAATGCGGATGCGCTGTCCAGAAAATTTTAGAAAGCTGAATGGTGTCAGTCCTCGCAAAAGAAGATTTGTGCTTCCCCAAGCTTGGAAAAGTGAAAGGGGGGGATGTGTGGTGAGAGGGGTTGTCTCTCACCTGAATTACCCACATTTTGGTCAAATCAGCTCCCTCCATAGGAGGTTGGAGTGAAACCTGTGCATTCTGCATTAGCAGTGGAGGTGTGGAATACCAGGTTTTCACATTTACATAGACCCAGCTGGAATAATCACTGGAGCATAGGAAGGGTTTAAAACCCCCACACATCTGATGCTCCTGATGCTGGATAAGCTAGCCAGGAAATAGGCTGGGGGTGGTGGTTAGCATTAGGGTTCCAGGACCAGGAAGGTCCACAGACAATACCAAAAGGAGTGCTGAGATATTTACTTTTATGTTGTTTGCTTATTTTCTGTTATGTGCTTGTGTGTGTCCAGGCCTAACCTCACATATGCTAAGGTGCAGTGGGCCTGATTCAGGTTGGTTCGCAAGGCTGCGTTTGCGCGCACCCCGCTCGCTGCGAAAATATGCTAATGAATGCAAACGCACACCAACCGCAGCACTATACCAAGATGCCCATCACTGTATAAAGCCTGCCCACTTCCCATGATATGCATCCGCAAGTCAGCAAAAACATCGGTGCCATCGAGTAACATTGGAACCATTCGCACAGTTGTGGTTAACCCTACCGCAGACACTGCTAAACTTTCTGTCACCATCTACTTCTGACTTCTGCCAGCGAATGCTATTGCAGGGGTTTAATTATGCATGTCCCTGTAATGACGTTTAAACGCCCAGGCATGCCTGCATTTCTCTGACCACCCCCGTCACCACCCTCAAACGGTCACTTCCTGTCAATCACTGTGTGAAGACTCAGCGTGCTCACTGCGATCACTTTCCAATTACTGTGGCCAGTTCACGCATTCACTGCATCTTATATGTATGCGCAGAATGCAAACATCAGCTGGCTCCGTGCAAACGCAGCCTTTGGAACCAACCTGAATCAGGCCCTGTGTCTGCTACCATTAAAAAGACACTGCTTTACCAAGTACCTGCCTGTCTGGAGACTTCATTTCAATACAATTACAATATAGTGTATAAACAGTTTACACAGGAGTTAGGACCACTGCAGTAAAATATACCACTCAACCTATGACGGGGTACACACACACTGACTGACACAGACACACACAGACAGACACACCTAAATCACTAAAAAACATGAATGCAGCAGGCAAATAAATACAGCCAGCATGATTTAATAAAGACCCCCCTCCCCCCAGTAGTGCCTTATACAGTGCCCCTATGCAATGCTCCCTGCAGTGCCCTTTAAATAGTGCCCCCAGTAGTGCCTCTAGTACAGTGCCTGAGGAGTGCCCCTTAAACAGTGCCCCAGTAGTGCCTCTTATACAGTGTCCCCAGTAGTGTACCTTATGCAGTGCCCCTTATACAGTGGCCCCAGTTAGTGGTCCGCCCTATGCAGCGCCCCTTACATATATAACACAAGACACACAATATATTTACCGGAATCCCCGCTCCTGCGCCAGCCGCCATCAGCTCCTCTGTCCTCCCGCACATCATGAGTGAGCTCCAGCACGGCTCCCCCCATGTATACAGCAGCCAATGAGAGTCTGTGTGACAAAAACACCGCCGCTGGGTAGTACGAGTGTACTACCCGGGGTGTTTGTTACTGTGTAGTGCGGACTGCACTCACTGTGGTCCATACTACACTTACTGAAACCGACGGCACTACACCACTGATCGGCGGGCAGGGGGGGTTTCTGGGTCTCAAAACTGCCCCCCTGCATGCGCATATGAATTCCCAATACAGCCCTGTCTGGAGTTTGTATATTCTCCCTGTGCCTGTGTGGGTTTCCTCCAGGTACTCCGGATTCCTCTCACACTCCAAAAATGTGCTGGTAGGTTAGTTGGCTTCCAACAATTTTTTTTAAATAAACCCTAATGTGTATGTGTGTGAGCATGTAGTAGGAAATAGAGATTGTAAGCTCCACTGATTAATGTGAATGGTCAAATATTCTCTAAAAAGGAATATGGGTGCGCTATATAAATAACTAGTAATAAATAATAGGGTATAGTAATAAGGAAAGGAAGCCGATCAGCGCCAAAGCCATAACTAGATATTTTAGTGGTTAAGGCAAGCTTACACCCCCAGCCCTCAACTGTAACCAAAGTAGCTAAAATATTCACTTCCCTGCCCCCTCCTCCATTTCAGCTTTGTACCCTGTAAGTTTACCGCTCTCACAAAGTCCTAGTTGTGGCTTGGTTGGCGGTGACGGATACAGGGAGACAGAGCCGGCCCTAGGCATAGGCATTATAACCAGATGCCTAGGGGCGACTCAGGAATCCCAGGGGCATCCGATGGCAGCATCATACCTGCACCGCCCGCTCTCTCTTTGTGCATCTGTGTCAATGTGTGTGCGTCTGTGTCAGCTTGTGTGCGTCTGTGTCAGGGAGTGTGCGTCTGTGTCAGCATTTGTGCATCTGTGTCAGCGTGTGTGCGTCTGTGTCAGCGTGGGTACGTATATGTCAGTGTGTATGCATCTGTGTCAGCGTGTCTGTGTCCGCATCTGTGTGTATATATGTCAGCGTGGGTGCGTATATGTCAGCGTGTGTGCGTCTGTCAGCGTGTGCGCGTTTGTGTCAGCGTGTGCATCTGTGTCAGCATTTGTGCGTCTGTGTCAGCGTGGGTGCGTATATGTCAGCGTGTGTGCCTCTGTGTCAGCGTGTGTGCGTCTGAGTCTGCGTGTGTGCATCTGTGTCAGCGTGTGTGCGTATATATGTCAGCGTGGGTGCGTATATGTCAGCGTGTGTGCGTATATATGTCAGCTTGTGTGCGTATATGTCAGCGTGTGTGCGTCTGTCAGCCTGCGTGCGTATATGTCAGCATGTGTGCGTCTGTCAGCGTGGGTATGTATATGTCAGCGTGTGTGCGTCTGTGTCAGCGTGTGTGCGTCTGTGTCTGCGTGTGTGCATCTATGTCAGCGTGTGCGTATATATGTCAGCGTGGGTGCGTATATGTCAGCGTGTGCGTATATATGTCAGCGTGGGTGCGTATATGTCAGCGTGTGCGTATATATGTAAGCGTGGGTGCGCATATGTCAGCGTGTGTGCGTCTGTCAGTGTGCGTGCGTATATGTCAGCGTGGGTGCGTATATGGCAGCGTGTGTGCGTCTGTCATCGTGTGTGCCTCTGTGTCAGCGTGTGTGCATATGTGTCTGCGTGTGTGCATCTATGTCAGCGTGGGTGCGTCTGTGTCAGGGTGTGTGCGTCTGTGTCAGCATGTGTGCGTATATGTCAGCGTGGGTGCGTATATGTCAGCGTGTGTGCGTCTGTGTCAGTGTGTGCACGTCTGTGTCAGCATGTGTGCGTATATGTCAGCGTGTGTGAGTATATGTCAGCGTGTGTGCGTATATTTCAGCGTGGGTGCGTCTGTCGGAGTTGGTGCATTTGTGTCAGCGTGTGTGCGTCTGTGGCAGCGTGGGTGTGTATATGTCAGCGAGGGTGCGTATGTGTCAGCGTGGGTGCGTCTGTGTCAGCATGTGTGCGTATGTCAGCGTGTGTGCGTCTGTGTCAGTGTGGGTGCGTATATGTTAGCGTGGGTGTATCTGTGTCAGTGTGTGTGTATGTATCTGTGTGCATGTCTGTGTCCATCAAAAACACATGGTAGTGTATAGATCCCCTTCAGTATTTGTACCTGGGAGTGACGTGCAGTGACAGTGGAAGTACAGTACCTTGCCTATATAGTCCCCAAAAAGAAGAAATTTGTTCGCTCGCCACAGGTTTTTATTCCCCCTCTGTGGCCACGTGGATAGTAGGGAATGACGTTGAACAGTAATTGATGATGTCAGGGTACAAGTACCGAGAGATGACGTGGGGGGGGGGCAGATGATGGTGTGACTGAGAGACGATGCAGGAGGGGGAAGCGATGGTGTGGCTGAGAGACACAGGGGGCAGGAAGGCGCCGTCTTCCCAGGGAGGATATATTTCTTCAAAGGTTCCACTTTGTGAGAAACCACCATATAGGTAAGGTGCATATGTAAAGGAATGTTCCCAGAGTGACAAGAAATGGGTGGCATGTCATGTTTGCACACCCCATTTAAAGTAACCACGCCCCTTCTGTTATTTGACCGTGGCCATGTTTTTGCCTATATAGTCCACAAAAAGAAGAAATTTGTTCGCTCGCCACAGGTTTTTATTCCCCCTCTGTGGCCACGTGGATAGTAGGGAATGACGTTGAACAGTAATTGATGATGTCAGGGTACAAGTACCGAGAGATGACGTGGGGGGGGGGCAGATGATGGCGTGACTGAGAGACGATGCAGGAGGGGGAAGCGATGGTGTGCTAACAGACGACTCAGGGGGAGATGGTGTGGCTGAGAGACACAAGGGGCAGGAAGGCGCCGTCTTCCCAGGGAGGATATATTTCTTCAAAGGTTCCACTTTGTGAGAAACCACCATATAGGTAAGGTGCATATGTAAAGGAATGTTCCCAGAGTGACAAGAAATGGGTGGCATGTCATGTTTGCACACCCCATTTAAAGTAACCACGCCCCTTCTGTTATTTGACCGTGGCCATGTTTTTGACGCGCGCCTCCGGCGCAAATATTTTTGTCTTGTTTATGTGGGATGGGGGGACTGGGGAGCGCCGTTCTTCTTCTTGCCCTGGGCTCCGGGGACCCTAGTTACGCCACTGCTATGGGGGGTATTACTACTGTATATGGGCACTACTACAGGAGCATTACTATATATGTATGGGTAGGGGGAGGGGGCACCAGTCAACATTTTGCCTAGGGCACCAAATTGGCAAGGGCCAGCTCTGCAGGGAGATGATGGAAAGCATAGATCTTTATTGCGTTGGACAAGTCCCTTTCTCTTCATATGCACCAATAAATGGATTGTAGGAAGCTCAATATTTCTCTGTGTACAACACTGAGTAATGTGCTTGCACTATATAAAAGTCAATAAATAAATGTTTTCAGGACAGCATGTCCCTGAATTCCTCATTTTACTGAACAACAGTAAACTTACTGTGAGGGAACAAATATGTTAATAGCAGACTTTGTGGGCTCACTACGCAAAATTGCGTCAAATTGTACAATAACGAGATACATATGAAAAACTATGAAACATATTTGTCAAGATTCTGTTTAGAATTATTTATCTTTTAATTATTTTACTTCTCATTTATCTTTTCATCTTGATGACCTGATTCATTGTAACCAAAAACATCAGCACTAGACAAATAAAATTCAGTCTCTGGTAAATAGAGACTTAATAAAAATAATTCTTGCATAGAAAACCTGCCCTGAGTATATAACATTACACTGACAGGTCCTATAAATGTCTCTAGACTCATAGGCAAACGCAGGGGGGGTTTCCATCTGCCTGGAAACCCCCCTTCTCATCACACAGCATGACCACAATAGAAATAGTAATATAATAGAATGTTACTAGTGCTGCATGTTCTTCTCAGTATCACAAATGAAATATTAGCACCAACTGATCTTTTAAAATGTGTCAGCCAGTAATAAATACACCTGTGCACCAACTAGGAGCTGTAGAAAACATGCACTGTTATGGGTGCACTGCTATAAACCATCAATAAGGTTAATAATTAATACTGTAGTACTGTATTAATACACTATCCAGTACATAAGGAGAACGATATGTACATATATGTCCAGGGCAGTGCTAGGTTCTTCTGCTGCTCCCTCAGACTCCCGGACTTGCTCCAATGCTCAAGAATGGTGCCCACATCTGAAAAAAAACATTCTGCTCAGACAGGATGGAACTACTGCCACATCTAATGGCTTACTGTGATCGCTGGTCCTGTATATGCTGGAATTATGCAACACAATATACTTTGTATGTAACATATTAAAGCTGGAGAAGTGCTAATTATACCCTCTTCATGGACAGACCACACTCACTCTAAAATCAAGCATTTGGAAACCCCCTCTAGAAATCCTGTGTTTGCCACTGAGACTGGAGTATTTTTACTGGCGCGATGTGATATTAGTTGAGGAGGTAAACAGTGACTGAAAGCTAGGCAGACTTGACTCACAGAAATGCACTGTGTGCAGGGGAGTAGCGACGGTGGCTCCGGTGGAGCATGAGCTCCGGGCGCCTAAATGGACAGAGGGCGCCATCCAGGGTTCCAGAATTCAGTATGATGGCCCCCTGTTAGTTTTATCTCGGTTTGTTTGCTCTATATCCTAAATAAGTTACAGATCTGAGCTCCCTCAAGCTGCCCAGATTGCCTCCTATCCGACCCTCCCTCCTCTGTGATCATTTTCTGTCACCTTCCCTTTCTTGTCAGATTGATTACATTCACTTCTCACCTCTTTATTTCCCTCCCCTCTCTACCCTGTGTTTGGCTCTTTGCCCTAGTCCACTTCTTTCTTATTGGCTTCTGTCACCATCCCTCTCCTTTTCTTATTGGCTTCTGTCATCTCCCCTCTCTGATTGGCCCTTTGCCCCTCCCCGTTCCTCTTTGCTCCCCTCCCTCCTTCTCTCCTCATTGTGCTTCAATTGACTTACAAGTGACACATCTGAGATAATGTCCTAAACTTCAATTATAAGGTATTAGATTAAATAAAGTCACTGCTTTGCTATTTAAAGTAATGAGGTGTTCCCAGGCATGACCACAAAGTGTTATTTGAAAGGTCTTTTAAAAAATATTAGGAGACCTGAAATAATAATAATGGTGGTAGACAGAACATGATTAGTAGTACTCACATTAATATAGGTGCCATTATTATTATTAATATTATTATCCTTTATTTATATGGTGCCACAAGTGTTCCGCAGCGCTTTTCATAGTACATAGAACTAATAAGTGAACAAGAAACAAGTAACTTAGAGTACATTACAGTGCAGGACAAGGACACGATTTATATACATTGCTGCAATAGCGATTAAAGCACTCACAATAAGCAGTTGGGAGTTGGCAGTCACATGTTAGGTGCCCTTATGGGGAGTAAAGAGTAGAATAAAATGTAAAGATAAGCACATGAGGGAAGAGGTCCCTGCTCGTGAGAGCTTGCATTCTAAAGGGGAGGTGCAGACAGACAGGCTTCACACTGAAGGGGAAGATAGGGAGGAAAGAGCATGAAGTGGGTTAGGATGAGAGCTGGAAGGCCTTGATGAAGTAGTGGGTCTTGAGAGCCCGTTTGAAGATTTGTAGAGAGATGGAGAGTCTGATAGGGAGAGGGAGAGCATTTCAAAGGTAGGGAGCAGCATGGGCAAAATCTTGGATGCGGGAGTGGGAGGAAGTAATCAGTTGGCAAGAGAGGCGGCATGCATTTGTTGAGCGAAGTGGACGGGCGGGAGTGTGAGGGGAGAGAAGGTTAGAAATGTATGCGGGAGAGGATTTGGTGAGGGCTTTGTAGGCGAGTGTAAGAATCTTGAATTGGCATCTGAAGGGGAAGGGGAGCCAGTGTAGGGCTTGAAGGAGAGGGGAAACAGATGTAGAATGTCTGGAGAGGAAGATGAGCTGAACAGCAGCATTGAGAACCGATTGTAGTGGAGAGAGGTGAGAGGCTGGGAGGCCAGCTAGTAGAAGGTTACAATAGTCCAATCTGGAGATGACCCGTGAGTGGATGAGGGTTTTAGTGGCATCGTGGGTGAGGAAGGGTCTAATCCTGGAGATATTTTTAGGTGGAAATGGAAGGACTGCAAGATGTGCTGAATGTGTGGTTTAAAGGAGAGGGAGGAGTCTAGGATAACTCCAAGACAGCGCAGTTTGGGGCTAGAGGAGATAATTGTGCCATCGATAGATAATGAAATTGTGGGAAGTGATGTAGTGGTGGGAAGATGATCAGCTCAGTCAAGGACATGTTAAGTTTAAGAAAGCGCTGGGACATCCATGAAGAGACAGCAGAGAGACAGTTGGAGATACGGGTAAGAAGCTCAGGGGAGAGCTCAGGGGTGGAAAGGTAAATTTGAGTATCATCAGCATAGAGATGATATTGGAGGTCAAATGAGTTTATGAGTTCACCTAAAGAGGACATATATAGGGAGAAAAGGAGAGGTCCAAGAACAGAACCTTGGGTAACTCCTACTGTTAGTGGAAGTGGGGCTAAAGAGGAGTCATGAGAGGATACAGAGAAGGAGCGATCAGAGAGGTAGGAGGAAAGCCAGTAATGAGCAAAGAGTAGTGGCCCTTGGATTTGGCAGCAAGGAGGTCGTTGACGACTTTCGTGAGGGCAGTTTCGGTGGAGTGGAGAGAACGGAAGCCAGATTGAAATGAGTCAAGGAGGGAGTGGGAGGAAAGAAAGGTGGTAAGGCGGTTGTAGACAATACTCTCAAGGAGTTTGGAAGCAAAAGGGAGAAGAGAGATGGGTCAATAGTTGGAAAGTATGTTAGGATCAAGGGTAGGTTTTTAAGAATGGGGGAGACAAGGGCATGTTTGAATGCAGAAGGGACAGTGCCAGATGATAGGGAGAGATTAAGGAGGTGAGCAAGATGGGAACAGGCAGAAGGAAACAGGTAGGAGAGGAGACGGGAAGGGATAGGGTCAAAAGGGGAGATGGAAGGCGGGGAGGACCAGATGAGGGCCATGACTTCCTCTCCAGAAACAGGGGAGAAGGTTGTCAGAGTTGGTGAGACAGAAGGGGAGGGGTGGTCAGGGAAAGGAGGGGGAGGAGTGCTGAGGGTCTGATGGCATATGATGTCCTCACGTATGGAGTCAATTTTAGATGTAAAGTAGGTGGCAAAGTCAAGGGCAGAGAGCGAGAAGGGGAGGTGAGGAGGGGAAGGGCAGAGGAGGGAGTTGAAAGTGGCAAAAAGACACCGGGGGTTTGAGGACTGGGAGGAGATGAGGTTCTTGAAATATGTTTGTTTGGAGAGAGACGGCAGCACTGTAGGAAGAGAGAATACATTTGAAATGGAAGAAGTCAGCCTTAGAGCGTGATTTTCTCCACTGACGCTCGGCAATTCTTGAACACTTTTGCAGGTATCTGGTGCATTTGGAATGCCAGGGTTGTGGTGTGGATTTGCGAGGGTGAGCAGTTATTGCCGGAGCAACAGAGTCAATAGCAGAAGTTAGGGAGGAATTGTACAGGGAAGTAGATTGTTCAGGACAGGAGAGAGAAAGGATAGGGTAGAGAAGAGAGTCCATCAGGGAGGAAAGAGCAACAGTGTCAATAGCCTCAATATTATGCTTAGTAATGGTAGCCTTAGGAGGTAAAGGAGGGGAGGGAGAGAGGGATAGGTTAAAAGAGAGAAGGTGATGGTCAGAGAGGGGGAATGGGGAATTGGAGTAATCAGAAATATCACAACGGTAAGTAAAGACCAGGTCAAGTGAGTGCCCACTCACATGGGAGGGTGATGAGGTCCATTGGGCGAGACCAAATGAAGAGGTGAGGGTAAGGAGTTTAGCTGCAGAGGATCCTGTGGGAATGTCAATAGGAATATTAAAATCACCTAGGATAACGGAGGGAATATCTGAGGAGAGAAAGTGAGGGAGCCAGGAAGCGAAGTTGTCAATGAATTTGGAGGGAAAGCCAGGGGGATAGTAAATGACAGCTACTTTGAGGTTTACTGGTTGGAAGAGGCGTATAGCATGAACCTCAAATGTGGGGAATGTAAGGGATGGTTCAGAGGGTATTAGCTGGTAGGAATAACTGGTGGATAGAAGGACACCAACACCACCACCATGGCAACTCCCAGGCCAGGGGGTGTGGGAGAAGGCAAGGCCCCAGAGGATAAAGCAGCAGGAGAAGTGGTGTCAGAGGGTGAGATCCAGGTTTCAGTAATGGCTAGGAGATGCAGGGAGTTGGAGATGAAAAGGTCATGGGTGGGGACCAGTTTATTACAGACTGACCTGGCATTCCAGAGGGCACAGGATAGAGAGATAGCATTTGTGGGGGAGATGTGATTAAGATTATCCGGGTTGCTTTAACGCGGAGGTAAGATTAATTTGGGGGACCGATATGAATAGAGTTTAGTGATGGTACGGGCACCTGAGCTAGAAAGGGAACCTGTAGGAGGTGGGCAGGGAGGGAGATGTGGATGGCAGTGGGGTGAAGTGACAGGGAGAGGAGTGTAGGAGGAGGGTTTGGTGGTGGGGTAGTAGGACGGGGGGGGCAGAACAGGAAGAAAGTGGTGTAATAGGAGAGGAGTAAAGAGTAGGCAGACAGAGGAGGGGGGAGAAGGGGTGGAGGAGGTGGAAGAGATAAGGGGGAAAGGATAAAGGTGGAAGCGGGGGGCAGAACAGAGGATTAGGTAGAGACTGAGTGAAGGAGGGAGTTGACAAAAATCTTGTCATGGCGTTTATATGTAAGCAAGAGGAATGAAATTTGGAAATGTAAATGAAATGTGAATGCAGGAGATTTGTAGAAATGCATGTGAAAGAACAGTGATGGTAAATATGTATGCAGATTCACTAGTTTGTTATAGGGAGGATTAAAAGTGGGGATCTAATGTGTACAGAATTTGAAAAATAACAGATAGTGGATGTGAGTCTAGGCAGGAGAGCTAAGATAAAGGACAGGGGGCCTGATTCAGACCCGCTCGCAAGTGTTTGAGCGCTCGCAAGCGGGTCAATGGTGGGCTCTGCGCACATGCAGCGCCCCAGAGAAATTCTCTTGCTCCGTGGCTCACTACAAAAGTGGCGGCTGTCGATGTTGATCCTACCACAAGGGTCTCGTCGCAAGCCCCGATGGTCGCGATTGTCTTGACCATCGCAACCATTATCCTGGCCACTCGCAATAGCTATGCAAGCAGCCAGGAAGCCGCACAAAAAAAATTCAAATAACGCTCTGATTGAGAGTGAGCGCTCTTTCAGAGCGTCCAGCTCTGAATCAGGCCCAGTGTTTCAAAGTTGAAAGATGTACACTGACATGGGAACAAGTACGATAAGCAATGAGATGCATGTGAGAAACAGAAGGCCAGCATTATTAATAGCACTGAAGTGGTCTTGCCATGACTGCACAGGGAGTCCAGTTGTAGCCTGAATCTTTAGACCGTTGAGGTTTGTTGTTTGATGGAACTTAGAGTTTTCTCCTTCTGTTTATCTTCGGTTTAACGCAGGTCTAACGCTACAGTTTTGCACTTAAAAACACTGCACTTTGAAAAACTGCACCACACAGCCAAGGCTTCCCAGCCAAACAGTGCAATGTATATTTGCGAAGTAGGAGCATAGCTGAGAAAGGAGCATCCCATAGGTGTCCCCACTCCAGTGAAAGCTGCTTGGGGCAGTAATTGCAGTCATAAGTTGTGCAACGTGTGGCATTTCACTTTTGCATATATATTTTGTCAACGTAAGTTTTCTTATCAGAATATATAATACAATCTCCTCTACTGACTAATAACAATGATCAAAGGAGATAAAAGTCAGATCCTAGGTGCTATACATAAATAAAGCAGTGCCAAAGGAGCTGCCCCTTAATGTCAGACAGTGCATCACCAAAGCATTCTATTCCCCCAATGGTACCTCAATGCCAAGTGTCATACTGCCACTGTTTGCTCTTATTCCCCCAAAGGCTGGCCATACCCCACTGGCACAGTTCAGTACAGGGAGGAGAAGGGGAGGTGGGGCGGTATGACATGCACTTTCTCCGGGAGCCATGGTTCCACGCTACTCCTCTGTGTGGACTGGTGGATTCATGCAGTGGGCAGGGACAATGATATCGCAGCAACACAATCTCCGATTTTAGACCTGTATCATATCCCATCAGGACGCTGTCTTTAAGATATGGGAGTAGTTTCTGTAAGGGGGTATACTCTAGGTTTTAACAAGACTACAGTAGATAGTTGGGGAAACACTGAATAGTGCATTTTACATTCTTATTTTTTTAACACTTTGATGTTTTACTAAAAATGGTGGTTTATTTGTGGTGAAAGGTCATGGTAGGGTTAAGGTAAGGAATGCATTTCCAAACCATAATTTAAACTCAACTTTAACACAAAGTTCTTTTCTTTGAAAAGGCAGACAGCTCTAGAGTGCATCTGCCTGTCTTCTGAGTGGTAGGCATGTCTCTCAGGTGCTTGGAGACCAGGGTTGGGGAGTGCGGGCAGGGTAGTGGGTGCTGTCCTGGCTGTCTTTTGTGTACAGACACTGCAAAAAATAATATGTGATAAGAGAATGGCACCAAATGTACAGGGGTCCTGCATCATGGGTCAGTATTATATGATATAATGGGCCTGACAAAGTGGCAGCAAGTATGGACGGCTGTGGCAGCCACATTTACTACCTTATGCTAATGTGGTTATTTGCACAGCTTCATGCATGTAGTAGCACTACCCGCTATAGCTCTGTACAGCTGTAACCATCATCATTAGTATCGGCACTTAAGATGGGTACACACACTGGGCATTATATTGAGCGACCGACATAACGCAAGCGTGTCTGCAGTTGTGTACCCCCGATATGTCTATGAACGACTTTGTTCACAGATATATTGCATCGGCTGTACAGCACAGCAGGTGGCTCTTATATTTGCAGATATTTTGGTGCGTCTGCTGGTGTGTACTAGCGACCTTGCCCGGACATATGCTGCTGGGACCCGGCGGTGAGTGACAGCTTAACTGAGCGGACAAATTTAAATGCCCGACCAGTTGTGATATCATGCCCGACACGTTGGGCGGACAACTGGTAACTGTATATGCACTTACCAATCATCAGATAGGTCAGAGGGTCAGCCGCCGACCTAGTGTCTACCCAGCATTACACCTACCCAATGCTGGGTGCCAAGATCTGTCAAAAACAGGCGTCTCAGCGGCATACACACAAATCTTAATAGCAGAGGCCTCTAGCTACATGCCCATGACACTCCTATGTCACTCATACAAAACTCTTCTCTTTTGTGCAGGTAGCCACCCGGTTGACATTCACAAATGCCCATTTCACGGACAGAGAGAACCAGACGCACATAAGACCTCCATCTAGGTGGTCATGCATGTTGCGGCGCATGCAGTTTGCTAAAAATTGCCAGATGCATCCGCTTTTGAACTTGCGTGTGACTCACAATCAGGCCCTATACTGTATATTCATGTAACATCATCCCAGTGTAATATCTTTTTATTATCTGTTTTATTATTGCCCAGAGATTCTCTCACTGTTGGCCACCCTAATAATTCATAAGGCTGTAATGAAGTTTCCTTCCTTTATTGAAAACCAGTTAATGTACTCACAGTACTTCTGGGACAGATCAGGTGAATTAGGGACATCTCTTCTCTTCCCAAATTCTGTGCACACCTTTATTCTGCAGACTCCACATTTATATGACATGATAATAGTATCTATACCCTGCAGAAGTCTATAAATCACACTGCCCTGCAAACAGGGATCAGTAGCAGTGTACTTTGCTGGAAATAGGTTGTTCAGTAGATTTATTTAAAAAAACAAAACAAAACAGTGTTTCTGGTCTGGAAGCTGATTTGAGTCACTTCTAACCCCCTCTGCACTAACCTATATCCTGAGAGAAAAGATGAATAATGACCCAGCAATAACATACTCTGCAGAATCCCACTCTATCCTCATCCGGGATCCTTAGTTAGTAGCTGTTAACCCCTCAGTGTCTGCGCAGTGAGTGTCAGCTCTTGTTAATAAGCCCCACTACCCATCTGGAGCAGCAAATGGTCGCAGTCACCGGGGGGAGGCAGCCAGGGCTGGGGGAGGTGCAGTGAGGGGGAGGAGGGGGAGATTGAAAACAGATCATTCAGGACTGAAGTAATGGGCTCAGATCATCTGACTCCAGCAGCAGCGAGAGGGGAGTGTGACATAGGGGAGGAGGAGGAGGACTCCAAACTTTCTACAGCATCCAACTTCCCCAGGACTTCGGGCTGCGTCTCCACTGGTATTCCAGCACCGCTACCCGAGCGCTCCCCTCCGGTATCCCGGCACCGCTCCCCCAGGTACCGGCATCGGCTGTGTGATTCCGGCTGTGCGCTCCTGCACCACCAAAGACTGATTTGCCTCCGGTGATGGATAGTAGATCGGGGACCTCGATACACTTGGCCGTTTAGTCGGTGGGGAAAGCTGTGACTATAGAGTCCTCTCCTCCTGAGCTGGACTTATCACACGCCCGCTGGATATTGGCTCTGTGGAAGAATTTTTTCATTTGAATTTGAATCTGTCCAGAGCCACTTGTACCAGAGGTAAGTGCTCAATGTTTACTCCACTCCAAGTTACTGTTCAAACATAACCCCTGTATTGTGCGCACTTACCCTCATGTTCAATTTCTATGTCCCTATAGATTGAGCGGGTCCCCCTCACCTCTTTGTCTGATACTCTGTATTGTTTTATTGCTGCTACTGCCCCAGGTTCTAGGACGCTGAGGAGTCTGCATATATACATCACTGCTAGTAATAATCATCATCAGGAAGCCTATTAGGGTGAGCTGTAAAGTTTCGCTTGGCCCTTATGACTCTAGCATGAATGCAGGTGGCACCATGCTGGCATCTCTATGCTGTCATGTGTCCCTTAGCATCTGTATTGCATGTCAGGCAGGGGGATTGAGGCTGCCACCCGCCACCAGTACAATCTGGCATGTGAACCCCATTATACATGCAGGAGAAAACTTCCTTCATGACCCTGTATCTGCCAGGGCCAGGTTACAGCACAAATGACAGAACCAGAGGATGACTGCTGGATACAGTTCACACAATCCCGACTTGATCTGGAATGTTGGATGCAGCTTTCTCTCGATAATACCTCATTGTGCCTACTTTAGAGATGGTTGATGTTTTTAGTCCAATACTATATTTGCCACAACTCTTCCCAGCATTTCACCCAACCCTAGACCCTGCTGAGCGGTGCCTGGTACCAGATGA
This sequence comes from Taudactylus pleione, assembly GCA_031769625.1. Taxonomy (NCBI): domain Eukaryota; kingdom Metazoa; phylum Chordata; class Amphibia; order Anura; family Myobatrachidae; genus Taudactylus; species Taudactylus pleione. The sequence continues at coordinate 12,876,815 of JAUIMM010000137.1, read as the reverse complement.
GGGTCACCAGCCTGGGCAGAGAAGGTGCTAAAAGTTCATTTAACAGTTATCTAAAAAGAGGAGATTGCTCTCCAGCTGTAAACATGAAATAACAGCAGAGTGAGGAGGAGGCCACATGTTAGGCAGCTGGGAGTCATACAGGGTGAGGAGGTATACAGAGTATGGAAATCACTTCCCAGCCTCTGAAGTCCGCAGACAAATTAACTATTTATCAGCTACTCCAAAAGATCCCAACAAATGTTCCAAACTGCAACCAGTCATTTTCTGCAACAATAATATATGACAGTTATTCTACATAAAGGAAATGACACCAGTCTATTGTTTGCATTAAAGCAATCGTTTATACGGACGTTGTGTGCAGGGCTTGGAAGCTTGTAAGGAAAGTTTGTTTTAGACTTATCCTGCACAATCTAGTAGTAAAAACAGGATGGATGCAATTGCTGCAGAGTACACAGGAGCCCGTAGTCATCAAGAGATTACAGACACAATTGTAAAACACATATAATATGCTGATATTCTAAATATTCTAAAATAAAGGTCACTCTGAACCTTGACTCTGGAAACCAGAGATTGAGAAGCTGCTGTCAAACTAAATATATAATTTTTCATGTTATACAGGGGAATAGTTGTGTTTGTGTTGTTACATCAGTTTACAATTTGCTATGCTAACATTTTTATATATATATAGGCGGCACTCGGACATCTTTAAAGAAGCTAAGATTTTGACCCCCATGTAATGGATCAACGTTTCAGAACTTTTATTTAGCATTCTTTCATCAGTATACAGTGATTCCTTCTATAAAATAGATGTTGCTGCTCCATTTCTGAAAACTATTTTGATAATGTGGTAGGGTCTAAACTCTGTAAGATATATATATATATATATATTTGTAGTTAATAAAGTTCAGTGCCGAATATCATTGGATAACGCTGTTTCGTGCAAGAGGTTTTTGCAAGTATTGTCATGTTGACCAGGTCTTCCAGGCTGATTTGAAGACAGGAGATTGCAGTGATGGACAGGCTGTAAATTCCATGATATAAGTACAATAGAGACCCAGCTGGTGTGACTCTGTGTTAAAATATATGTACCAGTACTGATTGTGATCTGTAGATGGGTCATTGGTGACTTGTTAACTTTTACAACTTCTGTCACTTTCTACTGACCAGGACAACAGTATAGTGACCCTTCTATAATGGACCACAGCAGGGTAACTGCAACCCACATAAACTGCTCTGGGACTCACCAAGACACCAAATAAAGACTGGTCTAGGTGACACGTTGTGAAAATGAAAACACATTTTTGCCAATTTCATTTCAGTCTCTTAAATTTATTTTCCATTTCCGTTGTCACATTTTTGCCTTTTTCTTTTCTGTAAATACAATTCTCAAACAAATAATACAATTCATTTTTTATTATTGTTATTATTATTGTTATTTATCAGTAAGGCGCCACAGTGCTGGACAGTGGTAAAATATGTAAGAGGGACATGCTAGTCACCTTATGTACATTTGGATTAGACAAATGTTAATTTGTGGTGACTGGTCCATCTGATCTTCATGTGGTTTGTGCGTTGAAGGCCATACGGGTGATGAGATTTGGTGATCCAGGCTGATATTCCCTTTCTATCTTCATAAAATATGCCCTTTGGTACTTTATTTTGTCTTAAATAGATTTATCTTTAAAGTCTACATAATAATATTATGATGATATAAGCGTTTCATGTAGCTGAGGTTTCTTGTAGCCAATTGTGTGCTCCAACAATCTGAGTATTTGCCACATTATCACTAAAACTTTTCACATAAAAGTAGACCAAAAATGCAACCTGTTCTGTTCTAAATAACCCACATTAAAGTGGGGACTGGCTGGGCAGGTTATTTACAAGCATACTGGTTAAAACCTCCTTCCCCACTTAACTTAATAAGAAATTAAAAAAATTGTGCCCTTGGTGAAAGTGATAGTTGATCCAGATATTTTCACAAGCCAAGGATCCTCTTGTTATGACATCCTATGATACAGGTTGACACTTTCTGTGAAATATACATTGTTTAGAGAGTAATAAGCACGACATACTGGTTAAGGTATTGGTCTTGAATATACAAACTTGTGGCTTTGATTCCAGCCTCAGCCACAAAACTTTCAGTCAGTGTGATCTAATGCAAATCCCCTCTCAATGTGTAATTTGCTGGTAACCATGCACACTATGCTTCAACCTACTTTCACTGACCTGACAGGTTGACAACTACTCTACAAAAAAATATACATTCCGAATCGAGTAATAGATAGACATCTGCACAATGTTTCCGTAAGTTACAGAGTTTATTCAGAGCTTTCAGAAATATAGTTGCAGGAGATTGTATTTATTATATTAACAAATAAACTACCTATGTTTGCTCATTATATTTCACTGTATATATTGGACCCTAAATTAATCTGAATGTCATAATGGAATGCGCAAATGGCCCGAGAACAATTATCTGTTATTTGTAGTGAAAGGTGTTATTGACCTTGTGCCTGGTGATTGACCAGCTCCTCTATCCATAAATGCTGGTATAAGTTTACTGTGAAAAAAACGTGTTTCTACTGTGATAAGTAAGAGATATGTAAATAAAATAAAACAATGTTCTCATGGACATGGTTGTATTTGGGCGTTGAGGGCTGCATACCTTTAATTTTCAACAGCAGATCGTAATCCATGTTCAAAGTGATAATGTGCTGATATTTTGGGACCGGGAGTGATCTTTTAAGTAATGGTTTTGCTGTGGAATGCTAAAAATCTCCAATGCTGCAACCTGATCTATGATGCGTCTGGAGCAGAAGGGTATCTGGACGCCAATCCTATTACAGGTTTCCAGGGAATAGTCCCAGTCTTTGCAGAACAAAGTTCTTCCCTGAAGTTCCAAAATAGTGGAAAATTGTGGAGTCCCAGTTCAAGAAAACATGAGGCAGTTAAATGGTTCCAGAGCATTGTTACCCATATCCATTGACTTGGCTGCCTAACCTGGAGAAATTAAGGCGACAGGGACGATTTGGACTCTGTTGCTACAACTCCGTAGGAGCCAGCTACATGTGTTCCTCTGTCCTATGGCTGATGCAAGGCAGCACGCTATATGGTTTGTGGATGAATGTTATCAGTCATGGGTCAAAATTACCTGTGTAAAGGGGCCCATATATCACCAATCCATAGGCACAATTCTGCACTTTCGCCAACGATTTTGTAAAAAAGTCAGCAAAATCCAACAAGTTTGAAATCCTTGATCCATTGATTCCAACCCAAAAGTGATCAGAATTGGTGAATCGAGGCTTTCCAATATGTTGAATGTTGCCGATCATCGGCAAATCAAAGATTGTGCATTCAGATTGGGGAATCAGGCAATTGATGTATGGGCCCCTTAACTCTAAGCCATATCCACAGCATATCCATCAGCTGTATGGTTGGTTCCTGGCTATCAGTCTTTTGTCTCCATTCTGTGTGGTTGGTCACCTGAGACTAATTATAAAATCTTTTTGTGTATCCCCCATCTCTTAAGCTAGCTACACACTCAAATGTTTTTGACCGGGACGAGGAACTGGACGATTTTTTGGAAATTTGAAAGCCCCAATATCTGTGCTATACATTTTACAATTTTTCCTTAGAAGCTAGCGATTTGTTACCACACCACACTGATTTTGCATATGTCCACCCACAAGGAGGATGACATAGTGAAAGGAGAACATAGGAAATATGGGCAGGTTATTGAGAATGTGCACACACTGCTCAGTATCAGGAAATTGAGCCAGAGATTTTCATTCTTGACCAACAGATCAAATAATTGATGGAATACATTTGTGGATGTTTTTTAACTGTTTTGTCGGTGAAACGCTGAAACGATCGTTCATACACACTATACAATGAACCAGGGCGATCATTCGCAAATCGACCCAATAATTGTATAGTGTGCAGGTAGCTTCAGATTGTAAGCACTTGTGGGCAGGGTCATCTTTACCTTCTGTTCCTTTACAATCATTGGGCCTGATTCAGCAGTGTTTGCTACTGCGATCGCAGCTGCGAATTCGCATGGAATGCAGCTGCGAAAATATGGTAATGCTTGCAAAAGCACCACCGACATAAAGACGCCCACTGCTGCTTTCTTACATCCGGCCACTGTCGCTCTCCTGTGTAAACATCTGTACCATCGACGCACATCGACGACTCACGCAGCATTTACACCAGGTCTGACCTGTCGCAGACACTATGCACACAGTGGGCTTACAAGCTGCATATGCAATCGCAGTGGCTAATTTATGCACGCCCAAGCAACGGCGTTCAGACGGATATACACGCCTGTGTTGTTCCTACCACTCCCCCGTCACCAACCCCCTGTCACTCACTCTGCGATGGATTCCACTGTGCGTGCATAATCGCAGTGCGACCGCAGCACACACACAGTGCGGCTTATATTCATGTGTAATGGCTAACAATCAATCGATCTGCGTATGTACTGTAGTACGAACGCTGCTGAATGTCTGCGTACGTAGTTGCATTTGCGAACACTGCTGAATCAGGCCCTTTGTATGTAATTAGTTTGTATTATGATCCCCTCAATGTACAGGGCTAGCTAAGATGTTAGTGCTTTATGAACCCACGTGGATTCATTGATTACAGGTCATGGGGCTGATGTAGAGTAGAATGTATGTCAGCTGTAGTTACTTCTGCACTTTGTGAACAAAACTAAAAGCGTAGTTTCACCCGTATGCAGAGTTGTATGCGTGTCTGCAACCTGGCTTCCCCTATCTGTACTCTTGGTATTATACATGTGATCATCATCAGTGTGCGCTGGCACCAGCCCTGTCTGTGGTATAAAAGATCTGTCTGAAAACTGGCATTCGCACAACTCCCCCAATTGAACAGTCAGACACAATTGTGCAGCTAACTTGTGACAAGTGCTGCCCCGGCCCTAATGTTACATCTGTCTAAAAACATCTGGAATCATTTGTAAGTCATACAGGTTGAGTATCCCATATCTAAAATGCTTGGGACCAGGGGTATTTTGGATAATGGAATATTCCGTATTTTGGAATAATTACATACCATAATAAGATATCTTGGGAATAGGGCCCAAATATAAACACAGAATGCATTTATGTATTAAATACACCTTATACACACAGCCTGCGGGTCATTTTATACAATATTTTCAATAATTTTGTGTCTCAAACAAAGTTGATGTACATACATGAAATTCATTTATGTTTCATATACTCCTTATACCCACAGCCTGTAGGTCATTTTATACATTATATTTAATAATTTGTGCCTTAGACAAAGTTTGTGTACATTGAACCATCAAAAATCAAAGGTTTAAGTATCTCAGTCATGCCAAAAAAATTCCGTATTTCGGAATATTCCGTATTTCGGAATATTTGGATATGGGAGACTCAACCTGTAATGTATTACTATTTATCTCATTCACACGTTGTTGATGTCTGATGGATTAAGTTGGTGTCTTCTTTTTTTCTGTTCTGTTTGTTTGTTTTTGTTGGTATTTAGTTGCATGTTTCCAAAAAGAAAGATTAAATGAAGATTTTATGCCAACATAAAACCACGTAGGTGTCTATAAACGTCAAATAAAATGTGCACAAATTACTTTGTGCTAAAACAGACAAGAATTTATCTGTAACAGTTTATAGTTGTAAAACACTTGAATGCCTAATGAATCTGTTGTGTCTTTTGTATAGGATGCTACCAGCATTAGAGGGATGTGGGTCTGCCAGGAAAATCCGTAGACGTGTGTCATAAAGAATTCTGTTCCGCTCAGCGGGTTTTTTATGTTTAGGAACAGGGTCTGGTTTCGTTAAGCTTCTATTGTACAGTGGTAATGAGTGTTTTAATAGCATGATGAGAAAGTACTATGTGTCCATACTGGTAACAACATCATTGAAGTTATTACCAGTTGTGTTCTTGGTCTGTTGCTACGTGCTGGTTATGAGCCGCCACATTGCTGCTAATAGCAGTGAATACAGAAGCATTATGGATAATGGAAGGAAGACTGTAGGAGGGACGGGGACTTTTCCTGCTGTTGGCTAAGGGGTAAAAAGGAAATTGGGACGGGACACTTTAAACACATATCCAATTAGCCGCAGTAAATTATATGACTCATAGAGGGAGATGTATCAAACTTTCTGAAGAAAAAAAGAGGAGACTTGAACACAGCAACCAATCAGCTTCTAGCTATCATTTATCTAGCATAGTCTATAAAAGGATGCTGATTGGTTGCTATGGGCAACTTCACTTTATCTTTCAAAGGTTTGATATACATTTATATTTATATTTAAAAATAACAAACCTATTTCTGAGCTGCCATAGACATTTGTCCCTCCAGTCTTGTATGGTAATAACAAGTCGCCATTCGTCTAGCCCTCTACAGGGCGCACGTCTTTATGAAGGTCAATCTGTGTCTGTGGTAAATGTTCCCTATTACTTATTATGTACACATGTATATTTGCAGCTTATCTGCTGCAGAAATATATATTTAGTTAATAATGGACACTAATGTATGATCTCTGCTAGAATGTGTCCCTGTAATGTTTACATACTTTGTTATTAACTTTATATTGATTACTATAGGATAAACAGAAATCATCACTTTATAGTAAGATCCTTTTTTTACTGTGTAGTGAAGAACGTTTTTTTAATGGCATTTTTTGAGAATTCAAATGACTTTTTGTGTACTTGCATTTCTGGATGCTAATTTGGAAGCCTCAGATTTTCCCTGAGGTCTTCTGAAATATGAATAGACTTGTGAGGTCCTCATGACATCACCTCTGAGGCACTTTCATAGTAGATCATTAAAGGTTCCAACTATCCAGAACCTTACTCATCTTTATAGGTACACAGCCTGGATGATGCAGCAGATTGTGCAGGTTTTAGCAGGTATACTACTAGATCCGGTTTATTTGTGCAGATTTGTGGATGTAGGTTGTGAGACACAACTGAGAGTTTTGCCAAGGATGACAAGCTAAAATAACTTACAGAAATATTTTATTGTTCTTTACTAATTGGTATATTTATATTTTATTGTAAATAAGGGGTCTGGAGTTGTCTACAGAAGGTACAGGTTTTTGTGATGTTCCTCTAGGAGAGCTTATGGCTGGTTACTCCACAACTCTGGCTGTGATGAAGCTTTTTCCTCTAGTGTAGTGTAGGGTGTGATCATGGTGCTAGTTATAAACTGACTCTTTCATTGTGCAAGAATTCTGGAGGAAAAAAAATATTTTTTAGCACACTGCATGAAAGAGTATTTAAACAAATATTGTACTGGCTGCGAGTGGTTTGTGCCAAAAAATAAAGTAAATAAGGGGCGTAATCCAAAATATACAGCAGTGAAAGCAACGGGGTGGATTGATTAGTTGCTCACCGCTCTCTGGTGTTTGTTTAACAGAACTCACAGAAAGATTTTACAGATCAACTGGATTTTTGGTTTGTGATCATTAATAAATTGCACACTCCACACTGGCATACTGACCTCATTTATTAGTCTCTACACACACAAAATACACAAGCCCTCTCACTCAGCTGCTGCAGAACCTGTAGTGAAAGCTCTAAGTTCTACCATTGCTGCTCAATACTGTGACAGTGGGGTTCATGCTGAGCTGTGCATATTCCCATCTGCTTAATGTAAAATATGTAAAATTTGTACTGCGCAATTCCCACAAAAAAGACATATAGCTAAGACCTGATGTAGATTTGGTACTTGCGTCTCTTTACGTTTGGAGCGGTGGAAATGAAGGGCATGCAAATATGGACTGAGGGCCTGATTCAGCAAGGAATGCAGTTGCTAATACGTATGCAATCCGCCGGTTGTTATGTACTGTGCATGCGTATGCACCGTAGTGTGCGTGCGCAAGCTAGCCACTGTGATCAGGACTGCGATCGCAGTGACTACGCAGACCCATTGCAGAGTGATTGACAGGAAGTGCCGTTTGTGGGTGGTAATGGTGGGTGGTCATGCGAATGCAGCAGTGCAAGTGCGTTTCGACGGTGTTGGAGGGGTGTGCATAAATTATCCACTGCATTGCCCTATGCAGCCTGAGGCCTGATAGCGTGCCTGGAACTTAGCAATTTCTGAGTAAGGTCAGGGCTTGTGTAAGTGGGCGTGAGGCTGCGATGGTACTCGATTGTACCGATGGTTTCGCAGTCCTGCTAAACATTACGGATGTATGCTAAGTAAAGTGGACGTCCTTATGTAGTGCAGCTGCGTCATTGCGATCGCAATGGTTTAGCATACTATCGCATTTGAACTGCGTGCGTAATTGCTATTACATATAGTATAGTATGGTCATATCCGCATAACTTGAGAACTAAAGGTGGGTACACACCTTGTAGATATATCTGCAGATCGAGCGATCTGCAGATATATCTGTAGATGATGGTTGTTCATATGCACTGAACGACCATCATCTTCCAGGCAGTCGTGGGTCCTGCTGGCCGCGGGGTGGGGGCGAGTCTGCCCCTTCCACGCAGCTGCCGCTGCATGTGTGATCGTCTGTACACACTTGCCGATTGACAGATATGTCTGCAGATATATCTGCCCATCGGCTGTGCAACACAGTCGACGCGATATGTCTGGCAGCATCGCATCCCCCATAGAAACCTATGGGGGAGGCAGCTGCTGTCGGCAATGGAGGGATCGCAGCAGGTATCGGAGATACCTGCTGCGGTCCCTCCTTCATACATTCGGGGGATACTAAGTATTTGAGGTAAACCCCCGAAAACAGGTGTTTTCGGGGAATTTACCTCAAATGATCTTTGATAAATGGGCCCCTAAGTGTTCTCTGTAAAGTGCTGCGTAATTTGTGTGCACTATATAAATAGCAGTTAATAAATAAAGGGAAAAGAATGCCTTTTCGTACTTTAAGGCAGGCTTAATTCGCTGGGAAGTGTTTCCTGCACTGTGCTACGTGGATCACATCTAAATTTCTTAGACAATTCATCAGTACTACCTGTATTATTAGAAAATGCCCGATCGTGCATGAACATTGCTTGTAGCATTTTTGTTGTTTGTTAAAAAAAATTTCTAGAGTATTGGTAAAATCTTGATATTGATCTATTGGTTACTATATTAACAAATGTGCAAGCTGTATACATAATCCACTAAACATACTGCAGGCATATGTAATATCCGCTGAACACACTCCAGGGCTACGCATGACAAATGGGTGTAATATCCGCAGAACATGCTGCAGTGCTAGGCACCATGGGCAGTTGTAATATTCACTGAACGCACTACAGGACTATGCATCATGAACAGATATACAATACGCAAAAAATATTGCAGGACTATGCATCATGAGCAAACCTACAATCCCCTGAATACACTGCAGGGCTATGGATTATGAACAGATATACAATACATTAAATACACTGCATGAGCACATATAAAATCCGCTGAATGCACTGTAGGGCTAAGCATCATGAGCAGAATCCGTTAAGCACACTGCAGGGCTATGCATTATGAGCAGATATAAAATCCAGTGAACACACAGCATCATGAGCAGATATGAACATACTGAACACACTGAGCACACTGCAGGACTGTTCATCATAGGCAGATATAAAATCGAGTGAACATATTACAGGGCTGCACATTATGAGCAGATATAAAATCGAGTGAACATATTACAGGGCTGCGCATTATGAGCAGATATAAAATCGAGTGAACATATTACAGGGCTGCGCATTATCTACTGAACATACTGCAGGGCATACTTACCGACTTTTCTTACTTCTATCCTGGGAGCAGCCCAGTCATCTCAGTTTTGGGGGGCGGGCAGGCTTCAGCTGCCATTAGGCCCCACCCCCTTTGCTGGAAAGCCCATGATTCACGGGTCCGCGAGGAGGGGGCGGGGCTAAATGATGTGATTCACATTGTTTAGCCCCGCCCCCTGCACACGGACCTGCAAATTTGGCCTAAAATCTCCCCCATCCTGCCCACTTCACTAGGAAGTGGGCATGATGCGGGAGATATGCCTACTCTTTCGGGGTTGCGGTCGGTTACCCGAAAAATCGGGAGCCTCCACGACTCCCGGGAGAGTAGGCATGTATGCTGCAGGGCTGTTCATCATAAGCAGATATACAGATGTGTCCACATGCATCTTACGTCTAATTTGTGTGTGACTTTTCACCTTCAAATGCGTCTTATTTACCAAGTGATGCGAATAGGACGCAGAAGCAGCTTCTGCTGATTAAAATGATATGCAGCATGCCTATATTCTGTGTGCGACTGCGGGTGTATCTGCATGAGAAAAGCTACGTTACAGTGTCAGTAGCTGTGACACTGTAACGTAGCATTTCTCATGCAGATACACCAGCAGTCGCACACAGAATATAGGCATGCTGCATATCATTTTAATCAGCAGAAGCTGCTGCTTGTGCATACTATTCACATTGCTTTGCGAATAAGACGCATTTGAAGGTAAAAAGTATCACGAAAAGACACTCGGCGCTACCAAGTCACACGCCGCTCACACATTATGTTTAACGCAACTTATAGTGCAAGGAGGTAAGATGTATGTGGACATATCTGTAAAGTCCATTGAATACACTGCTTGGCTATGCACCACAGACAGATGTAGAAGCCCTATGGATCTTCAGGCAACACAGTGTTTTCCAGTAGTATCACAGCAGCTGGGGGAATGACATGTTTCTTTAAGGATCTGGGGCCAAGTATTATGAAGAATAGGTTGTAAAAATTCCACAATGGTGATTTTTTGTTAACTGGGAAAGTGGAAGAAGAAGCTTTGTATGATTTTAAAACTTTATTTTTACTGAACAATGAGTAAATAAAACATGCATGGAACAAGCTGCCAGCAGATGTAGTTTGAAATATTACTATCCTGTTTTTATAACTTGCCAACATTAAGGAACATACATAAGATAAACTCAACTCTCTCATTACAATAAAGTGTACATAAATGGCATAGGCTGACTAGATGGATAACACTATCTGTCTGCCATCAACACTCAGGAGAAGGGTAATTCCTTACTGGACAGTGCTGTGGGCGGTACCCTGAACATCTCCTTGGTCTTGTTGCTCCAAAACCTACATTTGCAATACCTTGGTCACACCGCCCTTTGATCGATTTGTTCACCTATAGAACAATGGTAAGAAGATATGCAACCACCAGGTAGGGCACAGTGACTAAAAGTTCTGAATGTACCAGTAATAAATTTACTAAGCAGTGTTAGGAGACAAAGTGAAATGAGATAAGGTACCAGCCAATCAGCTCCCAACTGTCATTTTTCAAACACAGCCTGTGACATGGCAGTTAGGGGTTGATTGGCTGGTCCCTTATCTCATTTCATTTTATCTCCTAACACTGCTTAGTAAATAGCCCTCTCAGTCTTTTACAGTAATCTCTCAAAGAATAATATATTGATGCCAGTTTTTAAGGTCTAGTGTCATAATCGGGATGGGGGAGGAATAATTACTTAAATTGGGAGATTTTAACCCCTTTGTGGCTAGTACATTGCTGAGTCTTTTTCCAGCACAATATAGTGTTACTGTCTACTCTGGGAGATTAGCATGAGGAGAAAGGGCGAATGACACTTCTATTGTGCTCAGTGCAGAGTTCCAGCGGTTACACAGAATGGACCGAGGGGCTGTATAGAAATTATGTTCTATTCACATTATTCCACGTTCCCAGCCCCTAGACTTTTGGGAACGGGGTGCCTGATTTTTATCTATTAAAGCAATTTCAACCCAAGCTCACGTTGTACAGAAAGTTGCAAACAAATATTAGCTCATTAGACGGTGCACTTTTGTTTGCTCTTTATTGTGGATGTGGTTATGGTTGTACTATGCTATAGGAGCCTTTTTAACAAAATCTGGTGATAAGAATGACTTTTATTGCTACTTATTGCAACATTAAAGAAAATCTTGTATCACTGTGGTTTATCAAAATTATTTTACCAAGGCATCTTTGGGACTTTCCACTAACCTCTCAACAATCTGAGTTAGCAACAAACTTTTTTTTTGAGCAGGGAATTTGTTTTCTTTAATTTGGCAAAATTGTGGAGCAGGCAGTGTCAGACTGGGGCATGAAGGGCCCACCAGGGGATTGCATAGATAGGGGCCCATGCTAAATGGGTGTGACAGTCCATGGACTGGGCCCCTTAATATATTGTTTACACAGATAGTGCATGAAGTATAATGTACCAGATTAATAACAGCAATGCACTTTAGCCCGACTCCTAGGATAGCAGTATAATGTAACATATGTATAACAATAAAGCACCTTATGGTGATCCTGTCTACATATACCAAATTATTGCATTGCACATGTGATAGAGGACCCCGTGTGCACCAGCCCATGACCTCAATGAAACCTGCATTAGTAGTAAAGGTCAAATACCTGCAACTGTACAACTAAAAGGTTCTATTATCTAAGTTATCAGATAATTGTTTACAACTACATTCATAGTTTGCAATATGCTGTAATTAAAATGTTATTGTCACACAAAAAGACTTCAGATCTGATAACCTAACCACTAACTTTGATTGGCAGAAGGGCAAATCTTGGTGTAGTTTCCATAGAACAAACCATGCACCCATGTTCATCAATGGTCCTGCTTCACCAGGTAACCAAGAAAAGGGGATGGGATTCCAGGCAGTGGGGCCCACCGGGGATTTCCCCTGTACCCCTGTGGGTTAGTCCGACCCTGGGAGCAGGGTCCTCTGTGCACTCCACAGACTTCCAGAAAGAAGTATTTGCCTGCTTTGTAGCTGTAACATCTTATTCTGCCTTTCTCTGTACTATGTACAGTGGGTACTACACATCTGGGGATTCAGCCGCCGTTGAGTCCCAGGTGATCCCAGTTTGCATCAGGTCAGCACAATGAATGCCAAGATGCAAGCACTTCTCGTAAATCCTCCGCACCCCACATCTTTCCATGAGCTAATTTTCATTAACAGATTTTTGAGGTTTTGCAGTTGAAACAGAGACTGATGTGAGCGCTGGGCTGGAGGATAACATTTTGGAGTGGGATTAAGCTGAGTCTAAAGGGTGGAGTTCTGATCCTTGGCTCCTTCCTATATGTCGCAGTGTGTTGACTTGTGAAGCATCTCTAGTCAATCTGAACCCACATTGTGGCCCATTTATCTGCATAATAAGTGGTATCTGTTTTATGGTATATATTATGTTAATCAAATTTCTGTTTCTATTTTATGTACCACAATATATTTTAATTTAATTTAAATTTCACAGTTATCTGCATTTAATAATCTGAGTATAGTAGAAAAATGGCCTTAAAATTATTTAATGCACCTATAGCCTACACACAGTGGAAACAGCAATTTTACAGGTGCTGTCAATATTCAGCCAATTAAATCAATTTGATATAACTGAGACAGAAGTTACTTCTGAGGTTATCAGTTCTCTAGGAGCAAGTAACATCAGTGAGGTGAATAGTTCTAAATGATTTAAATTGACCATTGTGGGGCTGGTTCAGAGAGCATGCAAGTCCATTTTTTGGACGGATCTTGGGATTCTTCGTATCGCCTATGTGTCCGAGCCGAACATCTGCAAGTTTTGAGCACCCTAAAGGCGAGTCAGAGTCATACGTATCCCAGCGGCATCTCCACTTGTGGCATCTCCACTTGTGGCTGAGTGGTGTAACTGACCAATAACTTAGTGCTTGCACTTAGGCTAGGTGGTCTGCGGGTGTGTTGTGGGCATGTAGGCGGAATTCCTATTCGGAGTTGAGCGCACACAGAAATCTGTCTAGTTTTATATTGGATCTCTTGCACCAAGGATAGGGCTGGTGTAGATGCATGCTGATAGTGGATGAACAGGGGCAGTAGATGGTGCCAACTCTGGATAAAGGCAGAGATCTGCGTTTATTTCCTAGCACGCAATGCGGCCAACATGTCTACAACTCTTCATCAGCCGGTGTGTAGCTGACACTGTAGATACACTGTAATCACATTACTGTAATGTACGTTTGTATTTTGGTTTATGGTCTATTTGCAGTTTGAGTCCCTTTAAATATGTCTATATTTTGGCTAAACCTTGATAATTATCATTTAATTAGTCCCATAAGTGACTCAAGTTTGAATGGATTTTTGCATGTCTAATGTTACCTGAATTAATGAGGAATATATATGTGTTTTGTGTACTGCTATCTGCATTATAGATAGTCATTTCATCTTTATGGGGAAATAAAGGCTGTTTAACCCTTTCCTTACTACCCACTTGCTGGCCTTGGAGTGTAAAGTAGAAGTTGTTATTCTGAGTACAGGAGAGGTTGAGTGCCCTCAAGACAAGTGCCAGTCCTAGATTCCAAGGCAGCATCCTCTCTGTAGCTGTTCTCTGTGGTGACTCTTTGACTTATCTCATTGTCTAATCCACAAACGGAGGCCTGGAGAAACATCTAGAGGGGGCTGTAGGATGCCTGGAGTACACTTGTGTTAAGCTGAATTGATTGAATTTTAATGGCTATTAGAGGCCATGAATAGCAATGATTTTATGGGGTATCTTGTGCAGGCTCGACATTAACAAGCTGAGAGCCGGATTGTGCAGCTGTTGTGTTTAATATGGATTCCTCAGTGGTTCTCTACACTCTCTGTTCCATATATTTAACCCGTTATTTTATTTATCCTCCTTTCTCTTTGGGTTTTATGCCATGCGTAAATAACTTTCTAACAGATTTTCGCACTCTGTATAAAAGTTTCTATGTAAAGACACATTATAGTCTATATATTATTAAACCCAATAGTGATGACCTCTTCAGTAATGATACATTTAAAAAAAAATATATATATATATGTTATATTATATAGCATAAGGTTATCCTTACAAAGAACTGAGGTTACCAAAAGGTTAAAAAAGGGCACACTAGATGGGCCAAGTGGTTCTTATCTGCCATCAAATTCTATATTTCTAGGTTTGGATACTGATACATGTAATTTTGTAACACCATAAGATTAATTTGGTGTAACAGTAACCTATAGAACTGTTCCCCATGTTGATGTATATGGGGAAGGACCAAATGTTTGCATTTTTGATGGGAGGGTTTGAAAAAGGAGAGGGGCTGTTATATGGCAGGGCCTAATTTAGGGATCTGATATATGGGATGGGATTATAAATGGGACCGAGTAATGGATGAAAGTAGCTATTAGATGGGAGGAGCTGATTGGGATGTTCCTAGCTAAATGCCATTTAGGCACACCTCGTGTTGCGGGACAACATATATAAATATGCTTGTGAATGTGCACTTAAGGGGGATTCCCGTTTTAGAAAGGCAGTGACAGAGCTTTTTTCTCAACAAACCAGAATTGCTCTGGAGGTGCCAGATATCAGGAGTCTTCCTATACTTATACTTGAGATCACCTTTTGAGCAGCAGATACACCAGATAATGAAAATACACTTTATAGGCACAGAAATAGAAATGTAATAAACATGTTAATATGTACAACAGTAACATGTAGAAGAAACACAATCCATAACAATATTTATAACATAAATGAGGCCAGAATAAGCAGTATTTTGTTACAAAAGTGGCAAGGTTGTAAGGATAAATAAGAACGATATAAAATTGCTCTTAAAGTGTCAATAAACCAGAATAAATTTGGAAAAGTCTCTTCCATTTCCAATATTTCACACTTGTTCATAGAGACCCATTGCACATTAATACTTCTCAAACCAGCACACATATTCAGCAGATAGATCATAATGAAATACACTTTACGTCCATATTTTTTGCAGTCATAAAACTACCATTTCTGCCATCACAGGCTTCCTAACTGTCTTTACCCTTAATCTTATGAGGCCTAACATATCTCATAATAATGCCCATTTAATCATGCATTTTTTCTATTTTTGATGTGTCTTCTATAATTTGATCAGGTTTTCTTCCCTGGAAACTACCTTGAAAAGTTGCAGTTCCACGTTTTAAGAGTGACTGGGTTAACATGCCAAAAAAATGTATTATAAGCATGGTGAGACCTGCGCAGCTAATCCTTGTGTAGTGAAATATAGAGGTAGCACCCAAGCGATGACATGAAAATGACAGTCATTGCTGGGTCCAACTTAATGACTCATTGCATGTTCAATAGCTTCTTTCAGTGAGCGTCCTATTCAGGGTATATCTTAAATTAGGGACTTTCAGACATGGAGGATCAAATCATATGATTTGTGGCCACTGCAGGTCAGAGGTTAATGTTCATGACATCACACGTGGTTTATAAAAGTTCCCATTTGTAGACGGTTCCTAAAGCTGGATATATATTGACTGAACTCCTTTGGTTGTCGTCTCTTATTTTATCCTTGAGTGCCACCGTTTCTCACGTGTTGTGTGTGTGTGTGTATATATATATAGATATATATATATATATATATATATATATATATATATATATACTGTATATTAATTTATTTATTTTTTAAATTTGTTTTAAACTAAAATTGCTAAATCAGATAATTTTTTGTTTTGTGTTAGATGCGATTATCGGGCCAATCTGCAGATTATCGGAGTGTAGGGATGATAATTGCATAGTGTATGCCCAGTTTTACTTTTATCCCAGATATAGTGAGTCTTTGAAATAATAAAAGCTTTCTGCCATGATTTTCTCCTAAGATTATTTTTTTTTGTGCTTGTACCTGTAACTGTGTGATCAGAAACTGACAAAGAGTAAAGGTGCGTATCCACTAGGCGATTAAAATGAGCGATTGAAGGATAACAACATCATTATCATTCAATCGCCTATTAATTGTTCACAAATTGGGCATTAAAATTTCGAAAACGACCAGCAATGCGTGCTCCCGCTGGTCGTTTCCGACATCAATCATCGCCTGAACATACTGGTCAATCTTTCAATAACGACAGATTGGCCATGTTCAGGGACGAGGGAGGGTGCCTGCACTGAACGACATATTGTTCAGTGTAGGCACTTACAGGATGAGGAACGACTGTATGATTACAATACTGTCGTACTGTCATTCCTCTATCGGCAAGTGGATAAACTTCTTAACATTTTCTGTGAGAGTCAGAAAAATACACAACACTTGACGTATGATTTCTAATTGACTTGATTGCACCTAGTGGCTGATTCTGATTTGGGAACAAATTGACTTGATTGCACCTAGTGGCTGATTCTGATTTGGGAACAAAGCAAAAAAAGCAAGTAACCCCTGGACAAACCATGTTGCAGTGCAAGAACTGCAAATACATTTATTGTATATATAATACTGGATGATTTTGCATCTAGGGCCTGATTCAGAGATTTACAAAAATTCGATATTTACATAACTGTCCTATGTTTTTTGTATCTTCACATGCGCAGGAGCTGTACTATGCAAGTGCAGATCTGGCCCTGCAACATCTGTCGCAGTGCCCCAAAAGATTGATGACATTCTGCTGGCGTGATGGGGAGCATTACTGAAAACGGGGGGTGTGTTGGTCCCATTTTCTGGGCAGCGTGATTATGCCAGGCATCCTGAGTAGCCTAAGAGTTACTCAGATGTCCAATGTTCATGCAGTTTATCCGATGGTATGTCTTCGGATGTAGCAGCGGATCAGAGAAGCCAGCAGTGGGTGTTTTTTTTTTACTTAAGATGCCTCCTGCAGCTTTTGCATACTTTAGCATTGCACGCAGCGGCTGGGGCTGTACGGTGAATCTCTTAATCAGGCCCATAGTCCACAAATGCTGGACAGCTTTATTTTTACACTGCAGTATAGATTTAAGTTTGGATACGCCCTATTGACAGACCCACAAACTGAGCGGATAATTTGGTAAGCCTCCACACTTGCCAATCGGCTGCACAATATGTCTGCCCAGACATCACAACTAGGCGAGCATTTAAATTTGCCCACCCAGTTGTGATGTCAGTGTTGGCAGTTCTTGTGGAGCATGTACGGGTCGGAGCGTCACATGTACACACAGGCAGATGTACTGATATATCTGCAAGATATATCAACATCTGCCATGCTGAAGGGCTGACGCAATATGTTCACAGACTTATTGGCTGCATACAGTGACAGGTGAACTTAGCGATATTTTGTTTATCGGCTGTATGAAAGATATATATATATATATATCGTATAATGTATACCCAGCTTCAATCTCTCTGCACATCTTACATCTGCAGTGCAGCAAGGTGTTACCAAGGTGCAGGGGCGTATCTATACATTGGCCAGGATGGCAGTCACCAGGGGGGCGGCCGAGGGGGGTGCACCACCCAGCGGTGCCATCCACGGCCAGGTAGTAGATACACGCCTGCTCATGTACACATCCACCGACAGTGGCGGATTCAGGGGGGGCAAACAGGGCAGTTTAACCCCCCCTGCACTGCAGCAACAAGGTAAGAAGTGGGGATTGGGGCTACAGAAGGGGACCTGCCAGGGCTGGCTGTGGAGTGGGTACTTAGAAGGGGGACTGGCTTGGGAGTGGGGAACATAACAGGCTGGGGCTGGCTGTTGAGTGGGGGCACAGAAGGGGGCCTGCTTGGGCTGGCTGGAGAGTGCAGACTTAGAAAGGGGCTGCTGGGGAGTGGGGGACATAAAAGGCTGGGGAGTGGGGGGACATAAAAGGCTGGGGCTGGCTGGGGAATGGGCGACATAAAAGGTTGGGGCTGGCAGGGAAGTGGGGGCACAGAAGGGGACCTGCTATGGCTGGCTGGGGAGTGGTGACTTAGAAGGGGGGCTGGCTGGGGGTGTAGGACATAAAAGGCTGGGTCTGACTGGGGAGTGGGGGACATAAAAGGCTGGGGTGGCTGGGGAGTGAGGACATAAAAGGTTGGGGCTGGCTGGGGAGTGAAGACATAAAAGGCTGGGGCTGGCTGGGGAGTGGGAGACATAAAAGGCTGGGGCTGGCTGGGCAGTGAGGACATAAAAGGCTGGGGAGTGGGGATGTAGAAAGGGGGCTGCTGGGGAGTGGGGACATAAAAGGCTGGGGCTGGCTGGGGAGTGGGGATATAAAAGGCTGGGGAGTGGAGACATAGCTGCCGGGCTGCTGGGGCTGGCTGGGAAGT
This sequence comes from Taudactylus pleione, assembly GCA_031769625.1. NCBI lineage: Eukaryota > Metazoa > Chordata > Amphibia > Anura > Myobatrachidae > Taudactylus > Taudactylus pleione. Next base: position 12,857,807 of record JAUIMM010000137.1, on the reverse strand, counting down.
GGGGACCTAGAAGAGGACTGCTGGGGCTGGCTGAGGAGTGGGGACATAAAAGGCTGGGACTGGCTGGGGAGTGGGGACTTGGAAGGGGGGCTGTTGGGGAGTGGGGGACATAAAAGGCTGGGGCTGTCTGGGAAGTGGGGGCACAGAAGGGGACCTGCTGGAGCTGGCTGGGGAGTAGGGACTTAGAAGGGGGGCTGGCAGGGGAGTGGGGGAAATAAAAGGCTGGGGCTGGCTGGGGAGTGGGGGCATAGTAGGGGATCTGCTGGGCTGGCTGGGGAGTGGGGACATAAAAGGCTGGGGCTGTCTGGGAAGTGGGGGCACAGAATGGGACCTGCCGGGGCTGGCTGAGGAGTGGGGACTTAGAAGGGGGGGTGGCTGTGGAGTGGAGGACATAAAAGGCTGAGACTGGCTGGGGAGTGGGGGCACAGAAGGGGACCTACATGGGCTGGCTGGGGAGTGGAGTCTTAGAAGGGGGCTGGCTGTTTTTTTTCCATGTGGAAGCCAATGTGTGTTTTTTAGTATTAAAAATAGTAAAAGCTGTGTGAGGGGACAGGGCTTTGAGGGGGGAGAGTTGGGGGGGGGCGCCAGTCCCTTTTTACCAGGGGCGATCTGACCCTTAGATACATCCCTGCCAAGGTGCACAGTTACTTGCTCATTTCACCACACTGGGTGTCACCATTGGAGGGGGGGGGGTGACACAAAAATGCTGGCTCCTCCTTAGTGACTGTATATTTTATTTCATATCCAGTGGACAATGTGTCACTGATAATGTACTGTGGTGTCAGATTGTGGTTGCTGGAGATGGATAGGGTCTGTGTTGTCAATGCTGAGTCAGAGGACTGCTGTTTTGGGGATTTTTTTGTTATTACTGTTTCAGACATTGTGCATGGTGAGAAATTACCTATACATTGTTCTTCCTCTACCACTAGTGTTTTCTCTTCCAACTCCAATAGATTTGGTTCTCCAGGGGTTAGAGGAGCAATTTAAGACAATTTAAGGGGTCTATTTATTAAGCAGTAAAGATCATTAATGCATTATGTCCATTCTCCAAAGTATTAGGCTTCTGGAGAAAACAAATATTGCATAGTAGGGGTTTTTCACCAGCCCAGGCATATAAAAAGCAACAATACTAAATTATGTATCGCTGTATAATGATAAACAGATCCATCAGTATTTATAGATATAAGTCACTAAGAGATAATTAGATATTGTTATTAATTAAATAATACATTGTCATCAGTTACAAGTAGTTATGTAAAACTTTTCCCTAAAGAATATATTTCACCAGAGCAGAGAATGAGTAACACGGGGTAAAACTGCAAGTCCCAGCATGCCCGGACAGTCTCTATCAGTTCAGCAACAGCTGGGAATTGTTGTATCAGCCTGCTCCAGATGGCTTCACAGGATTGGTAGGATGATTAGTAAAGTGGTTGAACAAGGTGGACACCAAGCCAATTAAAATATATTTTTATTGTTATCCTTTTTATAGTGTCAACGTATTCTAAAGTATTATCAGAACTTCACCCAGTCAGGCAAGTCCCTACAGCAATAGAGCTTCTTAATCCCATATAGATATGCACCATGGTTAATGTAGTCTTAAAATGATCTACTAGTACTGTATGTCTTTGATCTGTAGGAGGAAACTGATGGGAGAAAGGAATGACCCTATAAGCAGATAGAACAAGAGGTCACATCTGTGAGATAGCAATGCCAAGCTCTGAATTTTATACCTGCCCAATATTGTCATTTTTTGCAGGATGCTCCCAAATATCAGTAATCAGACATGGTATGATCTCACTTTATATGGCCATGGCAGTGTGTGGATTAGGAATATTGCGGGCATGGCCTAATTTTTCCCAATTTTCTGATCCATCATTTTGGGATGTATGATAATGTGACTTGCATCATGGGAGATTGTACTTCAGGTGAATGCGTAGTTTCATATCTTGCTCCTGATATTTATGCTGAGAAGGGGTGTTAGGGGCAGGGACACAACTAAAAACTTGTTGAACCATAGCCAAATTTTCTTCCATGACCTGTATACAGCTATTTTTATTCATGTTTAGTTTTAAGCAGCAAGTCAGGAGCATGATCCAATAATGACCAGAGATCAGCACTGGAGCGATAGCTTTGAGTGCCGTCTGCATATAGGAGCTAGTAAACTTACCAGTGACATATGTATAGATGGAAAAGAGGAGTGAACAGATGAGCTCATTCAGACCCGCTCGCTAGATGCTTTATCCAGCGTATGCAAATCTAGCGCACGCCCAACAAGGCAGGCGATCGTATGGCAAGGTATTAGCACACCCACTATGTCTTGACGTGCGATCACTTTGTGTATGCAGACGCCCACCAGCCATTCATAAGATGCCTACTTGCGCACGTCATCTCCTGGAAGTGCATGAAAGCATTGGTACATCAAGCACCATCGGATGTGTTTGCAGCGCTTGTGATTGACTATATCCTGCCGCCATCACTGCGATCACTCAATCACTTCAGTGTGAAATACAACCAGGTGACGTGTACTATGATGCTGCCTGTTAATTATGCACACCTCTGAAACGGCATTGAAACACTCAGGCACGCCTGCGTTCGTACCTCCACTCCCCCATTTCTACTGGCCTGCCCTTGTTACCACCCAAAAACGGCTTCTCCTGTCACTCATTTAACTGGGCTATCTATGCTGGGCGAACGAGCGCTTCCCGATCTTTTGCAGTGGTTCGTGCACGCACATTGCGATGCATGCGCAGATTGCAAATATCGGCCAGCTATGAGCGATCGCATCCTAGCGAGCGGGTCTGAATCAGCTCCAGAGGCCAGAGACGTATGGTACATTGACAGATAGAGACGAGCAGTGGTAGAGCTGAATAAGAGACCTTAAAAGTCTATTCGGAGAGATAGGAGGCAATCCAAGACAGTGTGAGACCTTGGATTCCCAAAGAAGAGAGCATCCAACAGTGATTAATTATATCAAAGGCTACGAATAGTTCAAGTAGAATAAGTATGGAGCCAGTATTTTAGATTAGGTCATAAGTATGGAAACCATATTGATGAGAGTCTAGGAGGGAATTGGAGAAAAGATAGGTTGACAACTCCAAATAAACATGCTTTTCAAGTAATTTAGATAGGAGAGTAGTGAGACTGGGTGATGGCTAGAGAGGGATGAAGGGTTCAGAGACGGATTTTTAATGATTGTCTTGATGACAACTTGTTTAGAGGAAGATGGGAAAGTGCCAGTGGAAAGAGATAAGTTAAAAAAATATGATAACATTGGGATAGGCTGAGGAGAGGAATGGAATGATAAGGAATGGGGTCAGGAAATGAGTTATACCACTTTCAGACAGAAAATGGCAAAAAACCCGGCTTTTCCCCGGCATTTTGCGTGCCAGGCTTTTTGTCATTTTCTATCTGATATCCCTTTCACACAGGAAAATTAAAATCCCGGGTAATTAATTTTACCTTGTAATTTGCTAAACAACCTGGGTTTTTTCCCTGTGTGAAAGGGTCAACCTGGGACTTTATTCATGGGTATACGACCCTGCAGAAAACCAGGGTCGGAGACCTGGGAATTTAGTCCCAGGATGACCCTTTCACACAGGGAAAAATCCTGGGTTGTTTAGCAAATTACCATGTAAAAGTGAATTACCTGGGATTTTCATTTTCAGTGTGAAAGGGTAGTAGTAAAGTAGGACTTTGAGGATGATACAATTTGTTCTGTTAAAGGGGGAAGTTCTGAAGAGAAAATAAAGAAGAGTGGGCAGACAGTAGTGGTTGCATGGCACAATCATTTCTAACAATCTCTTAGGTAGGTGGTGGAGTCATCATATTTTATGTTAGATGTAGAAGATAGAGAAGGGCATTGAAAGTGTTGTGTGTGTTTAGCTTGCGGCAGTAGCCGGTGGGTATGACATGGAGTGACATCAGTAATAGGAGTTATTGCATCCAGAGCAAGGGTTATTGTATTAAAGTTGTCAATAGTAGCAGAGTGAAATGCAGCAGTATGTAGATGGTTGTACAGCTGGAGTTGCAGGAACAGGGGTCAGTGTTAGGGATAATAAAGTGTTATCAGACAGTATGAAAAGTAAATATATAAGCAGAGGTCACTAAAGTCTTGGTCAAGTGTGTAACCATCCTGGTGTAAAGTTTACTTAATATCCAGAGATCCAAGTGTCTGTTTGTTGTGCCTTATGTTGATGTATTTGTTAAATAATTAGTAAAACAAAGTGTCATGTCATATCGGAGAGTGTGGGGCTGGTCTAAAGTTAGTTGCAAGCTTTGCCCAGGTGCAACACTTGTACTTGTAAAACCATTTTGCTCTACAATGAGTATAAATGCAAACTTTTTTTTTACAGCAGTTTGCCTTTATACTAGGGTTATAGCAGTTATGGTGGGGACTCATACAGTAAAATAATTTTAAATATATGAGAAAATTATATGCCTATTGTCAAGACAGAAAATATATTTAAAAACTAAAATACACACAAAACAGGAAACCTAGCTGAACGTATAAAACCTTTTTCTTTGTTGCTATTTTTATCTAACACTTTACTATTGGGTTCTTCTCATGCTGACCCTGGATGGTTTGTCAATTAAATCTAGTTTAAATCTGGATTTGTGACACAGACGCACCCCAGCTACACACAGAGAATGAAGAGATCTATGTAATGTTATTGCAGTGTACACAGTGCTTTGCAGACAGTCTGTACCCTAGTTTTACTAATGGTCCCACTCTTGTCCTTTTATGGTGAGAGGCTCCCTGTCACTAATGGGGGAGTAAAGGCGGCTGGAGAACCAGTGAACAATTTGGGGAGGGGGGTTGCACAATGTATCTGTGTGAGTCACATCTCAGAGTTCAGGAGTTCAGTTCACAGAGGAGAAAACACAGTCAGCCCTCACAGATCTCCCAGCTGTATCTTTTTATCTCCCCCTGAAGGCTTGTCACAGGAAACCGAGGGTGGAAACCGAGGGTGTCGGTATAACCGCCTGCCTCCCCCTCCACAGATCTGAGGAGGCTTCCCTATATAAACCCCAAACTTCTTAGTCAGACCATCAGTGCTGCCCTCTGAATACAGGAAATTGCTGTCTCGGATGTCTATATTAATATTTTCCCTATGACATGTTTGTAAGAGAAACACATTTCTAATGTATCTGGGATCTGTGGATTTGGTTCATAGTTTTATAAGTTTTTATCATCCAACCGTCTCCTCAAAGTTTGTTATATTTTTCCTTTAAACTGTGTGCAGTGTGCAAACATGATTCATGAGTGTAAAAAGGGTGATATGAAATGCAACCGCTTAGAACGTGGGTGGATTAAATGCCTAAAATGTGGGAACGTTAGGAGATGGATCTAAACTGTATGAGCAATGGAAATTATATTAAACAAGTATCACTGTTTGTTTTAAACCTAATAAATCTGTAGCCCTTGAATTTTATTTTGGGGTTGTCTGCGCAGTGCACACCCAGGTAAGATAGTTCTGATCCACCCAGATCCTTCCATCAGAAGATGCCAAAATATGAACCCATCCCCAGATATCACTGTCTCCAATCCATGAGTTTCATTACATACAGGCTCAGCAATTGCAGTGAAATATGAGTTTGAGGTAAATGAGTATTGGGGTCTCATGTAGATCTGGTTGTGAATGTTATTTATTTTTACCCTGTAAAATGTCTCTTCCATCTGTGCATGTGGGGAACTGCGAGTTATCTCGCAGATAAATCCCGGCACATGCGAAGTACAGATCCTGCAGATACACCGATCTTCTCACATCAGTGTAATACGCAAACCATCATGTTTGCGTACTACTCTGAATTTGGCCCTTAGTACTCATTCCACAGTAGTAGTGCATATTTCAAAACTATCTTTTTGTCCTAAAGTGAATTTAATAAAAGTAAATTTTGTATTTGCGATTTGGCAAATACAACTTTATCCAAAATGTATAACATTGACTACTCGTATACCATTTTGTGTCTATGGGCCTGATTCAGAGTTGGGAATAGAGAGAGATATCTCTCTCAACTGATCATCTTGGTGAAACCATGCTGTACTGCAGGTGGGGCAGATTTAAAATGTGCAGAGAGATTTAGATTTGGGAGGGAGGTGTCCGAACTGACATCTAAATTGTAGAGTAATAATAAAGCTGTGCAGTATTTGTGGGCTACATGTAAAAGCAGCCAGTATTTGCCCTAAATGCAAAAAACAAATTATGTATTTACACCCCTTGCATTGCAACATGGTTTGTCCAGGTGCACAGTTAAGTGCTATCTCTCTCTCTATTCCCAACTCTGAATCAGGCCCTATATCTTTGACATTTATTACTGCCACTGTGAAGCCATAAGCATAAACCAGGCACTACTGTTGCATAAACCAGGTGATTATACTACCCTTGCAGAGCTGGACACTTCTTGCATACACAACTAGCTCTACATAATAGGCAAAATGCCTTTTTCCATGATATATTTTACGCTTGAGTTTCAGATGCATATTACATCCAATTTGAAATGAGCCTCTTGGTGTTTCCTGTAATTACTGCCTAGATTGGTGAAGTGGGTGGTTCTCTAACTGTAATTTCAAAATTGACACCTAGGGGTACATTTACCAAAGTGAGAGTTTTTAGAAGTGGAGATATTGCCCATAGCAACCAATCAGATTCTACTTAACATTTAACTAGCACCATCTAGAAAATAATAGCTACAATCTGATTGGTTGCTATGGGCAACATCTCCACTTCTAAAAACTTTGACTTTAGTAAATTTACCCCCTATTATTAAGACACAGGATGTGCAGTAAAAATTAGATTTTACCCCTCCTCACCCAGAACTAATGATCCCACTTGGTGAATAAAGGAGGGTTATTGTTTATGCAACAATACTGAAGGTCTTTCCGCATGTACTTTTACAGGTCAGTATAATATCTACTAAATCTTACAGTTGTTTCTTTTTTAATTTTGGCAGTTTATTTTTCTCTAAAATTGCAATTTATTAACTTTTGACAATACTTATACCCTGTTTCCAGTGCTCAGACATTACTGCCTTCATTCTTACATTGAAGGATTATGAATGTAGAGATTTGAGCAGAGACAGGCAGGAACTTGTAAGGGAGGGTAGGAAAGCTTAGAACTGTCAGACACTTTCTGTTTGGAAGTTCTTGGCAATGACAGAGAGACAGAATCCCAGAATTTTCTTTGCTGAAGGTGTTTGTATAAGTTTGTCTCTATCTCTAGCAGTCTCTACCCGTCCCTGCCTCTCCTACTGTCTGTCTGTCTCTCTCTCTTTTTGATAAAATCTTTAAAGCTGGATACACACTATATGATGTGTGTACCCAGCGACAGAATAACACAATGTAATACTATATAGTGCGTGCCATACACACTGCACGATATGGTGTACGACCCCACAATATAGCGTTACATGCTGCATGTAGCAGCATGGCATCATTCATTACATCGTCCCATCTGCTGTTCTGAACAGCAGATAGGACGATGTGATGAATGACCATCGCGAACGATGTATCAGGCATACACACTGCATGATCCATATGATATAAAGTTCTGATCTGCAACGGATTGATATATTGCACGACAGATTGTATAGTGTTACCCATCTTTATTATAGTATAGATCTGGTCTGTAACTGTTACATATGAATCAGCAAAATGCTATTTAGAACTGTAGGATTAATATTTTGTAGCTGTCGCCTCTCAAATTATATCTTCTTGCACCATTATTTAAAGTAGCTTCACTGAACAATTGAATGGGCGATATATCTAACAGTATGTACCCAGCTTCAGGTTTGATACATCTCCCCCTCAGTCAGGAAACAAATAATAATACATTTATTTACAGACAAGTACACAGGTTGTACATTAGTACAGGTAGACCGGCAATAGACAAGATAAATAAAAATACATTTGGGATCAGATAAAATACAGCCGATAAGATATGAAAAACAATGGAGTTGCACTTTAGTTAATATCTGCCTAATACAACAACAGGGTTGAGTGTCCCTGTTAGGTGTTAGAGCCAACAAGATTAGTTAAAGTGGGTACTATAAAATGATGTGCTGTACAGTACATAGGCAATGTAGAAGAACACCAGTGTATCTGAGAAACAGTACGAGTAGAAGGGCATCTGGAACAAGGGTGTACTCCCTATCTGTGGTGACAATGAAGTGTTAGTGTGTTGCTGGAAGGATCGTACCTGTTGTCTTCTGGCCATTCTACACCCCTGCAGAGTCACAAGTGGTCCTCAATTAAACCTTAAACTTTACACAATTTAGTCAGGAATTTTGAATACAACTTAATCAAACACAATAAGCTTTATTTAGCAGGAATGTTTCCCCAATCGACTCCACTGGGGCACACTCTCCGAAAATAAACTATTTTCATGCAATGCACATATTCAATTTAGTTACATTGGCAACATTGCAATTCAACTACAGGTTCAGTCTCCTACATCCAAAATGCTTGGGACCAGGGGTATTTTGGATAACGGAATATTCCGTATTTTGGAATAATTGCATACTATAATGAGATATCTTGGGGATAGGACCCAAATTTACACACAGAATGCATTTATGTGTTGTATACACCTTATACACACAGCCTGCAGGTAATTATATACACTATTTCAAATAATTTTGTGGCTCAAACAAAGTTTGTGCACATACATGAAATTAATTTATGCTTCAAATACACCTTATACACACAGCCTGAAGGTCATTTTATACAATATATTTAATAATTTGTGCCTTAGACAAAGTTTGTGTACATTAAATCGTCAAAAATCAAGGGTTTCATTATCTGAGTCATGCCAAAAAACTCTGTATTTTGGAATATTCCGTATTTCGGAATACTTGGATATGGGAGACTCAACCTGTGTGTATCTATATATACAGTTAAAATGAACACAATAACCTAGTTTTGCCACATTATAACATTAACATTGACAATTCTCTTTAAATACGTTTGCTAAACACACTGAAACTTTACAAGTTCATTGATGTTTATCCTTACTAAACAGTTTTATACTGCAGTATAAAGTGACTTGGTCTAGACCAGGGGTAGTCAACCTCGGTCCTCGTGAGCTACCAACAGTTCACGTTTTCCAGACCACCTAGTAGGTGCACAGGTGTATTCATTACTAACTAACACATTTGAGAAGATCCACAGGTGGAGCTAATTATATCACTTGCGTTTCTGTGAGGAGACCTGCAAAATATGCACCGTTGGTAGCTCTTGAGGACCAGGGTTGGCTGCCACTGGTCTAGACCATAAGTTCGGTGGTGCACTAAGTGCCTGATTCAGAGCCGGACGCTCTTTAAGAGCGCTCGCTCTGAATCAGGGTGTTTTTTTTTCTTAGTTGCAGCCTCCTGGCCGCTCGCTAAGCTGTGGGTGACCACTCACAGCCTTTGCTGGCGGCCAGGTGATGGTCGCGACCATCGCGACCTTCGGGGCTTGTGACAAGACCCTTGTGGTAGGGTCTCGTCCGTCGCAAGCCCCAGAGAGCTTCCTGCTCTAACAGAGCAGGAAGCTCTCCACTGACATCACTGGTGCATCCGACTAGCACCTTATAACTTTTCACTCTGTCTCCTAACACTGCTTAGTAAATAGACCCCTTTCTCTGATAATGCTTAAAGGGGCAGAGAGCTGCCTCCGATCTCCTCCTTAGTAGGCTATTCCCCAGAATATGCACTGTATGCACTGATACAAGAAAAAATGGGGCGCTTGCAGGCTTCTGTCATGTATTTTAAGCATAAGATCTTGAATTCGGCAATGTGTGATAGGTTTAGGCAAGCTATAGCAATTATAGTGGCAGGCAAGGTATGCTTGGAATAGTAGTTCAACCACATCTGGATAGCAATAGGTTGCCTACTTCTCTGGTATATAGAAACTTCATCAAGCATTTAATCAACCATTGATTTTAAAGAGTTTTTGAACTGCTTTTCAACTTCAGACATTAGCTAATGAATTACCTGACAACTTTCTGTTTATATGACATTTATTATTTCTTATTGTTTGCTACATGTCTGATTATAGATGTTTAACTTTAACCTCCATATTCCTTATTAGTTATACCCCTTTTATACCAGACCTAAAACCCGGGTTATTGCAGGGTTAACTCGGGTAGCTCCTTGGTGTAAAAGGGTAAAGGGTTGGATTGCCGGGTCGAGTGACCCGGCAATCCAACCCAGGTAAATAGCACGGTTTAACACAGGAGTAACCCGTGAAACCCTGCAGTGTGAATGGCGCGCTCCGGGTCACGATGACCTTGAGCATGTCGCATGCCGGCCGATTGGTCCGGCTTCAGTGGCGCTTGGACGTAATCAACGCCAGAAAAGCCAGGTCAATGCAAACTCGGCTCCGGTGTGAACGGCGCCAACTCAGGAATATCCTGGGTCGGCGTGGGGGAAATTCCGGGTCTGATCTGGGTTGGAACTCTGGGGGTCATTCAGACCCGCTCGTGAGCGGCAGTACACTCGCAAGCGGGTCGATGTTCCCCCACTGCGCATGCGCACGATGGAGGGAGCTCCGTCGTGCGCATGAGCGAGACCCGGCGAGCGACGGGCTCTCCATCGCTCCGGGTCTCGCACCAAAGGGGGCTTGCTGTCGATGTTGATTGACAGCACGCCCCCTTTGGTGGGCGTGCCGGGGGCGTGCCTGCCAGGCAGAGGCTTTCCCATGGGAATGCCTACCATCTGAAGCCGGCCCCACTGACATCACTAGTGATGTCAGTGGGAGTGATTTTGGCTCTGATAGAGCCAAAATCACTCCAGGGCTTGTGGCAGCGAGACCCTACCGCAGGGTCTCCGTCGCAAGCCCGATGGTCGCAATGGTCTTGACCATCGCGACCATCATCATGGACGCTCGCATAAGCTGTGGGTGGTAACCCACAGCTATGCGAGCGTCCATGAGGACGCTCCTAAAACAGGTAGGAGGGCCCTGATTCAGAGCGAGCGCTCTGGTCAGAGCGTTCAGCTCTGAATCAGGCCCTCTGTCAGACCCAGAATTTCGGTGTAAAAGCGGTATTATTGTATAAATGCCCTTCGTTCGTAGCTTAGAATGTGAGTTTCTAATATTATTCTGAGCAATTTGCTGAACATGTATGATAAATTCATTATTTGGATGTCATTCTCTTTACACGGTATTCTACAGTCTGTTCCTGATATGTGTGTGTACATTTACACTTAATTTGTTTCTTCTCTGTTTTGTAAAGCAATTATGAGCCCCTCATTAGTCAAACAGATAAACGTAATTAGCTGATAAGGACAAATTGTCCACTGCCTTAGAAAAGGAAGGTATTCATTGAGTGTGTGAGGGTTTGTTTCTGTTTGTATTGAACTTATGTTTTCTGTTGTGGTTGGTATTCTCATTATTTATTTTTTATTTTTGTCTAATATGAAATATTTATGTTTCTAAGAAAACTTATTACATATTTTAACCAGGAAATTCTCCATTATAATCGGATCTGTCTGTCAGTCTCTATGACCTTATTGTTTGCTACATGTGATTCAGCTTCAGACGGTTTTGCTATCGCAGCTGCTAACATGGTAGCAGCTGCAATAGCACTATTATGTAATGCAGCAGGAAACACCACGCCTTCTGCATGCATTACTGATCTGAGCTGCGTCCATGGACGCAGACTCGGATCATCTGCGTTACCCACGGCTGGCTGAGTGACCATGGGTATACTCTAGCCGACCACTGCAGATACACAAAAGCGGCCAGGAAATCTCCATCAGCCCACGGGAACCTGGCCTCCCCTCCCCCCACAACGGTGGCGTCCAAGGCACCCCTGGGCCAAAAGTTTCTTATTGAGTAATTCAGAAAAAATTAAATGAAATAAAGTGTGCTTATATGTCACCCTTAGGTTCGGTTATGTGGTGGTTGACAGGGCTGCACTTTTTTTGTCCACATATTTTTGATTGGCAGCCACCAGCACTGGTCTTGCCTACCACACTGACAAAAAATCATTGTATTTGGTACTAAACCACCAACTTGAGGCACCCCTGGAAGTGCCCTGAGGCACCCCAGGGTGCCACGGCACCCAGTTTGGTAACCACTGCTATAGAGGTTTAGGGAGGCACCTGACTATGGAAAGTCACTTATAGTTTATTGTCTTTTAATTATATTTTTGTTTTTGCCATCCACAATTCCAATCTAAACCAAGGAAAATGGATTGTCGTACGGCATTAGCTATTGCCACATATTAATTTGTACAGATCTAGGACAACACTTATACTGGATAGTATTGAGGGAATGACCACTCCAATAAACAGCAGCAGATTAAATTAATAAATATTTCAAACTCACCTCTGTGCCTTGGGTTCTTTTACATTTTATTACACCCAGGACAACACAGTCTGTATTTCTCCGATGTGGGATGTGTGGAGTTAATACCATGTACATCCTGTGCAGGGATGAAAAACTTGTACCTTCCTCACTTGTCCTCTCCGTCCCTAGTTCCGCACCTTGAATCAATACCAGTATTAACTTGTATGTTATGGTCACATATTACATTGATCACTTCGGAGAGAAGTTGCAGCTAATGCGGGCCATACACGGGGCGATTTGAAAGCGTACGACACCTCGGTACGTTTTCAAATTCAGCCCGATGCATCGCATGCTGCTGTGAATGGTAAACGATGTATCTTACAAGATGCTTCGTTTACCTATTTAACAGCATGACGGATCGCAGATCTTATGGTTTTGCCATAAGATCTAGGATGCCGATGTACTACGGCGGGGACGCGCATCGCCGTTGTACAGCATGCCAAACTACACACGATATGCACGATTAATCGTTGCGATCGATCAAAATTGTGCACATCATATAAAAAATCTTACCGTGCATGGCCGGCATTAGTTTAGGAGGTAATGTTGTGCTTAGCCAAGTATGTAACAAGTATGTAACACATAACATCATTAGTCATAAAATGTATCACTATATGGTATACAAATACACCAAACTAATATAGATGGAAATAGCTAGGCTACTGCATTGAACATCAGATATTCTCTAGATAAAGATGAGTTATTACCATGGATATCAGAGCTTCTGTAGATATACATATATAGGTTATTATACTGAATATCAGAACTTTTGTCAATATACATGTAATAAATATAAGTTCTTACACCGAGGCCTGAATGTAATAGACTCTGATTTGCTGATTCTGAACCCACAAGATTTAATGCGTCAATTAGCTTATTAGTTTCAACAACCTGGCTTTGCATTTACATTTACATTTGGACTTGAATAACACAACTTCTGTAGATAAATATATAAATGCATTAAGGCCTCAGACGCTGCACAACTGCTGGACTCTTGGACTGCCTGGTCGAATTCACTTTGGATGGCAGGAAGTGGGACCGTGTAACATCTAAGGGGTCTATGTAGATAAATTGTTACTTTTCACTATATATCACATCAGTTCGATGCGATGTAGACTTATCTTTCTGACGAAGCGATCCGAAAGCGAGGGCTCGAGCGGTCCATTCTTCTCCTGCGGTCCTCTGAGAAGCACGAAATCGGAAAGCAGGTTAAATACTTCCCTGCTTTCTGTCATTCATTGTCACTTGCTCCGCCCCCTTTATAGACCATCAGCCATTGCAGCAGCTATGTAGTGAGCTGCTGGCCACAGATTAATAGCGTTGTTTCCTCAATTTCAATCAAAATAATAATTGAAGGCTAAAGATAATGTTAATCTCTCAAATGTATTTATATAAATTGTGAGAAACTTGCCCATACTTCCAGACGGCCGCGAGTGCCACTCGATTTTCAGGAGCCTCACAGTCATTCCGGCAAAGTAGACAAGTATGTAGTAAATAGAGGTTATTAATTAAGTTGTCTAAATAATTTCAATAATTTCAACTTGTGACAAATATATATAGGAGGTGGTCTAGGCACAGGTTTTAAGCACGCTAGTATATTAACCGGTAATTAATTTGTTTACCATGATAATATTTCATACAAGCGAATTTCATGAGTTTTGTAGCTGGTGGTGCTCCCCTGGAGTCAGTAAGTCATAGAAAATGAGAAGGAAAAAGAAGACTCTTGTTTGGGTGCCCCAAAACAAGAGTCTTCTTTTTCCTTCTCATTTTCTAAATAATTGCAACAACAGTAAGTAAGCCTTATTTTCATTTTTTTTTTTCATTTAGTTTATGGACATGTCCCAGAATAGGGCTTTAGTGACCCCGCAATGTTTAGGTGGCTATAGACTGACAGCTGCGGACTTCCTCCTACTGTGTATTCTCAGTTGCTGTTTCTAAAAATGTCACCATGTCATGTTCTAAGCAGCTGTGTTTGTATTTTACTTGGAAACAATTTGTAAATGCCTGGACCGTGCAGGATGCAGTTACCTAGAGGGAACTTGTAAATGACATCTCTCTAAATGTAGTCCTTCAGTTTCTTTCTTACCGAGTGCACCTGAGGTCTTGTAAGGATTGTGTGTATACTTCAGTTAGAGAAATCAGACAGAGCCAGTACCTATCATGTAATATGTTTATGTCTGTATACAAGTGTAGGGTGAGACAGACTACGCAGTGTATAAAAATTCCCCCTTTTGTATGTATTTACACTGTACTAGTGCCATCTTAATTGTGTCTGTACTCCAGGTATAGAAACTTTAAATTAAAGTAAAATGTTCTCCCCGGTGCTCGGTTAACATTATTACACAAATTTATTGAACAGGAATATAAATATAATTACAATGGAATCGTTCTCATCTGTGCAATGTGTGATATGCAAAGTTAATGGTTTTGCTCATGTCGAACACATGTGCTAATGCAGTTTTGCTTGAATCTGATTCTTGTGCTCGCTTAAGCCTGTAGTGTCAGAATAGAGAGGAAAGGGTGGACTTACGTAGGTCGAGTACAGTGAGGGTGTGTTTAAGTAATAGTGAATAGATGCAGGCTGTCCTAGCTGTATCATTGATGGGTGGCTGAGGGCTGGTGCAAATACACACTGATTTGTGTTTTTGTGTCCTTTTTTTTTTTTTAGCAATCTTTGATGGGTGAGACAGAGAGTTGTTCCAGCTACGGATGAGCAGTATATGGATGTTTTTGAAGGTTTCCATAATATTTAAGTATGGGGGCAACGTAACATGGGGGTACCTGAGCAGATATCAGCGATATCACAGAAGCAGTCCCCATAGAAAGTGAAAATGCACAATTTACTAAGCTCAGTAGAGTTTGGTTTTAGATGGCATTAGCCACTGCAGTCTACAATCGATCCCACTCCTTTAGCTGATATTTGTACGTGCGCAGATTGATGTATGCACATACGCATTAGGCAATCTAGTCCAGAACCCAACAGTAAAGTGTAGCCGATGTCCGGAGAATCTTCCTACATTGCCCCAGAATAAATTATTTCTTACTGCCTCTTTTTTATGTGCTTCCAAAACAAAACATAAATTCAATCTAATCAGTCATTATACTGCCAGCAATACTGTTTAATCCCACAAAATGTCTCTGGTTTAGAATACCCAGTTACTGTAGCTGGGGCCTTGGAATCTAATACAGATAAAGATCCAGGTCCTTGTGCAAATCTAAACATACAAAATGGAGACTATCCTGACAGGTCCCAGAATGAATCTGTGGTTTTCCACAATGATCTCTTTAGCAAACCCTGTACACTTGCATCATATAAAGATATCTTAAAAAGGAAAATGTCATATATGAGGCATGGAGGCAAAAGTCACTGTATGTTCCACATGGCACGTTTTAATGGTACACTGCATTGACAACATTATTTTTCTCTTTATTTTGTTTTATAATGTAAAGTTTATTTTTCTGGTAATAAACAAATAACATTATTGAAAGTTCACATTTGCTCTGTTTTATTTCCCTTTGCCTATGTAGGTCCATGGGATCTCCACAAGTGCCTTACACAGCTGTCAGGTCTTGTTCCATGTTGAAGCTTTCTTTACTCACTTTTGGTCTAGCTCAAACTATATTGGCTAATCAGGGGTAATACAGATAGCAGTGTTTGCAGCACAGAACCTGCCTAACACTGAGATTTCCCTTTTACAGACTCCATCTCTGGAATATGAGTTACTGACATGGACCACACTGGGCCAGTGAGCACAGCACACAATAAAGAGACCAAAAGTTCAGTTCTGGATGGAAATGGCTTTTCTGAAGTTGGAAAGAAACCGGGCCTGCTGACCACTACGGCTGGAGGTACAGTACATTGTCTTTTCTTTTGTCTGCTTAGCATGTACAATAGGTTTCTAAATCTGTGTATTACACATTCAAGTGTACTCATGTTACTCAAAATACAACATGTGCGATGAATAAAATGTATACATTCCAATCTGATTTACTGACACACATGTTGATAAAAGAACATTTTTGCCAGTCCCTTGTGTAGAATGGACGACACTACATATATATAAGGCTGTGATAATATAGCCCTGTGCTTGCCAGTAGGACAAGTGTTGCCAGTCCCTTGTGTGGAATGGATGACTCTTCATATCTATAAGGCAGAGATCATATAGCGCTGTGCTCGCCAGCAGGATAAAAGTTGCCAGTCCGTGGTGTGGAATGGATGACACTTCATATCTATAAGGCAGAGATCATATAGCGCTGTGCTCACCAGTAGGACAAATGTTGCAACCCTGGTGTGGTATGGACGATACTTCATATCTATATGGCTGAGATACTGTAATATAGTGCTGTGCATGCCAGTAGGACAAATGTTGCCAGTCCTTGGTGTGGAATGGACAATACTTCATATCTATATGGCTGAGATAATATAACACTGCTTGCCAGTAGGACACATGTTGCAAGTCCTTGGTGTGGAATGGACAATACTTCATATCTATATGGCTGAGATAATATAGCACTGTGCTTGCCAGTAGGACAAATGTTGCAAGTCCTTGGTGTGGAATGGATGATACTTCATAATATCTATATGGCTGAGATAATATAACACTGTGTTTGCCAGTAGGACAAATGTTGCCAGTCCCTGGTGTGGAATGGACGATACTTCATATCTCTATGGCTGAGATAATATAGCGCTGTGCTTGCCAGTAGGACTCATGTTGGATCAAATATTAAGCAGAAAACACTAAAAACAAATGCTATATCCATTGTGAAAATGATCATTATTAGTTTGAAGATTTTTAAAAACAATTTCAATTATATATTTTTTAGTAACTGATATGTTGAGCTCATTATAACGTCTAGATTTCATATAGCAATAACATATTCTAAATAAAACTACATATACATATGGAAGGTTTATTAACAGAAAACGACAACCATTCTGTCAAATAGGACATTTGTTCCATGTGATTTAAACCTGATGTGAAGGAACTGGAGGATTTAACACTTCTCTGGGTGCCGAACAAGTTTTTATTGATGGTCTGCTGGTCGGTTATTGACGAAAACAGCATGGCCAGTGTGTCACGCAGAGCTGGGGGAAACGCCTTTGAAACCCGCAGGGGGGCAGTCTTTATGGATTTAATTACCTTTGTGGCAGATGTTGAGGTGTGATTGTACACAGACTATTAAAGTTTAGAGCTGGATGGTGAAGTAGCCTCCTAATTGATGGTTTCCAGGACTTGCCCCCTCCCCCAATATCCTTCTAATGTTACTGAACTTTCCTGGGAGATTTCCGGGGTATGATTGATGACACAATTTCTGCCCCAGCCAGTTAAATATAAATCATATTGGTTTGTTTGAAAAAAATGGGGAGGTAGTTATCAGACATTGGGCCTGATTCAGACTTGGGAATAGAGGGCCTGATTCAGAGCCGGACGCTATTTGCGCTCGCTCGTTCAGAAAAAGGGGCCAGCTATTTAAATTGAGCGCTCGCTCTTTGCGGTCTGTTGACGCCTCTATGTCTGAGCGGGCGAATGAAACATGCGCTCGCTATTTTGTAAAGACGCCCCCTGGCTGCTCGCATCCTATGTCATCTCCGTTATTTATTTGATTAATCAAGTACATCGAAAGGCATCTGAACTGCTCGCAGTGCTTGTGGTAGGATTTTCCTACCGCAATCATGCAAACAGTTCAGCCTAAGAAACAACCAAGTGACGTGGTCGATGACGCTGCTTTGTTAATTATGCACACCCTTAAAACGCCCGTTTTGATTTTTTGGCACGCCTGCGTTCGGATCACCACTCCCCGTTTTCAAGCACCTTCCCCTGTTACCACCCACAAACGCCTCATCCTGTCACTCAAATTAGCAGGCACTCGCTATTTTGCGAGCGCTCGATTTCCGACCGCAATGACTGGTTGGCGCATGCGCATTACGACGCATACGCAGATGTGCGAACATCGCTTGGAGCGAACGAGTGGCCGCTTACGAGCGGCTCTGAATCAGGCCCAGAGTGAGATATCTCTCTCAACTGATCATCTTGGTGAAACCATGCTGCACTGCAGGTGGGACAGATTTAAAATGTGCAGAGAGATTTAGATTTGGGAGGAGTGTTTCCAAACTGACATCTAAATTGTAGAGTAATAATAAAGCTGTGCAGTATTTGTGGGCTACATGCAAAATCAGCCAGTATTTACCCCACATGTAAAAAAAAATATTTACACCCCTTGCATTGCAATATGGTTTGTTCAGGTACACAGTTGAGAGAGATCTCTAATTCTATTACCAACTCTGAATCAGGCCCATTGGTCAGATACTGGATAGAAATTAAAGCTGGGCTCACATTAAATGATATGTTGTCCGATCCCGCAGATCAGAGCGACATATTGGGTACATTGTCTACTGTGTGTACCCATGATATGCGCACTCCCGCGGGTCGCTAGAGACATCCATTGTCAGCCCTGCAGAAGGCAGCATGACTCATATGCTGGTCGGCATCGGCAATTGTGTATGCACTTGCCTCATGCCGGGTCCCGTCGCTGGTGATGTTGTGCTGGGTACACAGCGTTTATTGTGTATATGAAAGGGCATGATTTTGTATCTAGAGGGTTTGAGGGTGATGGTAAAGCACAATATAATGACCTTAACTTATTGCAAATGTAACAGAGCAGAGCATGATATTTATTTAATATATTTATTAACAGTTTCTTTTATAGCGCAGCATTTTTCGTTGCGCTTTACAATTTGAAACAAAATGAATAGAACAAGACTGAGTTGTAAGAGACAGACATAAAGGTTAGAGGGCCCTGCTCGCAAGCTTGCAACCTACGATATAAATCAAAGCTATACTTCACATGTATAATGGTTAGCATTACTGCCTCACAGCACTGAGGTCGTGGGTCGTGGGTTCAATTCGCACTATGGGCCTGATTCAGAGCCGCTCGTAAGCGGCCGCTCGTTCGCTCCGAGCGATGTTTGCCCAACTGCGCATGCGTACGGATCGTTATACGCATGCGCTAACCAGTCAGTGCGACCGAAATTCATGTGCTCGCAAAATAGCGAATGCCTGCTATTTTGAGTGACAGAAAGAGGCGAATGTGGGTGGTAACAGGGGAAGGTGCTTGAAAATGGGGAGTGGAAATCAGAACGCAGGCGTGCTTAAAGGTCAAAACGGGCGTTTTATGGGTGTGCATATTTAAAACAGCAGCGTCATTGACCACGTCACTGGGTTATTTTATAGTCAGAACTGCTCGCAAAATTGTGGTAGCAAACACCAACCCCAAGAATAGCGAGCAGTTCATACCCTTGTCGATGTACTCGATTAATCTAATAAATAGCGGACATGACGTAGGATGCGAGCGGCCAGGGGGCGTATTTTTCCAAAAAACGAACGCAAGTTTTGTTCGCTCGATCAGACATAGAGGCGTGAACAGACCGCAAACAGCGAACGGTTCATTTGAATAGCCACCCCTAGTTTTAGAACGAACGACCGCAAATAGCGAGTGGCTCTGAATGAGGGCCTATGGCCCTAACTGTGTGGAGTTTGTATATTCTCCCTGTGTTTGAGTGGGTTTCCTCTGGCTGCTGTAGTGTCTTCACACACTCCAAAAATATACTGGTAGGGTAATTGGTTCCCAACAAAAATTAACCCTAGTGTGTGTAAGCATGTGGTAGGGAATATAGAGGGTAAGCTCCACTGGGTCAGGGACTGATGTGTATGGCTAAAATATTCTCTTAAAACGCTGCAGAATATGCGTGCGCTATAAAAATAGCTGGTAAATAAATAAATACCTCTTAATTACTGAGCCTCTACTGCTTAGCCGTTGAGCCCTTACTTCTAAACCACTAAGTCTCTTCTTAATCACTGAGGCCCTCATTCAGAGCCGTACGCTCTGAGCAGAGCGCACGCTCTGAATGAGGGCCGGGCTCCATTTTCATGGAGCGTCCTCCTGGACGCTCGTATAGCTGTGGGTCACCACCCACAGGCTATACGAGCGTGCTTTGTGATGGCCGCGATGGTCGAGACCATCGCGACCATCGAAATTGCGAGCCGGAGCCTGCGGTTGAGGTTTTCAACCGCAAGCTCCGGAGTGATTTTGGCTCTATCAGAGCCAAAATCACTCCCACTGACATCACTAGTGATGTCAGTGGGCCGGCTTCTGACGGGAGGCGTTCCCGTGGGAACGCCCCCGTCAGGGAGGCACGCCCCCGGCACGCCCACCAAAGGGGGCGTGCTGTCAATCAACATTGACAGCACGCCCCCTTTGATCGGACACAACGAGCGAAGGACTTTCCTTCGCTCGTCGCGTCTGGCGCATGCGCACGACGGAGCTCCCTCCGTCGTGCGCATGCTCAGTGCATAACATCGACCCACTTGCGAGCGGACAGCCGCTCGCGAGTGGGTCTGAATCAGGCCCTGAGTCTCTTAACCACTGAGCCTCTGCTTCTTAATCACTGAACCTTCTGTTTTTTAACCACTGAGCCTGTGTTTCCTAAATACTGAGCCTCTCCTTTTCCCTCATATTATGCACGTTCCTGAATGTATAGCCCTGACTTAAAGATTCTGGCCCTCATTCAGAGCCGTACGCTCTGAGCAGAGCGCACGCTCTGAATGAGGGCCGGGCTCCATGAAAATGGAGCGTCCTCCTGGACACTCGTATAGCTGTGGGTCACCACTCACAGGCTATACGAGCGTGCATTTTGATGGCCGCGATGGTCGTGACCATCACGACCATCGAAATTGCGAGCCGGAGCCTGCGGTTGAGGTTTTCAACCGCAAGCTCCGGAGTGATTTTGGCTCTATCAGAGCCAAAATCACTCCCACTGACATCACTAGTGATGTCAGTGGGCCGGCTTCTGACGGGAGGCGTTCCCGTGGGAACGCCCCCGTCAGGGAGGCACGCCCCCGGCACGCCCACCAAAGGAGGCGTGCTGTCAATCAACATCGACAGCACGCCCCCTTTGATCGGACACAACGAGCGAAGGACTTTCCTTCGCTCGTCGCGTCTGGCGCATGCGCACGACGGAGCTCCCTCCGTCGTGCGCATGCTCAGTCCATAACATCGACCCACTTGCGAGCGGACAGCCGCTCGCGAGTGGGTCTGAATCAGGCCCTCTGTTTTGTGAAAGAATGACTTTGGAAAAGGGATTTTGTTTTTTATTCTTTTTTGTGTTAGAATTTATTTTTATGTAGAACAAATCTCTGTACTTGCCCCGTTCACTATAAATTGAATCAGTTATGTATTCTGCTTTAAATAATGTGTTCTTTCACTTCATGCAAGCCTTTATTATTATTCTTATTACTATATTATTATAATTTTTTTATAAAGTATTTTTCTTCAAAAAGAGTCAAGTCATTTTACATTTGAAGGTAACCGGACATTAAACAGTGGAGGTGTGGCAGCCGATTTCAATTCTATTGGTAACAATAAGCAAAGCAAAAAGCACACACAATGTCATTATCAGCTCCACGCATCATTCATCCTATCAGTAACCGATGAGGCAGCCATCTTGGACGCACTACGTCTTTCAAGCAGCAGGATAAGCAAAACATATTACTGTGATATACAGGGTGGGAATACAGAAAGCATGGCCTAGATCACATGAAATACATACCATATTGGTTATACAAGTTGCATACAGAATACAGGTCATCCAATGAATTAACAGTTTCAAGGATTGTTCAACCTACACAAAGGTACCTGACGAGGCAGCCATCTTGGGCACACCACACAGGTTACCCTGGCCAGGATAAGCTATACCTGCAGACATGGTAGCCAGTGGGATAACAGTATATGACAGGGTTGCCGACATTTAACTCCCTCCTTCCGGGAGGGAGCTGTCGGGCAAACACAGGGGAAAGTCTTACGGCGAAAAGGGGGTGTGTCACGGGAGAAAAGGGGGCGTGGTTAGGATGATGACACGTCATTGGGGGCGGGGCATGGGCGTGACAGCGCAATCACGTCATCGTAGTCCCGCCCCCTCTTCACAATGCCGATATTAATGGCATTGTGATGCAGGGGGCGGGACTATGATGACGCGATTCAGCGCAAATCGCATCATCGGCCCCCCCGCTGCCGGGGTTTATGCAGGTGGGTCGCTGGGGCCGGGAGACTTGCCTACCTTTCCGGGGGGCCGGGAGCGGCACCCGATTTTCGGGAGGCTCCCGGCCGAATCGGGAGGGTAGGCAAGTATGGTATATGAAGGGTAAGATATGACATCAAAGATACCCACAGAGCCATCAGATCCACAGATTATTCATCATACACATAGCAGTATCAGACGAAAGATCATATTGGGCGCACAAAATAGGATGCAGTGGACGAGCGAAGCAATTTGTTGAGGCGTGATTTGCACTGGGGCATTTCAAAACATAGCGTATCAGAGACATATCAGACATAACTAAAAACAACTATAACAGTGGTCCAAGGCATACATTGCGGTATCATCAGAGTACTGGTGAGGAGGCCTAAGATTTTATTGCAAACTGACTATTACTTACCATGCAGGAAAACGAAAATGCAGGTGCACACTCTAAGCACTAAGAAATTGAATACTGATAGTCAAATAATTTTTGCCCATCAGTATTGTTAGGGCTCAGTCCAATTAAACGCGAAATATACGCAGATGCGAGTCATCCCGACAACAGCCGCACTTGACGGCAGCCCGAATTTGCATAAAAATGCTCGCAGGCCTCTAGGGTTCCAAGCAAAATTATGTTAATTCTGTCTCGGAGAGGGCTGCGAGGGGTGCTTGATGCCGTGCCGTTGCCGGGCTTTTAACACCATGACATCGGCAACTCACACCTTTCGCAATCAATTGGATTGATCCCTTAGTGCTTAGAGTGTGCATCTGTATTTTCTCTTTCATGCTGCCTGGTACTACAAGTCTAAGCATGGTAGCGCCTCTTATTATGTTTAAAATTAGGGTGTGCAGTCCAGGCTCCTGCCTAAATATTATATACCTTATAGAGCTCTAAAACAATAATGGGGAACCACTTACCTAGTTGGTTCGTACATTAATGTGGACAACAGCTTTATTGCGCCCTGTGCCAGCTATGCCTCCTGAGCGCACAATGTTATGCCGAGGTGCGGGCCATCTGTATCGGGAATTACAGCACCACCCGGAGCATCGCCAGGATGTTCCAGGGGGCTGTACATGCTGCATTGTGCATGTCTGGAGCGTCCAAAGGACGCTTCAGGACTGCAGCAGCGATTCTGGCTGCCAGAACCCTGCTAGCCAGATGCAGGGGCCGTGGGGCAGTTACTGTGCCGACCATATGCTCTGCGCGACGACAGGGCTCGCACACCCCTAGTTACTTCCCTGGTGTGGATACCTATTATCCTCTCCTGGGAAATGCTTCCATAAACTAGATGTGTTCAGGTTTTGTGGTGAGGTGAAAAAAATGTGAAGAGTTGCACAGTTGTGTGTTTGTAACATCAAAATACAACCATCTATCACTTTAGAACAATGTATTTTTCAAATAAACAATTTTTTTTAATCTAAAATAATATCTAATTGGTCCCAATTCATAGCTTGAATAAATCAGTAGGACACCTCAAGACTGTCAGTATTACATGTGGCATTTCTTACATTTAAGCATTTATTTTACATTGGGCAAAATACACCTTGAAATGCGATTTTCCATTGAGTGCAACTGGGAGGAGTAAAATGCGTGTAATTTAAAGTATAAGGTGACTCCGTCATGATAGACTGTTTGCAGAGTAAAACTGTGTGTAGAGCAAGGAATGTGCCTAAAAAGCAACTATTCCATCCTATTATTGTACTACTCAGCAAAACTAGAACAGGCGCACTTTTACTGCCCTCACTCTGCTGACTCCTCCCTTTCTTTCTATGCAAAGTTTTTTTCCTACCCAAACCTGTGTGCTTCGTTGGAAATACAGACACACTTGCGCAAATGCAGACCCAAGGCCTTGCACACCTGTGACTGAGGCCCTTTGATTCTTATTCTGTTTTCTAGTGTGATCCGTTTTTATTTTTTTTGTATTATGCTCTGAGGTCACTCTGGATTACCACCTCAGAGCGGTCCTGACAATAAAATCACTGATCTCTGTTATTTTTTACTTCAGAATTCAGCTTCACTCTTATAAAGAAGAGTTTTGGTTCTGCCAGTAGCAGGTTTTAGTCAGAGCTCTGGGAAAGTTCTGTGACCTCCTACTAAGGTCCCCATCTCCCAGTAACAAGTCCCCTGCCTGCTGTACAAGCTCTTATCTCCTGCTGAATGAATGATGAAAGCCAAGATCTCACCGTGAGGAGCTAGAATTGAGAATTTACAGGGACAGTGTTTGAAGGTTGAGCCGAGAAGTGATGAAAGAGATGACTAATTAGTTGTAAAAAGCCCTTAAAGGATTCCTAATAAATAACTTACAGTGACCAGCTGGGAGGTGGGAGCCAGACAAGCCTTTTTGTATTCAATCTTTTTGCAATTATATTTCATGTTAGCGATGGAAACATTGAGTCAAATGCAAAATGTGTGTAATGTATTGGTTGTATTTTAGGACAGATATTGGCAGGGTGTTCTGGGACTTCTAGTTCAGTTGCTGCTGAAACGCAACACGGTGCCCACATCTACCTAAATTAGTGGTTCCCAAACTAGGTGCCGTGGCATACTGGTGTGCCGCGAGGCACTTGCAGGGGTGCCACAGGCTGGTGGTTCAGAAACAAATCAAATTATTTATGATCAATATGATAGGCAAAACCAGTGCTGGTGGCTGCCACTCATAAAATATATGGATGACTTTTAGTTCCACACAGTTGTAAGATATCTACATGCTTTCATCATAGGATAAAATTGGGATTTTCTAAATTATGGTTTGTGGCATGAGCACCCTAATACTGGGACCTAATAAATTATCAACGTGTGATCTAACTGGCCCATTTCCTCCAGCACAGTTCTGCTAATGATAATAAATTGATTCAGGAGCTAATAAATTAAAAACACACAACAGATTAACTGAACGTGTCTGCTGAGTCCATTATCATTCACGTATCTGGTTAGTAGGGTTCACATGTCAATAACAGCGCCACAAAAACCTTCCATTCAAAATCTAAATTGATTGATTGGCCAATAATATGACCAGTTATTAAGCTGAGCCCCAAACGATTACTTACCCCACTGTTCCTCTTTGCTTCAATAAACAGGAGAAGAAGCAAATTTTGCCTTCCCCTGGAGAGAGAAGGGTTAAACCTGTGATCTGAATCCTGATTTATGGTCACAGTAGGGGAAGCTGAGCGTTTAATCTCTCGGCAGTTTGCTGCTCTCCAAAATCTGTCACATCTGATTTCTTCAACTTGCTGCAAAATACAGCCCCCTATATACACAGTCTCCGCATGTTTAATAGCGAGTATATTCAGATTGTTATCACGTTCTTCATGTTTAAGTGGGTTACTTTGGGCGAATGCTATTAAATCTGTCCTTTATTTTACTTGCCTGTCTCAGATTATTTATTTCTTACACTTTCCGGGTCCTTTGGAGAGCACAGCTAATGCAGATTTTTAATGTGTTATTTACACACAAAATAACCTATTTACAGCCATGTATATGATGCCTGAGCTTGAACTGCTCCTTGCCATGTGCTGTATCTACATGAACAATCTGAGCCACTAATAGAACCATTTATCACCGGACCAGTCATTTATTATCCTGCGGTGTCTGTACCGCTGATATATCTAAAATACTATGGGGCCTATTCATCATCACTTAATTTTTACAAAAGCAGGTGAAAAATTAAGTTTTCGGGCCATTCATCAAGAAGGTAAAGCAGGAGATATCACAGATATCTCCTACTTACCTTTTTCTTGCAGAATGGCCCGCTGTCCCCATACACTAGTATGGGGACAGAATTCATAAAGCTCCAAAAATACAATATTTTTGGAGCTTGAGTGCAGTAGGATTCGCTATCTTCCGATGGCGAGTGCTCCCGCTCCGGGCTTGCAACCTACTCTTTCCCTATGGGAGGTCCGGGTTGCGAAGCGGAATCCTTTTGAATTCCTCCGCCCTTGCCCGGTTCCTTCCGCCAGACGGCAGGACTCTTGTGCTCATGCGTGACCTGTAGGCCACACATGCGCACTCCTGTCACTGCTCCGAAAGGAGAAGTAAAAAGAATCACTGCTCTGAAAAGGAGCAGTGAAGCTGTTCGCTGGGACATCTGATTTTGCATCAGCTGTCAACGCGTCGGAGCAATGATGAACTGCTCCGGATTCCACAGCGAGTTAGAATGTTAATTATCGGGGTCCGTTCGGACCCCGATAATTAACTTCATGAATAGACCCCATAGTAAGCTACAAACCTAGTTTTTTTTTATCATTTTGACATGTCCCAGCAGATCTTGCCTACAACAGGGTGTTGCTAACTTTGGCCCTCATTCAGAGCCGTACGCTCTGAGCAGAGCGCACGCTCTGAATGAGGGCCGGCCTCCATGAAAATGGAGCGTCCTCCTGGACGCTCGTATAGCTGTGGGTCACCACCCACAGGCTATACGAGCGTGCATTTTGATGGCCGCGATGGTCGAGACCATCGCGACCATCGAAATTGCGAGCCGGAGCCTGCGGTTGAGGTTTTCAACCGCAAGCTCCGGAGTGATTTTGGCTCTATCAGAGCCAAAATCACTCCCACTGACATCACTAGTGATGTCAGTGGGCCGGCTTTTGATGGGAGGCGTTCCCGTGGGAACGCCCCCGTCAGGGAGGCACGCCCCCGGCACGCCGACCAAAGGGGTCGTGCTGTCAATCAACATTGACAGCACGCCCCCTTTGATCGGACACAACGAGCGAAGGACTTTCCTTCGCTCGTCGCGTCTGGCGCATGCGCACGACGGAGCTCCCTCCGTCGTGCGCATGCTCAGTCCAGAACATCGACCCACTTGCGAGCGGACAGCCGCTCGCGAGTGGGTCTGAATCAGGCCCTTTGTCCTAATTTTTGTGTATAAAAATTAAATACTGCACATTAAATGAATCTAATATAAGGATCCCAGAACTTTCAGAACATTGGGAAAACCTTGTGAAGGGACATTTACTACTTATTGAGTGTCTGATACTCTAAATGCTTACATTTTACAACTAATTCTGATAATTTAGCATAAATGGCTTTACTCATAGGGGTAAATTTACTAAGAATCGTTTTGGTCCTGATTTGTCCCATTTTTCAACTCAGATTGGATCGATCAAAAATCACCGTTGTTTTCACTTTAAAAATCGTGAATTTACCATGCTCCTGGTTTTGACAGGATCCTTTTGTTTGATGGTGTATTGATGAAACCTCTCCGTGTTGAAGCCCCGATTTGTCTGGCCGACTTTCTCTCCCGAACAAGCAGCCTGCACATGAAATATGTGCAGGCTGCTTGTTTGTTGTTTTATATTTAAGGGTTAATTTATTTGTAAAAAATTATGTTGTGTCCTCCCCTCCAAAAAGCCTAACCACCCCCACACTGGTCAGCCAGTCCTGGTTCCGAAAATTATGGGGAACAAAACGAGTAGGGTTCCCCCGTAATTTAGGAACCAGCACCTGGCTGTAGGACATGTGCTGGTTTTAAATATAGGAGGGAAAAATACATAGGGGTCTCCCTATATTGGACCCAAACCGACCGGGGTGTAATGCCACAGCCTGGAGACCCTATTACTGGGTCTCCAGGGCCAAAGCAGTCTCACCCCAAGCTGGTCAGGCCAAGCTAGGGATCTCAGGGAAGATGAGGACCCCCCAAAAAAGGGTCCCCTTCTCCCGAAACCCCAGGCTTGGTCTGAAGCCTGGGGCTCTTCCCCGCACCCCCTGGAGCGGTGGGGAAGGGGGTAATAAAGTGTTAAATAGTATTAAACTATTGAATTTTACACTGGAACTACAGGTGCCAGCATGCCTGTCCTTTGGCACTTGTGGGCTTTACATGTAGCGTCCGCTCATTGGCTGGGACCCACATCTAACCAGCCAATGAGCGGCCACTACATGTAAAGCGGCCTCTGATTGGCTGGCGGCCCGTGGGAATTCCTAAAGAGGCCCGGCTTGGGGTGAGAATGCTTTGGCCATGGAGACCATGATAACAGGATCCCCCGGCTATGGCATTATACCCCGGTCGGTTTGGGTCTGGTGCTGGTTTTAAATATAGGGGAACCCTTACGCATTTTTTCCCCCTATATTTAAAACCAGCACAGGTCCTGTAGCCAGGTGCTGGTTCCTAAATTACGGGGGGAACTCTACTCTCTTTGTTCCCCCGTAATTTTCTGAAACAGGACTGGCTGACCAGTCCAGTTCTGGTTATACTTTTTGTGGGGGATCCCACGTACTATTCATTATTAAACATACACAAATCACACTGATTTGTGTATGTTTGATGGCAACTCGCAGCTCAGGAAGTGGTGTGCATTTGAAACGTCTATTGACTCCCCGATTTGGCTGTAAAAACATCCGAATATAGCAAGATGAATAATGGGAAATCTCGATTTAGGCTGAAATGAATGAAAAGAACTTCCGATTTGAGCCGATGGTGAATTCATTTCTAGTGAAAATAAATGCTGAATTTGCGGCATTAAGTCACCCGATTTTAACCCCAAAATATGAACAAATTACCTGACTTTAATAATAGTTAATTCACGATTTGCAAAGAAGTGATATTTTCACCCGAGATGGCAATTTCGGACCAACACGAATCTTAGTAAATTTACCCCATAGAGTGAGTTCGGAAAGTCCCTCCACAGTGACTGTGCTAGGTGAGTGACAGACAATGGCGGCTCCAGATGTGGGACTGCAGCACAGTGCAAAATTCAAAAAGGGGAGCCACACCAACTGCCAACCCAAACGCTGCCAAACATCACCGGTCGGGACTCACTGGCACTTGGTGTGGGTCCTCTATTTGAAGTTTGGACTGTCACACAATGAGCACACTGTCACTGTGGAGGTACTTTCTGAACTCCTGAATAAGGAGCAATTCAATTGGAAGTAATGACTGCAAAATGCCAGAGAAACTTTCTGAATGCCAGCACCATGTATGATATTGGGGTACTGTAATTCTCAGTGACATCACACATTGTTGAGAATTGAATTGAATTGAGCCCTTAGATGTGTACAAGAGCCTGTCCTACAGCAATTATGAACGTGCATGGCAGGAATTCGGAGTAAGAGGGGTCAGACCGCAATATTCTGCTAGTTGGGTGGTGAGGAGAAAATAATGAAAAAGATCCAAAAAACAGTGATTTTTCCCCATTAGTTGTACAAGCATAAATGTATAAACAGTGAAATAGTAATATTTGTATTGTATGTTTATGTGGTAAGTTAGGTTCAGCGGTCTTTGCAGTTGGGGGAAATCAGGTCCTTATTAAATCCGTAATCCTAAATCCACTTCTCTAGATTTCTTTCTCACTCTTCCCTGGAAGGAGTCGGCCCCTTGACAGCAAAACCTGTTGTATTTTGGTTAAAAGGTTGAATATACAGTTGGTTATTACCAGCAGTCGTAAACCAAATGATCCTTTAATCTACTTGTGGATAAAATGGCTTTTCCATTGCTTACATCTTCCCGAGAACGGGGCTTTGGCAGATCTAAGTATCTCAGCAGTTTTTCATGGAGAATTATCTTGTTAATCCACTTCCTTAAGCGGTGGCGACTTCAGTGGGTATTCTTTTCCACATCTTGCCGTTACTGTACTAGGAATTCGTATCAAGAATCCAAAACAGTTTTTTGGGATACATTCTGGTTTTTATTAGTCTTCTGTAGAATTATATTTTATTGAAGTTCAACTTCAGTTGGAAACAGTTATTCAGGAGTACCTCAATCGAAAGCTCCTTAAAATTATTTTTAACGTTGCTCCTACAAGTTTTTCCCTAACGTGTCTTCTATCTGAAGATCAGGTACCTGTACCACAAATGGTTTGCTTTGCTCTTATTGTCTTATTGTGTTCAATAAGATTTAGAAAGCAAAGCTCTGAACTTAATGAATTTTGATCAACACATGCAGAACGTTAACTGGAAAGATTAATAAATCACTCTCTGGTTAGACAAAACCTTGGATTCTTTATTATATGTTATAACATGGCGTCCCACTTTCTTACCCAATAACTCTGAGTTAATTTGCAACTTATGCAATGCAAACAGTGTACTCATGTGAAACCCAGGAGAACCTTAACAAGCCAGATTGTGAAGGAGGCGACCTCACTAGGTTATTAGAACCACACATTCCTAATAGATCTCATAAACATTGTAGCTGAGCCTTATCCAGAGAGAGACGAGGCTGAAACCACAGGTCAAGGCATCAAAATACGTAACTCAACACCCTCCATGTTCTAAGCTCTGGCTCACATTAATGCTAAACCATCTCAGGATACATTCATATACGAATTGAAGAAACTGTTGAAGTCTTTTTCTATAGGTGTAAATAATCTCAAGGGTTTGGAGTAATTTTATGTTGCTTTGAATTACATTTAATGTAGAGCTAGAATGCAGGTACTGGTGGAATAAACTAGCTTGTCCGGGTTGGGTGATGGTAGGGGTCTATAGCTATTGATATAAGATTTCCTGGTGAATAACAAATTGTAGAACACCCAGCATACATGCCAATATGCTACTTTACATTATGTTGCATAATACAGTTATACATTTTCACATGGAACATGTTGACATCTGCACAATGCCGAAATTAGGGATCGGTTGCGGGAGGGTTAGGGTTAGGCTGCGGGACAGAGGGAGGGTTAGGACTAAGATTAGGGTAGCATACTTACCCCCACAGGATCAGTTGACCACCAACCCCAGAAGACACCGCTGCATTGCCAGAGCAGCTACCAGGTAAGTGAAGCTGCTGCACTGCTGGGACACTCAGTTTTGTTGACATATGACCATGTCGACATTTTATCATTGTCATCATGGTCAATGTTGACATTCAGAGCATGTTAATATGCTGCATAACAACATTGTGAACATGTCAACATCCTCATGTCGTCATCATGAATGTTGACAAAACAAAACAAACACTATTTAGAAAGCTTTACATCATTTCAGGGGCGTATTTGTAATGAGTGCAGGGTGCCACGGGTCCCTGAATGCACATCCTGCACCCATATTTAGTTTATACTTACCTTTCCTCAGTCTTCAGAGTGCTACTCTGCAGCAGTGGGCTGGCGCTGCAGAGCAGCAACAATCACAGGGAAAAAGGTGGCGGCCATATTCGGGTGATTCGCGCATGCTCAGAAAATATGTCCCTGGGAATGAGGCTCGGGACATTTTTTCTTTTCGGAGACCCGTGCATGTGCATGCCCTTCTGCTCCACGGGAGGTTTCTGTCCTCCCTGAGATTGCCAGAAGCATTAAGCCAGAATCTACTGCGCTCAGTCCGCTGCCAGAGAGGAGGGGGCCTAAACGGAGGCTGCACATGGGCCTCCTCCTCTCTTAAAACGCCCCTGCATCATTTTGATTATTTTTTTTAATTGCAGTTTCAGTAATCACTGGAGTACAGCTTTTCTGCACCTATATTTCCAATACCAAATTCTTCAGTGTTGTAGGGTAGACAGGCCTACAGGGGTTGGGGCCTATGTTTGTACTGTACAAGCTGTTCAAAAAGTTACGTAACCGAATCTGGAAGTGTTTTATTTCACAGTAAGTGCTGGTTCCATGCTTCACACAAATGGACACGGCTAATCATGTTCTTGAACATGGGTGTGGTTCCATCTCGAGTATGGGCCACAGAAAACCCACATGAGCTGCATGACTTGCCTTTGCACTCACAGAAAGTTGGTATCTTGTGTGTCATGTCATGTAGTCGCATCTTCCTAACATACTTGCAAGACACAGTGAACAGTGGCCCTCATTCAGAGCCACTCGCTATTTGCGGTCGTTCGTTCTAAAACAAGGGGTGGCTATTCAAATGAACCGTTCGCTGTTTGCGGTCTGTTCACGCCTCTAGGTCTGAACGAGCGAACAAAACTTGCGTTCGTTTTTTGGAAAAATACGCCCCCTGGCCGCTCGCATCCTACGTCATGTCCGCTATTTATTAGATTAATCGAGTACATCGACCAGGGTATGAACTGCTCGCTATTCTTGTGGTTGGTTTTTGCTACCACAATTTTGGG
This sequence comes from Taudactylus pleione, assembly GCA_031769625.1. Taxonomy (NCBI): domain Eukaryota; kingdom Metazoa; phylum Chordata; class Amphibia; order Anura; family Myobatrachidae; genus Taudactylus; species Taudactylus pleione. The sequence continues at coordinate 12,825,427 of JAUIMM010000137.1, read as the reverse complement.
AGCAGTTCTGGCTATAAAAGAACCCAGTGACGTGGTCAATGACGCTGCTGTTTTAAATATGCACACCCATAAAACGCCCGTTTTGACCTTTAAGCACGCCTGCGATCGGATCTCCACTCCCCGTTTTCAAGCACCTTCCCCTGTTACCACCCACATACGCCTCTTTCTGTCACTGAAATTATCAGGCATTCGCTATTTTGCGAGCACATGAATTTCGGCCGCACTGAGTGGTTCGCGCATGCGTATAACGATCTGTACGCATGCGCAGTTGGGCAAACATCGCTCGGAGCGAACGAGCAGCCACTTGCGTCCGGCTCTGAATCAGGGCCAGTGACCGATGCATAACGATGGTGCAAGGATTTGTCAAGAGATTGCGGAACACGTGGTTTCAACAGGACAATGCCGCAGCCCATACAGCCAGAAACACTGTGGTTTATTCAGAAGACTGTTTTCCAGGGCTGGATTAATAATGGGGTGGATGGAGCTGCAGCTCCATGCCCACCCATCAAAATAGGCCAACAGCATCTGCAGGAAGAAAAAGAGCCTTTTACAGCAGCCTGCCAATGGGCATATATATATATATATATATATATAGCCCAGTCCACATGAGACAAAGATCCAGCACACCTTTTTAAAGAACAATTTCCATGTATTTAATGAAAAAATAGCATCAGGGTAAAATAAGACATCTTATAAGTATATAAAAATACTCAGCATTATTCATGCAGATTTCCTGGCTTCCGTATGAGCTAGTGTGTGGGGAGTCAAGCTCAAAAAACCCACTAGGTCCCGACAGCTGTTTCGTGTTGCCTTCTTCGGGGGACTGTCACTGACCCAATAAATCAAGCAGCATAAATACCCTTCAGAATTAGCAGTATGGAGACTCACCTGTGTCAGCATGCCCGCCGTGTCACCAGCATCGGGAGACTCGTGTCTCTGGAACATGCCGTCAGTGTAGCCCTGGGAGGACACCGAGGTTCCCGAGTGCTGGAAATGATGTCAGGCAGGCCCACCATGTGACACCGGGACTGTCAATAAACATATAAAAATCAATATAAACATAAGCATAAACAATGTGCAGACATGTGTACCTCTTACCATAACAAAAGAAGACTAACGTCCTATATTTCCATAGAAATAGAACATAATATTAATCTTAATGAAAAATAATAATACACACTACAAACAGAAATTATAATGTATACATTAAACATCCAAGACCATGGAAAAAAGAAAAAAAGAAAAAGAAATGTAAGCATGTGACAGTAATAACCATGAACACATAGATGTTCATGGTGATGCAATACATATAGATATCGGTAGAACATGATAACCCCCTGGAGTCTGAACCAACAGTATGGGATTCCTACCTATCTAGTATAAGTAGAAATAATGCCAATTAATTAATCCCCAATAAAGGGTGAAAAAGAGAACTCTTCGTTTAGTCCATGGGTAACCATGGTCCCAAGCTTGTAGATCCATTGGCATTCTTGTTTGAGCAACAATCTGTGTCGATCTCTTCCCCTACATAGGGGGGGTATATGGTCAATGGGCATAAAGAGAAAGTCATGTATAGAATGTCCCATCAATGCAAAATGTTTAGCTACCGGTGATGTATTTTGCTCAATTTTCAAAAGTGCTTTTTATATATATAAATACATTGAGAGAGTGAAATTTGAAAATAGCCTGCAGTGTTATGAAGACAAACATAGTACAGGTTGAGTCTCCCACATCCAGAATGCTTGGGACCAGGGATATTTTGGATGACGTAATATTCCGTAGTTTGGAATATATGCATTTCATAATGAAATATCTTGGGAATAGGACCCAAATATAGACACAAAATGCATTTTATGTGTTATATATAACTTATACACATAGCCTGCAGGTCATTTTATACAATATTTTCAATAATTTTGTGGTTCAAGCAAAGTTTGTGTACATACATGAAATTCATTTATGTTTCATATACACCTTATACATACAGCCTGAAGGTAATGTTATATAATATTTTTAATAATTGCAAAGCTGCTCGCAAGCAGCTTTGCAATTCCGTCTGTGCAGATGTGGTAATGCAGCAGGTGGCATCACTCCTCCTGCTGCATTACGTATCCGAGCTGCGTTGTCCAATGCAGCATCAGATACTCTGGGGAACATCGGCCAGCTAAGGTGACCCATGGGGTCAAACAGCCGGCCGCCGCAGATGAGAGGAAGAAGCCAGGAAATCTCCGTCAGCCGACGGAGATCCTGGCTTCTTCACCCCCCCCCAACGGCGACAACATGCCTCCACGCCCACAAACGGCAGCAGACTGTCAGTGATTGTGTTTCCATTCTCCGTGCGGGATTGCAAACCCATTCTGCACAAGTGCAGAATGGGTCATGTGTCTGCGCAGATTCCCGATCATCGGGATTCTGCGTTCAGCCGAAGAACTAGCATGAACTGCTAAATAAGCCCCAAAATACCCACACTGGACTGTGAATGGAACTGCCTCACTGCAGGATCCCAATCACATTCTTTGTTTACAGCTCACTTGTGTGGATGCTCCGTGACGCTGAATCTTGGGAGACCTGTAACGTCATCACAACGTGCTGGATCCCATGGCAAAACGTCGCCATGGTCAGACCGGTGTGGATGTTTAGCTTGGTAACTATTATGTTTGTATGCACCTTGTTAAAAATGTTTTATAAACATTGAAACGTTGGCTCACAAAAGCTACTATGTGTATGTATGGATATGTATGTATGGATATGTAATACCTCTGTTCATGTAGTTGAGCGATTTTTTGCTACTTGTGTGGTCCATGCGTTACACAGGGTGTTGTGATTGAGATGTACGGTATCAGAAATGTCTTGGAAAAGTGAGCGGTGACTGGGAGGTGACTATTAATGCGCACAGAGATGGTCCATCACATGGGCGTGTTATGGGAGTATGGCTAAAGTACAGACGCTATGTCATTCACATTGGAGGTCATACTCAGGTGGAAAATCTGCACCTGCCCTAGAGCTGATGCAAGTTTTGATGGTGCGACAGATAATGGTATCTAAGGACTGTGTCTATAGATGCTGAGAGTGAGCGTCTCAGTCCTTGCACATGTGGATGCACACTTGTACACAAGAGAAGGGCTTTGTATCGGCATTTTCCAAAAGACGTAGATGAGCGATCACCAATAGATGCAGCCGCGACTACCTCTAAATCAGCCCCTATGTGTGCTCTCCTGTTCTGTTTGTTGTATTATGGATACACACAAATATATATATATATATATATATATATATATATACAGTATTTATATAAATAACAAAAGTGGGATTTAGGATTTACACACATTGGGCCTTATTCATCTTGGATCGCAACTGCACCAGCGTAGGCAGTTTGGCCGATGGTGCGTACTACGTATGCGTATGCACTTCAGTGCGCGTGCATGAGTTGCCATTGCGATCACACTGCAATCACCTACGTAGATACAAAGCAATCGCAAATCGAGGGACGGGATGTCAGTGTTTGGGGGTGGTGACGGGGGAGTGGTTGTAGAAATGCAGGCGTGCCTGTCCGTTTCAACGCCATTTCCTGGCGACGGAGTACTCACTTCGTGCAACAACAGTTGCAATTTCTGAGTAAGGTCAGACCTGTTGTAAATAATTCTGTGTGAGGGGCCTATGTTACTCAATGGTACCGATGAATACGCAGGTCTGCGAGGCCTTACAGATGTGCGAAAACAGTCTCTATGCTGGCTTTTGTGATTGCAAACATTAGCTTATTTTCACAGCAGGTTTGCGTGCGTGATCGCAGCTGCGATCGCAATACTGTTCCGTAGTGAATCAGGCACATTGTCAGTTACATACTGAACATTGTCCTCTTTTGTTGTTTCTAGATTTTGATCCTGGACTATTGAGGCTGACTGCCACACTTTTTAAAGAAGGACGTGTGTTCACATTTATTTTATATGATTTACTATTTTCTCTGTATGTCTTTGTTTCAATAATTGAATTGTTGGAGATATATTTGGGCATTTAAGCGCTGAGGTTTACTAATTTTTCAAGCACACGCATACACACACATATATATTAATTATATTAATTCGGGGCACATTTGACTTACACAGGTTCTGTGGCTGAGTAAAATCAGGTGAAATGGAGACTTAAACTCAGCCAGCCACAGAAACTGTGTAATTTGTATGTGTCCCGAATTAAAGGTATGATATGGCAAGCCTAATTAAATACTTGGGATCGAGTTCCATACTATATACTTTTTTTGTTATATGTGTAATAAAAATGATTAAACTCCGTAACACTATTTTATATTGCTTCTAGCCAGCACTGTAAGGAGGATGGTGCGGCCGTTGCTGTTGCACAGGGCACAGAGCCCTGTTGGCTGCATTGTGACAGTGCCATAGTTCCTGCTTCTGGCTAGCAGGGCATCTGGAACGGCACAGACCACACCCCGTGTGCAGACAACACCACCATAGCTGTAGCCACACCCTCACCATGCTGGGCACACCTTCTGCAGCAGCCTTTCATAAATTTCAGCTCCAGGCCCATATGGACCTTAATCTGGTACTTCTGTTTTCCAGGACAACTGATCTCACAGGAGTTGTGGCCAGCGAGATCTCTGGATTTAACACCCCTCAGCTTTTTCTTGAGGGGGTACCTGAAGGATGCTGCCTACGCAACTCAACAGCACACTATTCCAGAATTGCAAGCGAACATTCAGAATTATGTTGCTGCAAATTAACAGGAAACATTGGAAAGGACAGTGCCAGATTAAGGTCCACATGGGTCTGGAGCTGAAATCTATGAAAGGCCTATTGCATACCTTCCAACTTTATAAGCCGGCAAGGAGAGACACTCCCATTTTCCTTTTGCTAGGGGCTTACCCAGCGATCCGGGAGCTGTTGGACAGGTCCCCAGTCTCTAACTGCCTGTGTATATGGATGATGCACGCAGGCACGCGTCATCCAGTCACCGCTGCTCAGTTCTGCAGAGCAGCAGTGTGAGAGTTATCCCCAACTTCCCCCCCGCCTGCGGGACACTGCGGCCCGCGAGTGGGACAGTGCCTGTAAAACGGGACTGTCCCACTGGAATTGGGACAGTTGGGAGGTATGCTATTGCATGCTGCTGCAGAAGGTGTGACCAGTGCTAAGCAGTACTGGGAGAACTTGTGAAGCCTTCTACTCCACTCAGGGCCGGCCTTGACCAACTTGGTGCCGTAGGTAAAATTTTAGCTGGTCCCCTCCTCCCCAGAAATAGGTTCCACCTTAAGGCAACAGCATTACATTCCACACTGTGTGCTTCCCTGTTCCCCCCTCCACATCCTACACTGTGTGCTCCCCTCTTCTCACTACACATCCTGCACTGTGTGCTCCCCTGTTCTCACTACACATCCTACACTGTGTGCTCCCCTGTTCTCACTACACATCCTACACTGTGTGCTTCCCTGTTCTCACTACACATCCTACACTGTGTTCTACCCTGTTCTCATTACACATCCTACACTGTGTGCTTCCCTGTTCTCATTACACATCCTACACTGTGTGCTCCCCTCTTCTCACTACACATCCTACACTGTGTGCTTCCCTGTTCCCCCCTCCACATCCTACACTGTGTGCTCCCCTCTTCTCACTACACATCCTGCACTGTGTGCTTCCCTGTTCTCACTACACATCCTACACTGTGTGCTTCCCTGTTCTCACTACACATCCTACACTGTGTTCTACCCTGTTCTCATTACACATCCTACACTGTGTGCTTCCCTGTTCTCATTACACATCCTACACTGTGTGCTCCCCTCTTCTCACTACACATCCTACACTGTGTGCTTCCCTGTTCCCCCCTCCACATCCTACACTGTGTGCTCCCCTCTTCTCACTACACATCCTACACTGTGTGCTTCCCTGTTCTCACTAAACATCCTACACTGTGTGCTCCCCTGTTCTCACTACACATCCTACACTGTGTGCTTCCCTGTTCTCACTACACATCCTACACTGTGTTCTACCCTGTTCTCATTACACATCCTACACTGTGTGCTTCCCTGTTCTCACTACACATCCTACACTGTGTGCTACCTTGTTCTCACTACACATTCTACACTGTGTGCTCCCCTGTTCTCACTACACATCCTACACTGTGTGCTACCCTGTTCTCATTACACATCCTACACTGTGTGCTTCCCTGTTCTCACTACACATCCTACACTGTGTGCTACCCTGTTCTCACTACACATCCTACACTGTGTGCTCCCCTGTTCTCACTACACATGCTACACTGTGTGCCACCCTGTTCTCACTACACATCCTACACTGTGTGCTTCCCTGTTCTCACTACACATCCTACACTGTGTGCTACCCTGTTCTCACTACACATCCTACACTGTGTGCTTCCCTGTTCTCACTACACATCCTACACTGTGTGCTTCCCTGTTCTCACTACACATCCTACACTGTGTGCTTCCCTGTTCTCACTACACATCCTACACTGTGTGCTACCCTGTTCTCATTACACATCCTAAACTGTGTGCTTCCCTGTTCTCACTACACATCCTACACTGTGTGCTCCCCTGTTCTCACTACACATCCTACACTGTGTGCTACCCTGTTCTCATTACACGTCCTATACTGTATGCTACCCTGTTCTCACTACCAGAGGAGTAGCGTGGAACCATGGCTCCCGGAGAAAGTGCATGTCATACCGCCCCACCTCCCCTCCTCCTCCCTGTACTGAACTGTGCCAGTGGGGTATGGCCAGCCTGCGGGGGAATAAGAGCAAACAGTGGCAGTATGACACTTGGCATTGAGGTACCATTGGGGGAATAGAATGCTTTGGTGATGCACTGTCTGACATTAAGGGGCAGCTCCTTTGGCACTGCTTTATTTATGTATAGCACCTAGGATCTGACTTTTATCTCCTTTGATCATTGTTATTAGTCAGTAGAGGAGATTGTATTATATATTCTGATCAGAAAACTTAAGTTGACAAAATATATATGCAAGAGTGAAATGCCACACGTTGCACAACTTATGACTGCAATTACTGCCCCAAGCAGCTTTCACTGGAGTGGGGACACCTATGGGATGCTCCTTTCTCAGCTATGCTCCTACTTCGCAAATATACATTGCACTGTTTGGCTGGGAAGCTTTCGCTGTGTGGTGCAGTTTTTCAAAGTGCAGTGTTTTTAAGAGCAAAACTGTAGCGTTAGACCTGCGTTAAACCGAAGATAAACAGAAGGAGAAAACTCTAAGTTCCATCAAACAACAAACCTCAACGGTCTAAAGATTCAGGCTACAACTGGACTCCCTGTGCAGTCATGGCAAGACCACTTCTAGTGCTATTAATAATGCTGGCCTTCTGATTCTCGCATGCATCTCATTGCTTATTGTACTTGTTCCCATGTCAGTTGACATCTTTCAACTTTGAAACACTGGGCCTGATTCAGAGCTGGACGCTCTGAAAGAGCGCTCGCTCTGAATCAGGGCTTTTTTTTTTTTGTGCGGCCTCCTGGCTGCTTGCATAGCTGTTGCGAGTGGCCAGGATAATGGTTGCGATGGTCAAGACAATCGCAACCATCGGGGCTTGCGACGAGACCTTTGTGGTAGGGTCTCGTGGCCGCAAGCCCCAGAAAGCTTCCGGCTCTAATAGAGCCGGAAGCTCTCCCACTGACATCACTGGTGATGTCAGTGGGGCTGCCCACAAATGGCAGGCGTTCGCTTGGGAACGTTTTGTAGGCGTTCGCTTGCCCCGCCACGCCTACAAAACGGGACGAGCTGTCGATCAACATTGACAGCCGCCCCTTTTGTAGTGAGCCATGGAGCAAGAGAATTTCTCGCTCCGGGGCTTGCGCACGCGCAGTGCGGCCGCTGCGCGTGCGCAGAGCCCACCATTGACCCGCTTGCGAGCGCTCAAACGCTTGCGAGCGGGTCTGAATCAGGCCCCCTGTCCTTTATCTTAGCTCTCCTGCCTAGCCTCACATCCACTATCTGTTATTTTTCAAATTCTGCACACATTAGATCCCCACTTTTAATCCTCCCTATAACAAACTTGTGAATCTGCATACATATTTACCATCACTGTTCTTTCACATGCATTTCTACAAATCTCCTGCATTCACATTTAATTTACATTTCCAAATTTCATTCCTCTTGCTTACATATAAACGCCGACAAGGTTTTCGTCAACTCCCTCCTTCACTCAGTCTCTACCTAATCCTCTGTACTGCCCCCCGCTTCCACCTTTATCCTTTCCCCCTTATCTCTTCCACCTCCTCCACCCCTTCTCCCCCCTCCTCTGTCTGCCTACTCTTTACTCCTCTCCTATTACACCACTTTCTTCCTGTTCTGCCCCCCCCCCGTCCTACTACCCCACCACCAAACCCTCCTCCTACACTCCTCTCCCTGTCACTTCACCCCACTGCCATCCACATCTCCCTCCCTGCCCAATTCCTACAGGTTCCCTTTCTAGCTCAGGTGCCCGTACCATCACTAAACTCTATTCATATCGGTCCCCCAAATGAATCTTACCTCCGCGTTAAAGCAACCCGGATAATCTTAATCACATCTCCCCCACAAATGCTATCTCTCTGTCCTGTGCCCTCTGGAATGCCAGGTCAGTCTGTAATAAACTGGACCCCACCCATGACCTTTTCATCTCCAACTCCCTGCATCTCCTAGCCATTACTGAAACCTGGATCTCACCCTCTGACACCACTTCTCCTGCTGCTTTATCCTCTGGGGGCCTTGCCTTCTCCCACACCCCCTGGCCTGGGGGTCGCCATGGTGGTGGTGTTGGTGTCCTTCTATCCACCAGTTATTCCTACCAGCTAATACCCTCTGAACCATCCCTTACATTCCCCACATTTGAGTTCATGCTATACGCCTCTTCCAACCAGTAAACCTCAAAGTAGCTGTCATTTACCATCCCCCTGGCTCTCCCTCCAAATTCATTGACAACTTCGCTTCCTGGCTCCCTCACTTTCTCTCCTCAGATATTCCCTCCGTTATCCTAGGTGATTTTAATATTCCTATTGACATTCCCACAGGATCCTCTGCAGCTAAACTCCTTACCCTCACCTCTTCATTTGGTCTCGCCCAATGGACCTCATCACCCTCCCATGTGAGTGGGCACTCACTTGACCTGGTCTTTACTTACCGTTGTGATATTTCTGATTACTCCAATTCCCCATTCCCCCTCTCTGACCATCACCTTCTCTCTTTTAACCTATCCCTCTCTCCCTCCCCTCCTTTACCTCCTAAGGCTACCATTACTAAGCATAATATTGAGGCTATTGACACTGTTGCTCTTTCCTCCCTGATGGACTCTCTTCTCTACCCTATCCTTTCTCTCCCTTACTTCTGCTCTTGACTCTGTTGCTCCGGCAATAACTGCTCACCCTCGCAAATCCACATCACAACCCTGGCATTCCAAATGCACCAGTTACCTGCAAAAGTGTTCAAGAATTGCCGAGCGTCAGTGGAGAAAATCACGCTCTAAGGCTGACTTCTTCCAGTGCTGCCCTGTCTCTCTCCAAACAAACATATTTCAAGAACCTCATCTCCTCCCAGTCCTCAAACCCCTGGTGTCTTTTTGCCACTTTCAACTCCCTCCTCTGCCCTTCCCCTCCTCACCTCCCCTTCTCGCTCTCTGCCCTTGACTTTGCCACCTACTTTACATCTAAAATTGACTCCATACATGAGTACATCATATGCCATCAGACCCTCAGCACTCCTCCCCCTCCTTTCCCTGACCACCCCTCCCCTTCTGTCTCACCAACTCTGACAACCTTCTCCCCTGTTTCTGGAGAGGAAGTCATGGCCCTCATCTGGTCCTCCCCTCCTTCCACCTCCCCTCTTGACCCTATCTCTTCCCGTCTCCTCTCCTACCTGTTTCCTTCTGCCTGTTCCCATCTTGCTCACCTCCTTAATCTCTCCCTATCATCTGGCACTGTCCCTTCTGCATTCAAACATGCCCTTGTCTCCCCCATTCTTAAAAACCTACCCTTGATCCTAACATACTTTCCAACTATTGACCCATCTCTCTTCTCCCTTTTGCTTCCAAACTCCTTGAGAGTATTGTCTACAACCGCCTTACCACCTTTCTTTCCTCCCACTCCCTCCTTGACTCATTTCAATCTGGCTTCCGTTCTCTCCACTCCACCGAAACTGCCCTCACGAAAGTCGGCAACGACCTCCTTGCTGCCAAATCCAAGGGCCACTACTCTCTGCTCATTACTGGCTTTCCTCCTACCTCTCTGATCGCTCCTTCTCTGTATCCTCTCATGACCTCTTTCCCCCCACTTCCACTAACAGTAGGAGTTACCCAAGGTTCTGTTCTTGGACCTCTCCTTTTCTCCCTATATACGTCCTCTTTAGGTGAACTCATAAACTCCTTTGACCTCCAATATCATCATGGATGTCCCAGCGCTTTCTTAAACTTAACATGTCTAAGACTGAGCTGATCATCTTCCCACCCTCTTCCACTACATCACTTCCCACAATTTCATTATCTATTGATGGCACAATTATCTCCTCTAGCCCCAAAGTGCGCTGTCTTGGAGTTATCCTAGACTCCTCCCTCTCTTTTAAACCACACATTCAGCACCTCTCGCAGTCCTTCCATTTCCACCTGAAAATATCTCCAGGATTAGCCCCTTCCTCTCCCACGATGCCACTAAAACCCTCATCCACTCACTGGTCATCTCCAGATTGGACTATTGTAACCTTCTACTTGCTGGCCTCCCAGCCTCTCACCTCTCTCCACTACAATCGGTTCTCAATGCTGCTGTTCAGCTCATCTTCCTCTCCAGACGTTCTACATCTGTTTCCCCTCTCCTTCAAGCCCTACACTGGCTCCCCTTCCCCTTCAGATGCCAATTCAAGATTCTTACACTCGCCTACAAAGCCCTCACCAAATCCTCTCCCGCATACATTTCTGACCTTCTCTCCCCTCACACTCCTGCCTGTCCACTTCGCTCAACAAATGCATGCCGCCTCTCTTGCCAACTGATTACTTCCTCCCACTCCCGCATCCAAGATTTTGCCCATGCTGCACCCTACCTTTGAAATGCTCTCCCTCTCCCTATCAGACTCTCCATCTCTCTACAAATCTTCAAATGGGCTCTCAAGACCCACTACTTCATCAAGGCCTTCAAGCTCTCATCCTAACCCACTTCATGCTCATTCCTCCCTATCTTCCCCTTCAGTGTGAAGCCTGTCTGTCTGCACCTCCCCTTTAGAATGCAAGCTCTCACGAGCAGGGACCTCTTCCCTCATGTGCTTATCTTTACATTTTATTCTACTCTTTACTCCCCATAAGAGCACCTAACATGTGACTGCCAACTCATAACTGCTTATTGTGAGTGCTTTAATCGCTATTGCAGCAATGTATATAAATCGTGTCCTTGTCCTGCACTGTAATGTACTGTAAGTTACTTGTTTCTTGTTCACTTATTAGTTCTATGTACTATGTAAGGCGCTGCGGAACACTTGTGGCACCATATAAATAAAGGTTAATAATATTAATAATTATAATTGCACCTATATTAATGTGAGTACTACTAATCATGTTCTGTCTACCACCATTATTATTATTTCAGGTCTCCTAATATTTTTTAAAAGACCTTTCAAATAACACTTTGTGGTCATGCCTGGGAACACCTCACTACTTTAAATAGCAAAGCAGTGACTTTATTTAATCTAATACCTTATAATTGAAGTTTAGGACATTATCTCAGATGTGTCACTTGTAAGTCAATTGAAGCACAATGAGGAGAGAAGGAGGGAGGGGAGCAAAGAGGAACGGGGAGGGGCAAAGGGCCAATCAGAGAGGGGAGATGACAGAAGCCAATAAGAAAAGGAGAGGGGTGGTGACAGAAGCCAATAAGAAAGAAGTGGACTAGGGCAAAGAGCCAAACACAGGGTAGAGAGGGGAGGGAAATAAAGAGGTGAGAAGTGAATGTAATCAATCTGACAGGAAAGGGAAGGTGACAGAAAATGATCACAGAGGAGGGAGGGTCGGAAAGGAGGCAATCTGGGCAGCTTGAGGGAGCTCAGATCTGTAACTTATTTAGGATATAGAGCAAACAAACCGAAATAAAACTAACAGGTGGCCATCATACTGAGTAGCGCCCATGAATTCTGGAACCCTGGATGGCGCCCTCTGTCCATTTAGGCGCCCGGAGCTCATGCTCCACCGGAGCCACCCTCGCTACTCCCCTGCTCTCTACACATCCTACACTGTGTGCTTCCCTGTTCTCACTACACATCCTACACTGTGTGCTTCCCTGTTCTCACTACACATCCTACACTGTGTGCTTCCCTGTTCTCACTACACATCCTACACTGTGTGCTCCCCTGTTCTCACTACACATCCTACACTGTGTGCTACCCTGTTCTCATTACACGTCCTATACTGTGTGCTACCCTGTTCTCACTACCAGAGGAGTAGCGTGGAACCATGGCTCCCGGAGAAAGTGCATGTCATACCGCCCCACCTCCCCTCCTCCTCCCTGTACTGAACTGTGCCAGTGGGGTATGGCCAGCCTGCGGGGGAATAAGAGCAAACAGTGGCAGTATGACACTTGGCATTGAGGTACCATTGGGGGAATAGAATGCTTTGGTGATGCACTGTCTGACATTAAGGGGCAGCTCCTTTGGCACTGCTTTATTTATGTATAGCACCTAGGATCTGACTTTTATCTCCTTTGATCATTGTTATTAGTCAGTAGAGGAGATTGTATTATATATTCTGATCAGAAAACTTAAGTTGACAAAATATATATGCAAGAGTGAAATGCCACACGTTGCACAACTTATGACTGCAATTACTGCCCCAAGCAGCTTTCACTGGAGTGGGGACACCTATGGGATGCTCCTTTCTCAGCTATGCTCCTACTTCGCAAATATACATTGCACTGTTTGGCTGGGAAGCTTTCGCTGTGTGGTGCAGTTTTTCAAAGTGCAGTGTTTTTAAGAGCAAAACTGTAGCGTTAGACCTGCGTTAAACCGAAGATAAACAGAAGGAGAAAACTCTAAGTTCCATCAAACAACAAACCTCAACGGTCTAAAGATTCAGGCTACAACTGGACTCCCTGTGCAGTCATGGCAAGACCACTTCTAGTGCTATTAATAATGCTGGCCTTCTGATTCTCGCATGCATCTCATTGCTTATTGTACTTGTTCCCATGTCAGTTGACATCTTTCAACTTTGAAACACTGGGCCTGATTCAGAGCTGGACGCTCTGAAAGAGCGCTCGCTCTGAATCAGGGCTTTTTTTTTTTTGTGCGGCCTCCTGGCTGCTTGCATAGCTGTTGCGAGTGGCCAGGATAATGGTTGCGATGGTCAAGACAATCGCGACCATCGGGGCTTGCGACGAGACCTTTGTGGTAGGGTCTCGTGGCCGCAAGCCCCAGAAAGCTTCCGGCTCTAATAGAGCCGGAAGCTCTCCCACTGACATCACTGGTGATGTCAGTGGGGCTGCCCACAAATGGCAGGCGTTCGCTTGGGAACGTTTTGTAGGCGTTCGCTTGCCCCGCCACGCCTACAAAACGGGACGAGCTGTCGATCAACATTGACAGCCGCCCCTTTTGTAGTGAGCCATGGAGCAAGAGAATTTCTCGCTCCGTGGCTTGCGCACGCGCAGTGCGGCCGCTGCGCGTGCGCAGAGCCCACCATTGACCCGCTTGCGAGCGCTCAAACGCTTGCGAGCGGGTCTGAATCAGGCCCCCTGTCCTTTATCTTAGCTCTCCTGCCTAGCCTCACATCCACTATCTGTTATTTTTCAAATTCTGCACACATTAGATCCCCACTTTTAATCCTCCCTATAACAAACTTGTGAATCTGCATACATATTTACCATCACTGTTCTTTCACATGCATTTCTACAAATCTCCTGCATTCACATTTAATTTACATTTCCAAATTTCATTCCTCTTGCTTACATATAAACGCCATGACAAGGTTTTCGTCAACTCCCTCCTTCACTCAGTCTCTACCTAATCCTCTGTACTGCCCCCCGCTTCCACCTTTATCCTTTCCCCCTTATCTCTTCCACCTCCTCCACCCCTTCTCCCCCCTCCTCTGTCTGCCTACTCTTTACTCCTCTCCTATTACACCACTTTCTTCCTGTTCTGCCCCCCCCCCGTCCTACTACCCCACCACCAAACCCTCCTCCTACACTCCTCTCCCTGTCACTTCACCCCACTGCCATCCACATCTCCCTCCCTGCCCAATTCCTACAGGTTCCCTTTCTAGCTCAGGTGCCCGTACCATCACTAAACTCTATTCATATCGGTCCCCCAAATGAATCTTACCTCCGCGTTAAAGCAACCCGGATAATCTTAATCACATCTCCCCCACAAATGCTATCTCTCTGTCCTGTGCCCTCTGGAATGCCAGGTCAGTCTGTAATAAACTGGACCCCACCCATGACCTTTTCATCTCCAACTCCCTGCATCTCCTAGCCATTACTGAAACCTGGATCTCACCCTCTGACACCACTTCTCCTGCTGCTTTATCCTCTGGGGGCCTTGCCTTCTCCCACACCCCCTGGCCTGGGGGTCGCCATGGTGGTGGTGTTGGTGTCCTTCTATCCACCAGTTATTCCTACCAGCTAATACCCTCTGAACCATCCCTTACATTCCCCACATTTGAGTTCATGCTATACGCCTCTTCCAACCAGTAAACCTCAAAGTAGCTGTCATTTACCATCCCCCTGGCTCTCCCTCCAAATTCATTGACAACTTCGCTTCCTGGCTCCCTCACTTTCTCTCCTCAGATATTCCCTCCGTTATCCTAGGTGATTTTAATATTCCTATTGACATTCCCACAGGATCCTCTGCAGCTAAACTCCTTACCCTCACCTCTTCATTTGGTCTCGCCCAATGGACCTCATCACCCTCCCATGTGAGTGGGCACTCACTTGACCTGGTCTTTACTTACCGTTGTGATATTTCTGATTACTCCAATTCCCCATTCCCCCTCTCTGACCATCACCTTCTCTCTTTTAACCTATCCCTCTCTCCCTCCCCTCCTTTACCTCCTAAGGCTACCATTACTAAGCATAATATTGAGGCTATTGACACTGTTGCTCTTTCCTCCCTGATGGACTCTCTTCTCTACCCTATCCTTTCTCTCCCTTACTTCTGCTCTTGACTCTGTTGCTCCGGCAATAACTGCTCACCCTCGCAAATCCACATCACAACCCTGGCATTCCAAATGCACCAGTTACCTGCAAAAGTGTTCAAGAATTGCCGAGCGTCAGTGGAGAAAATCACGCTCTAAGGCTGACTTCTTCCAGTGCTGCCCTGTCTCTCTCCAAACAAACATATTTCAAGAACCTCATCTCCTCCCAGTCCTCAAACCCCTGGTGTCTTTTTGCCACTTTCAACTCCCTCCTCTGCCCTTCCCCTCCTCACCTCCCCTTCTCGCTCTCTGCCCTTGACTTTGCCACCTACTTTACATCTAAAATTGACTCCATACATGAGTACATCATATGCCATCAGACCCTCAGCACTCCTCCCCCTCCTTTCCCTGACCACCCCTCCCCTTCTGTCTCACCAACTCTGACAACCTTCTCCCCTGTTTCTGGAGAGGAAGTCATGGCCCTCATCTGGTCCTCCCCTCCTTCCACCTCCCCTCTTGACCCTATCTCTTCCCGTCTCCTCTCCTACCTGTTTCCTTCTGCCTGTTCCCATCTTGCTCACCTCCTTAATCTCTCCCTATCATCTGGCACTGTCCCTTCTGCATTCAAACATGCCCTTGTCTCCCCCATTCTTAAAAACCTACCCTTGATCCTAACATACTTTCCAACTATTGACCCATCTCTCTTCTCCCTTTTGCTTCCAAACTCCTTGAGAGTATTGTCTACAACCGCCTTACCACCTTTCTTTCCTCCCACTCCCTCCTTGACTCATTTCAATCTGGCTTCCGTTCTCTCCACTCCACCGAAACTGCCCTCACGAAAGTCGGCAACGACCTCCTTGCTGCCAAATCCAAGGGCCACTACTCTCTGCTCATTACTGGCTTTCCTCCTACCTCTCTGATCGCTCCTTCTCTGTATCCTCTCATGACCTCTTTCCCCCCACTTCCACTAACAGTAGGAGTTACCCAAGGTTCTGTTCTTGGACCTCTCCTTTTCTCCCTATATACGTCCTCTTTAGGTGAACTCATAAACTCCTTTGACCTCCAATATCATCATGGATGTCCCAGCGCTTTCTTAAACTTAACATGTCTAAGACTGAGCTGATCATCTTCCCACCCTCTTCCACTACATCACTTCCCACAATTTCATTATCTATTGATGGCACAATTATCTCCTCTAGCCCCAAAGTGCGCTGTCTTGGAGTTATCCTAGACTCCTCCCTCTCTTTTAAACCACACATTCAGCACCTCTCGCAGTCCTTCCATTTCCACCTGAAAATATCTCCTGGATTAGCCCCTTCCTCTCCCACGATGCCACTAAAACCCTCATCCACTCACTGGTCATCTCCAGATTGGACTATTGTAACCTTCTACTTGCTGGCCTCCCAGCCTCTCACCTCTCTCCACTACAATCGGTTCTCAATGCTGCCCCTCTCCTTCAAGCCCTACACTGGCTCCCCTTCTCCTTCAGATGCCAATTCAAGATTCTTACACTCGCCTACAAAGCCCTCACCAAATCCTCTCCCGCATTCATTTCGGACCTTCTCTCCCCTCACACTCCCGCCTGTCCACTTCGCTCAACAAATGCATGCCGCCTCTCTTGCCAACTGATTACTTCCTCCCACTCCCGCATCCAAGATTTTGCCCATGCTGCACCCTACCTTTGAAATGCTCTCCCTCTCCCTATCAGACTCTCCATCTCTCTACAAATCTTCAAACAGGCTCTCAAGACCCACTACTTCATCAAGGCCTTCCAGCTCTCATCCTAACCCACTTCATGCTCATTCCTTCCTATCTTCCCCTTCAGTGTGAAGCCTGTCTGTCTGCACCTCCCCTTTAGAATGCAAGCTCTCACGAGCAGGGACCTCTTCCCTCATGTGCTTATCTTTACATTTTATTCTACTCTTTACTTCCCATAAGGGCACCTAACATGTGACTGCCAACTCCCAACTGCTTATTGTGAGTGCTTTAATCGCTATTGCAGCAATGTATATAAATCGTGTCCTTGTCCTGCACTGTAATGTACTGTAAGTTACTTTTTTCTTGTTCACTTATTAGTTCTATGTACTATGTAAGGCGCTGCGGAACACTTGTGGCACCATATAAATAAAGGTTAATAATATTAATAATAATAATTATAATTGCACCTATATTAATGTGAGTACTACTAATCATGTTCTGTCTACCACCATTATTATTATTTCAGGTCTCCTAATATTTTTTAAAAGACCTTTCAAATAACACTTTGTGGTCATGCCTGGGAACACCTCACTACTTTAAATAGCAAAGCAGTGACTTTATTTAATCTAATACCTTATAATTGAAGTTTAGGACATTATCTCAGATGTGTCACTTGTAAGTCAATTGAAGCACAATGAGGAGAGAAGGAGGGAGGGGAGCAAAGAGGAACGGGGAGGGGCAAAGGGCCAATCAGAGAGGGGAGATGACAGAAGCCAATAAGAAAAGGAGAGGGGTGGTGACAGAAGCCAATAAGAAAGAAGTGGACTAGGGCAAAGAGCCAAACACAGGGTAGAGAGGGGAGGGAAATAAAGAGGTGAGAAGTGAATGTAAGCAATCTGACAGGAAAGGGAAGGTGACAGAAAATGATCACAGAGGAGGGAGGGTCGGAAAGGAGGCAATCTGGGCAGCTTGAGGGAGCTCAGATCTGTAATTTATTTAGGATATAGAGCAAACAAACCGAAATAAAACTAACAGGTGGCCATCATACTGAGTAGCGCCCATGAATTCTGGAACCCTGGATGGCGCCCTCTGTCCATTTAGGCGCCCGGAGCTCATGCTCCACCGGAGCCACCCTCGCTACTCCCCTGCTCTCTACACATCCTACACTGTGTGCTCCCCTGTTCTCACTACACATCCTACACTGTGTGCTCCCCTGTTCTCACTACACATCCTACACTGTGTGCTCCCCTATTTTCACTACACATCCTACACTGTGTGCTCCCCTGTTCTCACTACACATCCTACACTGTGTGCTACCCTGTTTTCACTACACATCCTACACTGTGTGCTCCCCTGTTCTCACTACACATCCTACACTGTGTGCTACCCTGTTCTCACTACACATCCTACACTGTGTGCTCCCCTGTTCTCACTACACATCCTACACTGTGTGCTTCCTTGTTCTCACTACACATCCTACACTGTGTGCTACCCTGTTCTCACTACACATCCTACACTGTGTGCTCCCCTGTTCTCACTACACATCCTACACTGTGTGCTCCCCTGTTCTCACTGCACATCCTACACTGTGTGCTCCCCTGTTCTCACTGCACATCCTACACTGTGTGCTCCCCTGTTCTCACTGCACATCCTACACTGTGTGCTTCCCTGTTCTCACTGCACATCCTACACTGTGTGCTTCCCTGTTCTCACTACACATCCTACACTGTGTGCTCCCCTGTTCTCACTACACATCCTACACTGTGTGCTCCCCTGTTCTCACTACACATCCTACACTGTGTGCTCCCCTGTTCTCACTACACATCCTACACTGTGTGCTCCCCTGTTCTCACTACACATCCTACACTGTGTGCTACCCTGTTCTCACTACACGTCCTACACTGTGTGCTCCCCTGTTCTCACTACACGTCCTACACTGTGTGCTACCCTGTTCTCATTACACGTCCTATACTGTGTGCTACCCTTTTCTCACTGCACATCCTACACTGTGTGCTTCCCTGTTCTCACTGCACATCCTACACTGTGTGCTTCCCTGTTCTCACTACACATCCTACACTGTGTGCTTCCCTGTTCTCACTACACATCCTACACTGTGTGCTACCCTGTTCTCATTACACATCCTACACTGTGTGCTCCCCTGTTCTCACTACACATCCTACACTGTGTGCTTCCCTGTTCTCACTACACATCCTACACTGTGTGCTACCCTGTTCTCACTACACGTCCTACACTGTGTGCTCCCCTGTTCTCACTACACATCCTACACTGTGTGCTACCCTGTTCTCATTACACGTCCTATACTGTGTGCTACCCTGTTCTCACTACCAGAGGAGTAGCGTGGAACCATGGCTCCCGGAGAAAGTGCATGTCATACTGCCCCACCTCCCCTCCTCCTCCCTGTACTGAACTGTGCCAGTGGGGTATGGCCAGCCTGCGGGGGAATAAGAGCAAACAGTGGCAGTATGACACTTGGCATTGAGGTACCATTGGGGGAATAGAATGCTTTGGTGATGCACTGTCTGACATTAAGGGGCAGCTCCTTTGGCACTGCTTTATTTATGTATTGCACCTAGGATCTGACTTTTATCTCCTTTGATCATTGTTATTAGTCAGTAGAGGAGATTGTATTATATATTCTGATCAGAAAACTTAAGTTGACAAAATATATATGCAAGAGTGAAATGCCACACGTTGCACAACTTATGACTGCAATTACTGCCCCAAGCAGCTTTCACTGGAGTGGGGACACCTATGGGATGCTCCTTTCTCAGCTATGCTCCTACTTCGCAAATATACATTGCACTGTTTGGCTGGGAAGCCTTGGCTGTGTGGTGCAGTTTTTCAAAGTGCAGTGTTTTTAAGGGCAAAACTGTAGCATTAGACCTGCGTTAAACCGAAGATAAACAGAAGGAGAAAACTCTAAGTTCCATCAAACAACAAACCTCAACGGTCTAAAGATTCAGGCTACAACTGGACTCCCTGTGCAGTCATGGCAAGACCACTTCTAGTGCTATTAATAATGCTGGCCTTCTGATTCTCGCATGCATCTCATTGCTTATTGTACTTGTTCCCATGTCAGTTGACATCTTTCAATTTTGAAACACTGGGCCTGATTCAGAGCTGGACGCTCTGAAAGAGCGCTCGCTCTGAATCAGGGCTTTTCTACTTCAGGGTCCATAGGGTATCCACAGGATACCTTGGGGGTATAGGAGTGACGTCAGTCGCTGGGCACCATAGAGTTAAGCTTTTCAGCCTCCCAGGATGCACTAGGGTCCCCCTCCTATACCCCGCCCCCGAGCCAAGGCACCTCAGTTTAGTTTGGTGCCCGGCCGGCGTCGGGTGCACCTGTCGGAGTGGGGGCTAGAAGAGCCCCTGAAGCTTTCTTCAGTGCAGCTGTGGCTGCACATCTGGATGTACAGCATGGACAGTCAGTCCTGACATCCATGCTGTCTTCCCTACACCCCCGCCGGTACCAGAACGCCGGTACCGATCCGGGGATGCTGGTGAGCATCTGGGGTCACAGCTAGCGGTCACCCCAGATGTTCCGGACCATGGCCGGATCCAAGGGGGACAAAGGTAAGCAGCGGGGTCCCGCAGTGGGTCCCGGCTGGTCACATGGTCCTAAGTCCCCAGGCAGGGGGCTCCCTGGGGACTGGCTGCAGCGTGGAGCCAGGCGACCAACCTGCGCTTTCCACTACCCCCTGGGACAGCGGACCGCAGCAGTGCGGTAGCGCTGCAGCGTCCCAGGGGTTAAATGCATGCCAGGGGAGCGCGCCTTCCCTGTCTCACAGCCGGCGCCTCCCCCGCTGCACACAGCCCTCTCTGCATGCTGCCGACTGGTCCTGTGGCAGCGCTCCTCCCCCAGGCCAGCCTCCTCTCTGCTCCTCGGCGGCCATCTTCTCCAGAACGCATGGTGAACGCTGCTGGAAGCGCTGGACGGAAGCATCGTGGTCTGGGTCCCCCCGCATACCTCTCCTCCGCTGTGGCTCAGGTCTGTGTATGCAGCGCTGTGTCCTACCAGGCCCTGTGTCTGTGTAGTTGAGTGATCAGCGCTGTTAGTGCAGGAATTGTTATTTCTCTGCATTGTATGTGACTGTGCTAGCGCTGCCTGTAACTTTTCATCTCTAAACTGTCAGCTTTATTACTGTCCCTGTTCTTTCTGCTAAAGCCCTTGCGGTGCGGTGCTGCAGGGTGGTCTCTCGTCTATTTAATACTTAATTGGTGAGAGAGGTCACATACGTGGTGCCATCATGTCTGAAAGTGATTTCCCCTCCGGCTACAGTGTACCACGTGCAAAGTACCGTTAGCGGAGGGGGAGGGTAGCGCGGAGGGCCTTTGCCGGCAGTGTTTGTCCATGGCGCGGCCTATTACGGTTACAGCACCGGTACAGGAGCCGCCCTGGGCTTGTTTCGCTCAGGCGTTAACAGCTTTAGTGGGCCAGTTAGCTCTGCAGCCCGCGTTTACTCCGATGGGTTTGTCCCAGCAGTCTGTGGTGTCATCACCCATGCAGGGGTTCCCACGACAATTGGTGGTGCCCCACAGTCTCCCTATTTCCCCGCTCCCGGGTTCTCAGGAGCCAGCGTGGGTTAACTCCCTGACGAGTTCTGTACAGCACTTGTCGGATGTGTTGCAAGGGGAGTCTGTGATGCGGCCTCATAAAAGGCCGGTGGCGTCTCTGTCCGCTCCTTATGAGGATGACGATGGGACGTCTGATGATGGGGAGATTCTGGATCCTTACGATCAGGAACCTCTCCATACTAAGGACGCTGATGCTAAGTCCAAAGTATATATTCCTGGACTTATTCGGGCGGTCCGCACAGCCTTGGTGATTGAAGACGAAGTTCCCCCAGCGGCTAAATCTAAGTATGCCTTTTTCAAAGATGTGAAGGGCGATGCCACAGTCTTTCCTCTTTCGGGTCAGTTGGTGGACCATTTAGAGGAGGCGTGGAAACAACCTGGCAAAAGATACCAGCCGCAGAGACGCCTGGCGGTGGCTTATCCGTTCGCGGATAATTATTTTGCTAAGTGGGAATCCCCTCCACAGGTGGATTCTCACGTGACCCGTCTTGTCCGTAGTGCCACATTGCCGATGCCATCCATATCCTCCCTTAAGGATGCTACGGACCGCAAGGTAGAAATCTGCCTGAAGTCCGCTTATTCCCTTGCAGGGGGGGCAGCACGGCCGGCTATGGCCATTTGCTGGGTTGCCAGAGCGATGGAGCGCTGGGCGGATTCATTAGAGGCTTCTTTTGAATCCGACTGTCCGGCCGAACAGGCGGAGTTGATTGGCAATCTCCGTGATTCGGCCACCTACATCAACGAGGCGGCTCTAGACATTAGTACTCTGGTGTCTAGAATTTCTTCAGCAGCGGTAGCTGCTCGTCGCACCTTGTGGCTGCGATCCTGGAAGGCGGACGCAGATTCCAAGAAAGGTCTGGAAGCGTTGCCGTCTACCGGAGAAGTTCTCTTCGGTCCGGATTTGGATAAGATTGTGGCCACGCTGGCGGCAGCCAAATCTGCTTGTCTCCCGTCGGCCGCTGCTCCTTCTGGTTCTGGACCATCGCCCTTTCGGTCATCTAGGGCCCAGGGCAGGCCCAAACCACAGTCGTTTCCTCGACAGGCTGGCCCTAAGAAATCGGTCAAGCCCCGGAAGCAGGCATGGAGTACCAGACGTCC
This sequence comes from Taudactylus pleione, assembly GCA_031769625.1. NCBI lineage: Eukaryota > Metazoa > Chordata > Amphibia > Anura > Myobatrachidae > Taudactylus > Taudactylus pleione. The sequence goes on along the minus strand of JAUIMM010000137.1, from coordinate 12,802,921 downwards.
GGCCCCCAAGCCAGATGACAAGCCTGCGGCCTGACGGTCCGGGCCTCCCTTTGGGGGATCCCAGGGTGGGAGGCCGCCTGCTACAGTTCGCCCAGTGTTGGTCGACCACTACGACAGACACTTGGGTTCTGGAGGTGGTTTCCCACGGATACGCCCTCTCCTTCCGGCACAGACCCCCGGCTCGCTTCTTCACCACGGGTCTACCATCAGACCGGAACAAGGCTACGGAGCTGCGGAAGGTATTGCACACTATGCTCCAGGCTGGAGTTATAGTGCCTGTTCCATTCTCCCACAGGGGCCAGGGTTTCTATTCAAATCTATTTTTGGTACAGAAACCCAATGGGTCATATCGTCCGATTCTCAACCTCAAAGCACTCAACAAGTCTTTGCGGGTCCCGAAGTTTCGGATGGAGACCCTACGGTCCATCATTCTGGCGCTGGAACCTGGGGACTACATGGTGTCATTGGACATACAGGACGCTTACCTGCATGTCCCTATTCTTTTGCGCCATCAACAGTTCCTCAGGTTTGCAATCCGCAGCGACCACTTCCAGTTTCGGGCGTTACCTTTTGGCCTGGCAACAGCACCACTTGTTTTCACCAAGGTGATAGCGGTCATGGCGGCTTCTCTGCGGCTGCAGGGAGTCCGCATGTTGCCGTATTTGGACGACCTGTTATTGGTGGCAGGATCTCCAGTGCTCCTGTTACGCCACTTGGACCTGACCATTGCACTGCTGCAACGGCACGGCTGGCTAATCAACTGGCAGAAGTCCACTCTAATCCCGTCTCGGAGGATTCTGCATCTTGGAGCCTTATTGGACTCGGGACAGCAAAGGATCTTCGTGACGGAGGACAGGATCTCTGCTTTACAGTCAAGGGTGCGCAGTTGCCTGCACAGCCGCCGGGTGTCCTTACACTCGGCGATGAGGTTACTGGGCTCCATGGTGTCGCTGTTCGACATGGTGGAATACGCCTAGTTTCACTCCAGACCTCTGCAGCACCTGATCCTGTCCAAGTGGAACGGGCTGCCTCAGTCTCTGAAGTCCCAGACGATTGTGCTCACCCCGGAGGTTCGCCTGTCCCTTGCGTGGTGGTTACAGACGACCCCCCTCAAGGGACATCCGTTCTGGGTTCCAAATTGGGTCCTGTTGACAACGGACGCCAGTCTTCGGGGCTGGGGAGCAGTTTTGGGTCCACACTTGTTCCAAGGCAGGTGGACGCCGACAGAAGCGGAGCTTCCAATAAATATCTTGGAACTCCGTGCGGTCTTCAATGCTCTCCAGCAGGCACAGCGGTTTCTCCAGGGTCGCCCGGTGCAGGTCCAGTCGGACAACGCTACCACCGTGGCCTACTTAAACAGGCAAGGAGGAACTCGCAGTCGGGCGGCTCTCGTAGAGGTCTCTCGGATCCTGGTTTGGGCGGAGCGCAATCTTCCGGCCATATCAGCGGTCTTCATCCCGGGAGTGCTAAACTGGGAGGCGGACTTTCTAAGTCGCAAGGACGTTTATTCCTTGGGAATGGTCCCTGCACCCGGACGTTTTTCAACTACTGGTGGACAGGTGGGGTCTTCCAGAAATCGACCTCATGGCGTCCCGCCACAACAACAAGTTGCCGGTGTACGGGTCTCGCACAAGAGACGAAGGGGCGTCTCTGGTGGATGCTCTGTCCGTCCGGTGGACGTTCCGGTTCGCATACCTGTTCCCTCCGGTCTCCCTTCTTCCACGGGTAATCTGGAAATTCAAACAGGAAGGAGGGACGCTCCTGTTGATAGCTCCCGTGTGGCCCAGACGGCACTGGTTCTCAGACCTTCAGGGTCTGTCCGTGGACAGTCCTCTGCGGTTGCCGCTACGACCGGACCTTCTGTCTCAGGGTCCTTGCCTTCACCCGGACCTGACTCGGCTGTCTTTGACGGCGTGGCTGTTGAGACGGCCATGCTGAGGTCCCGGGGGTTTTCCAGCTCTGTGGTGCGTACCATGTTACGAGCTCGGAAACCGTCTTCCGCGAGGATATACCATCGCGTGTGGCATACGTTCTTCCAGTGGTGTCGACCGAGAGGTTATGCACCGCGGGAGTTTCGTCTGTCTCGGATTCTCGCCTTCCTGCAAGCGGGACTAGATCATGGGCTTCGCCTTGCTTCTTTGAAGGTACAGGTTTCGGCCCTATCTGTCTGGTTTCACCGTAGGATTGCTACAATCCCGGATGTGCGCACCTTTATGCAGGGTGTTCTCCGCATTCAGCCGCCCTTTGTTCCACCTGTGGCGCCTTGGGAGGGCTCTCCAAGGACCGCCGTTTGAACCACTGGGCTCAGTGGATCTTAAATGGCTAAGACTGTTTTCCTTCTGGCCATTGCTTCGGCCAGACGTGTTTCTGAGTTAGGGGCTCTTTCTTGTAGACCCCCTTTCTTGGTTTTTCATGGGAACAGGGCAGTGCTCCGCACTCGGCCCGAGTTTCTTCCCAAAGTTGTTTCCCAGTTTCATGTTAACGAGGAAATAGTTGTTCCGGCCTTTAACTCACCGGGTCTTCCCGTGGGTGAGGCCTCTTTGGATGTTGTGCGGGCCTTAAGGACTTATGTTGACCGCACTTCTTCGTTTAGGAAGTCGGATGCTTTGTTTGTCCTCTATGGCTTCCGTAAAAAGGGTTGGCCTGCTTCAAAGCAAACTTTGGCAGCCTGGATCCGTATGGCTATTTCTGAAGCTTATCTTCATGAAGGCCTACCGGTCCCTCCTTCTCTGAAGGCTCATTCCACTAGGTCTGTAGGTCCTTCGTGGGCAGCTCGACGTGGTTCCTCGGCAGTTCAGATCTGCAAGGCTGCTACGTAGTCCTCTGTCCATACCTTCGTGAGGTATTACAGGTTTGACACCTTCGCCTCTCAGGATGCTTCCTTCGGGCGGCGGATTCTCCTTTCTGCACAGGAGCGTCCCCACCCTTAAAGGATACTGCTTTGGGACATCCCCAAGGTATCCTGTGGATACCCTATGGACCCTGAAGTAGAAAATATGAGATATGGTAAGAACTTACCCTTGTTATCTCTATTTCTACGAAGTCCATAGGGTTCCACAGGACTCCCGCCCTGTCGCACCTGTGCTGCAGATGGGCTTTGCTCTGGTCACCGGTTTTCCGTCTCCCTCTGGTGAGAATGTGATTCTTGTATGTGTCCAGATCTTTTTTCTCTCTCTTCCTTCTCCTCCTCCAGCCTATGGCATGATAACTAACTGAGGTGCCTTGGCACGGGGGCGGGGTATAGGAGGGGGACCCTAGTGCATCCTGGGAGGCTGAAAAGCTTAACTCTATGGTGCCCAGCGACTGACGTCACTCCTATAGCCCCAAGGTATCCTGTGGAACCCTATGGACTTCGTAGAAATAGAGATAACAAGGGTAAGTTCTTACCATATCTCATGGTTTTTTTTTTTGTGCGGCCTCCTGGCTGCTTGCATAGCTGTTGCGAGTGGCCAGGATAATGGTTGCGATGGTCAAGACAATCGCGACCATCGGGGCTTGCGACGAGACCTTTGTGGTAGGGTCTCGTGGCCGCAAGCCCCAGAAAGCTTCCGGCTCTAATAGAGCCGGAAGCTCTCCCACTGACATCACTGGTGATGTCAGTGGGGCTGCCCACAAATGGCAGGCGTTCGCTTGGGAACGTTTTGTAGGCGTTCGCTTGCCCCACCACGCCTACAAAACGGGATGAGCTGTCGATCAACATTGACAGCCGCCCCTTTTGTAGTGAGCCATGGAGCAAGAGAATTTCTCGCTCCGGGGCTTGCGCACGCGCAGTGCGGCCGCTGCGCGTGCGCAGAGCCCACCATTGACCCGCTTGCGAGCGCTCAAACGCTTGCGAGCGGGTCTGAATCAGGCCCCCTGTCCTTTATCTTAGCTCTCTTGCCTAGCCTCACAATTACTATTTGTTATTTTTCAAATTCTGCACACATTAGATCCCCACTTTTAATCCTCCCTATAACAAACTTGTGAATCTGCATACATATTTACCATCACTGTTCTTTCACATGCATTTCTACAAATCTCCTGCATTCACATTTAATTTACATTTCCAAATTTCATTCCTCTTGCTTACATATAAACGCCATGACAAGGTTTTCGTCAACTCCCTCCTTCACTCAGTCTCTACCTAATCCTCTGTACTGCCCCCCGCTTCCACCTTTATCCTTTCCCCCTTATCTCTTCCACCTCCTCCACCCCTTCTCCCCCCTCCTCTGTCTGCCTACTCTTTACTCCTCTCCTATTACACCACTTTCTTCCTGTTCTGCCCCCCCCGTCCTACTACCCCACCACCAAACCCTCCTCCTACACTCCTCTCCCTGTCACTTCACCCCACTGCCATCCACATCTCCCTCCCTGCCCACCTCCTACAGGTTCCCTTTCTAGCTCAGGTGCCCGTACCATCACTAAACTCTATTCATATCGGTCCCCCAAATTAATCTTACCTCCGCGTTAAAGCAACCCGGATAATCTTAATCACATCTCCCCCACAAATGCTATCTCTCTGTCCTGTGCCCTCTGGAATGCCAGGTCAGTCTGTAATAAACTGGACCCCACCCATGACCTTTTCATCTCCAACTCCCTGCATCTCCTAGCCATTACTGAAACCTGGATCTCACCCTCTGACACCACTTCTCCTGCTGCTTTATCCTCTGGGGGCCTTGCCTTCTCCCACACCCCCTGGCCTGGGGGTCGCCATGGTGGTGGTGTTGGTGTCCACCAGTTATTCCTACCAGCTAATACCCTCTGAACCATCCCTTACATTCCCCACATTTGAGTTCATGCTATACGCCTCTTCCAACCAGTAAACCTCAAAGTAGCTGTCATTTACCATCCCCCTGGCTCTCCCTCCAAATTCATTGACAACTTCGCTTCCTGGCTCCCTCACTTTCTCTCCTCAGATATTCCCTCCGTTATCCTAGGTGATTTTAATATTCCTATTGACATTCCCACAGGATCCTCTGCAGCTAAACTCCTTACCCTCACCTCTTCATTTGGTCTCGCCCAATGGACCTCATCACCCTCCCATGTGAGTGGGCACTCACTTGACCTGGTCTTTACTTACCGTTGTGATATTTCTGATTACTCCCATTCCCCCTCTCTGACCATCACCTTCTCTCTTTTAACCTATCCCTCTCTCCCTCCCCTCCTTTACCTCCTAAGGCTACCATTACTAAGCATAATATTGAGGCTATTGACACTGTTGCTCTTTCCTCCCTGATGGACTCTCTTCTCTACCCTATCCTTTCTCTCCCTTACTTCTGCTCTTGACTCTGTTGCTCCGGCAATAACTGCTCACCCTCGCAAATCCACATCACAACCCTGGCATTCCAAATGCACCAGATACCTGCAAAAGTGTTCAAGAATTGCCGAGCGTCAGTGGAGAAAATCACGCTCTAAGGCTGACTTCTTCCAGTGCTGCCCTGTCTCTCTCCAAACAAACATATTTCAAGAACCTCATCTCCTCCCAGTCCTCAAACCCCCGGTGTCTTTTTGCCACTTTCAACTCCCTCCTCTGCCCTTCCCCTCCTCACCTCCCCTTCTCGCTCTCTGCCCTTGACTTTGCCACCTACTTTACATCTAAAATTGACTCCATACATGAGTACATCATATGCCATCAGACCCTCAGCACTCCTCCCCCTCCTTTCCCTGACCACCCCTCCCCTTCTGTCTCACCAACTCTGACAACCTTCTCCCCTGTTTCTGGAGAGGAAGTCATGGCCCTCATCTGGTCCTCCCCTCCTTCCACCTCCCCTCTTGACCCTATCTCTTCCCGTCTCCTCTCCTACCTGTTTCCTTCTGCCTGTTCCCATCTTGCTCACCTCCTTAATCTCTCCCTATCATCTGGCACTGTCCCTTCTGCATTCAAACATGTCCTAGTCTCCCCCATTCTTAAAAACCTACCCTTGATCCTAACATACTTTCCAACTATTGACCCATCTCTCTTCTCCCTTTTGCTTCCAAACTCCTTGAGAGTATTGTCTACAACCGCCTTACCACCTTTCTTTCCTCCCACTCCCTCCTTGACTCATTTCAATCTGGCTTCCGTTCTCTCCATTCCACCGAAACTGCCCTCACGAAAGTCGGCAACGACCTCCTTGCTGCCAAATCCAAGGGCCACTACTCTCTGCTCATTACTGGCTTTCCTCCTACCTCTCTGATCGCTCCTTCTCTGTATCCTCTCATGACCTCTTTCCCCCCACTTCCACTAACAGTAGGAGTTACCCAAGGTTCTGTTCTTGGACCTCTCCTTTTCTCCCTATATACGTCCTCTTTAGGTGAACTCATAAACTCCTTTGACCTCCAATATCATCATGGATGTCCCAGCGCTTTCTTAAACTTAACATGTCTAAGACTGAGCTGATCATCTTCCCACCCTCTTCCACTACATCACTTCCCACAATTTCATTATCTATTGATGGCACAATTATCTCCTCTAGCCCCAAAGTGCGCTGTCTTGGAGTTATCCTAGACTCCTCCCTCTCTTTTAAACCACACATTCAGCACCTCTCGCAGTCCTTCCATTTCCACCTAAAAATATCTCCAGGATTAGCCCCTTCCTCTCCCACGATGCCACTAAAACCCTCATCCACTCACTGGTCATCTCCAGATTGGACTATTGTAACCTTCTACTTGCTGGCCTCCCAGCCTCTCACCTCTCTCCACTACAATCGGTTCTCAATGCTGCTGTTCAGCTCATCTTCCTCTCCAGACGTTCTACATCTGTTTCCCCTCTCCTTCAAGCCCTACACTGGCTCCCCTTCCCCTTCAAATGCCAATTCAAGATTCTTACATTCGCCTACAAAGCCCTCACCAAATCCTCTCCGGCATACATTTCGGACCTTCTCTCCCCTCACACTCCCGCCTGTCCACTTCGCTCAACAAATGCATACCACCTCTCTTGCCAACTGATTACTTCTTCCCACTCCCGCATCCAAGATTTTGCCCATGCTGCACCCTACCTTTGAAATGCTCTCCCTCTCCCTATCAGACTCTCCATCTCTCTACAAATCTTCAAACGGGCTCTCAAGACCCACTACTTCATCAAGGCCTTCCAGCTCTCATCCTAACCCACTTCATGCTCATTCCTTCCTATCTTCCCCTTCAGTGTGAAGCCTGTCTGTCTGCACCTCCCCTTTAGAATGCAAGCTCTCACGAGCAGGGACCTCTTCCCTCATGTGCTTATCTTTACATTTTATTCTACTCTTTACTCCCCATAAGAGCGCCTAACATGTGACTGCCAACTCCCAACTGCTTATTGTGAGTGCTTTAATCGCTATTGCAGCAATGTATATAAATCGTGTCCTTGTCCTGCACTGTAATGTACTGTAAGTTACTTGTTTCTTGTTCACTTATTAGTTCTATGTACTATGTAAGGCGCTGCGGAACACTTGTGGCACCATATAAATAAAGGTTAATAATATTAATAATAATAATTATAATTGCACCTATATTAATGTGAGTACTACTAATCATGTTCTGTCTACCACCATTATTATTATTTCAGGTCTCCTAATATTTTTTAAAAGACCTTTCAAATAACACTTTGTGGTCATGCCTGGGAACACCTCACTACTTTAAATAGCAAAGCAGTGACTTTATTTAATCTAATACCTTATAATTGCAGTTTAGGACATTATCTCAGATGTGTCACTTGTAAGTCAATTGAAGCACAATGAGGAGAGAAGGAGGGAGGGGAGCAAAGAGGAACGGGGAGGGGCAAAGGGCCAATCATAGAGGGGAGATGACAGAAGCCAATAAGAAAAGGAGAGGGGTGGTGACAGAAGCCAATAAGAAAGAAGTGGACTAGGGCTAAGAGCCAAACACAGGGTAGAGAGGGGAGGGAAATAAAGAGGTGAGAAGTGAATGTAATCAATCTGACAGGAAAGGGAAGGTGACAGAAAAATATCACAGAGGAGGGAGGGTCGGAAAGGAGGCAATCTGGGCAGCTTGAGGGAGCTCAGATCTGTAACTTATTTAGGATATAGAGCAATCAAACCGAAATAAAACTAACAGGTGGCCATCATACTGAGTAGCGCCCATGAATTCTGGAACCCTGGATGGCGCCCTCTGTCCATTTAGGCGCCCGGAGCTCATGCTCCACCGGAGCCACCCTCGCTACTCCCCTGCTCTCTACACATCCTACACTGTGTGCTCCCCTGTTCTCACTACACATCCTACACTGTGTGCTCCCCTGTTCTCACTACACATCCTACACTGTGTGCTTCCCTATTTTCACTACACATCCTACACTGTGTGCTCCCCTGTTCTCACTACACATCCTACACTGTGTGCTCCCCTATTTTCACTACACATCCTACACTGTGTGCTACCCTATTTTCACTACACATCCTACACTGTGTGCTACCCTGTTCTCATTACACATCCTACACTGTGTGCTCCCCTGTTCTCACTACACATCCTACACTGTGTGCTCCCCTGTTCTCACTACACATCCTACACTGTGTGCTTCCTTGTTCTCACTACACATCCTACACTGTGTGCTACCCTGTTCTCACTACACATCCTACACTGTGTGCTACCCTGTTCTCACTACACATCCTACACTGTGTGCTTTCCTGTTCTCACTACACATCCTACACTGTGTGCTACCCTGTTCTCACTACACATCCTACACTGTGTGCTTCCCTTTTCTCACTACACATCCTACTCTGTGTGCTACCCTGTTCTCACTACACATCCTACACTGTGTGCTACCCTGTTCTCACTACACATCCTACACTGTGTGCTTCCCTGTTCTCACTACACATCCTACACTGTGTGCTACCCTATTTTCACTACACATCCTACACTGTGTGCTACCCTGTTCTCATTACACATCCTACACTGTGTGCTCCCCTGTTCTCACTACACATCCTACACTGTGTGCTCCCCTGTTCTCACTACACATCCTACACTGTGTGCTTCCTTGTTCTCACTACACATCCTACACTGTGTGCTACCCTGTTCTCACTACACATCCTACACTGTGTGCTACCCTGTTCTCACTACACATCCTACACTGTGTGCTTTCCTGTTCTCACTACACATCCTACACTGTGTGCTACCCTGTTCTCACTACACATCCTACACTGTGTGCTTCCCTTTTCTCACTACACATCCTACTCTGTGTGCTACCCTGTTCTCACTACACATCCTACACTGTGTGCTACCCTGTTCTCACTACACATCCTACACTGTGTGCTTCCCTGTTCTCACTACACATGCTACACTGTGTGCTTCCCTGTTCTCACTACACATCCTACACTGTGTGCTTCCCTGTTCTCACTACACATCCTACACTGTGTGCTACCCTGTTCTCACTACACATCCTACACTGTGTGCTTCCCTGTTCTCACTAAATATCAGACATTGTGTGCTACCCTGTTCTCACTACACATCCTACACTGTGTGCTTCCCTGTTCTCACTGCACATCCTACACTGTATGCTTCCCTGTTCTCACTACACATCCTACACTGTGTGCTTCCCTGTTCTCACTACACATCCTACACTGTGTGCTCCCCTGTTCTCACTACACATCCTACACTGTGTGCTCCCCTGTTCTCACTACACATCCTACACTGTGTGCTTCCCTGTTCTCACTACACATCCTACACTGTGTGCTACCCTGTTCTCACTACACATCCTACACTGTGTGCTCCCCTGTTCTCACTACACATCCTACACTGTGTGCTTTCCTGTTCTCACTACACATCCTACACTGTGTGCTTCCCTGTTCTCACTACACTTCCTACACTGTGTGCTTCCCTGTTCTCACTACACATCCTACACTGTGTGCTTTCCTGTTCTCACTACACATCCTACACTGTGTGCTACCTTGTTCTCATTACACATCCTACACTGTGTGCTCCCCTGTTCTCACTACACATCCTACACTGTGTGCTTTCCTGTTCTCACTGCACATCCTACACTGTGTGCTCCCCTGTTCTCACTACACATCCTACACTGTGTGCTACGCTGTTCTCACTACACATCCTACACTGTGTGCTTCCCTGTTCTCACTACACATCCTACACTGTGTGTTCCCCTGTTCTCACTGCACATCCTACACTGTGTGCTCCCCTATTTTCCCTTCACATCCCAGACTGTATGTTTCTCTGTTCTCACTACACATCCTACACTGCGCGCTACCCTATTTTCCCTTCACATTACACAGTGGGCGGGATGGATGATGCATCACATTTGGGATGCGATACATCCCGCCACCCTTCACATGCATTCCAGAGTTGGTAACGCCGGTATGCATGACGAACACAGCAAAGGACCGCTCTCTCAGTAAGAGTGGCCCTTTGTGTTGGAGGGACTTCCAGGTCTATAACTCAGAAGCCCCTCTGACGTCCTTCTGCGTATGCGCGGAAGGACACGCATGCCACGCGATCGGACCACTCTCTCAGTACTCTCCTGATAGAAGCCCATAGGCTTCTATAGGATAAGCCATCAGTAAGATGACATTACCCAATGTAACCAAGCCCAAGAGAGCATCTTATTCCAGGGCTTGGTGCATATGAGAAATGCGGTCAAACCCACATTTTGGGGGTTTAACCGCATTTTTCTACCTTTGCTGCATCCCGCCCACTGTGCTCCCCTGTTCTCTCTCCACATACCACACTATGGGAGAGATTTAATAAAGCTTGGAGAAAGATAAAATTGGAGATAAATAGCACCATCCAATCAGCTCCTAACTGACACTTTTCAAACACAGCCTGTAAAGTGACAGTTAGGTGTTGATTGGTAGGTGCTATTTATCTCCAATTTTATCTGTCTTCAAGCTTTATTAAATCTCCCCCTGTGTGCTCCAATGTTCCCCCTCTACATCCCACACAGTGTGTTAAGGGGCACATCCACTAGACGATCTACTCCCTGTCCAATCTCTAAACGATTTTCCCTTGATTTTTTCCCTTGAAATTTTATCTTTCAGTCTGAACGATTTGCAAACGATTTACAAACGATTTGCAAACGATTTACAAACGATTTGCAAATGATTTGCAAACTATCTTTAATAGATCAAGTGAAATTGACCTGCATGGTCAGTCGACTGATGAGACGATCAAACGACCAGCGGGAGCGCGCATCGTTGATTGTTAACGACCAAACACTGCACGATTTATAAACAATTTTTAAACGATTGAACGATAACGACGTCGTTATCGTTCAATCGCATGCTAAAATCGTGTAGTGGATTCCCCCCTTTACCCTGTTCTTCCTCCCATAGGGGCTGTGCTCACTGTTCCCCTCCTTCACACTGCTGCTGCTTCTTCCCCCTCCACCACATTGAGCACCCCCCTTCCCCTCCAGCGGCCTCACACCCCCTATAGTACACTTAGTTAACAACTTCTTCACTGACTCAAACCGTGTCCTGCTCGCTGACAGCAGGAGCCTCATCAGGGACCAGAGACCGCTGCTGGCTGCCTCTTTCTCAGTTTCTGCAGCTGCTGCTGGGAAGGACAAGAGGCTGAACACTAGGGGCCTCATTTACTAACTAGTTTTATCACCAAAATGAGTGATAAATTTCACTGTGTATGATAAATGGTGCTCCAGCCAATCACCTCCCAACTGTCAACTGTTAGAAAAATGGCAGTTGAGAGCTGATTTGCTGGAGCACCATTTATCATACACAGTGAAATTTATAACTCATTTTGGTGATAAAACTCGTTAGTAAATGGGGGGCCATAGTATGTTGGGAGGCGGGACAGCCTGATGAATCTCAGACAGTGATCCGAGGAGTCTGAAGTAACAGACAGTTCAAGTTATTTCAGACTCCTCAGATCACTGGCTGGGAGATCCTAGGAGTCATTGATCACCTCACCATGTTTTATATAATGCTCGGGACTCGACCCCCAGGCAGGGGAGCAGGGAGGTGTTTTATATCGGCCCGATGGGGAATGAATAGGCAGGACCTTGGACGGCCGCTGACAGCCTTTGACAGGAATATATTTTTCATTTCTCCACCGGATCCTGTGGGCCTATGTACATGGGGGGGTCTAGAGCTGGAGCTCCATCCGCCCGATTGTTAATCCGGCCCTGGCAAAGGGTGTTCAAGAACATCATTAGACATGTCCATTTGTGTGAAGCACAGAACGACGGCCACTTCCACCACTTACTGTGAAATAAATCGTTTTCCCATATGGTTCTGATGCATATGATGTTCAACTAATAAAGTGATGTATTCTAGCATCGCTGTAGAGTTTTGAGGATATGTGAACACAAAAAATGATCCATTTGGGATGCGCTTTCTGAGCTTCCTGCTGACAAATGTTTTTACTGTCTCTATGCACTGCAGTATCCAAATTTCTTGCGATCTGGGAGACGATGTACAGCTTTTTGGAGTTGTGATCCATTAAGTGGCCTTGCAAGTGAGCTAGCAATCTGCAGTACGGCATTACTTAGTAGCAATGGCCGGGGAACTGTCACATCTGTAACACAAATAATGATCATTTCTGTAGTAATGAACCTTTTTTTATGGTAGTATAGATTCAATAAACAGTACAGGTTGAGTCTCCCATATACAAAATGCTTGGGACCAGGGGTATTTTGGATATCGGAATATTCCGTATTTTGGAATATTTGCATACCATAATGAACATATCTAAACACAGAATGTACTGTATTTATGTTTTATATACACCTTATACACACAGCCTGTAGGTCATTTTACACAATATTTTCAATAACTTTGTGGCTCAAACAAAGGGGCCGATACAGACCCGGACGCTAAGCTGCGCTCTCTCGCAGCCGTCAGGGGGCGGATATGCAAATGCCGTGATCGCACAGCCAGGCTGAAGAGCTAGAGGGCAACGGTAGAGTGAACCCTCGCCGGTATAATGACGCCCACTTTTCTTTCTTAGCACATGTCATCTCCAGGAAGTGTATGTTTATTCAGTAACATCGAGAGCCATCAGAGCTGCTCGCAGCCCTTAAGGTAGACCCTACCCTGCCGCAAGCACTGCGATCACTGCAGGCTGAAATACAACCAGGTGACGTGTACAATGATGCTGACATGCTAATTATACACACCGAAAGAAAGCCATTTTGACGCTCAGACACGCCTGCATTCACACATCCACTCCCCAGTTTTCCCGGACCTTCCCCTGTTACGACCCACAAATGGCACTATATGTCACTCAAAGGAGCGCCCCATCTGTGGACTTCGAGCGAGCACTTCCCCATCGCACAGACTAGTTCGCGCATGCGTATTTGCCGCATACGCATGCGCAGATGGGCAACAATTGCCCATAGCGAGCGAATGCGGCTTAGCACCTGAGTCTGAATCGGCCCCAAAGTGTGTGTACATACATGAAATTTATTTGTTTCATATACACCTTATACACACAGCCTGAAGGTCATTTTATACTTTATTTTTAATTATGTTGTGCTTTAAACTAAATTTGTGCACATTGAGCCATCAAAAACAAAGGGTTTACTATTTCAGTCATGCTCAAAAAGTTCTGTATTTTGGAATATTCCTTATTTCGGAATATTTGGATATGGGAGACTCAACGTGTATTTGTATCTGTGCTGAACAAAAATATAATTTTTCTATTTTAGGGCGTTTTGTTTCTTAGATGTTGATCAATGTTTCACCTTCCTGGGATGGTGAAGAAAAACTGGCAATTCCATAAACATAAATTCTTCAAATTCTTGTCTGTTTTTTTTTCTTTGGATTGTCTCCTTATTTGAAAATATTCATATTTAGTCTATTCTTCCTGCCAGAGAATCAGACAAACCTTTCTAATATATGGGTGTGACCTGGCACCCGGATTGGGGGGGTGTTAGGATCAGAGAACAGTCAGGAATGCGGGTGGTTCTGTTCCATTCTGTGGGATTTGGCTGATTGTTTGTAGGTTTAGGTTACAGAAGCTGCAGATGTCCACCTGAGGTCCCTATAATTTTAGTTCCTGGGTGCGACACGTATCTTGAGTGAACTGAATGTGGTGGTCACCTTGGTTCTGCTGCGCTAATCTTCTACAGGGGCTGCCTGAATGCAATATAAGCAAACAGGGGAACCAAAATATACTAACAGGTTCAGGCGCTTCTTATATAATATTATCTCCAATCATATGTGCATATATAGAAAAGCTGTAAAAAAAACATGTTTGTTTGTGATTACATAAACTACACATCCATATAACAATGGATGCGAACCTACAAAAAATCTATTTGATTTTGCGCTAATATACAACAGAGGAGCTGTTTCAGATCCGCTCGCACGATGTGTATGCAAATTGCTTAGGCAGTGCAATCGCACAGCAATGCATTAGTACGCCCAGTATTTCTTAGAGAGCGATCACATAGTGTATGCAGACACCCATCAGCCTGTCTTAAGACGCCCACCTGTGCACGTCATGTCCAGGAAGTGTATGCAACCATCGGTACATCGAGTAACATTGGATGCGATCGCAGCGCTTGAGGTTGACCATACCCTGCCGCAAGCACTGCGAGCACTTTAGTGTAAAAACAAGCCAGGTGACGTGTACTATGATGCTGTCTTTTAATTATGCACACCTCTAAAACGCTGTTGAGATGCTCAGGCACGCCTGCGTTTGCACCTCCACTCTCCCGTTTTTCATTGCCAGCCCCTGTTACCATCTTAAAACGGCTTCTCCTGTCACTCACTCTGCTGGGCTGTCTATGTGCAGCGAGCTAACGCATTGTGAAGTTTCGCTAAGGCGTTTCTGTCCTGCGCACTGCTATGCATACGCATGCGCACAATGCATACCATCCGCAGCAGCGAGCGTTTGCATCTTAGCGAGCGGGTCTGAATGAGCTCCAGAGTCTAATATGTGAATTACAAATGTTTTTTATTTGATTCATCATTCTATATAGCAATCGGTTGCTGTATAAAACACAATAAAAATGTATATGAATATAATTAACCAAAATAAAATCTACACATTCATAACAGAAAATTTTAAAATGCTACAAGTATCTGTTGGTTGAACCAGGAATTAAAACCACACCACTCCTTCAGGTGTTTCTATGTATTGTTACCAATGTTCCTTAGTGTATTAACACCCTAGGGAGATGCAAAGTCACCTTTAATATTGCACATGCATATGTCTTTCATATGGGTGTTTTACTCCTCCTTTGTGAAATATCCAACTTGAATGTTGTTTGACCAATGATATTTAGCGCAAAAATCAAATAGATGAAATCTATGAAATGTTGATGACATACTTTTGACACAGTTGTTCTGATATTTTATGACGAGTGCCACACTTATGGTTAAGTAAACTGATGCTGATGTGAGGGCACCGCCTGAGGTAGTGGATAGTGGATCATCGATGTCCGCCGATTGGTTGGTAAAACAGGGAATCGCGGCTGACAGGGCCGGTTCTAGACCTTGTAGAGCTCAGGGCGAGAGTTCCCTTTGCCCCCCCCCCCCCAAAAAAAACATGCACAAGTAAAAGAGGGTGTTTTTCTGCGTGCCTAAATGGGGGTGTGGCTTTGTGACACGCCCCCTGTTCATCACATAGAAAGTGGATGCGCTGCTGCTCCATCTTCTGTAGCAGCCGCATGACAACATTACGCCCGGCACCATCTGCATTCTGGGAGGGATTGGAACAGCATTACAGTTTGTGGATATGGCACTGCCAGAGTTTGTATGTCATGCAACACAGAGCCCATTCATGTTATGCCACACAGTAGTACTCCTTATACACATTATGCCATAACACATTATGCCATGCAGTAATGCCCTTTAGATATTATGCCATGTAGTAATGACCCTTACACATTATACCACACACAGTATGCCACACACAGTAATGCCCCTTACACAGTATCCCGCACACAGTAATGCCCCATACACTGTATCCCGCAGGCGGAAATGCCCCTTACACATTATGTCGCACACATTACCGGGACTCCCAGAATTCCATGGGGGTGCTGCACTCTGGGAGGTAAGCAGCGGGAAAGCTTGGGCACCTCGGCTGCACACTTAGGCAGCTGCGCGCTGGGCAAGAGCCCAGTTTGCCTGCCTCTAGAACCGATACTGGGGGGATGTCGATGTGAGAGACTGTCATTTTCAACCTAAAACCAAATCTGTCATCATCATCTGCCTCTTAAAACCCTTTATAGACACCTACGGGATGACTGTGCTCGGGATCCCGGCAGTCAAAATTCCAATGCCGGTATCCCGATGGTTAGGATACACCTTTCAGTGGGTATCCTAACCCTCCCCCTAACCTTAAACTAACCCTCCCTCCCCGATGCCTGAACCTAACCTCCCCACCAGTGCCTAAATCTTACCTCCCCCTCCCCATACCCTAAACCTGACCCTTAGTGCCTATCCCTAAGCCTCCTCCTAAGCTCACTTCTAGAAGAAAAGGACAAAAAAGCAGTTCATGTTTTCATAATATAGAATTAATAATCCTAATATATTTTCTACACATGAATATCTTTTGGTAATCTGGAATAAACGTTATTTCTAAATGACATTTACTTTTAGTATTCATTTTTTCAGGATAACAGGACCTTCTAAAAGTTTGTTACCTACTGGCGTTCACACAGTCCTGTCTTGTATTGTTAGCACAAGTGCTATGCATATAAAAATAAAACCCAATTTCATTCTGTGTCCTACCCATCTCAGTTCATTTTGCATTTTTGTTCCTTTGCATTGTTTGTTTAATTTTAGTGCATTCAAAGTATGTCACCGTATGTGAAAGCGCCTAGCGCATATCAATCGCTGGCATGCTGTATGCGAACATCTCACAAGTGGTACAGTATTGCTTTTTACACAAAGCTAGTGTGTAACCGATCTATTGCAATCAATAAATGCTGATTCGTAACGCCATATGTTACAACTTGTTCTGTCCTGCGCCACTATGTAATATCACACTGTCATGTACATTACTATGTAATAGCGGCCAGCACAACTGTATAATTCTGCATATTACCACAGCTACCTTGTGTTTATCTCTGATACCATCCAGCAGGGTTTAGGTAACTTGTAGTCCTTCAGATGTAACTACAAGTCCCAGCATGCCCAGCTTAGCTACTTCTATGACAGCTCGGAGGGGAGGTTGGGGTGCCAGAAGCTGCAGATTACACTTTATTCAATGGGGTAAATTTACTAAGACTCGAGTTTGGGTGAGTTTCCAATCTCACATGAGTTTAGGCATGTTTTTCATCTCGCAAATTTACTAAAGACAAATTCGAGTGAGTTTGGCAGTGAGTTCTCTTTTTTCACTGTTAAAACTCATGTGAGATTGCAAACTCGAAAAAACTCACCATTGTCCAAATTAGGAAGTACTTTACATGAAAAAGATGCAACTTGCAAATTTACTAAGAATCGAGTTTCCAATCTCGTGTGAGATTGTAGCAAATTCACTGTGAAATTGAAGTTTCAAATAGACCACCTTCTGAGCTGCGACTTTGGCAGAAACATACACAGATCAGTGTGATTTGTGTATGTTTCTCCCTGTATACCTAATATAAAGTGTTTTTATTTAAAAAAAAATGCCCCCAAAATCCTAACCAGCCCCAGACCAGCCAGTCCTGGTTCCTAAAATAATGGGGAACAAAATGAGTAGGGTTCCACTGTAATTTAGGTACCAGCACCAGGCTGCAGAGCCAGTCCTGGTTTTAATTATAGGGGGCAAAAAAATGCGTAGGGGTCCCCCTATAATTAAAACCAGCACCGGACCCTAAACGACCAGGGTGTAATGCCACAGCCCGGAGACCCTATTACAGGGTCTCCAGGGCCAAAGCATTCTCACCCCAAATCACTCAGGCCAAGCCAGGGATCTCAGGGGAGGTGGGGACCCCCCAAAAAAGGGGTTCCTCCTTTCCCGAAACGCCAGGCTTGGTCTGAAGCCCAGGGCTCTTCCCCTGCACCCCTGTTGGTACGGGAGTAATTAAGTGGAAAATCAAAGTAAACTATTTTATTTTACAGTGGAATTACAGGTACCAGCATACCTGTCCTTTGGCACTTGTGGAGCTAGCAGGAGGCGGCCGGCACCTGTACCTCCACTGCAAAATAAACAGATAAACAAAGACAGTACACATACATAATATACAGTAAAAGTTTGATACACACATACCTCACTCACACATACTTACCTGCTGCCAGATGTTCCCATGAAGAAATCTGTGTGGAATGACCTGCAAAAAAGATCCTATACTCCCCTCCATCCTCGCGCTGGTCTCCATAGCATCCATGGGGTTATTTGCAAAAAAAACAAACCGAGTACCCGATCCATATACTTACCATTAGCGGTGTATGTGTGTGACCACATACACTGTTAACCGGCTCCCGACTGTTCAGTGAGAACTGACAGGAGCCACCAGCCAATCAGCAGCCACTCTATAGTTAGCGGCAGCTGATTGTCTCCGGCTCCTGACAGTTCCCATGTGGGCTGGTCAGTGTGGCAGGAGCCGAAAGCCAATCAGCAGCCATTAACTGTAGAGCGGCCGCTAATTGGCTTCGGCTCTTGACTCACTGAACAGCCCATGTGGGAACTGTCAGGAACTGAAGCCAATCAGCGACCGCACTACAGTTAGCGGGCGCTGATTGTCTGGCGGCTCCTGTCAGTTCTCCCTGAACAGTCGAGAGCCAGTTAGCGGTGTATGTGGTCACACACATACACCACTAATGGTAAGTATATGGATCGGGTACTCGGTTTGTTTTTTTGCAAAAACCCCCCTGGATGCTAAGGAGACCAGCGTGAGGATGCAGGTGAGTATAGGATATTTTTTGTAGGTCATTCCACACAGATTTCTTCATGGGAACATCTGGCAGCAGGTAAGTATGTGTGAGTGAGGTATGTGTGTATTAAACTTTTACTGTATACGGTGTGTGTGTATTGTCTTTATTTATTTAACTATTTATTTTGCAGTGAAGGTATGGGTGCCGGCCGCCTGCTGGCACTTATAGCTCCACAAGTGCCAAAAGGCAGGTATGCTGGTACCTGTAATTCCACTGTAAAATACAATAATTTAGTTTGATTTTTCACTTTATTACCCTCGTACCCACAGCCCAGGGGTGCGGGCTTCAGACCAAGCCTGGGGTTCCGGGAGAGGGGGGACCCCTTTTTTGGGGGGTCCCCACCTCCCCTGAGATCCACGGCTTGGCCTGAGTGACTTGGGATGAGAATGCATTGGCCCTGGAGACCCGGTAATAGGGTCTCCAGGCTGTGGCATTATACCCCGGTCTTTTTGAGCCCGGTGCTGGTTTTAATTATAGGGGGACCCCTACGCATTTTTTTACCCCCTATAATTAAAACCAGGAGCCTGGTGATGGTACCTAAATTACGGTGGAACCCTACTCGTTTTGTTCCCCGTAATTTTAGGTACCAGGACTGGCTGACAAGTCTGGGGCTGGTTATGCTTTTGAGGGGGACCCTACGTCATTTTTTTAATACAGTATATTTTAACCCATTTTTTACAGGTACAATACACAAGCAGCTTACACATATCTCACTGATATGTGCAGGCTACTTGTTCGGGTGAGTTTAGCAGAGAGAAAACACTGCCAACTCCGGTGAGTAATCTCATCTAAACTCGCAAATAGGGGGATAAATCTCGATCTGCTTCACCATCGGAAAACTCACCTTCAGCTAAACTCACTTCTAAGTAAATTTGCAAGTTGTTAAAGGGTAAACTCATCCGAGTTTCGGTGAAGCAAAGAGAGTTTAAAAAAATAAAAACTCGACCAAACTCGATTCTTTGTAAATTTACCCCCCTGTGTCCTTTTCCTTTAGTGCTGATCATTTTTTCCTGTTTATGTGTGTTCCAGTCATCTCCTAATTTGGTTACTGTTATCCTGCTGAATGTGCAGTGCTCTTTATCCTTTTGTTAAGCGCTATCAGTGAAGTCTGTGACAGATATAAACCCATAATATAACTTGTGGGACTTGCTAATAACACAGGTATTCAAGTCCTCTGTGCATTAGACGGCAGAGCCGCTGCCAGGAGCAGCATTTGGTGGCTACAGGAGGTAACATGTCGGGAAGGGAATTGTCATTTCAGCCTTCGGTTTCTTGATGCAAGCACATACTTTTCAAATTTCCTAAAGGAGAGATTACTTGGTTTTGGCTGTGCATCTGAAACCACTGTCAGCCCACACAGAAGTTTCCACGTAAGCAGACGACATCCTTGTATTTGAGACTTCATGGTCAGGAAATCAGTTTGTAGATCACACACTTATAAACCGAGTAAAAAAGTCTGTCAGGAGATAAAATGTTATTCCCCTGATATTTACTCCCTAACCGTGCAGAAACGGATTCAGTATGATTTAACGCCGGCCGCATGGCAGCAGTGAAAATCCTGATCGTCGAGAGGTATGTATTCACTAACCTATTCTCCCCCTAACCCTCCCTTAGGGGTGCCTAACCCTAACCTCCCCCCGAGGGTGCCTAATCCTCCCTTCCCCTAGCCTAACCCTAAACTCCCGGGGGGGTGCCTAGCCCCAAGTACCCCCCCCCCGGGAACCCTAACCCTCACCCCATCACCCCCCGAGCAGCTATCTGCGCCCGGTGCCCCGGCTTACCTTTGTTCGGTAAGCCGGGTGTCGGGCTCCCGGGGTAGGTAAAATGCCAGGCGTCGGAATTTCATCGACTGTCATTTTGCCCGTGCCAGGATTAGACAGTCGGGAAGCCGATGGTCGGGATTCCGTCCATCAGCTTCCCGACTGCATCAGGCAGAAAGATACATGGCATTTGGTCAAAGGACTGGCAGGTGTCTTAAAGCGAACCTGTCACTATTCATTTTGAAGGCTGCTGCTGTTCAATTGTTTCTCTCTCATCAGTTATAAGTTTATGCAGAAGCACAAAACCGGTCTACAATGGTACAAATGCATATTTTGTATAATTTCTACAAGACTAATGCAGCATGTGTGACTACCGTGTGCTGACACTTGTCATATCTGCATCCCAGCCTACATCGGTTCTATCATGCACCTCCCTCATTGTGAGTAAGCGTGCATTTACTAACTGCTTTTTCAGTGCACACAACTGTAAGTGCACAGACTGCTTTCTATTGAGATTCTACTTCAGGAACAACTCTGTATCAGGTATAGAATTATAGACAAATTCATAGTAAATACTTCCTTATGACTAATTTTAATACTGACTAGCACATTGAAATTGTTTGTCTTAGTGCTGTGCTTGTCTCCGACTTAGGGGTATATGCATCAAAGTTTCTGCATAAATTTATGTAGTGTACCTATGTACTAAAAGCACAATGCAGGAGGTTTCACAGAAATCTCCGGCAAATTGCTAATTCGAGCTGCAGATCGCAGTCCACATTATTATCAATCCAAAAAGCGAATGGGGGTGAATGTATTAGCCTATGGGGGCTACAGGTTCAGGAGAGAGATCTTTCAATCTCTCTCTCACAGCTCGCGGCCGCCCCCGGAAGTTGACACTGTGCGCATGTGCAGTGTCAGCTTCCCCTGGAGAAGTCTTTCATTTCTGTGAAAGACTTCTACAATTTGCACGGGATATAACTTGCAGGGACATCGGTTACCACAACAGCTGTCCCTGCGAGTTCTCCTTCTTACATAGCAGGGATATTTCAATTTTTCATTAACAATGAAAATATCGCCAGCAAGTTGGACTGAGAATAAATGCTGCAGTACCGCGATTATAAGTACATAGACCCCCTAGAGGCCTATTTATCAAGCTATTTTTCATAAATTTATGTATGAACTGCACTTTCTGCTTAATTTTAGGAATTGTTGCTATGTACTAATAGCACAATGCAGGAGACTTCTGAGATCTCCACCAGAGTGCTAATTAGCAGCACTGCATATTGCAGTCACCATTATTCTCATTGGGGTCTATGATCTGACCCCTATATACTAAACTCTGGTAGTTTACACCATCTTCAGTTGGTGTTAACTGCTTTAAACTTGCGAGGAGGAGAAAGATCTTCCAATCTGTCTCCCACATCCTCCGTCAGCTTCCGCCGGAGAAGTCTTTCACAAGACTTCCACAAAATGCTAGGGATATAACTCGCAGGGATAGCGGTTGTCCCTCCATGTTCCATTGGTACATAGCTGGGATATTTTCATTAGAAATTAAAATATCTGCCGCGGTACGGAACTTTAATAATTGCGGCAGTTCCACGATTATTAATGCAAAGGCCCCAAAGAATGACACTTTAACCAACAAAAAAACACCCACTATAGTAACTAGTTCTGTTCGATTCCTAAAATGCCGCTAATTTTCACCTGCAAAGTTGGCATTTTAGACATAAGATTGTACAATCTCTGCTGTTTAATAGCACTGATTTTTTTTCATACCAATCATCAGTGATCCCTTTGTCTGGTATCCCCTTTAATCTTTGGTAAATGACAAATATAAGTGACTACATTTTGTCCCTTGGCACATGGACCAAGGGTAAAGTCCCATCCTGTATGTGGCTGCCTTAGGGGACTTTTCTGCATTTTTATTTTCAAATGTTTTGCTTTTCTATAACCATCTCTGCTGCAGAAAATACATATATTTCTATAGTATAACCATCTCAGCCACAGAAAATACATATATTTCTATAGTATAAGCATGACTGCCACAGAAAATACATATATTTCTATAGTATATAACCATCTCTGCCACAGAAAATACATATATTTCTATAGTATACCCATCTCTGCCACAGAAACTACATATGTTTCTATAGTATAACCATCTCTGCCACAGAAACTATATACAGTCAGGTGCATAAATATTGGGACATTGACAGAATTTTCATATTTTGGCCTCTATTCACCACCACAATGGCTTTGAAATGCAACAAACAAGATGTGCTTTAACTGCAGACTTTCAGATTTCATTTGAGGGTAATTACATCCAAATCAGGTGAACAATGTAGGAATTACAACGGTTTCTATATGTGCCTCCCACTTTTTAAGGGGCCAAAAGTAATGGGACAAACTAAACAATCCTAAATCTAACTTTCACTTTTTATTACTTTGTTGCAAATCCTTTGCAGGCAATTACAGCCTGAAGTCTGGAACGCATAGACATCACCAGACGCTGGGTTTCATCCCTGGTGATGCTCTGCCAGGCCTCTACTGCAAATGTCTTCAGTTCCTGCTTGTTCTTGGGGCATTTTCCCTTCAGTTTTGCCTTCATCAATTGAAATGCATGCTCAATCGGATTCAGGTCAGGGGACTGACTTGGCCATTGCATAATATTCCACTTTTTAGCCTTAAAAAACTCTTTGGTTGCTTTTGCAGTATGCTTCGGGTCATTGTCCATATATTATTATTTATATAGTATATAACCATCTTTGCCACAGAAAATACATATATTTCTATAGTTGTAGGATTATAGTTCACTTCTATGTATTTTTCTGTGTGATCTATCCTTTCCTGGTCTATTTAAATATCACTGTATAGCTCAGTTTTTCAGAGGTTTTGCACTTTTAATCCCATCAGCTCCAGGTATTAGCAGCACAGGTAGAGTAGACGCCAGAAAGTCTCGTGGCACAGGGCGAGGCCAGAGAGCAGCAGGTAATGAGCTGTCACTCTGAGTAACCTGAGATCGGGGTCTACTAGAAAACGTCTGGAAGTTGTGGTAGAAAAGCTTCCTGCCCACAAATAAAACACAGTGCAAATAATCTAATGATTATAATTTACTGACTGTAGCCCAAGATTCTGCATATATTTAAAACAAATTTTAATATTTCTACAGCACTGTGATTTCTAGATGTAGTGACAGTAACCTGGTCTTTATATAAAGCTTAGAGCGAAGTACTCTCCCACCATCCACTCCAAACCACTGGATCACTGACCAGTTCAGCATTGCACATGAGGGACACAGATTGGGTGAGATCTGACCCTTGCCACTTGGATTATTTTTGGCTCACGCTGAAGCCTATTAGGATTATCAATCACCTGTCATCTGTATTTGCATTCCATAACATGTATGATAATTTATTCAATACCTACCTATATTTTATTGGAAGAGAAATATATATTATTGTTATAGCAACATTATATTTAAACCAATATGAATTTATTTTATTTTAATACTTATTTTATTTTGTTTGTGTTAATGAATGTTTAATACTAGCTGAGAAGCCTAAATGTGCTTTTATCAGAATGCACATACAGATATTATTAACTGTTCAGTAACTAATCAGAGCAGTGGATTGTTTTTTTTTATTAGTGTTGCTTATTGAGCATTTGGCATATGCTCTTCCACTAACAGCATCTTTAGTTTAAATATATATCCTATATAGTGCCAGGACTTTAGGGAAGTGGTTTTGCACTGTCCCTTCAGTTTCATTGTATTTCCTCTAAGACAATACTCTAGATATTTTTTACAAGACATGTGAGTGTTATTATGTGGGAGAGTGGGTCGGCAGTAGGGCACAGTAACATGTGATGAGCTAGTCGTTTGACCTGAATGCAGAACAACACGATCTGTGATGTTATTGGTGACACACATGACAATTGGAATGATCTCCCTCTCCCCTATTCCCCCAGCATGCATTGCTTCAAGCCAGCACTGAAAATAAGCTCCATGAGCAGGGCCCTCCTTTCGGTTGTTCTCATTCCTACTTCTCTTGCACGCCAGCTACACTCTAAACCCCCTTCTTGGGCTCCCTGCCCCTGGACTCCACTCCTCTCTTTTTGATTCTTCAGACAATCTAGACCCATTATCTGCGCACATGCTAATAGCTACAGGTTTGAGCTGGTGCTGAATATTTCCATTGCACCCCTTGCATCAGTGGCTCTGTTGAGATTTGTAGTGCTGTTTGTTACTTGGGAATGGGTATGAGATTCCCGTCAGCGGCAGCCCGACATGAGCAGAGTTCGAAGCAGCGGAAGCCCGACAGCGCTGGAATTCCCGATCGTGGATAGGTGAGTATCTACTAACATAACCTAACCTAACCCCCCTAACCCTCCTTAGGGGTGCCTAACCCTAACTTCCCCCCCAAGTGCCTAACCCTAATCCCCCCTCTAAGTGCCTAACCCTAACCACCCCCTTCCCCGCTGCCTAAACCCTATCCCTAAGCCCCCCCCGGGGGTGCCTAACCCTAACCCTCCCGGGGGGGTGCCTAACCCTAAGTCCCCCCCGGGAGCCCTAAACCTAACCCTCCCCCCCGCGGCTGTCCGCTCGCGGCGCCCGACATCACTACGATCGGGAAGCCGGTCGCCGGTCTCCCAGCGTCGGGGAAATGCAGGCGTCTACATCTAGACGCCCGGCATTTCACTCTTGCCGGGATATGACAGTTGGGAAGCCGGCTGCCGGTATTTAGGCAGTCGGTTTCCCGATTGCATACCGTTACTTGTCTACTGTATTGTACTGTACTATTTTACCCTGTACTGTCTTATTGTTTTGCCCTCTGTACGGCACTGTGGACCACTTAGTGCCCTATAAATAAAGTTAAATAATAATAAAATAATAATACTAATGACAACCTATTTAGAACAGATTTGTTGTTGGGACAAAAGACAAGCTACATATTGATTGCATGCAATCAGATTGGCAGATACCTGTGCGCTCATACTGATCCAGTCACAAACCGAGCAAGTTTTCAATTCTGCGCAATTATAATCCACTCTTTGCATGTTTTTTATTAATATTCTCTACTTCAGTTTTAGTCATCTTTGTACACATATCAGTCAGGCAGGAATGAACATATGACAGGCAGATGACACAAGTAGGAGTTTAGGTTTTAGAAATAATGAAATTTAAAAAGAAAGGAAATCTCTAGGTAGGGATTTGTATTACATTATTTCTACTTGAAGATATTCTGCAAAACGCATAAGACATTCGGCTCTGAGAAACTGCTGTAATTTATCTAGCATAGTTCACTTGGCCAAGATAAGAAAGACTGAAGTGCCTGGTATCGGTATACAATCGGGAAGCCGGCTGCCTTAATACCGGCAGCCGGCTTCCCGACTGTCATATCCCGGCGAGGGTGAAATGCCGGGCGTCTAGATGTAGACGCCTGACATTTCCCCGACGCCGGGAGACCGGCGCGCAGCATCCCGATCGAAGGGATGCCGGGCGCCGCAATCGGGCAGCCACAGGGGGGGAGGGTTAGGTTTAGGACACCCAGGGGTGACTTAGGGTTAGGCACCCCCCGGGAGGGTTAGGGGTAGGCTAAGTGGAGGGAGGGTTAGGGTTCGGCACCCCCAGGGGGGACTTAGGGTTAGGCACCCCCCCGGGGGACTTAGGTTTAGGCAGCAGGGATTAGGGATTAGGGTTAGGCACTTGGGGGGAGGTTAGGGTTAGGCACCCCTAGGGAGGGTTAGGGGGTTAGGTTAGTCAATACTTACCTATCGACGATCAGGATTTCCAGCGCTGTCGGGCTTCCGCTGCCGGGAACTCTGCTTTGGTCGGCCAGGTGCTGCCAGGAATCGAACCGTGCGGCAGGCAGTACTTCAAACCGATTCCCTGGTATCATGTAGGACCCCCTCTAGCCCAGCGAAGTGTGGCAACTCGACATAGCATCTATTCCAAAAGTAGATGGAAGACCTCTGGAGAGATGTTGACCCATGTCATATGGATAGTTTCTCACAGCTCCCTGATATTTGTAGGTGCCGGATCTTGGGTGCGAATGGACCTCTCTACCACGTCCCATAAATGCTCAATTGGGTTCATGTCAGGCAAATGTGGTGGCCACACCATTCGTAGGAACTCTAGAATGCTCCCCGAACCATTTGTGGACAACTTGGCACAGATAATACTGGGCATTATCCTGCTAGAATATTCCATCGTTGTGGGGTGAGCCGCTGTGTTGTAGTGTTAACAGGGGCACTCTGGTGGGTCTTCTGCTCCCATATCCCATGGAAGCTAAATAACACTGCACTGACCTGCTGGATATGCGTCTGATATCTCCTGCATTGAATGTGGATGTGATTTGAGTCTGTGTCGCTTGTCTATTACCACAGACAAGTCTGTCCAGGTCATGATCATTAAGGACCCATGGTCAGCCTCTGCACTGTCCACGGTGTGTGGTAATGCCTTCCATGAGGTATTCCCGGTACACATATGACATCGTAGGTCAAGGAATGTTGAATGTCCTCAAAACTTTGGAAATGGAATGTTCCATCCATCGGTCACCCACTATCATGCCCCGTTTGAACTCCAATAATTCACATTGCCTAACCATAAGCAGTCTAGCCGGTGTTCAAACTGACTCACAAGATGTCAGATTACAACTGATGCAAGTCTGCGCATTTCCAAGATGTCGCAGTATGATGACACTACCTACCATTACCTTTACATACTGCTTTTTCATGACTTTTGTAACTACAGTGTATTAACATACAGTAGAACAGTGTCAAAATGGCCACAATTGTCTCATAAACTGCTGGAATGCTTAATACTATTTTCTTTGTGAAAAATATTTATGTCACAATTGTAGAAGTAGATGTATCCTATAGATACATATTGCTTGGAGACTTTAGTATCGGGGGTTACTGAAATAATGTCGCTTTTCTCTACACTTATGAGCAGTGTAGTGAGAGTCTTCTTTCTATATAAGGTAGGTATTTTATCCCGTCACCACAGAGGATGTGATATAATGGCAGCATTACAGAGAAGGAAGGACTTGTGGTGGCTCAGTTCTAAAAAACAATATAATTAGTTCCTGAAGAATTCAAAGAGTTTGAAGGTTGTTTAGTGTTTGCATTCTATACAGACTGATCTAATTACTCTCCCCTCGTTGAATAATATGTTTAAAAAACTGATGAATATAAGAGGCTCTTGTGGTTCAATAATTCTTTGCAGATCTCCGCAGAGCGTCTTTAGCCAACGCTTTCACAAACCCATCTCAAGCCTAAATTTCTCTACAGGATGACGGATGATTTGGTTTATGAGAATTCTTAAGTAATTAGGAAAACAATGGTGATTTGGCAAATGTTGATTTTATCTTTCTACGGAAAGAGACAAATCTTTTTTAAACCATTCTCTGAATTTAAGAAACTAAAAATGAACTTTGGGCCTGATTCAGACCCACTCGCGAGCGGCTGTCCGCTCGCAAGTGGGTCGATGGTCTGCACTGAGCATGCGCACGACGGAGGGAGCTCCGTCGTGCGCATGCGCCAGACACGACGAGCGAAGGACTTTCCTTCGCTCGTTGTGTCCGATCAAAGGGGGCGTGCTGTCAATGTTGATTGACAGCACGCCCCCTTTGGTGGGCGTGCCGGGAACGCCTCCCGTCAGAAGCCGGCCCACTGACATCACTAGTGATGTCAGTGGGAGTGATTTTGGCTCTGATAGAGCCAAAATCACTCCGGAGCTTGCGGTTGAAAACCTCAACCGCAGGCTCCGGCTCGCAATTTCGATGGTCGCGATGGTCACGACCATCGCGGCCATCAAAATGCACGCTCGTATAGCCTGTGGGTGGTGACCCACAGCTATACGAGCGTCCAGGAGGACGCTCCATGAAAATGGAGCCCGGCCCTCATGCAGAGCGTGCGCTCTGCTCAGAGCGTACGGCTCTGAATGAGGGCCTTTATCTTTTTTGTAAGTGTGACCGGAATTCCATGAGTTAATACAGCCATTATTTTTGTCAAGGTGACTGGTGATGGGCAAGAGCAGCTACGACCCATATGTACATTGAGGTATTATAGTCTTACTAGGGGGAGATATATCAAACCTTCTAAAGAGGACAAGTGGAAAAATTGCCCATAGCAATGCTATGGGCATCTTCTCTATCTATTCTCTTAGACAGTTTGACACATCTCACTCTTATGGTGGGTACACTTGATATATATATTGTTTGTTCGATCGATGAACGATATATAGCGAGTGCATCGGCAGGGTTGTGTACCCAATATGTTTGTAAACAATGTTATTCACAGACATATCTGGTCGTCCCTGCAGCACAACCAATGCCAATATAGCTGAAAGATGTTTTGGTGCATCTGCATGTGTCTACGGACGAACTTACCAATCGCTGCAGGGACCGCCGACACTTACCTTACAACTGGGTGGGCACATTTAAATGCTCGTCCAGTTGTGATGTCAGGCCAGACATATCGAGCTGCCGTTTGGTGTGCGTGTTTAGCTGACCAATAAGCCGCTGGGATGGTGGATTGGTCTGCTCACTGATCCATCATGTAAGTGTGTACCCAGCATTAGAGTGGTGGTCCTTGGGTGTACCATGGTTCTCATGGTGTTGTGTTGTGCCCTGTAAGTTGCATTAGCTCTGCTTAGGTTTCCAGCTGTTGAACAGATTTTATTTGCTCATAGTTTTTAAAATGTTTCTGACAGTATTTTATTCCCAAAATCCTATAAAAGAAAAGTGGGCTAGGGATTGTAAATAAGAAGTTCACACATTCAGAATCTTAAAATAATTGTTGTTATACTATAACAATGTACTATTTATAACTAAACACTATTTATTTGCCATGTGACTGCAGCATAAATCCACAAAGCAGGCACTGGTCTGCACGTCTGTGGGATTTTGAGTCAACTAGAAGAGTTGGTAGAGTTGGAGCAGGCAACTTTGTGAAGGTAAAATGGTAGTTGTCCATAAATGACTTGAATTACCTCCTGCAATAATAATAAATAGATCATTCTAGCATAGCAATGATAGCAAAATTCTACGGGCCTCCTATGTAATGTAAAAAAGTGTTAAACTGACTGTTTTAGAGAACATGAATACAGGGTATCTTCTATTCCTCCCATATGAGAGCCTGGAAGGTTCATAATATCAGGTTCGCACAGCATTTCATTCACTAACAACTTTGTTTCATAACAAAGTGATTTCTGTTACATGATAAATACATGGCACCGTATTTCAATTCCATGTTGGGTGATTAGTTATTTTGGTTGCATTTCTCTCAGCTGCCTTTTTTTGCCAATATATCATTAATCAGAAAGGAAGATATTGGCCTTGCTGACTGATAGGAATTGTGCTCATTATCTGCGGGATTAAAGCTTTTCTCAGCATTATCTTGGTCAGAATTGGAGACCTGGGAACATCCATCTGAAGAGGTGACAGCATGGGTGGAGGTAAAGTAAAGGTTCTACTCCGGGGGGGCTTCATAATAAAGGTGCAGAATTGTCCACATAATTTGCAAGGTCTCACACATCAGAGCCAGGCCCTGCGACTCATACATCATGTCAATAATACCTTGTGGTCATGTCCAGCATTGGATGAAAAGTATTCCACTGGCCAAAAAACACCAAAATCATTACCAGTACAGAGTACCCTATATATAAACCAATTTAGAACACATTCTTAATTTGCTATATGTTGATACCTCCAAATCCTAATGCCTAAAATTAGGTACACACTGAAAACTACAATATCTGTTCTACACATAATGCAAATTTTAATAGCAGTTACCAATTTTTGGCCACACCACACTGATTTTGCATATGTCTGCCCACTAAGAGGATGACGTAGTCACGGGAAAACTTAGGAATACATGAGAATGCATACACTGGTCGATATTGGGAGATTGAGGCCAAGATTTTCTTGGCCGACCGATCATATAATCAAAGGAATGCATTTGTGGATGTTTTTGGAACCGTTTTATTGATGAAACGCCCAAACTATCGTTCCTACATACTATACAATAAATTATGCTGATCACTTTTATTGGCATATCGGCACTATAATTTTATACTGTGTGAGCAAAAAGCAGCATTGATTGTACTAGGTTATAAGAGTCCATGAACCAATGGTGCCTAATTTGTAATTTTAACGTTCTCGGAAAAGGATGCCAAGGAATTTAAAGGTGTCAAGCGGAGAAAACTCTGACGCGAGCCCTAACCCTAGCAGAGTCTTATCATGCTACAAAACAGGACAACATTGCACCTTGAAATCTGTTTAGCACTCAGACTGTCCATCATAGTGACACACAGCTTCCCATTATAGGTGCAGCCATTGTCTCTGGGGTAAGAGTTGCCATGTGTTCCATAAGACAATTTGTCTCCTTTTTATATATTTCATTATAAGAACAAATTAGTTATTTTTTGCAATCTTACACATGACTGTAAATTAGATGCTGCAGGCCTGGTCCAGCTCATTATTCATGATTCAGTTCTAGACAACACAATGGTTTATATAACTGATCCAGGCTCGGATGGGACCCCTCCTGAGGAACGTTCATTGCAGCATTCCGCTCTCCACAAGAGAGTTGTCAGGGGATCTGTCACACATTGAGAGAGAGACAAATGGAGTCCAAGTAAGTAATTTCATAGTCTTTCTAGAGCAAGGCCAATTAATCTGGGGAACCTGGAGTGGAGACATGGGACTCTTCAATCACTTTTGATTAAAGATATTTCAATATACCATTTAGCACTTTTATATTCCAAGGCACCAGTCTTAAAAATTTACTTTTGCAATTATCTTTCTGAACTGATCCTAAATCTACAGTGAGGTGCACCATCTTAACTTTTTAAATGACTGGAATGGCTGCTGAATCTGTGACAGGTACTAGGTAGATGGTGACAAAATAGTCCAGAACTAAAGAGTCAATATAATGTAACTGGTTAAGGCTGTTTCTGCTTAAACAGATTTGTTTATCAATCTATGAAAATTGTCTGGAATTCTCCCATCGTATTATTTGACAGAAAACAGGTATTGGAACTATAATGTATGTAGAACGGTTAGGCCTTAAGGTTTTCCAGATAATGGTATACTTTCCAATATTCACATATGGAGAATCTGGACAAATTAAGACTTGTCTCTTATCTGCCCAAACCCTGCCCTTATCAGCCCAAAAACAGCCATTTAATGGTGAAATTCCACCCATTATGTGTAAGCTACACCTCTTTTGAGGTGTTTTGTGTCACAGCACACAGCATTAATGTCCAACTGTTCAATGGAGCTCATAATTTTAGGCTAAAACTATTGGTGATTGTGTGTATGACACCATCACTAAAATGCCACAGTAATGAACTTATTTTACTTTACCTTTACAGATTTTGAAGCTCTTCTGGATAAGAAATCCTGTAATTTAGTGTCCACTATTAAGCTGTTATTATTATCTTCTATTTATAACATACCACAAGAGTTCCAAAGCTTTGTAGAAGAGAAACAAAGTGGTAACAAGATACATAAATACATACTAATACAGACAGTAAATAAAGACACATAGATACATAATTACAATGTGCAGTAGTTATATGACCTTTCAATCTGTAGTTTTGAGAGCTTGAAAGGTGCAAGAAATTCTGTCAGCAATATGTAAGAGGTATTTTTGGTGAAAAACATCTACAGATGTGTCATCATACATCTAGCTTCAATATGCCGCACAGCACAACTTGGCTTGCGTGAGTGATCCGCAAGGTCGTGTGCATATCTGCTAGTGTCGGGTGTCCTTTTTTACTGAAAAATGCATATGTGATATGACTAGGATGCACCAGCAGATTGCTCTAATATTATATGTGACATTTGTGTATCTGTGTGCATCTGATTCTGTATATGAAGAACAATGGAAGCTGTTCCCGCTACATTGTAGCACTTCGTATACAGATTCAGAGACTCAGTCACACTCAAATATACAAGTGTCACATATCACACAGTCTGCTGGTGCGTCCTAGTCGCATCGCATTGCATTTTCTGCAAAAAAGACGCCCATCACTAGCAGAGTCTCACGGGACCTGGTGCGCTGAGAGGGGATTTTTGGTACAAATAAAATAATTTGCGCAGACCTGCACCTAAGAATAGATTTCGGTGTCAGATTGCTGCCGAGTACAGAGCCAAGCTGAGGTTACTGCACTTTTAGGGGTATTCAATATGGGAGCGAAAACATTGTTTTTGCGTTAATATCGCACCTATGACGTCATTATCGCAGGTTTTAGTTTTACACCGTATTCAATTTCAAAGACTTTTCGCAGGTTCGAAAAGTCTTTGATAAAAAACGGGGATAACTTTTCACCATTGAATAGGTGTCGAAAAAAAGTGCAGAATTGGGGTTTAGGGGTGCAGACTTAAAAAAAATAGCCTGTACCCCTGGGAATGACATTTAAAAAAGAACTGTGTCAAAAAAAGTAAAAAAAAAAAAATAGGGACACCCCAAAAAATTAATTAAAAAATTAGAGTGAAAAAAAAAATGGGAAAAAATTGTTTAACAATAGGGAAATAGGTTCAGGGCTATTCTGCAAGTATGCGGCAGATGTTTTCTAGAATAGATTTATAGCGGCAGGTGCACAGTTGCAGAATTTTTAAAAACTTACTTTAGGGACTTAAAAATATGCTAGTACCCATTTTCATGTACCCCAAATTTGATGGGACCACTTAAAGAAACGAAAAAAATAACCTAAGTGCTCTTCTGCAACACTTCTTCAATGTCGGGAAAAAAAACACCTGCTGCGGCTATTTAAATCCCCGACTTTCAATTAAAGGCTAAAACGGGGGTACCCATAGTGATCCCCCATGTTTTTACAACTTTAGGGGGGTCTTACAATTTTTTTAAGGAAAAATTCGTAACTTTACGCAAATCCAACTTCGCAGGCTCCCTTTTTCGTTAATTTCATATTGAATACGGGGATAAGCGGGCGCGCCCCCGATACTTTAACGCAGGTAAAATCTCCGATATGAAACGTAAACTTCAACAGCGAAGTTTACGTTTCATCTTGAATTCCCCTCTTTATCTGTCTGAACTGTTTATTTAGTTTGCTAGATAGGCAGCCCATTTTATGTCTTGCGCACCGTTGTATCCAGAATACTAATTGATAAGTATATTCTTTAGCAGCAAAGTCCTAGTTGAATATATTTCTCAAACTGCACAAATATGAACAAATCAATGGAGATAAATAAAGAGGAAAGCTAAGCTTGTATTTGCCCACTTATTTTCAAACTGCATTAACTTGAGCTGAATTGATCAATTTGTTTAAGTAGAAAACCCACCTCTCGACTTTGCCAGGTTATTGCAAACAGAATATTAGGAGCATCAGGAGCAGAGTTCTCTGTCTGACATGGGTTTTCCTGGAAGATGACCAAGTACATGAAAAGAACGTGGGTATATTCATATGTCAGAACTACATTCCTATTAGTTCAGATGTTTCTTGCTGTCTCATGTGTTATATGTTGCATTACAACCACACAGGAAGTGTTTTTGGATGTATTTCTGAAAGCAGTGTGTATTTTATATTCTGTAACTTTAAACTGTGTGGTTTTTAAGGGCCTGGTCCTGTGGGATAGCAAGGTTGTTTACCAAATGCAACTTGTTTAAGGCATTAATGTGTCAAATAATACATCTCCAAAAAGATGGAGAGTGCATATGCACATACAGCTACAAAAAACAACAGAATGAAGGTGTGTTGGGGGAATGTGTATTATATGCGTAAGGTGGATTTTTAGGCACATTTGCAATTTTCTTGAATTGCACTTATTGGGGCTGATGCAGAGACAGGCACAAAATGGGCGTAAGTTACACCTAAATAAGTACATGCAATATGGACGTATTTCTGCCCATTTGATGAGATGACAGAAACACATCACAGACCCATACATCTGAATTGCACCCTTGTTTCAAACTGCTTCCCTTACATGGTACAAACGCATTTGCTATTCATTATATTTTTAACGGCTAAAGTAATGAACTGTCCTTCAATTGCGGTTTTAGAACTTGGAGATGAGAAGTAAATGTATTTATTCCAGCCTTTTTAGAAGCTTTTATAAAAACACTTAAAAAATACAAATGTGTCCTTGCTCATCTAGCCGCAATACGCCACGCAGTGCGATATTCCTTGCGTGAGTGAGCCGCCTGGGCCCGTAAAACTATACTAGCATCGGTATTCTTATTTTGCCAAACATGTGTCTAAGGTCCGTATTCAAATCCCGGCGAAAAGTCCCGGACGTTTCGCACTCTGGACTTCATCGCTAGTTTTGCCTCCGGAAAAGTATTGCGCTTGTCCCCGTGATTCGCCCTATTCAATTGCAAAGGACGCGAGAACGCATCCCGGCAAAGCTTAGATCGGCGAAAAGTCCTGGCAGTTTTGGGGAAATCAGCCTGACACCCCCCAAAAGATGCACTGACATGGGGGATCACTATGGATACCCCCGAATAGCCCTGCTGAAGGTATTGGTCTCAATAGGTGCTATTAAGCATATTTGCATATGGGGTGAAGAATAGCATTTAGCAATATTTTTTCTTAAAAATAACTAGTCCCAGCAAATTTGGGGTACTTGAAAATGGGGGCTAGCATATTTAAAAGTTGCTAAAGTGAAGTTTTAAAAACCATGGAAAAGCCACCTGCCGCAAACACCTGCAAAGAAAATACCACCTGGGGCATAGTTGGGGAACCCCCGGAGTCTATTTCGCTAGTTTTTATGTTTGTCCCCCAACTTTACACTTTTTTGCCCCCAAAACAAAAGTACTTTTTGGGGGTGTTCTAATGGTTTTTTTTTTTACTTTTGTTGACGCAGCTTACCTTTGGGGGACTGTCCTAATACTGCACAGGGGGTTCCCGCAACTTTGCACCCCAAACCTGCATTTTTTTCTTTTCCGCCTAGCTGGATGCATTGACTTTCCGCTTAGGAGAAAAAGTAATTGCAATTGAATTGGGCGGAAAGTTTCCGACAGGCGAAATTACGTCATCGGTGAAAACTTTTTGCCGGCAATTGAATATGGCCCACAGTTGTAATGCAATGTGACTAGGAAGCATCAGGAGACTCTCTGATTAATTGTATATGTGACACTTGTATATCTGTGTATGACTGAGACTGTAAATTGAACTTGGCATGGAAAAAAGTTGTGGTTACTACATCGTAGCAATTTACATGTTGATTGACACAGAGGGCCTGATTCAGACCCGGACGCTCTGAACAGAGCGCTCGCTCTGAATCAGTGCCCTCCTACCTAAAAATGGAGCGGCATCCTGGCCGCTCGCATAGCTGTGGGTGACCACCCACAGCATATGTGAGCGGCCAAAAAGATGGTTGCGATGGTCAAGACCATCGTGACCATCGGGCTTGCGACGAGACCCTGCGGTAGGGTCTCGGTGACCGCAAGCCCTGGAGTGATTTTGGCTCTATCAGAGCCAAAATCACTCCCACTGACATCACTAGTGATGTCAGTGGGGCCGGACCCAGACGGTAGGCGTTCCCATGGGAACCCCTCCATCTGGCAGCCACGCCCCTGGCACGCCCACCAGTCACCATCGACAGCACGCCCCCTTTGGTGCGAGACCCGGAGCGGCAGCTTGGCTGTCGCTGTCCGGGTCTCGCGCATGCACACGACGGAGCTCCCTCCGTCGTGCGCATTGGGGTAACATCGACCCGCTTGCGAGCGTCCTGCGCTCGCGAGCGGGTCTGAATGATCCCCAGATATCCAAGTGTCACATATCAAATTAACCAGCACAGTCTCCTGGTGAGTCCAAGTCACATTTTGACTTAGGGCCTGAATAAGCAAGGAGCGCAGTTGCATATACGCATGCAATTAGTCGATTAATTCACACTGCGCATGCGTATGCCTCGCAGTGGGCTTGTACGAGCCAGACGCTGCGGTCAGAAGAGAAACAAAAAAAAGGGGGAAACAACGGTGCTGTGGTACACCTAAAACCTGAATTAATGGTAATTAATAAAAAATCTGAATTTGTCAGCTATGTCAAAAACAAGTTAAATCTGTTTATTATTAAAAATATAATAAGTTCAATATAAAACAGACATCATTAGCCAGTGAAACACACATGAATATAGATATAAATTTGCAGTATGACTAAAAAACATATAACATCAAAGAATGTTAAAAAGTAGCCAGTCAGTGTCAATAAATGTTACAATAATTAACACTGTAGCGAGATGGTTGGCTTGTCTGGATCACCACAATAAATTGTATCAGCTGAAGGTTTAATGCTGATTGTTTGTTAAGCTTAGATATTTATCATCTCATATCTTGGGGGATCCTTTATATCAGGGATGGGGAACCTCAGCCCCGGGGGCCGTATAAGGCCTGCGGAATCATTTGGTCTGGCCCTCTGCGCTTTTCTCTGCTACCCTCATCTGGCTAGCAGGGTGCCTATAATGGCACCCTGCAGCCAGAATCTATGCAG
The DNA here is from genome assembly GCA_031769625.1 of Taudactylus pleione. Lineage (NCBI taxonomy): Eukaryota > Metazoa > Chordata > Amphibia > Anura > Myobatrachidae > Taudactylus > Taudactylus pleione. The sequence continues at coordinate 12,765,986 of JAUIMM010000137.1, read as the reverse complement.
CAGTGCCACCTGGAACAGCCTTAGGATGATTCTGATGGTCACACCACTGCCCTTATAGCTCCCCGCAGCATCCTCAGGAGGGGGCGTGGCCTGTACCCGGCCCGTGAATAATGTTATACAGTCAGGTGCATAAATATTGGGACATTGACAGAAATCTCATATTTTGGCCTCTATTCACCACCACAATGGCTTTGAAATTAAACAAACAAGATGTGCTTTAACTGCAGACTTTCAGATTTAATTTGAGGGTAATTACATCCAAATCAGGTGAACGGTGTAGGAATTACAACGGTTTCTATATGTGCCTCCCACTTTTTAAGGGGCCAAAAGTAATGGGACTATCAACTCAAAAGCTATTTCATGGACAGGTGTGGGCTATTCCCTCGTTATTTCATTATCAATTAAGCAGGTAAAAGGTATGGAGTTGATTCTAGGTGTGACATTTGCATTTGGAATCACTTGCTGTCGACTCTCAATATGAGATCCAAAGAGCTGTCACTATCAGTGAAGCAAGCCATCATTAGGCTGAAAAATCAAAACAAACCCATCAGAGAGATAGCAAAAACATTAGGTGTGGCCAAATCAACTGTTTGGAACATTCTTAAAAAGAAAGAACGCACTGGAGAGCTCAGCAACACCAAAAGACCCGGAAGACCACGGAAAACAACTGTGGTGGATGACAGAAGAATTATTTCCCTGGTGAAGAAAAACCCCTTCACAACAGTTGTCCAAATCAAGAATACTCTCCAGGAGGTAGGTATATATATGTCAAAGTCAACAATCAAGAGAAGACTTCACAAGAGGGAATATAGAGGGTTCACCACAAGATGTAAACCATTGGTGAGCCTCAAAAACAGGAAGACCAGATTAGAGTTTGCCAAACAACATCTAAAAAAGCCATTACAGTTCTGGAACAACATCCTATGGACAGATGAGACAAAGATCAACTTGTACCAGAGTGATGGGAAGAGAAGAGTATGGAGAAGGAAAGGAACTGCTCATGATCCAAAACATACCACCTCATCAGTGATGCATGGTGGTGGTAGTGTCATGGCGTGGGCATGTATGGCTGCCAATGGAACTGGTTCCCTTGTATTTATTGATGATGTGACTGCTGACAAAAGCAGCAGAATGAATTCTGAAGTGTTTCGGGTAATATTATATGCTCATATTCAGTCAACTGCTTCAGAACTCATTGGACGGCGCTTCACAGTGCAGATGGACAATGACCCGAAGCATACTGCAAAAGCAACCAAAGAGTTTTTTAAGGCTAAAAAGTGGAATGCTATGCAATGGCCAAGTCAATCCCCTGACCTGAATCCGATTGAGCATGCATTTCACTTGATGAAGACAAAACTGAAGGGAAAATGCCCCAAGAACAAACAGGAACTGAAGACACTTGCAGTAGAGGCCTGGCAGAGCATCACCAGGGATGAAACCCAGCGTCTGGTGATGTCTATACGTTCCAGACTTCAGGCTGTAATTGCCTGCAAAGGATTTGCAACAGAGTATTAAAAAGTGAAAATTAGATTTAGGATTGTTTAGTTTGTCCCATTACTTTTGGCCCCTTAAAAAGTGGGAGGCACATATAGAAACCGATGTAATTACCCTCAAATTAAATCTGAAAGTCTGCAGTTAAAGCACATCTTGTTTGTTTAATTTCAAAGCCATTGTGGTGGTGAATAGAGGCCAAAATATGAGAATTCTGTCAATGTCCCAATATTTATGCACCTGACTGTATATATCAAAATGGTCCTCAGCAGAAAAAAAGTTCCTCACCCCTGCTTTATATAGTACTTCCTGCGATATGTATAAAACGTATATTATCTGTAATGATCCTTAATCTAAATCCGGTTAGGGATTAGTAGCAGTTCCCCACAATAAATTGCAGGGATAGAAGAAATGCCGCACTGTCATATAAGGACAAGATGATTAATGTCCTTGGGCTCCGATGTCACACACAAAATGCAATGCCCCGCCACTCACCAGCAAACCTCAGGCTCCCTCAGCCTCACGGCAGGGTCCGCTCTCCCACACCGCGTCCCAGCTCATGACTCGCCGTTGGTGTGCAGCCTGGAAAAAGTCAGCCCGGGTAGTGCCTGTGATGTCTTACAGCAGCGTGCTGGTGAGGCAGAGTGTCTCCGTAGGACAGGAACCACTCGATCTCCTTCGTAAAAGACAGCTTAGTGCAGTTAGTAAAAAGGCACCTGTCTCATCCCAACTTATTCCGGTCAGATATGGTGTAACTTGGTGGAGACGAGTGCTGGACAATAATATCTCGCAGTGGTGACCAAAAGACGCTGGTATGATTCTCTAACGCGTTTCTGCCCAATCAGGATTTCCTCAGAGGGGTATGTGACGCTGCGGTCGGAACTGAGTACACAGAGGCTACGCAGACGAACGACAGAGTAATTGACAGGAAGTGCTGTTTGTGGGTGGTGATGGGTGGGTGGCCGTGCGAACGCAGGCATGCCAGTGCGTTTCAACGCTATTGCATGGGTGTGCATAAATTATCCACTGCGATCCCAGACTCCTCCTGAAGACTCATAGCGTGCGTAGAAGTTAGCAATTCCTGAGTGATGTCTAGGCTTACTTAACTCTGCGTCTGGGTTCAATGTTACTCGATGTTACCGATTGTTTTGCTATGTTGGGCAAGTGTACGGATGTGAGTAAGGGGAAGTGGTCGTACTTATGTCAGGCTGCATCCGCAATGCGAATGAAACATTTAAATAGCACAGCTGATATTAGCAATGCAGTTGCGTGCATATAAACAGAATAGCGATCCATGCTGAATCAGGCCCTTAGACACATTTTCAGCAAAAAAGGTGCCCGGCAGTGGCGGGCTGGGCCGGGGGGCAGGGTGCCGTCTGCCCCCCGGGCCGGTATAATTTCAGTGTTATGGGGCCGTCATTCTCCATACACTTCTGGTGGCTGGGAGACATGCATAGGATGCTCCTCGGCCACTCAGTTTGTGTAGCAAGGCTATTCAGTGCGGCTGTCTGCCACACTGATTTTCTTTGAAGCCCTTGTAATAAGCAGCTGCCCGGGGAGCATATTGTGCATGTCTCCCGGCCGCAGGCAGCGCAAGCCAGGATTCGGACTCATGGGCAGATCGCTCAGACATTCACCAGGGGCGGGGCGTAACTGGGTGAGGGGAGGTGGCTAAGTACCTCCTCTTCCCTTCCACTTCCCAGCTCTCCCGCGCAGTCTGTCTCCACACTGCAGTGCAGACTGCAGAGTCAGCAGAACGGGGGAGCTAGTGATCCCTGCAGCGACTGTGCTTGTACAGGTGAACGGAGGCTTCCCCTGGTAGCATCTGGACTGTACATGGAGGTAACAAGTTTGGGGGGCCCTACTACTAGGCCATTGACTGCCTGTCCAGCTGAGATGAGACTACAAGTCCCAGCACACCTTGTCAACTGGATGTGTTAGGAGTTGTAGTGCCATCGCAACTAGAGAGGCCCTGAAAAAACGAAGTGCACACAC